>JARWLC010000004.1:128990842-129705842 GCA_033318265.1 Phyllotis vaccarum | reverse complement strand
TCTTCCAAGTATAAACTTTACTTGGCTGCAAATGTTCAAGCTATGGCAACAGTGATGTATTTCCTTCAATATTTTCCCCATGCAATATTGTGCCAATCTTTCTTCCTTACGTCTTATGATAAACTCTTCTTCTTTAAAATCCTTTCCAATTGTTCAAAATGAAGTAACCGCATAACATGCTTTTACGTTAAGATTTCTGTTGAAGTTGTCATAATGGTTTAGTTTCTGCCACGCAGATAAGTGTTTGTTTATGTAGAGTCTCTCTCCTCATTGGTCTCTTTACCAGGGTCCATCTCAGCAAGGCTAGTCTAAGTATTCCAGTACCTCTAAGTAGGAAAGAAAATAGAAGCCCCTGTGAGCTGCAGAGCAGGCTATATGCAAGGTAGTATATAACCCTTGTTTAATGTATGGAGAGCCTAAAACACCAGGAACAGGTAAAGGCTGGAGTCTCCTAGGCTGTCAATGGACACACTACTCAAAAGAGAATGGGCAGGCACTCTATGGGTGTCCAGAGTACAAGGCAATGGCCATTTTGCAGAGGTTGAGTAGTAACTGCTGTTTAACGTTGCTACTTACCGCACATGAGGCCAGAAAGGGTAACCCACTCAGCTAGCCTGCTTCACTGAGTCCATTCAAGGTCCAGAACTCTCAGAATGGTTTTATCTCACAAATGCTACTCAAATCAATCCACTTTTTGCTCCGGTCTTTCATGTCTAGAAGTATTAGACATCAAGATTTCTACCCTGGATGATTGTTAGGACTTTTTCAATTGACTGCCTGCTTTTGCCCACCTCTGGCTAGTTCTCCACACACAGCCATGAGGTATTTAAATGCAAATGTGAAGTGTCAGCACTTTGCTTAAAACCCTTTAATGATTCTGGACAGGACTCATAAGGCTCTGTGTCTCCAGACTTTCATCATTGTCTCACTAATTCTTTCTGATTCCTTTGACTCATCTAGGTCTCTTTACTCTTTTCAGTATGACACGTGCTTCTGCCTTCAGATAGTTCTCACTGCCCCAGACACTGTCCACTACTCCTCCTTCAGCTTTACCTCTGCCTTCCTCTTATTTAACCTGAGTTTAAGCATTACTTTCTTAGTAACTAGTTAGTTATATAGGCTGATGATTTGTAAATCAGAACTTGTTATCACCAGTTCTTTTTCTTTGGAGACAGTGTGTCACTATGTGATGGAGGATATTATGGAATGACAATCCTCCTGTCTCAGCCTTTGGTATGCCAGTATTATCGGCATATGCCACTAAGCCTAGTTCCAGCAAATTTTTATAAGTGTTTTTTCCTATGTCTCTTTTCATGTATATCACTGTTTCCCCCCCCCTTGAGAACATTACAATTTATTTGCCTATCACTGCTCAGTTCCAGTGGTCCAGGATAACTTTCTGTCCTGCTTCCTTTTATTCTCTGATTCACTTCCCCATCCTCACCAAATTTTCTGTGAGCACCTCAGAAATAAGCTCCTTACAATAAAATTCTTATTCCAGGGTCTGTTTGGGGTAGCACCAAACCATGGCCTATGGGTTCTATCTGCTTTGTTCACTCTTTTATCTCTGTGCTTTGCAAGGACACTCTTAAGTATCTGAATGAATAAATGAACGAACACAGACAGCATCCCAGAAAGCTGCTACACATTGAGTGAAATCATAAAGGTCTCTTGTTCTGTTCTTGTGCATCTGTGGTACAGAGCCTCTGCAATGACTGTGATGGACCGGTCTCCTAACCTATATGGGGGCATCTGTGGTACAGAGCCTCTGCGATGGCTGAGATGGACCAGTCTCCTAACCTACAATGGGAGGAGAAAGAGAGCACTCTACAAAGGGTGGAAATAGAAATGGTGGTAACAGTGACAGCTGACATGTCTAAGAACTCCAGTTAACTATTCGGTGCGTAGAAACCATCTGAATGTGTGTGTGTGTGGGGGCTCTCTAAAGGAAAGTCAATGTGGAAGAAAGAGAAAGGGTAAAGGCTGTGGTCTCTAACAGCCTTTGTCCTTGAAGAAGCAGCACAATCATAATCTCAGGGAGACCAGGCTTGGTATCGTGGGGTAGCAAGGGATGGTCAAAACAGTCTGACTAGTCAAAGTTTCTACACAGAGCATGGCTGACTGGTTGAGATGGTCCACCTGGGGGTGACGCCCTCCTTCCCTTTACATGTCCAGTCACAGAGAAGATAAATCTACCCACAGAAATGTTTTACAGGACAGATGGTGAGGAATTACCTGGGCAATCCAGACTGCTGACCTTCACCATCAGAGTACAAGGGACAGGAGAGCCGAGCCAGAGAGGGAGGTGATAGTATCAGCTCAGAGGGCAGAGTCAGAAGAATTCCCCTGGGAAATGCCCAGGCCATTATACTTTACCCTGATCTCTCCAAGGACACTACTATTTTACTAATATCTAGGTCAAATCTAAAAGTTTGGTGTTTGGGAGTTAGAAGGACTTCAACTTACTCCTTATCTTCTGGGCACTGTGGAGATTGTATCTGGGGCTGGAGTGCAATTGCACATCTGTACTGACAGCTTTCCTTCCTTCCCTTCAGATGGCATTTCTCTCTCAGACCTTTACGAATTCGATTTGTTCATTTATTTATTTTTGGTGCTTCAGATCATGAACATGGCCCTATGCATACTAAATGTTCATCCTACCATGGAGTGACCCAGCTCCATAAAATATGTGATTTGAGAAAACCACACTCTCTGATATAGAAACACAACAATATTGGTCTCAGTGGCCTAAAGTTCAGTTGAATCTTCTTATGAAATTTTAAAAATCACCCTATTATCCTTTCATTTTAAAGCACAGCAAGTTAAGTAACATCCTTGCCTGGCCTTCCTGATGGAGAATTAGAATATGTGATTTTTTTTTGGGGGGGGGGAGAGGATTGGGAGAGTGGCTTATCACAAATTTCATTCATTTCATGCTTTCCATTCACACTAATCAGTGTGGGTGTTGTTAAATCACATGAAATGGAACTGATTAATGGTCTTCAACATTCATCCTTTGACAAAAAGTGTTTGACAGTAAGGAATGTGGTTCAGTGAGAAGGTCTGTGGATCTGCAAGAGGATTGGCAAAGAGAAGGATTGTGCTCCAGGATGTGACAGCTAACAGCGACAGGTCAATAAGGACAGTAATGACAAAGAGTCAGAAGCCACAGTTATGTGCCAGATACTGCTTTTTGCACAGGAGTCTATATGCAGAACAAGAACACATCCTTTAACTCTATGAATTCAGTCTGGGACAGACCCCCCCACCCACAACTCAATCTCTTCAATACTATGTCAGAGGGATGCATGTGGGAGTTTTTGTCGAGGAGCCAGGGATCAGAGGACTGTTATGAACAGCTACAGGCAGTTCATCAGAATACTCATCATTAGAGACAGACTGCAAGTCATCGGGTTAGGAGAAAGGGATGTTATAGGCAGAAAGGGCAAAATCATGACAATAGATGATGTTTTTAGTGATGGTGAGTGGTGTAGTCAGAACTGGGCACAGAATCCCGTTTCTCGGCTAGAGATTTTGCTTTGAGAGTCTTGGTGGACATGACTGTTTTATGATAGGTGTGAGCTGTTCAGAGCACTCTTTAATTTTTATCATTTGTTTTTTTTCTTTTCCATGTCTTTCCATTAGTAAGTAGGCTGGGCATCTTCTTATCAGGAAGATTTCCTAGCTAGGGTTTCCATTTCTCCTTAAATGTTGTTCCTATTCCCAGCTTTTCTGATGATGAATGCACATGGGTTTGTCCTGAACTGGCAACATTGGGCCCATGTCAGCAAATATAATTCTTCTTGTTCAATATTAATCAAAAGCCCAGCTATGAGATATAATTTTATTTACAGCTCATTGACTGAAATCCAGGCAGTACATCCACTCCTCTGATTCTTCTGAGATCAGTCATTGAATTAGGTAGATTGTCAGTATATCTCCCCGCCCCCTGCTATAATGAAGCAGGCTTTGGCACTCACTGCAGACTCCCAGCCCAGGCCATGAGTGGAACACCTGAGGCCCATCTTACATGCTGGGGAGGTTGATGAAAAGAGGACATGGTTCATAAGATCCAGTCTGTCTTCTTAATGAAGACTCACAGGAGACAACAATTTCCATGCTGTACACGTGCAGATCCGAACTACATGATGGATTATGTTTTTTTATTGCACAGTTTGCTCAGAAGCTTGGACTCAAATCTACGAACAACTCCAGGCAAATTTATAGAACCTCTTATGATGTCCATTTTTGGCTTAATTTTAGATAGAGTTTCATATACCTCAGGCTTCCACATCCATTTATATTATGTATTAGAGATCAAACCCAGGGCTTTATGCACAATAGACTAGCACTCTACCAACTGAACCATATTTTGACAAACATGGTTTACATTTTAATATGATTTTGTCTGCAGTAACTGACTTCTTTGAGAAGTTGTTGAGATGAAGCTCAGGATAAAATCAACATAAAATCTTTATATTTTTTTCTTTTGACTCTTTCAAACCAAACATTGTTGTATTGTTCATGTTTTTCAGTCACCATGTATTTTTAATGTGAAGCTGGATTTTAAAAAAACATGAAAAAGAACATAAAGCAAGCCTAAGTACATGAAACCGAGAAGAAGTAGTCATAGGACACAAGGATAAATAACACAAGGAGCTTCAAGACAGATGTGGTCCATGAGAGATATGTCTAGAAATGTCAAATAAAGTAAAGATGGAGCCAAATCTGCTAGCCTGTGGCCCTTGGAGTTGTGTTTATTTCTATAACATGTAGTGGTGGGCAAAGCCTGTGATGCCTAGCAGGTGACATACAGGAGGCTCAGAAACCTTGATTATTTACAAAAATAGTGAAATAAAGAAAATACTTATAATTTTAGGGAAAAGTAAATTTAAAGATAAATTTTGAATGGTATTTATTTTAGAATCAATGAAGCAAAGGTTACTTATTGGAAAAGATAAATAAGATTGACAGACCCTTGGCCAAACTCACCAACAGACAGAGATAAAACCCAAATCAAAAAAATTAGAGATGAAATGGAATATTAAAACAGATACTACTGGATTCATAAACTTACTAGATTACTAACTCTTACCCTGAAACCACATATTTTTTTATATAATTGGAAAATCTAAAAGAAATAAATGAATTTCTAGATACCCTTGACCTAGCTATATTAAACCAAGACACGGTAAGCAATTTAAACAGATTCATAATAACCAGTGATATTTCAGTAGTCAAAAACAAAAACAAAAAGTTAAAAAAAACCCAAAAATCTACTGGAGAATTATCTCAGTGGGTAAGCACATGTGCTACCCTTATAGAGGACCCAAGTTCAGCCTTCAGGGCCCATGATGAGTGGTTCACAAATCACCTGTAACTTCAGCTCCAGGAAGATCTGGCTGTGAGTACACGCAACACAACACACATACCACACATTCAATTTAAAAGAAACCCACAAAATCTTTAAAATGTATCCAAGCAATTGCTCAATAATTAAGAGTACTTGCCCCCATACATCCAAAACAACCCAAAGCAAAAGTAACACTGCTTGATTTGTCACTATACTTGATTTCAAATGGTAGTACAGAGCCACAGTAACAAAAACACCTTTTGACACAAGTCCAGACACATCAGTCGATGGAATAGACTAGAAGACCCATGTACAAGGCCATCCAACCCACCTGATATTTGACCAAGATGTCAACATAAACATTAACAATAATACAACAAATGGTGCTGGGAAACTGGATATCTACGTTTGGAAAAATGAAGTACTTATTTTTTCTCCTGCTTAAAATTTAACTCCAAATGGATCTAGGACCTCGGCGAAAGACACTCCATCTGTCCTAGGGAAAAGTATGAAACACACTTCAGGACACAGACACAGGTAAGGACTTTCTGAATAGACTCGGAAGGGGATAAAAGACTAATAATCAACAAGTAGGATCTCATAAAATTGAAAAGCTTTGTACAGCTAAGGCGACTGTCAATCAAATGAAGAGACAGCCTATAGAATGGAACGGAAATTTTTCCAGCTATGTATTTGACAGAGGATTGGTATTTAGAAAAGAAAAAAAGAACTCAACAAAATCAACCTAATAAAATATGAGTCCAGTCCACTGGTGCAGTAGTGGCATGCTGGCTATGTGGGTAATGAGACACTTCCTGGTCAGCCCTGAGGCCTGCCTCTCAGAAAGGATTTCACACCTGGGACTGTACCTTGGTCAACAAATGAGAAGAGTATAGGCCCCAGTGGGCCTGTTGTTTTACTAAATGGTCATACTTTGAAACTGCCTTCTAAATATTTATGTTTAAAGTCGTAGACTGTGTTTCTCTCAGCATTGGCCAGAAGAGTTTCTTTTTGAGTGGGTAGTGGTTAGTTGAGGGACTTGTGATTGTCAGAGTGTGTGACTGTTGAACATCCAACCTTAAACGGGACACCTATCTCATCCCTATCCTCAAGGCTTAGAAAACGTCACAGAGGACAGGAGGAAAGAAGGAAGGAGGGCTGTGAAATACTGACTTGTGGACATGACTTGATCATTGTGATCATGGACCCACTGTAGTTGTAGTTACTTGCCCTAGACCTGCCCAGGATAAGCTAACAAGATAAGTCAACATTTTACAGGTAGCACCAAGTACAATCCATGGGATTAAAAAAAGAGAGAGAGAAGAAGAAAAGGACATGAAGGTAGGAGGGGAATTGTGGGAACACAGTCAAAAGAATGACCCATGGTGAACATGCCTTGGGAAACTGAGAGATGCTTTAGAAAAAAAGAGAGGCCTTTTTTTTTTTTTTTTTTAAACCTTAGGTGTGTTTTCTTCCTTGGATTGTTCTTGGATATGATTTTTTGACTCCCGTGACACACATTTATATTTATTCTTGTTGGATATCAGAACTTAGTTATAAAACCCGGTCTGGTCAGTATATCCTGAAACTGGCCTTCTGCCTTGCTTTCATAATTTCCCAGATATAATCTATAGTATGTACTAGGTATTGTATTTAAACTGGTCTGTCCTGAGAAAACTCTGCGAACAGGCTGCTCTCTTAATATTTAGTATGTGCTTACTGACATTTCTCTACATGTTTTTCTGAATGCAAATGATCTTCCTTAGATCACTGCTTTCTCTGTTTCAGTCATGTATAAAGGCACAGTGAAAGTGACGTGAGGTTGTGTCCAGGGTCATACTGCAGCCTGCCCCATTCTTTCAGTCCCCAGATCCCAGCTCTACACAGCTCTGCTGAGAATTTGACAAGGGGATGTGTTGGGAAATGTTCAAGGGATCAGGAGAGCACACTTGGGGAATGTATGTGATCCAGATCTCTCTCTCTCACACACACATACATGAACTTGAGTCCTCTATAAAGGCAGTACAGGTATAGCAGCACACATATAGTGTGTGTGTGTGTGTGTGTGTGTGTGTGTGTGTGTGTGTGTGTATGTGTGTGTATGTGTGTGTATGTGTGTGTGTATGTGTGTGTATGTGTGTGTATGTGTGTGTGTTGTATGAAATTATCAGATGAAAAATAAAAAATATTCTAAAAGTGACTTTTTGCTGTGTATATGTTGTGTTTGTATAAGCTCAAGTCTGCCTGTGGAGATCAAGAGATGGGTTGGGAGTTAATTCTAGTTCTTTCCCTCCATTTTGTTGAGGCAGAGCTTTTCTTGTTTTATCTCCCTTCACATTCTTCACTAGGTGGAGCGTCTGTGTGATTCTCTTGTCTCTACCTCGAATCTGATATAGGGGGCTGGGATTACAGATCTGAGCTATTGGATTCAGCTTTTTGTAGGTCTAAGGGATTACATTCAGCTTGGCAAGCTAGTGCAGCTAGTGTTTTTTCCCTGCTGAGATATCTGATGACTTTTTTTTTTTTTTTTTTAAAGAATGTCTACTCAAGGCAAATACAGTATAACCCGGAGAAAACTTGAATGATGACGGTCCTGATCCTGACCTTGTGTGAATCGTTTCCTGCCGCTAAACTCTCTGATGACTTTAAGGCCAAAGTGATAGTAGATATTCACTGTGGTTGATTATAAATGGGCCATAGTTCCTTGATACTTCTTTCTTCTTTCATTGACAGTTAAGACCTGTTTTTTTTTTTTTTTTTTTTTTTGTTTTTTTTTTTTTGTTTTTTTTTTTTTTTAACTGCTTGCTTGAGTCTCTGTGATTGCTTAGAGACCAGAAGGAGAAATATGATGCTGTTTCTGGGCCCACAAGTGGTTAGAACACTGCCTCTTTCAACATGGCAACAAAACTGTGAGGAAGCTGGAGCATCCTTGTGGAGAGGCCCACATAAAGGAGAATGGGGCCTCTAGCCAATAGCTCTGGCTAATCACTGATTTTCCAGCAATGTGCCTAAGTCACCATGAAAATAGATCTTCAATACCAGTTGAACTTTGCCAGTCAGCACAGCTGTTCTCACCAACCACTGCCCGGATTTTGAATTTACAGGAAATAAGTGGCTATTTTTTAGCCATTAACTTTAGTTATGCAACAGATAACTGATGTGAAATGAATATGTTCTTGCCAGTAATCATTTAAACTAAGTTCAATTTGTACAGCAAGCTCTGCTATCCTGACATATATGTAGACCTGAAAACTCCATGTTCTGTGATTAATTACCTACCTGTTGAATACAATCTATGAGGAAAATAGCAGCAACGAATTATTTTATAAGGATCCACAACGAAAACAGCAATTAAGCCTTTGGAAAATCCAGACATAACATAACACCAGAGACATTCACATTTAGAACAACAGTGCAAACTGATCAACCTTATCACCTGACCCATGTCTCCTAAAAGACATCTTCACCAGACAACCTCCAGCATGGGAAGGATGATTGCCACATTTGGAGGCCAGCCTCCACCTACTAGTAACCAAGGTTACATACTAAGAACTTATTTCCAAGAAACAAAAAAAGTAAAAATTAAAAATATGAAAGGAGAAAGGATATCAGTTAATTCACACTAACAAGTGCTCATCAGGTAAGGTAGCTCATGTCTGAAATCCCAGCATTTAGGAGTCTGAGTCACTTAGGGAACTCTCAAAAACAAAATCTAAGAAAACACTTAGAAGGGAATAGGCAGCCTTTAGGGACATGCAGGAATGATGTGCTGAAGTGAAGATTCATCCTTCTGTGGCTATACCTCTGGATCAAGGATTTGGGCCTCATGACCTCCTTTGATCTAATGGACTCACTTTCAAAGCCTTTGAGAGATTTCTGTCTGAAGATTTGCTTCAGCATCTCTTGACACACCCAGGAAGGGCAGTCAGGATCCCCGGGGTGGGGGTGGGGGTGGGGGTGGGGAGCTGGTGACTAGAATTGAGGGAAGGCTGTTAGACTGGACGGGTTCATGTTCCTTAGAAGGAGGCTATTCAGGGATTCTCTTCTGTTGGTGATGCCAGTAAGACATCAACCATCAATCAACATTTCCAGGATAGAGACAACTTTTTTTTTAAAGCTTGAGAAAGAGCATTGATTAATCCTCAGAGAATGTTGTCATCAGACATTGACTTTATGAAAAGAAACTTACCAGGCAGGTCAGATCCTTCTCTGCCCACTGCCTCAAGCCCAGATTCACTGAGCAGAAGTTCTGGACTCAGAGTAGCATCCTGAAAGGTGAATTTACAAAGACAGACATCAGAAGGGATATTTCTCGTGCATGAAAAGGGTTATACTAATATTTTTAACTGTTACTTACACTTAAGCAAAGCATTTTGTTGTTAACATGGCTTTTCTACAGAGGAGCCACCTAGAACTATGTTCTGAAAGGACAACATGGTCTGGCCAGGCGACCCCTTCCCTGAGCTCATGTTTCTAGTCTGACAGGGCTTCTTGGATAGGAGTATCTAGTAACTGACATACTTCAAACTGGTTTGGGCATGCTTTCACTTAGAATTCTTTCATTTCAAGAGAGCATGGAGCTTACTCAGAATTTCTGTTTTAGAACATGCCAGTATTAAATCTTGTAGAACACTGAAATTGACAGAGCTTTAAGTTAAAATACAAAAATTACCACTACATTGATTACTTTTAGTTTCTAAAGCATTAATTTGCTTACTGCCTCCCATAAATAAAAATGTTGGTAAGCTCTTAGCAATTAAAAATACTTACTATGATTATTTCTGAAAATCAAAGGTAAGTATTATATTTTGCTTTAATTATTGATTTTAGTTTATGAAAATGTCTTATATCTAGCTGGAAAGATAATTCAGCAGGAAAAGGCACTGGCCACTAAACCTGAGGGTCTGAGTTCAATCACTGGGACCCACATAGTGGAAGGAAAGAGTCAGTGTCTACAGGTCATCCTCTGAGCTCTACATGGGTGCTGTGGCATCCCTGCATCTCCTCTTCCTCTTCCAATAAATGAATGAATGTAAAAATTAAAATTTACAATGTGTGTTATTAAGCAGAGTATAACTTGACTCCAGTTGAAACAAATATCCAACTGAATCCAAGGAAACTGAATTTTAAAATATTTAAAATGCAATTTGAATTAATTTTTGTTAATGCAGTTATTGGAAGTGGGTTCCCAATCACAGACCTAAAACATAACATACTTATATAGAACATTACAAACAGTAATTTTTTTTTCTATTCAGTCTGTCAAACTGATTATTTTATTGGAGGGTTTTAAACAGAAGGATGAGAAACACACTTACCTTAGTGAGGTCAGGAAGTGGTATAGTCAACCCTGATTGGGTGTCAGGTTTGGAGACTGACAATGACGCGGTAACTTCTGGGGTGAAAAAAAAAAATCACAAGGCTAAAATGATTATTTTTTTCTTTTATGATTTAAGCAATAGGATAGTTACAGTTCTAAAATGTGGTAGTAGTCAGTTCTTAAGGAGTAGTATACAAATCATTAAGAAATTGGAGTTATAAACTAATGGCTATTAACCTGAAGGACAGATCCAGGGTTGCATCTTGCCTGCTTATGCGATGAGAATTATGAAGAATAGGATGAAAGAGAGATTAGTTAATGGATACAACTATCAGTATAAGTAGACAGAGGAATACGTACTAGGATTATATTGCACAGTTGGGTGATTATAGTTAGTGATAACGTATTATATATTTCTTAATTGCTATAAGAGAAGTTTTGAATGCTCTCATCACAAAGAAATGATACAGACTAAGTGATAAGTATAATAACTACACTCATTTGATCATGATGTGATACACATATCTAATCATAACTTTACATTCCAAGAATGTGTGTAATTATTATGTGACAACACAATAAGAGCAATTATGAAAGAATAGCAACTTAGAGATTTTTTAGGGTCCCCATCCTTAGTCTACAGATTTGGAACAAGTGGCGAAGCTGGTTGGCTAGGCAAATGGGGATAACAAAGTGACTTAGCTGGCAAAGAAAGAAATGGTATCAACATTGTAAAATAGGAACATCTATGGAGTTTACTCCCTCTTCCTGGTTCTCAGAACACACCAAGAAAGCTCAACAAAGGCAATACTCAGAGCAATAATCTTGGAGATGAGTATGAAGTTGTCCCCTTGTTACTTCGGGGGCTCCATAACTTCCCTCCAAATTTCCAGAGATAGTGATTTGCTGAGATAAATCAGATAACAGAACTGTCAGAGACAATTTCACGCCATCTTGTGCTAAAATGGCATTTCCATTGTCCATCTATTATACTATCTGCAGTGTCTTTGAGTTTTAGGCTCCTGGGTCCTTCTACAGCATACTCTAGAGGTCCTAAGCATGTCAGATTATCTTGTTTATGTCTTTGGATCCCATTGAAGGTTGACTTACGCAGATTGTATCAGTGGTTACTTACCCTCCTCTCTGGGGTGGGTTGTATTAGTGGGCAACCCTCAGGCCTGAGGTCATATAACTAATAACCTTATGAGAGTACTTCATTTCTCTGAGTAAAGGACATTTTCATGGGTAGTCTGTCTATCTGCTCTTTCAAAATTAGACTCATCTGAATATGACACCTGTTTCCTTATGAAACCTGACTAGTTTACTGGAAGAGAAGATATGTGCAAGCTATGCCAAATAAAGGGGACTGCCTAAGAGTTCTTTCCTCTTTCTGGGCCCTACTGGCTGAACATAGTTGATCTGACTGAACTGAAACTACTGGATTCTCTTAAACTTAGCTTTTGTGCAAAATGATCACCAAGGACTGATTAAATAAAATCCAGGAGGGAGTGAAGAGAGATAGAAATAGTACACATGATGCACCTCTCATAGTAATGGCTGACTTTACACGGCCCAAGTTAAAATGACAGTCCATCATATAGTTGCAATACCTAGCTTCTTTATCAGAATGAGGACAAAATAAGGACTATGATATCACCAACTGACCATCACTGAACCGAATCGTGCCCATATCCAAGGAATGGTCTCCATCTAGTAGTTGGATGATAAGTTTTTTGAGGTCCATTGTTGTGAGGTAGATTTCTGGTTGCTTGTCTTCTATGGTTCCATGATGGATTCTATCACTTTCAATTTTGTTGGAATCAAGAGACAGGAGATAGTTTTCAGGGTTTTGTACTTCTTCATCTCTCTTAAAGATGGCCATAAGTTGTATTTCTGTGGAGCTTGAACTGTGGAGAGCAGAGGATACATTCCATCCAAAGGCAACGTTATAAGATTAGAGGGCTTCTGTGTTGTTATAAGTCTTCAGGACAATTTAATCTCTTTTCTAATAGTCTCTTAAAGAATATCCAACTTAGAAATTTTCAATATTTGCCAGAAATTTAACATAACAAAAATATTGACAAATACTTTGTTTAAAAGTGGAATGTCAGTCAGTCTGAAGGTTAAGTCTAGTGTGAAAAGGGATTGTGAACTGGTTCCATACAGATTTATATTTTTAAAAAAGTGCTAATGGTTCATTGTTAATTAATCAATGTTTTTGGGGCTCTTAAAGTTATGCAGTTCCAATCAGAAGGAGAGATGAATTGGCCTTTAAGGTCTATGAAATAGTATGCATGGTATAGTAGCGGCAAAATAAGCTATGTATGCCATAACCAAGAAGAACTCAGTTTAGGCCTTTTTTATTCCATTATTGTCCACAAAGTATTTTATTTTATTATTGTTTTTTTGAGACAATGTTTCTCTGCGTAACAGCCCTGGCTGTCCTGGAACTTGCTTTATAGACAGGCTGGTCTCAAACAGAGATCCACCTGCCTCTGCCTTCTGAGTGCTGGGATTAAAGACCACTACCCACAGAGTGTTTTTTGTTTTTAAAAATTAAAAAAAAAACCAACAATAACAAAAGGCCCTGTAAATGAAATAGAGCAAGGAAATCAAATAGCAAAAGATATAAAAAAGGTGGAAGGAAAGCACTACACAATATATGATTAACTCTATTTACTATCATATTTATTAACACTGTATCTTTCAGCATGCAAACCCCAAACAAGGTTCTTTACAGCTCTGTCCTTGAGAATCAAGTTTTACCTTTTGTTTCATGCCATAAATCTATACAGAGGGATGCAGAAGTGTTTTAAAGGCTCCAGGAGCTGATAATGTGTATCCTTGGCAGTTCTTCAGACCACACAATCAGTCAGCAACTAAGAGTTCATTATTTCACTAGTCAATTGCGGGAGCCAAAGGCAGATTCTCATTACTGATGTCTCCAAGGTATAGTAGGTCATTTCCCCACCTCAAACCGACCTTGGGGCTGAGGAACAAATTGTTTTCTCTTCTTTATTCTAGACTTCAGTTGGTTGTACTCATAAATGTGAGGCCAGCCAGACAATTTCCCATTGCAAACACACATGAATTAGTTAAATCAAGACGCTGGCATAAAGCATCTGTATTCTCACATTTTTCTAATTAGAACCTTAGTTTTTTTTTTTTTTTTATAGAATGCTTTTCAGATGGTCAAATCAATGTTTTCCTGCTAATCTCACATAGCGATTTGACTAGAGAGTTTTTAAAAATTACTAAATGATAATTAATTCTGTTCAAATAAAACTACTAAAAATCATTGGCTTATTCAAGACGTGAAAACAATGACAACAAGAAAAACAGGGTATGCTGGGTGGTGGCACATGCCTTTAATCCCATCACTTGGGATGCAGAGACATGAGAATCTGTGAGTTTGGGGCTAGCCTGGTCTATAAAGAAAGTTCCAAGACAGCCAGGGCTACACAGAGAAACAACGTCTAGAAAAAAAACAAAACCCAAGCAAAAAAAACAAAAAACAAAAAACAAAAACCAACCAACCAAATACCCCCCCCCCCAAAAAAAAAACCCAGCTTATACTTTGTGGAGGGAAGCATACTATATTTTAAAACATAAGAATAATCATAATTACCCATCAATTTCTGTCTTTGGTCTTCATTTCGCCACACACCATGAAAACATGCAAGGGAGAAAGAAACAACTGGTAGATTATTTTATGCACAAAAATGCTTTTATATTACTTTTCTAGAGCTTTGAAGAAACATACAAACTACCGCCAGAATTTGGATGGTAACTTTAAGAATCACGAGTCTCAGGATATTAAATTCAGTTTCTGATCAGAATTTGAGCCTTAATTCAAAAATGTCTCTGTGTGTATGATTTTTTTAAACTTGTTGATTTCCTTAAAGAGACTGAAAATATATGCTATGCATTTTATATTTGGGTAGCTATTGCCAGGATGTTTTAAAAAAGTATTTTGCAAACAGATTCCTTACCTCCTGAATATCATTAAAGGATTCATTTGTTCTCAAAGGCAACTTGTCTGAGACTGACCCTGGGAACTAGTATTTTCCTGATTTTAAATTGCTGTAATTAGTTGAGGGATTGGTTCAATTCACCATGAAAACTTGTGAGAAAAACACCGGTTTACTGAGTGGGGGCTAAGTGCCAAGCTTTTTATACGTATTTTCATTTAATGTATACAACAACAGGATCTTCATTTCACAGGCACTATAAAGGCAGCGGGAGACAGTCAATTGGACCTAGCAGAGGTAGGATTTGAACTTGGGACTCTCTCTTCTCCTTCATTTTGTCACCCTGGTCAATTTGTCATTGGTGTGTGTCTGAGAAAGATGTTTTGTTTACACAAATTACAGACACATTTTAGAATTTAGCTTAGAAATTCAGTGTTCTCTCTTTATATTTCAAATATCAGTTGCTGATGAAGACAGTCTACATATGTGTTGAGATTAGTGTCACTGGCATTTCTGCCTGGACTATAGATTCATTTTACTCTGATCTCCTGATAAATCATGGCCACAGTGGATATGTTATAGACCTGTTTGTTGTAAAATAAAATAATCTTTTTTGTATACTGTGAATATGTGTCATTCTAATTGGTTTAATAAAAAGCTGAATGACAAACAGTTAGGTTGGATTTTCAGGGCAGAGAGAAGGCTGGAAAGAAGGCAGAGTATCCAGTCAGATGCAGAAAAACCAGGAAAGCAGCATGGATAGTACAGAGGAAAGTCAATAAAGTCACAAAGCAGAATAATAGAAATGGGTTATAGTATAAGAACTAGTTAGAAATAAGCCTAAGCTATATGCCAAGCTTTCACAATTAATAAGACTCCATGTGGTTATTTGGGAGCTGGCTGGAGGAATAGAAGAAAATCAGCCTACTCTTGTTCCCATGTTCCCTTGGAGACAGAAAACCTGCTTTTCTCCTAAGTAGCACTTCTCTGTGAAGAGAGACTGTCTCTCTACCAGACATTCATCCAGGACCTGCCTCTTGCTGCTTTATAATTTGTAACCCATGAAGCCAAGGAGAGAAGCCGTACTTCCTGGGCCAAAACTTTATTACTGCCAATAAAAATTGCTTTGTTGATATATGGTTGCATAAGCAAATGGAAATCTTAAAGAAAAGACTATTTATTACCACAGTCAAGATATGGAGCCCATTCACCAAAGTCAGCACTTTATCCTGCCTCTTTGTGATTCTTTCCTTTCACACTGCTTCACCATCTCCAAACAACTACTGATATGTTTTCTGTCACTGTCGATAAATTTTTGTTTTCTGGAATTTAATATAAATAGAACATAATTCACTCTTGTCTGATCTTTCACTCAGCACAGTTATTTTGAGGTACATTCATGTTGTCACGTATGTCAAAAGTCTTATTTCTTTGTCTAGAAAAGTGTCTATACTGAGCACATTCTAGAACTGTCTACTGCTCTATTGATGGACAGTTGTTTGGTTGGTTTATTTCCAGGTTCGGGCTACTAAAGATAAAGATGCTATGGACGTATATGCACCAAACTGAAGAAATCTACTTTACCACTAGTTTTCACGATTATTCATAGTTTCCCACACTTGCTGTTAGAGATGAAGCAATACTCTAAGTCTTTATTTAACTGCTAATCCTTAAAATGGTCGTAACAATGGAGTCCAAACTACTTTGCAGTATGTTGAGGGACTCAGGTGAGACTGTTCATATCAGACTATTAGTGAAGTTATAAATAAGCTTTTCTCCAAGTGATATCTGGCCCCATGAAAGGAACTTCCTTCATAGTAAGTTTATTTCACAATATTCCCAGCATTGGTATCCATGACCAAAGGTTTTGCTGCTCACAAGTATATCATTGATTGAACTCAGGGCCCCACATACTTTCCAGTGGACTGAAGTCCTTATGACAGAAGGAAAATTATTGACAAAATGCAACTAAACTAATTTTATAAGGATATTTGGCAGAGATAGGAATACATCTTCATATAGACTTGGGAAAGTTTCCAATTCCAGGCATGCCTCTTTAAAAAGTTTTACCTTGGAAAGTTTCATTGCCTAACATTGTGATTTTCCTCTGATGTAGATTTTCTTTACAATTAGATTTTCATTTGTTGAAGGGAGGCAATAACACCCAATCACTCACCAGAAGAAGCATTTCCATCATTTCCTGAAGCTGTAGATTAAAAATTTGTTCTTCATCTGTAGCGCTTTATTCAGAAGACCTTGCCATCTATGCAAAGTATGAGCCTATCCTCTTTGATTACCCTCTCATCCATCTGACGTCGATGGCAGACTGCCACCTCAAGACTGACACGAAGCAAATCGAGTTTGCTCTGGTAAATAGTAGGACTTTTTATCACTCTCCGTTTCCAGTATTTCTCTCTGGAGTGATGCAAATCAGAGAGGCCGGACAGCTCTGGGAAGCACAGCTGGTCATGTATCCTAAACCCTTCTCTCCAGGCCTAAGCTGATCTTTCACAGGTGTCCTCCTGCTCCAAGGCAGGGACAGAGGCAGGAGGACTACAGGGCCTCATCTTCCCAAGTCATCTCCTACCCTCCACCCCCGTGCGCTCCCCCAGGCATGGGGCTTCCTTTTGCTTCTACCAGGGTTGCTGTGCACCCTGAAGCACATTGTTTAAAACTGATATTTCATCTTTTGTCTGTAGATGTTTGAAATAAGGAGAACTTTAAAAATGAAGCAAAAATTCTTGTTCAAACCTGTGAACCTGCATTAGGCATTAGAGTGGTAAGGGTAAAGATGTCTATAGACTTTGTTCTGCTGGAATGTGAGCCCACCCGGCTTTAACATGGCATTATTTTATCATTTAAAATTCCAAGTCACTACTTCTTGAGCAATGCCATATTACTTTAGTCTATACACTGGATAAAATTAAAAACATATATTTATGAAGTCTTGCTTTTGTCCCTGTGTTTTCCATTCCTTCAATCCCTTCATCCACAGAATCCACTTAAAAAAAAAATCAGACTCACCTGTGTCTCTTGACTAACATAATTTATGCCAACAGGGATGAGATTTAGCCTTGGGGAGGACACAAGGCAACCCAGTATGAAGGCAATTAATTGTTACTGTTTCTGATGTGTCTTTACTGAGGTATTTTCCAGAGATTTGCTAATGACATTGCCAAGGACAGGTGTGGGAGGGCCCTATTTCCAGCTTTCGGAGGGAGCAGCACTGCAGATCCCGAGCTCTCCCTTCAGCAGCAAGGTTTCCTGTTCTAATTAGAGCTCCATTATCTCTAAAGTATCCACTCTGTGGGACCATGCTGAGCTAAACAACTGAGGAAAAGGGGACCTTCTAATCCTCTGGGTGTCACTTTTAAGGGGGTAGAGGGAGAAAGTGATTTAAAAGTTGAGAAGAGTCTAATTCTCTTACTTACCCAAATCCTAACACACGGATTTCTCGGAACCCTGGAAGTTTCTTAAATATCTTTTGCAACTGCAGACAGAAAGAAATATATAAAATATTCATTGGTTCTACTGGCTCAGATGTTACCAAACAAACAAATGAACAAAACCTTAAACATTTTTGATGAGTCAGTTAGGGGACACGTGAAATGGAAAGTTGAGACAAAATATGTCAAAGTCTCGCCCTTCACAGACATTTCTAAAGCCTAGAGAGTATTTTGCTATTAGCTTAAAAGCCATATATGTATAGCTCCGAGATGCCGAAAGTATTTGTTTTACATAAAATGTGAAATAACTTTAAGATGGCATTTAAAAGGAACCTTTTTATCTACATAGAGTAATGCACGCATCTTGTCTATGTGGCTAATGATAAGCTAATGATGTTCCCTGAACTGAATGAGAGGATTTGAAAAATAAAACACTAAAGGTATTATCACATGCAAAATGGCTTTGTTCTTAGACCTAAGTGGACTTTGTAAGTCTCCTCCATTTGTGTTTGCTAGTGAGGCTTGCTCTCAGGGTGGACTTCCTAGTTCCTTCCTAGGCTCCAGGCCCCATCTCTGTGCCCTCAGTTTCCCAGAGAGTGGATGGTTACCTCCGAATCTGCCTTCACAATGTACTTCTTTGGCTTACTTCCTCTTTTTGCTCCATCAGACTTGTCTTTAGTCTTTAAGTGTTAAGACCCTGCATGTTCCCACCCCAGGCTTCTTTGGCTAGTCTAGCTGCCTCATCCAGGCTCTCCTGGGGGAAGGCTACAGGACGAGAGGGTCTGAAAGGAGGCAAAGCTTCAGCTGGACAGTAGGGAGGGAAGTGAGGCCAGCCTTGAAGTCCCATCCCTGCCTCTCTCTGATCCTCTCTCTGCCCTGGCATCCCTGTTGGGGAAACCAGATTTTCTCTCATGGCTTCAGCAATCTCCTTATACCCAGTCTTGAGTTCTCCAAATCTATATTATTTCCAGACTTTCCCATGCTAGACAAGCCAGTTAATTGTTTCGTAAGTTGCCTTTTCGTGGTGTCTCTTCCCAGCAATAGAAAGGTAAGACATACTCCTTTCTGCCAGCATCCCATTTACAAGTAGCCTATAGCTGGCCTTCCAGTTAACCAAAGATGTCCTCTGTCCCTCCCCATTTATAACATGCACTTCTGTTTCCCCAGAGCCTCGTGAAGTGAATTACTTCCCCTTGGCTTCCAACGCAGCACCCCCCATCGTTGCTCAGTGACTGCTTCCACCGAGCCTTTCTCTATTGAAAAGTGAGAACTCCAGTTTCAGGAGCAGCATGGAATATTTCTTCTCTCTGTCAGGCCACATCTCTCAAGGGTACCATCTAAGTTCTAGGAGGTGCATGCCTTTTGGCCTTGGGATGAAGTGAATCAGCTGCACTGTCATCCACAAGGAAGGAATTTAACAATATTCCCTGATGAGTTGAGTTCATCTCTTCCTTCTCTAAGCTCACCAACATGCTATCGCTTTGTTGCTGTATCTGAAATCGACACCACTCTGCATCTCCAGTGCCAAGGACTGTTGCAGTGATGCACAGATAATATCCAATCTCCTCTAGGGCTTTGGGCTGCACCATGGAAATTTTTTTTTTTCCAGCAGACTGATTTACCTTTTAATTATATTTTCTTTTGCCGATATTAAAAATAGTTTTCATTTCCTGAACCTATAGGAACTCTGGTGATGAAAGCAGCTTAGTCTGGATGATAAGGAGATACCGTGCAGAGCTGGGTTTAAATATTGGTGCTATTACTTTCAAGTTGCAAAGTCCTCAGTTTATTGCTTCATCTGAGTCGTGGTTTTTTGCTCAAAATGGGACAAAGATACCCATGCCACAGGGTACCGGTAAAGAAAGAGAAAAATTAACCCAGCAGAGTCAGTGACTTTTATAACTTATTATTTTATTATTATTATTCTACTTTTCCACCTGGATTACTAGCTCCCTAAGAGTCTCCAACCCCATCCTCCCACCTCCTCCAAGCATGGATTCTGTAATGTCAGACCCAGCTTTTAGACAGTATTTTTAAAGACTCAGTGGGGGAGGGCAGATGGAGAGTCCGAAATGTGACGTGGGGGAAGGAGACCCGGAGATATAACTTTGTGTGCCTCTCCTTTAGTCCGTAATGAGCTTAACAGAGAAAAACCAGGGGAAACAAGAGGCCAGGTTCTGTAGAGGTGAACTTTATTTGGGAGCCCTCAGAAAAGGTCCTGGTACATACTTCAGGCCTGCTCTGGTGTCCTGTTGGAGCAGCTTTGGGACCCAGTGTGTGCTGCAGTGTTTGGAGCAAGGCATAATGATTCTAAAGTATCCGTTTTACAGAGATGCTAGTCTACTGTGCAAGCAGCTAGTGACACATGGAAGTGCCTCCATGGGAGCTGCTCTTGCAGTGCTGGGGGGAGGAGGGGCTGGCTGTCTTCCTTCTCCTCTAGGAGTGCTCCACAACCTAGGATTTGATGGAGGAGATTTTTGTTTGTGTCCATGCCCTCTTTGTGAACCTGTCTGAGTTTGATTAAAAATCAGCTTTGCATCCAAGGGTGTAGATGGTGTCTAGGGACACGATGACAAAAGCCTTCAGTTAATTCTGCTAAGTAATCTAGTGGGGACCTTCTAATCATGAAGCACTAGCCACTAAATTGCTAATTAAGTGCCCACTTAACCTTATTAATAATACTAAATGCACAGGGGTCTCTCTGATTTGGCCAGAATGTATGTTAACGAGCTATAAAAGAGCAGTCACAGCTGAGTGTTTCGGAATGTTTGCACAGGAGAGAACATTCAGACAACAACCAAGTGATTCCTTTTGACATTTGTATTAAATTGCTCATTAGGTTTATTGTGGAAATTAAATCACTGCAAAGCACTGCCCATTAATTCCTGATTAGGCCCAAATGACTGCTAATACAGGCTATGGGTGGAGTGCAGGGAATGGGTTTCTAATGCAAGTCTTGGGGTGGTCCTGCTCAGGGGCCACTGAGGGGGCAGGAGCTACAGAGAACTGTAATGATACACTTTGCAGAAAGTGTCAGCAGTACTGAAGTGATACTTTTTGGAGCAGAGTTGGACAAGACATAGGCTTCTTTGTTAGTAAGCTTTTGGGGGGTTAGAGGACAACTTACTGATACAGTATCCTCTGTCCTAAACATCCACTGGGAAACATAGGAACCATGATGCCAGTGATGAAGGAGCAAGGGTAGACTCCCTGGACTGGAATCTTCTCTTTGCCAGGTAATGGCTGGAGATGTTAATTTGCCTCCTTGTGCTTGTGCTTCAGTTTCCTCACTCATTAAAGGGGAAATGATTCATACTGTGCTGTCTATTTATATGTCAACTTAGCACAAGCTGGTGTCCTCAGAGAGGAAGGAGCCTCAGTTATCTCCATAAGACTGGACCGTATGCAAACCTATCTCAGGATTGGTGGGGGAGGATCCAGCCCATCATGGGTGGTGCCGTCCCTGGGCTGCTGTTCCTGGGTTCTACAGGAGGGCAGGCTGAGTAAGAGAGTAAGTAAGCGAGAGTAAGCAGCACCACTTTTTGGCATCAGCTCCTGCCTCTAGGTTCCTGCCTCTAGGTTCCTGCCTCTAGGTTCCTCTAGGTTCTTAGGATGACTTCCTTCCATGAAGAACAATGAGTTAGGGTTAGGGTTAAGGTTTGGGTTAAGTTTATATGGTTTGGTTAAGGTTAGACAGAGTCTTATGATAATCTCTATTATGCACTTTTAGATGTGCATAATACTAACAAGTCAGATACAAGCCTGTGGCCAAATTCTCTCAGCGTGAGCAAGATCTAAACTTCTCCGTGAGAGTAGTGGCTGTTTTCTTTTATATGGTGGTAACTTTTATAAACGTAGGTAAAAGCCAGAGGAATACAAGGCTTCATACGCAGAAACCACATTTATGGATAGTCTGGGTAACCTTTCCTAGCATGGCCAGGTAGCAAAGGACCCCTTCTTCTCATTGTTTGAGAATTCACTTCTCACCTCTCACTAAGAGAGGAGATGTATACACAAAATGTCTTTTATGTCCAACTCCTCTCCTTCTCACCAGTAAATCAATTAAACACAAAGGATCATTCTTATAAACTCGAAAGTCAAGGATTCTGCAGCATATACAAACCCCACCCACACCGGTACTTCAGCATCAGTTAGTAAGCAGGATGAATGAACTAATGAAGTTTATTTATTTTTTTAATTCTTCCATTTGATATCTAAAATATCCTTTTCTAGAAAATCCTCTATACAGTTAGGACATCTTCAGAGGATCTGGAAATCATGACTGACCCGCCCTTCCATTCAGCCTCGTCTTATACCTTTTCTTTATCACCTCTCTTTTTTGTTTTTCATTCTAGTTGACAGAAATATAAACTATTTTCAATTTCTCCTCATTTTTATTATTTACTTATACTGCCTTCTTGATCTAGATGACTTGAAATATACATATCTTTTCACTGCATCTGGGGAACCCACAACAAACCAAAGGAATGGTTTTAACAAAGTCCAATTTTGTGAACCAATGGTATTGTATTGGGGTTATATACAGCAGTATATGAAAAGGCTATTTACAGGACCAGAGACAACTCAAATGCAGCTGGATTGTCAAAAACCCAACTCCAACACTAGCAATGACTCAGGATAGCTGCATCCCTGGAACTCTTTACAGGACTTGCAGAGAGCTGTACAGGTCTGGGAATCTACTCTCTGTACCCCACTGGTCAGGTTCTCCTCCCCCACAGTTGTTTTTGCTCCTAAAGCTCCAAGGAAGTGCCTTTGAGAATCTTGTTCCTTTCAGCATACATAACCAAAAGTGTGGTGTTTTGTTTCCTTCCAGAATCTCCCAGGTCTATCCATTCTTCCTGGAGAGAATACTTCAGTTCAGAGAAAACTAATATTCAACAATGGCTCTTCCACTTGACTCACTTTAGGCACTCAATCATAGGAAATTCCACGTACCATTAGGGGGTTGGTGCCTCTGTAATGGACTCACTATACCTGGTGCACACTTTTGTAGCAGCCCTGGTCACGTCTACAACCATTTCTGTCTCTTTTTCCTCCCTTTCCCATACCACTCTGAGCATTCATATGCTACATTCAACAACATAGTTGGCTTTATCCTGCAGAGTTAAAGACCATTTGAATCCAGCTTAAAGACAAAGAGATATGATAGTGTTCAAAAATACAAAAGTTATCTTGGGTCAATTCCCACTCTAGTAATAGATGAATAAATGCTATAAACGTCTACTTAATGTCATATATTTAAATTGCATCAAATGACAAAGATAGCATTGGTATGTGGGAGACATAGATGTCTTTCCAATTGTAGAAGTGGAAATATTAATAGGGATATAATATTATGGATTGAAAATTTACACTTAAATCTATTAGATTTTCTAGTTAGTACATAGGTAATCATTTTATTTTACTTATAAGATTATAATCAGTTTTACTGATATATAATTGATGTATAAAAATGTAAGCATTTAATTTACATCTTGATGAATTTTTGGAAGAGTGTATACTTATGAGACATTTCCATAATGACAATTTACATATGTAGAATATTTGTGGCTTTTAATTAAATGAGCTAAAAACTTCCTAAAAATTAAAGATAATTTAAACATAGATAACATTGACTAATGGAAAAGCTGTACTGAACATTTGCACCAATATTTTGGAACTTAATTTGTGTTAGTTTTGTTTTTAGTGGTTAACAATGGATGCCTGGTCACAAAAAGTTGGAGCTAATAGCTAAAGGATGCTTTATATTCTGTTGGCTTCCAAACAGTGCCATGACTTGGAGTGTGGGCACTCACCTGTGGTTGCGACTCTCTCACCAGCTCCTGGTAATATGGAGACCCAGAGTTGGTAAGCTCTGCCTTGAACTTGTGGTTTGGCAGGGAGATTTTGAATTCCACCTTCTCCTCTGGTAAAACTTCAGGCATATGAGTGGGCTCTGTTTTGCTTTCCTAGATTAAAAAATGGAGCCTCTATTAATGTAAACCACACAATCTGCTATACTAAATAATAGACGTTAATTTTTGTATCAAGAACTGGACTTGATTGTTTTGGAATCAAGTGGTTTTGGAATAAAGGTCCTGTTCATGAGTTGCTTCTCAATTTTAGTGAGAGACAAAATAAGTTACTTCTGGAACTCCATTGGATCAGTTATTATGTTCTCTATTTGTAGTCCAGGCTGGCCTTGAGTATGAGACAGTTCTAAAATTTAATTAATTAATTAATTAATTAATTAATTAATTAATTGATTGATTGATTGATTGATTTATTTATTGGCAGAGTCTCATTGTTACCCAAGCTATTCTTAAACTTGCTATATAGTCAGGTCAGGTCTTGAACCTGCCTATGCCCTTCCATTGCCATCATGCAACTTCAACATATTTTAAAAATAACACATGATACTTGTCTATACTTATAGGGTACAATGTGATGTTTTGATGTATGTTTATAATCTGGACATATCATGTCAGACCTATTAATATATTCAGCATTCCATTTCAAATTCAAAAACATCTTTTTGTGTGTATGTTGAACATGTTAAATTCTCTTCTCCTAGCATCTTTGAAGTACATAATGCGGTTTCACTTACTGCAGTCTGCATTCTGTGTAACAGCTCCCTGAAGGTGATTCCTCAGGTTTAACTAGGATCTGTGCCCTTTGGTTCAGTGTTCACATTCTCTCCTCCTCTGGACTCTGAAGGGATTGTTATGCTTAGAGTCCACATGTAAGAACTAGACTTTTAAATGCCTCCCACCAGGTATCTTCAGAAACTGCTTATTGCTTGTAATTAAAACCTAGACTATTTTTTCCTGCACATTTAATATGTTCCAGAGTCTTATTACAATCTACCTGAAAATATTCATTTTCAATCTGCAGATCTGATTGCTAGATCAATAAAAGGCCGTATTCTTCTGCTTTTCTGTTCCTGGGGAGTCTTCTAAAAATGCTTCTACCTCCAGTAATAGCACCCCCTCGCCCCCTCATATGCATTTTACTTATTCCCTGTTTTTTCTGAAATATTATTTCCTCTATCTGGAGTCCAGAAATCTTTCTCTCCCTTGTACACCAGTGCTATTTGATTGACACATCAGCCTCCTGTTTGGTACCTACTCATGTACTTGCCTGATGCCTTCTTTGTATCTGCAAGTCTTGTTGGTCCACATACTCCTCTCCCGTGCACCCCCCCACACACACAAGCAAAAACCAAGGGACTATTTATGCATAAAACTTTGTGAGTGTGTAAGTCTAAGGATTGTCCTTCCCACAGCCTGTCCTGGCTTATCATTTCATCCCGGTCATTCATCCTGCCACCTTTAATCATAGCACTCAGAATATTGTCATATATAACTGCATGTATGTTTCTTGGTGCAGGAGCTGTCTTGCTTATCTTGGGATATTTGATGTACATCCTTAGTCTCAGCACATCAGTGGGCTTCAGTAAAATAATTGCTGAGTGAAAAAATAGGCCAGAGATACACATGGTAGAGGCTATTCATCAAGGGGTATGGCATATGTCAGATGAAATATGTGGGGATATTTACACGGAACAAGGTATCTATGTACCTACAACATATATCGAAGGAGATGGGACACAGGCAATGTGAAGAAAGGAGAAAGACTAGTTATCTTATAAATTATATGTTACTTATTTTGAATTATAAACTACATTTTTTTCAATAGCAGTTTGCCTGTTGTTAAGTCAAAAATTTTTAGAAAAACACATTGTTTTTATTCCTTGGTTATAGCAATAGTTCAGCTGTACCTGCTGCCATCTTGCCTGAAGGGCACATAGAGTAGCCAGCAGGATGCTCATCAGGATTTCTCATGCAGAGCTGGTAAGATGGAATTTTCCCCCTTGCCTTGCCTAGTGCTTTGGAGGGAAATTGAAAGGATGGGGGCAGGGGAAAAGAGCACCCCATAGATTCTGCGGGAGTTGGGGTGGCTGCAGCAACAGTAAGGAGCTGTGAAGTTTTCTTTGTACTGCCAATTCCACTTCTTGAACAATGAGGGTAACATTCCTCTGCTTCAACAGTCTGGATCTAGGCTCCTGGGAAGGATCATTGCTTCCCTGCACTGATATTCTAAACAACTGTCACAGCTGCACCAGCACACACAGAGGCTAGTGTGTTTCTTGGCCTTAGATCACTGCTTCTATTTTTCCCTGGTTTGATATGAAGGATTTGATACATTTAGTATACTTACAATGCCCATGACAAAGTAATGCTGCCAACAAGGCTTATCTTGTAGTGAAGAGTGAGTGAATTAATTGTTAATGACTGATTTTAGTGCTTGGGGAGCACTATTCTATAGAAGTGTCTGTTATATACTGGGTAGAAGGGTTTCTACTTGCTTCTTGCAATTCCCCCTATCTCATCCTAATCCTAAACCTGTTTATTCCCTCAGTCCTTAGACCGACATAAGAATAGTGAACGGAAGAAAGTCACTGAGATGACAGAGTGATGTGAGATAATGCTCTAAGTATTTTTCACTTGTATTTGTTTAATAACACGCCGATTGGCCAGAAGACAAGCAGGAAATAGAGGTGGGGCAACCAGACCAGGAGAATTCTGGGAGAGGAAGAGCAGAGAGGGAAACTCCCACAGGAGCAGAGGAAGAAAATGAGAATGTTTCAGTGAGAAAGGGTACCAAACCATATGGCTAAGCGTAGATGGGAATAATGGGCTAACTTAAAGCATAAGAGGTAGCAAGTAACAAGCCTGAGCCATTGGCCAAACAGCTTGTAATTAACGTAAGCCTTTGCGTGATTATTTAGGACTACATGGCTTCAGGATCAGTCAGGCAAGACACAGAAACATAAGACTACAGAGCAATGCAAACACAGCACTAAAAACGTTGAGTATCTGCTCCATCCGCCCCTTTCCCTACTCTAGATACACAACTCATGTGGTAAGTGCTTGCTGTTCAAAACTGAGGTTCTGATCTCCAGAATTCAAGAAAGAGCCAAGGGTACCTGAAAGCCTGCCTACAATCTTAGTTCATATCTACCCACATACCTGTGAACATGCACACACATATGTATGTACAATACTTGCATATAGACAGGAGAAAAATAATTAAAAAAAAAAGACCAGACATGTATATAAAAACTGCCAGCTTAGAACTTCTTACTGCTGTGGGCTCCTGAATGTCTTTGATGGTGTCATTGAGAATCTTGTTGTCGTGTATGTCACCAGGAAGGAGTGGGAAGGACCCCAGCGACATGCTGGCAACATCTGTAGAAATTAGAAAGATGTCAGACACAAAAATCAGCCAATAAGAATTTAGAGTAAGGTCAAGATTCCACAATTTAAATTTAAACTAAAGCAAGGTCAAGCTTCTATAATTTCATTTGTCAGATAAATGCATTCTAAACTTGTTTTTCAAAGACCCTTATATATGCCTTTGGGAGGAAAAAAACAATGGAGTTACACTTTCAATATCCATTAAATTATTCCTTTTGGGACCAATATTTGGGGTTTCCCTATATATTGTACAGTTAAATGATTTGTATAATGATACCTGATTAATGTTTTTATGACTACTTAAAGGATGTAAAGACAAGTATTAATCTTTTAAACATTATATGAGAACATGCCGAAATTTTTGAAGTCTAGATTCCTTTAACAATCAGTAGAATTTAATATTAAAAATTTAGATTATGGACTTCAAGAGTGAAAGAATATTATGATCCTATCCATTCCTCTTTTAGTTTTCTCTCTCTTTTTGAGTTATTTATTTATTTTATTTATATGAGTATTTTGCTCACATATATGTATGTGTAGCATGTGAGTGCCTTTTGCTTGCAGTGGTCAGAAGAGGTCTTTGAATCTTCTGAACAGGGTTGTGGGTTCCCATGTGAGTGCTATAAACCAAATCTATTTCCTTTGTCTGAGCAGCATTGAGCTCTCTCTCTAGCCTCTCAGGCAACCGTGGAAAGCATCCCTTTTAAAACTACCATCAAAAACCACTTCAGATCCCTGGAAAAAAATTAGCAACATTTAAAGATACCAAGTAATTGAAGTCTAGGTTTTATTCCATTTTAACCTCTATGTATTACTGTTTTATTATAAGTTATAATTATGTTTTAAAATGTTTAAGGAAAATAATGTTATTATTAATTAATTTCTAGTCAGAAATTGCTTTCCTATTTTTACCAACTAAGCAAAAACATAGAATGTATTGGTTTAGTTTTGAGCCTTACGAAAGAGAATATATCAGTTCTTAAAAATTGTTCTTTCTTCATTCTACCTTAAGAACATTTAAAGTGTTCTTAAGTTCTGTGAGAGTCTGTGAGATCATTGCTCTGATTGTGGAATTGTGGATCTTATTGAGTTATCTGGAGAAGTGGCTTAAAGCACGTGTGCGCTCGAGCATACACACACACACACACACACACACACACACACACACACACACATGCACACACACAACACATACAAACATGGGCACATACATACACATGCACACAAACACGCACACACACATGTGCACACACATACACATGCACACAAAGATGCACACACATATACACACATGCACACAGATAATTTATTTGTTTTATTGTTTTATGTATATGGGTGCTTTGCCTGCATGTATGTCCTGTGCATCTTGTGGTGACTGGTGCCTGCAGAGGTCACAAGAGGGTAATGGAACCCCTGGGACTGGAGTTGCAGATGGTTGTAAGCCACCATTGTGTAACATCTAAATCTATTTTCTTAAACATCATTTCTTTGTAAAAATCTTTTCTTTTACACAGTAATTTATAATAATTTACAGAATCACCATACAATATGACAGAAGATTGGAAAAGGTGATACTTTTGGGAAAAATAATCCATGTCATTTGGTTGATTAGGATCTGGAATGATGGCATCACTGGTATCTTCCTTTATAACTGTAGCTAAATGGCCTGTTGCAAGCATTGGAGCTGGAGAAATTCTCCACTTTATCAGGCTTTCTCAGGCCACCAGGCCCCAAATCATGACATGGTAACTTATTACTTATGAGTACTCAGCCTTAATTAGGTGTGTCCCACCAGCTCTTACAGTTTATTTTAACCTGTTTCTCTTCATTTTCACTTTACTTCAGATCCTTTTACCTTTTTTAATTTTGTATGTACCACTTCTCTGTTTTCTCCTTGTCTGGCTGGCTGCCTGACTGGCCCTGGGCATCTCATTCTCTCCTCCTGAGCCTTATTCTCTCTGCCCAACAGCCTTGCCTCCCTCTACTGCCTAGCTATTGGTTGTTCAACTTTTTATTAGATCAATTAGGTATCTTAGGCAGGCAAGGCAAATCAGCAACACATCCTTCCATAATTAAACACATGAAGCAATCTTCACATAGTTGATATTCCACAACATAAAGCAAAGTAACTCATCTTTAGATAGTTAAACAAATGCAGCATAAGCAAATGGAACTCACATTCACATGGTAAGGTAGTGGTCTACAACACTCCACCCTGGGAGAATAACTCAACTATCCAAGCTCTATTATTTTATAATTAATTAGTTATACTCTATTTTTATTCTAATGAACATAGCAGTTAAGCTAGATGAAAAATGTTTTTTTTTTATTAGAATGTCCTAGTTTGTTGTCATGATAGGAGAAATTATTGGGGCTAATAGAACTAGGACCAATTATCAGGTTAGAGGTTTATCTTCTAGTACATTTACCCTCCTTTGAAGACTGCCTTCACTTGCTTCACACCTAAGGTGCCTAGAAATGCTTCTCACCAAATCCTAATCTCTATGGTAGGTTGGAACTGAAAATAATAATAATAAAATGATGCTTGTCTCTCTCAAGCCTGCTTAATTTGCCTAATAAAATTATTTTTAGGTATATCCATTGTACTGCAAATGATCTAAGTTTATTCATTTTTTAAAATAAATTTTGGTATTCTGCCTCTCCCTTTTGGTTAGTTCAATTGTCATTCTCACTAGTAAACAATAACATACATACATACATATATACATACATGCATACATACATACATACATACATACATACATATATATAAACAAAATTTCAATTGCCTGATTTTACCAATAAAGACTTGGAAGCCAGATGCTGGGTTGAAAGGCTGATATCTCAGAGAGGCAGAGGAAGCACCCAGCTGTCTTCCTCAGTTGACATCCCTGTAAATTCATTTTCTCCTCCACCATTTCAAACAAAAATACCCCCAAACTGAATATCCCGCTTCTATTTCCTGTGCTTCTCTCTCCTTCCTCTTGAATCCCTCTTATTCTCTTTCATTTTTTCTTAATAATCATATCTTCATGTCCTGTCAATTGGTTACCTGCTCCTCCTTTTGACCTATGGTAGACTTTATTTAACCCTGTTTACAATATCCAAGCGGAAAGCTGTTTTATAATATTATTTTCAAGTGTGTTACCTCTGTGTATGCTGTGGAACATTTGCTTAGTGATGTAAAGATGCGATGCATTTGTTTAACTCTGGGAAGCTGTGTTACCTTGCCTGTCTTAACCTGATATTCTAATAAAAGACTCAACGGTCAGCTGCAGAAAGGATAGTGGGGCTGGCAGGTAGAGAGAATAAATAAAAGAAGAAATCTGGGAAAAGAAGAAAGAACAAGAGAACAAGAAGAGGAGGACACTAGGGGCAGCCACCCGGCCACCCAGCCACACAGCCACTCAGCCACCCGGCCACCCAGCCACACAGCCACTCAGCCACCCAGTTACACAGCCACACAGCCACTCAGCCACCTAGCCACCCAGCTATACAGCCACCCAGTTACACAGCCACTCAGCCACCCAGCTACACAACCACACAGCCACACAGCCACTTAGCCACCCAGCCACATAGCCACTCAGCCACCCAGCCACCCATCTATACAGCCACCCAGTTACACAGCCACCCAGCCACAAGCCACTCAGCCACCTAGCCACCCAGCTATACAGCCACCCAGTTACACAGCCACACAGCCACTCAGCCACCCAGTTACACAGCCACACAGCCACCCAGCCACACAGCCACTCAGCCACCCAACTACACAGCCACCCAGCTACACAACCACCCAACCACCCAGATACCCAGCCACCCAGCCATTCAGCCAACCATGGAGTAAGAGTGAAAGTAAGATTTACAATAGTAAGACAATGGTAAAAGCCCAGAGGCAAAAAAGGTGATGTGATGCATTAAGAAAAGATGGCTAGAAACAAGCCAAGCTCAGGCCAAGCATTTTTAATTAACAGTAAGCCTCTGTGTGTGATTTATTAAGGAGCTGGGTAGCAGATCTCCCAAAAGACAAAGGAATAATAACCAATAACGGAACATTCTTGGATTAAATGTGTGTGCTAGGGCTGAGCCACATCACAATTAGAAAGTTTTTTTTTTTTCAGTAAATATATTTGTAGTTTCTATCAATGTAGTCTTACTCATTGCGTTTAGATGGCACAGTGTATTATATTTGTTTGAAGACTTGCTTTTGATACTAAAATGTGGTCAGTTTTAGAGAAACTTTTGTGGCTGTTTAGATGTGTTTGGTTTCTGAGGTGTTTGGTAAAATACCCTGTAGATGATTGTTAGGTCTATTTGAGCTATGGTCTTTTAATTCTAATGTTGCCTTTTTTCTTTTTGAGTCTTTTGTCTACAAAACCCGTCTCTGTGTGAGAGCTCGATAGTGAAGTCACATACTGTAATAGTGTTGAAGTCAATCTGCACCCTTATATTCTGCATTGTTTGTTTTATACAATTAGGTATTAGATGTTTGGTATACATACGCTCAGGATTGTAATATCCTTTTAATGGATTGTTTTCTCAATCAGTGGGAAGTGACTTCCTTTATTTCTCCTGACTGCTTTTGGTTTGATGTTTATTTTGTGAGATATTCATATATTTACACCTGTTTTCTCGCTATTTCATTTGCTTAGAATAAGTTTTCTCCATCCTTCCACCCTAAGTCTGTTTGTCTTTGTGTTTATTACAAAAAACAAATAAAGAAACCTTGATTTTAAGTCCAGCCTTCACTATGTGTCTTTTGATTGAAGAACTGAAACTATTAACAAAGATATTATTGAAAGATAAGTACTATTTCCTGCCATTTTGCTGTGTCTGTAATATTTGAAATATTCTTAATCCTCCTTTGCTTATTACTATTAAAGTGTGGTTTATTTATTCCTGTGCCTTCATAGATCTCGTTAGCTCAATGTATAGTAGTCCTGGAGTGTTGGCTCAGTGTCCTTAATTCCTTTAATTTGTCTTTTATCATGAAATGCTGTAGTTTTTTCTTTAACTATGGAAGACAGTTTTGTTGGATATGGTACTCTGGATGGGCAGCTATTGTCTTTCAGAGCTTGGAACACATCACTCTATACACTTAGAGTTCCTGTCACTTCCCTGGGTTTGCTCCTTTGTGTGACTTCTTGCTCCTTCTCTTGAAGCTTTATTTCTCTCTGTGTTCTGCATACTTACTATTTTAACTATACTGCTGACATAAGGAGGTTCTTTCCTGCTCTTGTATCTGTCATTCTGATGCCTTCGGAATCTAGACAGTCATCTCTTTCCCTAGACTTAGGCAATTATTGTCTATAATCTAATTAATTATATTTCCTGTGCTCACACTCACACACACACATACACACACACACTACTTCTACAACCTTTTTTCTATGTCTATGATTCATAATTTTCATCTTTTAATGGTGTCTCACATGCTCTATTTGTACTCTTTCATTATGACATCTGTCATTGTCTGGCACAGCCATATCTTATGGGAACATCAAAAGTCATAAAACCATCACAGCTAATTGACAAGGATCCAGCAAAGCTGAGCCACATGATGGCTGCCCTGCCAACTTTGGTTTTGATCTCCACCTGTTACATACTTGGGAGACTTTTAATATTTGTATAATTTGAGGATATTGGATTGATGGGAAAATTTTTTATGTATCATTTATTCCTTTTCCCAGGAGTACTGCTTCTATGCTTTCCCAGGAAAGTCCTGAATATACTACCCCTCCCACTTTATCTATTTGTAGGACTTCCTTACGCCTTGGAGGTTGTGACACACATAAAGAAGGCAAAGGTCTCTCTATGAGGCAGTGAGATATTCTTGAAACATTTGTCACCATACTCACTTAGAAACAAGATAATCAAAATAAACTAAAAAGGTAAAAAAAAAAAAAAAACCCAAAAAAACAAAAAAACAAAAACCAAAAACTGGTGGGCTAGAGGAGTTGGCCACAGATCAGATTATAAACCCCTTCCCACTATACACTCAGGCAATTGTGTGGCATATACGGCAACAAAGTTAGATCGGTTGAAGTTACATCTGCCCAAAAGAGGCTTATATTTTGGGCTATGGCAATCTGTCCCAGGCTGGCTTGGAGATTTTGTTTTGGTCTATTGTCCTTGAAACAACAAAGGCTACTAGCCTGAGAATAGGCTGTCATATGCCTCTAGATTCTTTAAATTGGGTTATTGAGTTAATGAGTAAAAATGGTTATGAAAGATAACTGTTTATCAATGATGATTAAACTTGAGGGAAAATGATTGTAAAAGATAACTGTTCTGTCATGGCTTATCAATGATGACTAAAAGTATTTAAGAAGAAGTGAAACATATGTCTAAAGCCCAAAATAATATGATCTATGTTTTGAAATATAAATATGTCCCTGCTTACTGAATTCTGTCTAAATAAAGAAATACTCTGGCTGATAGTCAGGCTGCAAGATTCTCTAGACCACCATACCTGGCTCACCCTTTCCCTTGCCAATTCCTTACCTCCTCTCTGGGACCTGTCAACCACTGGGGCTGGCTCCTGAAGCTGTCTGAACGTTCTAATTCATAACCATGCCTTCAAGCTTTGATATTTTGCCTCTGACTTAATCTACTCATAAGGGTTTCCACTGAGCTTTTTATTTGTCCTATTGAAAACTTCACTTTTATAGTTTTAGTTTAATTATTTTTAGTCTTTCTTTCTCTTTACTGAATCTTCCATTCTTATAACCATTCTTTTGAATTTTTGGTTGTGTCTCATCTATTTGACTCTTATTAGAACACATCACCATGTATTTAGAGAAGTCATGGTGCCTTTGTTTGATTTTTGACTTTAATTTTCATGTTATGCATATTTCTTTCGTGGGACATGTGCCTCTGGGATTATGTCATTAGCTAGATATTTTGATTACTGATAGTCTGCAGCTGAAGTACTTAGAGTGTTCAACTGTGATTAGGTTGTTGTAGGACTGAGGTTCATGGTCTTCTCCATTTGACTGTGTATATAGCTCAATAGCTATACCTCAACCAATGTGCTCAAGTCACTGGGAACCAACTCCAGCAGTACTCTTGAGGATAGATAGTACCTACAGATACAACCCGAGCTAATGGACAGACCCACTTTCAAAACTAGCTTTTTTGCTTGTACTTATTTTTCCATAGTAATGAAGTGGCTGTCTGACGTTTCCACAGTAATCTGAATGTTGCTGGCATTCACCTAAAAATCCTGAACCCTTGCTAAGCCTTAAAGAATAGTTTCAATCTAGTCTTTATCTAATAAATTTAATTTTGTTATAAAGGTCTTGACAGATTAAAAAACGCTATTTTTTTAAAATGCTGTTTTTAAAAACAGAAAAACAAATTAATTTTTTCTACTCTATGAAAGAAGGCAGCATGAAGTGTCTTTTTAACAAATGTTTAAATGCAAACAATGTAAACAAAATGCTTCCTGTAAACACTTTTCCAAGTATGTCTTGATATTAAGGATTACAGGTCAAGCTTTATTTATAAGAGGAATTAGCAAGTATACAACTCTCTTTTTTATGGTTAAAGAATGTTTTTCACTACTTTTTGTAATTGAAATTGAACTAGTCTTTGTTGCAGGAATAAAGGAGACTCAGAGCCAGATCTCAGGGAAAGGTGGAGATATCAGAGAGTAAACACCACAGTCAGATCTCACCCAGCTGTCTTCCAGCTTCCTCGGCCTAGCTCCTCCTGGCTTCTTCTGCCTCTCTGTCTTTCAACGCCTGCCTTAAATACCCTCTTTACCCAATTGTTTCACATCCAGGTTAAGATTAAAGGCGAGCACCATCACTGCCTGCCTGGGAGCCTGGAACTCCTTCTGTAAACTAAGATGACCTCAGACTCAGATCTGCTAGGATTAAGGGCGTAGGTCACCACTCCCGGATTTTCCCTGTGCTGGGACTAAAGGCGTAAATCACCACTCTCTGATCCTCTTGGATTGACTGTGGGTAGATCCCTCTGATATTTCAGACTGGTTTGTTGCTCAAAAGAATGAGACTCAGGGATAGATCTCTGAAGAAGTTGGAGATACTAGAGGGAATAAACACCACAGTCAAATCTTACCCAGCTGTCTTATAGCTTCCTCAGCTTCGATTCCCTTGGAATGGCTTTCTCTGTGTTTGAATCCTGTCTTAAGTATTCTTTCAGTTATTAAGGCGTGGCCCCACCACACCTACTTGGGAGCCTAGAATTCCTTCTATAATCTGAAGTGACCTTGACTCAGTTGGGATTAAGGGCATAGGTCATCACTCCCAGGATACTCCCTGTGCTGGGATTAAAGGTTTGAATCACCACTCTGATTTTTCTAGACTGACTGTGGTTAGAGCTCTGGGACTTCTGGAGCTTTTACTAACCCCCCACATAGACTGTGGGTAGATTCCCTCTGATATCTCCAAAACTTCTGAAACTTTATTAAATCCCCACACTGGTTTTTATTAAATATGTAACATATCCTCACAAGTCTTATTGCACTATTAGCTAGAAGTAAGTCTAGGAATGGCAAATTATTTTAAACTAGGAGAAATATAAAAATGAAATCACAACAGCTGTCTCTGTATGTCAGTAAATAAATATGTTAATTTGATTTTCATTGTTTAAAAATGTCTATTTTTAATGCATAGATTTAAAGAAACATCCTTACTTTGTCTTTTTAAAAAAGTTGAGACAAGTCTTACATATGAAACCTACTATGGCTTCAAACTTGTTATGCTGCCAAAGATAATATTAAACTTCTGACCGTCTTGCCTCCATTTTCTGAGTGCTGGTATTGTAGGCATATACCACCACATCCAGTTTAATAGATGCTGTGAACTGAACCTGGAGATTTGTGTATAGTATGAAAGCATTCTACTGAGCTCCATCCCCCAGCTCCAAAATTTGCTTCTTAAAAACATTATTAACATTTTAAAAATAAAATTAAATGAGAAAAATATTGTCTAGAAGTTTAATGGTTCTATATACCTGAAAGTATATATAAAATTAGACTAGATAGATAGCTCAGTGATTAATAGCTCTTAAAGCTCATGTAGACAACCTGGGTTAGGTTCCCAGCCCCCATATAGTGGCTTACAACAATCTCTAACTATATTCCCAGGTGATATAATTCCTTATTTTAGCCTCTTATTGTCACTGCACGCATGTGGTACATGTGCATTCGTGCAGGCAAAATACAAATAAAGTAAACATCTTAAAATGTATATATATATACATTTACATATTTTATATACAGTATTAATATGTAATTCAGTCTAGCCTTGAACTCGTTAGATAGCCCAGATTGACCTCAGACTCATGATCATTTGGCCTCAATTTACTGAGTAATGAGATTATAGACATGTGCCATCCATCATACTCACTAAAAGTATTACCAAATTATAAGGGAAAATGCTAAGTGTACCATAGGAAAACACTTTAGAAAGAAATTTTAAACATCTAACCAACATAAAATGATTCCTTCCCTTTTTTGTGAACATTAAAGTTTTATATTTGGGCCTGGTGAGATGTCTCAGAAAGTAAAGTTACTTGCCTGCAAGCCTGACAACCTGAGTGTCCAGGTTGGAGCCCATGTGCAGGTAGAGGAGAGAACCCATTCCACAGTTATCTTGTGATCACCACCTGAGTGTCTGTGCTCGTGCTCACACATGTACATACCCACATGCTAATAAAACATTTAAAAAACTTAAAGTTAAAATTTTATGTTCAGTATTTGAAAATGTGAAATGAGACAGGTGCTTGCCATTTTGGCCAGTGACTTATTTAGAATATAATAACATTTCTGAAAAAGATTTGTCAAAATCTACAAAATTAGAAGTCTGGTATAATTTTTCTCGGTAGTGCAGAGATTGAATTCAGGACCTCAAGCTAAAAAAGCACTCTCCACTGAGTGATATCACTAGCCCCAGAAACCAGGTTTTGATTTACCAATGTCCATCAAGGAATCAGTGATTTGAAAGGTAGTTAGGCTTAAATGTGTCGACCAAACAGTATTTGTTATGCATACACACACACACACACACACACACACACACACACACACACACACACACACACACACATAATAACTCCCAAACTTCTAGAAATGAGAAAGTGAATAATAACCAGCTTTCATCAAGGAGTGCTTTGTAAATAGCTTTTCCATGAGAGTTTGAATTAACAGTTGGGAGTAGATAAAATGAGATATTTACTTACCTGTGGATAACACAGGGGATTTGGTAGACTCTGACAGTGTCTCCTCTGAGGCCATTTCATCTTTTCTATTAGCATAGAAGGAAAGAAAGAAGTGTTAAGAGGAACTCAATGTTTGTTAGGGAACCTACATTTAAGCTCATCTTCACTATATAGACTAAATATTAAAGAAAAGCATATTTTAGTCTAGATTTATCAGTTTTTATTACTGAAGTAATGTATGAATTTATCTGTTTATATCTATACCTGAATCTATCTCATTAAAGAAAAATTCAAACAACCTCTTCTAATGGTTATGCCTGACTCCTGGTCTTTCTGTCCGCCTTTTGGCTTTGTGTGGTCTCATGGAGAGCATTTCTACAGTTCCCAAAATTGAACTTTACTTGGGTCACAATGTCCTATTGTCTCATTGCAATACAACAGTCTTAATATAAAAAGTAATGGGCATAACTGGACATTCAAATATTTCTTCCAAGTCTTAGATGCTTGTGATTGTGCTTATCCGACAAAGAACTATTGGAATTAAAGGTATGGGAGAGAATTAGTTTCTGAATAGTACTGGTTTATTGTCTGTATTCTTTCTATAACGATAGTGTGCAATGACAACCAGCTGGAACGTTGTAGGTAAGATGTCAGATCTGTAAACGGCAATGTGGGAGATATTCTAGGATCAGACCCAAGGTCTCAGTGGCAGAGTCGTCTGCATATTCAGTATCAGACCATTCTTGATGGGAAATGGAAATTATGGGAGTGATAAGCTTTTGGAACTCACTGCAAGATTTGTTTCTTTAAGTTATTAGGTCCCAATTGATAGCATCTTTTTTAGTATAATATATAATTTTTTTGTGGCTGTAAAAAAATGATTGATGCTCTTGCAGAGTTATCAAGATTGAACAGAGCCAACATACCTCTGCCATGCCAACACTTTCCAAAATGCTAGGAAGTATATATGGAAAATTATCAGCTCTCCTGTCATGCACCCCGAGCAATAAAAATGGATGTTTGAGCTTTGGAGATGGGTCAGTGGGTAAAACACTTGCTGTGCAAGCATGAAGATCTGATTTCCCCCTCCCCTGCCCCAGAATCTGTATAAAATGTTGACACAGAGATATGGGTCTATAATTCCTGCATTGGGTGTTGGAGACAGGCAGATCTAATGGGTTCACTAGCCAGTCCGTTTAGCTAAAACAGAGAACTCCATTTTTAGTAAGAGACCATGTAAAGAGAAGTAGAGAGTGATGGGGGAAGCCAATGACATTAACCTCTAACCTCCACATGTATAACATAGGTGAGCACACCTGCACACATATGTGTACATACATTCACACATCACACACCCACACTCCATACAGTCAGTTGTAGAAATGGATAAGTAGATTAGTAGATTGAAGACAATATAAACTGGAATTTGAAGTCAGCCATTCTTACTATTTTTATGGTACTATGATATATGCTTAAAAATAGCTTTTGTGAAGATGATATTTAAATGTCAAACACTGCAGCACTTATGATTTAGACATGGTTTTCTTTTATAGACTTTTGTTTCTGCTCAGGCCTTACTCTCAGAACTACTTGGCTCTGCTTGTTCCGAATTGCTGAGAAGAAAGAACCAAGAAGAGGAGGAGGAGGAGGAGGAGGAGGAGGAGGAGGAGGAGGAGGAGGAGGAGGAGGAGGAGGAGGGATACAGCAATGGCGGCCATCGATCAGTTACAGATTACAGTCCCGGTGTGTGCTGCCCTCATGGGTGACATCTTTATCCTACCCACACACCCTCACATGTGATCTCTCCTCTAAGCAGGCAATTTGTACTACCCACCAGAAGCTCTGTTTGGCAATCGGGGTGGTGTACCTGATTCTTGTACTGGCCTTTATTTCAAAGCCATTTGAAATTGGCAGAATTATGGACTACTTAGGGGAGTGAAAATGTTTTTTTTTTTTTTTCTTCTTGGAAAGGTTTTATGTGAAAAAGAAATTTCTCCTTTCCCTTTTTTGGTGTCTGAAGCTGCTGGGAATGTGAGTCTTTGCCTCTTCTTTAATAATGCTATGGACACAGGCCAGGGTAGAGAAAATTTTCCTCCGTTTGGAGGAAGGAGATGTTTCATTATTTTTCATGTCTCTATCAAGAATTAAAAAGTTTTGTGATATCTTTTCATGTGGGTGATCTCTCCTTATCTCTAAGACCTTTCATTTTTTGGAAGTAGGAATCAGTAAATCATTGCCCAGTATTTAAATCAGTGTAGAATATGTCCATACCTGGTGAACAAGGTCAGTAGTGTGGTCCTAAGCCTTTCCTAGGTCATGCCATCATTTCTGGCAATAGCTTGCTGAAAGGAGAACAACCCAGCACACACACTTGATTCAGAAAACATACGGCAGGTGTAGAGTGTCACAGGGGTCCTGCTGCCAAGAAGGACTTTGTACTTTCATAGGAAGCAGGAAGAGGAAAGGCATGCTTAGTCGGAAGGCACGTGCCAAACAGAGCAGAAAGTTCAGGACAAAGTGTAGCCTTAAATGGACTGACTGTACCTGGAGTGCAGTGGTTTGAAGGAGCATTTTCCCCATAGGCTCATATGTTTGAATGCTTGGTCTACAGTTGATAGGACAGCTGGCTAAGGATTAGGAGATGTGTCCTTGTTGAGGGAGGTGTGGCACTGAGGCTGGACTTTGAGGTTTCAAAAACCCAGGCTACTCCCCGTTAGTGCTCTTTCTCCTTCCCCCCTCTCTCCCTTTACCCTACTCTCTCCCTCCCTTTCTTCTTACTCTCTGATTCATGGTTATTGCCTCAAGATATGAATGTCAGTTGTTTCTCTGTTGCCTGCTTGATGAATCATTCCCCACTGTCATGTCCACGGACTCACCCTCTGAAACTGTAAGCCCCAATTAAATGCTTTAAAAAAGTAAGTTGACTTGTTCATGGTGCTCTGCCATATCAGTAGAGAGGTATCTGAGACAAGAACTTGAAAGAGGAGGATTTGGATAATTAGAATAGAGGAGGTGGGTTCTTCCATGGAGGGGAAAAACAGTGTTAGGGCAGAGCCCAGGGTGATCAGGGTATGAAGTGAGAAAATGGCAGAGAGGCAGCAGTTGAATCATGGGAAACATGAGGCAAGCTGGGAAGGTTGATGGACAAGAAACACAAGTTAGTTAGTGTTCTCTTGGCTTCAGTAAAAGGCCTGGGGAGAAAGAAGTGCCATTAACAGGAAAGTTATTTGAGCAAGACCTAATAAAGTGATTATTTATTACATTCTGGGAAAATAGAAGATAAAAACATAGTATCATTTGACTGGTAACAATGGGTGCATAGAGGCCAGAACAGAAACTGTAGTCGGAGCTACTAGACAGGCAAAGCTAAGCATGAAGGCACTGGTATTCAGAGACTTTGCAAATATGTGTGTGTGTGTCTGTGTGTGTGTGTATTTTTGCTGTTCCTACCCAGAAGCCAGAGGCCAACAGATGCCACCGAGCAGGTCTTAACATGCAGCTTCCTGTGCACAGACTTGAGGGATGGAGAAGAGATGTTCAGAAGACAATGTGAGACAGTGAGGGAATATTTGGAACGGCATCAAACAGGACTTCACATATAAATGAAATGTTCCAGATTTATTCATCTAGAAGTCATTATGTTAAAGAGTTAAAGAGGGAAAAAAAACCCCAGAGAGGCCAGGATATCTACTTGTGGAGATCAGACTTGCCCCCCACCCTCACACACAGTGTAAGCTGACTGAGCTATGGAACAGGTTGGTGGCAAAGAGACAAGGAACAGAATCAACAAAACAAAGAATTTTGAAGTATTTCCTGTAACTTATGTGTCTAAATGTGTATGATTTTAACATATCATCAACTGTGTGTGATTTGTGAGTTTGAATTTGGGCAACAGCATTTCTAATCATTTTAGCCAATGTTCAAAGTCCTTCTTCCCCGCTCCTTCCTTCTTCTCTCTTTCATGTTCTCTCTATGTAGCTAAATTTTCTTATTTGATATTGAGTTCGTGTTGAAGATACACATTAGTGCTTCAGTAATTTAGTTTGAGAAATACTAACACTTTACAGAATACCAAACGAGAGTTCAAAATTCAGGTTGTTCTCTGGTCCTGTTAAGTATTTTTCCTGGTATAACTTACAGGTCGCTATCAGTTCTAAAAATTAAACTTTTAATTTCTTTTGATCCTTTAAGTGAAAATACACATTAGATGCGTATCACACAGTAAGGAACTCTATTTCCTTCCGACCATCTATTTCCACCTGTCAAGTACACTCCCTCTGTGCATTCATTTATCTTCAGTACAATATATGCATACGTTGTCTCTCACAATAACCTAAACACATCTCGGTGGCTGACAAATCGTCAAGTTGCAGTAGCTCAGTTGCCCTCCGTTATACGATCTTTTGAAAGTTAAGAACATTCAAAATTCTATTTTGAGTATTTACCTTTCAGGGAAGCTTCTCTGCTTTATTCTCTGAAAAAAAAAAAAAAGATAAAAAGTAATTTTACCCAGAGATAATGCCAACTGAAGAACTAAAGTCTATTTTCATTCCCTCTGACTTCAACCACGCTTCAACCTGCCTGTACAATATTATTTTGCAAAAATAAAATTTCTGTCTGTCTTATTAGCTGTCTCATATCTTTTGTGGTGAGCCTACCTTTTAATGGCTGAGCCATCATTGTCAAGTAACCCATATGTCTTGGAAACCCTTTCAAAGGGGCAGGGGCTAGAGGCCTGGCTACTGCTGGATTGTTGTGCAGGCTCACCTGCTGAAGAAGATCCAGGTGCTCCTGGGAGTTGCTGAAGTTTTTCCCAATGTCAAAGAGACAGAAGGTCTCCTGCCGGCAGATGCTGACCCAGTCTTGATATTCCTCTGTGTCTGGAATGCGATCCAGAAAGACCCGGTATGCTTCCCACACTATTTCTTGACACACTGTAACACACAGCAATTAGGGGTGAAAAATGGAAAAGCTCCTTCCTCCAGCACACAGTCTCATAATACAGAATGTGTTCCAGGCTTACACTGACACACTCATTTACAGCTGTGATAGTGTTGTCACAACTGAAACAATCTAAAATCAGGGAGCACCAACAAGGGGTTGTCTTGTCTACATTAGGATGACCTGTGGGCATATATTAGGGGGTTTCTTTGGTTGCATAATTGAGGTAGGAACAACCCCCATCTACACCTCCATGGATGAAGTCACTCAGTGACTGGAATCCAATAAAAATGGAGAAAATGAGTTTAGTATTAGTATGCACACACTAATTGATATTTTCTCTTGAATATGGACATAGTATTAACAGTTTTCTTAGGTCCCTTTTGCCACCATCCATCTTAAATCTCTGCCATGATGAACTAGAACAGGGAAGTTAGCCAAACAAGCCTTTTCTCTTGTCCTAGTTTGCTGTCCATTGCTATGATAAAGACCACGACCAAAAGAAACTTGGATAAGAAAAGGTTTATTTGGCTCATGCATCCTGTTCACAGCCCACCACTGAGGAAAGCCAAGGCAGGAATTCAGTCAGGCCAGGGACCAAAGGTAGGAATTGCACCAAGGACATAGAGGAGTGCTTGACTTCCATGACTTGCTCATCCTACGTTCTTATATAACCTAGGACCTGCTCAAGGATGGCTCTGGGCCCTCCCACATCAATCATTACTCAACAAAATGCCCCACAGACTTGCCTACAGGCCAGTCTGATGGAGGCATTTCTTAGGTGTCCTTTTTCCAGATGATGCTAGTTTATATCACATTGACACAAAACAAACAAAACAAAACACATCAATCAAGCAAGAAAACTCCACAAAAAAACAAAGGAAGAAACCTACCACCACCTCCAACAAAACCTCCCAAAACCCCAAACCAAAAACCAAACCAAACAACAAAACAAAAACCCCAAACTAATGCATCCTTTAAATTGCCTTTGTTTGGATATTTTATCACAATGCCAAAGAAAGAAACTAAGACAACAGCCCATGGAAATTAAGTTGTTCAAACCATTTGAGCACCTAATATTTGCTGAGAGCAAGATAATGGGGCCTGAGGCACGGATGGACAGTGCGCGGATGGACGGTTCTCATGCTTACATGGAAGTCTGTAACAGAGAGGGGAGGTATCTTATCAAAGCATAAACATACATTTCACAGAGATGAGATTCAGAGAGCGTTGCAAAGGCAATGCGTGTGTGTGTGTGTGTGTGTGTGTGTGTGTGTGTGTGTGTGTGTGTGTGTGTGTGTGTGTGTGTGTGTGATATAGATGTAGCATTTTCTACTTCATGAGCTGAGGATATTGGCCATGCTTGACAGGCTTTACTCTTGTACCCTACTACCTAATTCAGATTTTGTTTCTGTGAAAACTTGATGTCACCGATAAGCTCACCAATGCCAGAGAAGTACTTAACTACTGAACCACAACCCCATGGAGACCTTCACCCAGCTCTCAAGAACACCTTGTTAATCTATTTGTTAAAAGAACTTGGTAGCTTAATAATCAGAGGGCATGGCAAAATCCACTGGACCACAAGAATGATCTGACTTTTTAAATATCAATATTTACATCTCACCGAAAGCAACATCTTTATTAGTTATTTAAACTCATGATGAAGAACTTTAGATGTCAACTGACAAGTGTGCCAGGGCTCACATATTACATAGATGAAAAGTTAGTATAGGAGACTTTCACTGTCAGTTATTGTTTATTTGTTTATTTTTACTTTTGTTTTAGGAATTGAGAATTTATAAATTTTAGGAATTAAGAAGAAATTGGATTTTTTGGGGACATCATCTGACTTTCTAGAGAAAAATGGTTGTGAGAGGAACAAGATAAGGAAAACCCAGTTTGGAATCTTACTTCTGTGTATTATGTCCTACCTCCCAACTGATGCCGTGTCTGCATTTCCTATGCTTTCTGTTTTAGGAGGCAAAGGGAATTTCTAATCAATAAAATTCCAGGCAATTTGTCAGTAGCACCTGACCAGAACCACCAGGGGAACTGATCTCTTCACAGTAACTCAGAGGCAGTAAGATACTAGACGTACTACCACATGCCTTATCTCTAACATTGAGTAAAGCCACGGGAAAGCAAAGCAGTAGCCCCACATAGAAACTGTGCTTTGAAATGTGACTTCTGTACTGTCTGCTAAGATCACAATGCCAGTCCTGACAGCCACAGCATAAAGCATGTGGCCTTCAGCTCATCAGCACTCAAGGAGGTAACACACTTGGAAATTTGCAGATGTATCTAACCCTAATAGTTGTAGGTCCAGTCTGAGCAAACTGGCCAGCCTTTCTGATCTCCTAGACCTCACGTTCCATCTGTCTTTAGCTTTATGTCTTCTTGCTGCACCCCCATGTACCTGCTAATTTAGTTCAACCTCTACAGAACTGCCCTCAGATATACAACAATGCATAAAAGAAGCTGTCATGTCTTTGAGGCTTAGTATTGGTCCCTTTTATGGACAATATCCATCAATACCAGGAGGTCGTGATTCAATTGTCCCTTCTCATTACCAGTAGCTACAACCTTGGGCATTCTGCTTTTGGACACACTGTTTTCATTCTATTTCGGTCCATTTTAAGATTTGGACTCAGTCTGTTCTGAGTTTATCTTGCTAGCTATTCCTTGTTGAGCCTAAACTCAAACTTGCAGGCTTCTTAGATGTATATGTGTATGTGCATTATATGTATGTATATATGTATGTATGTATGCATGCATGTATGTATGTATGTATGTATGTATGTATGTATGTATGTATGCATGCATGTGTGATGTCTATATGCTGTGAATAAAGGACTGTTTGGCCATGGCAGGCACCGTAGAAGAAATAAGTGGGGCCACTGGAGAATAAGTAGGAGGAGAAAGAGGATAGAATCAGACAGAGACACTATCCAGACACCCATGATGCAAGATGTAACAAAATAGGTAAGCCACGGGCCACATGATAAGACAGATGAATGGAAATGGGTTGAATTAAGATGAAAGAGCTAGCTAGCAATATGCCTGAGCCATAGGCTGAATAGCACAAAATTAATATGTGTCTGAGTTTTTTTTGGGGGGGGGCAAAAGTGGCCACAGGCATATCTGGACGGTGGGGCCAGAAACCTCATGTTATACACGTGTGCATTATACATACACATGCATGTGTGTCTCTATGTATATTGTGTGTGTATTTGTTTTTCTGAGTGCTCTGTAGCCGGAGGGCATATCAGATCGCTCTCTCATATGGGGATACTGAGGTTGAATTCTGTTTATGTAGCCTGTGTCATTCTCTTCTTCTCCGTTTCTTTGTTGGGCTTTCCCACAGAGACATCAGTACCTGCTTTTCACAAAGACAGTGAGAAGAGAATTATTTATTCTTGAAGCACAAGGAAGTTACTTAAAGATTTATCTGCCAGGGCATTGCAGTTTATAAGGACCATCAAATTAAGGATGAAATTTAATGATTTAGGATCACCATGGAAACAAACCTGTAGGCATGTCTGATTGAGGTAGAAAAACCTTCCATAAATGTGGGCAGCACCATTTCACTGGCTTAGGTCTCGGGCTGTGTAAAGGAGAAAGCGAGTGGAGCATTTTCTCTGCTTTCCTAATGGGAGAGCTACACGATCAACGGTCAGGCACTTCTTGCTCCCACCGAATACATTCCCTGCAGAAATTGATTGCATCTTCCAAGAGTGAATAAAATCTTTTTCCCTTAAATTCACAGGATTTTATCAGAGCAATAAGAAAATCAACTAGTCAAAACTAGAACCAAGGTGGGTTTTGTTTGTTTTTGTTTTTGGTGTGGTGCGTGTGTGCGTGCCTGCGTGCGTGCGACGTGTGGAGATCAGAGGCCAACTTGTAGCAGTTGGGTTTCTTTCTCTTCTACCCTGTGAGTTCTGGAGACTCAAATCACATCCTCAGGCTTAGTGGCAGGTTCTTTTGACTGTTAAGCTATCTAAAATGTCCCAGATATGCCTTGATATTGGGACCGAGAAAGCAAAAAGGGAAGGGAAGGAGAGACTTGGGCTGCAGCATGGTGGAGAACGTGAGGGGAGGCATCTTTGAGGAAGCTTTGCCAGAAACAAACCCTCCTTGTTTGCACCCGGGCTTTGGGACAGCCTCATAATGCTTCCACACAAAGCTCCGTGTATTTCACTCGTGGTGCTGTAAGCACTGGGAGGCGGCAGGAGTAATTCACTATTTCTATTTGATGTGAGAATGGGGAGCGTTCCCTCCCGGGTCTGTTGGAAGATGTCAGCGTATCATTTGGTAAAGGTAGGGATGAGAACAGTAAGTGGGTCACTCCATCAAAGGAGCACAGCTCTGTGGCTAGCTCCTATTTCTTGTTTCTTTGTGAACCAATTTCTTAGACTTAAGAAACACACACTGATGAATAGTAAAATTTCCTATCACCCAGAGGCAGCCATAAAGATAATGGACTGTCATTTGCTTTTGGGAGAAAAACAGTGTTTTGTTTTGTTCAGGGGAACAAAGATGAAAGAGGCAAACCTAATCAACAGTAAAGAGCTACACATTAAAATTCAGAGCTTAAAATTTGGTCACAGCAATAGCGTATTCCACAGATACCTCTAGTGAATTATACATGTCAGTGTTGCTAAGAATTAAATATTACATGAAAAGAGTAAGCAGCAATTGTGGGATGTGTGTGCGCGCGCGTGCTTCTATCCATTAACAAACTTTATAGAACCTTCCGGCATCATTATCTGATCAATATGTAGGCATCCCCCGAATAAATAATTCACACATCACTGTCTTTTCCTTGCGTTGCTGATGAATGGAATGCTTGCTTCCCATATCCCTCAGCAGGCATTTTGCTGAGAAACTTCTGTGAAGAGAGTGTGCTAGGATCTCTGGGTGTCTATGATTAGGGTTTTCCTTTTGATTGTGATACAGTAATTTCCATTTTCTTATGTCTAAGATTTCTGTCAGAAAGCAGCTACCCTTTGCCTTCATACAATTAGACCTGAAAGGAACAGAGGGTTTGATGTTTTTGAAGCCCTTAGTCAAAACTCAAAAAGAACTCTTAAAAATGAATTGAGTCCCAGCGCCCCCTACAGGTGAGACATCGAAGCGTTCTCTCTGGATGTCAGGATAACAAATGTGTTCTCACTGTCATGAGACCTACTCCACCACAGGCTAGAACTGAGCCAGTTGCTCCTGTAACCCAGCCTTCAACAACGCAGGAGGATACACATTTTGGTATGGAAGCTAACAACACCTGATGTTGTAAAGGTGGGAAAATGCTAGACCACTCAACTTTGACATGCAAGAACTTAGCCCGGAGAACATACTTAGAGAACAGAATACTAACTGAAAATATAATTTTTTACTTTAAAGGAGAAGACATCTGATAGTTAGGTTTCTATTGCTGTGAAGAGGCACCATGACCATGACAACTCTGATAAAGAAAAATCATTCAGTTGTGGTGGTTTACATTTTCAGAAGTTCCGTCCATTATCATCATGGCAGTGTGCAGGCAGACATGATGCTGGCTACATCTTCATCAGAAAGTAGCAATAAGCAGTCTGAGACACTGGGCAGTATCTTGAACATATATGAGACCTCAAACTCCGCTTCCACAGTGATATACTTCCTCCAATAAGACCACGCCTACTCTGCAAGGCCACACTTCCTAATAGTGCCACTTCTTTGGGGGGGGGGTCATCTTCTTTCTTCCCTCCCTCTTTTTCCTTCCTTCTTCCTTTTAACTCTTGAGATCTTTTTCATTTGAAAGTAATCTTAGTGCTATTAAATTCACAAATATGCTAATTTTTATTACCCAATCCTAATTATCTAAAACACTGCAAACAAACAAATATTTACTCTTTTCACATGCCAGTGTCTATTTATCATGATTTTGGAAATAGGGAGAATAGAGTCCCCTTAAATTGCAAGCCAGTAAGTGTTTCTTTGCAGTTAACTTTAGAAAAATTCACACAAAATAGTTAATTAATGATAGTTTTCTTTACTTGTTAACTCACAAGAAAACACTTTCAAAACTACATTTTTGTTAAAGTTTCTGTACTAAAATGTAGAAAAACTGAGCTACACAAATCTTGAAAAGTTAAAAATTCCTTAATTTCTTATTCCTGGTACCACTACAATTTACAGGTCAGTATATCTGATGTAATGAAAAGAAAAAGTAAAACACAAAGCTGCAACAGAAAAAAGACCTCAGAAATGCACATCTAATCAACACTGTATTGGATTAATCAACAGCTGGACCTTTTGCAAACCGTGGCCACGACAGTCGTGTACAAGAAGGGTTTACTGTTGAAGCTGTAGTAACTTTTCTGACTATGGATCATCTTTCCTTCTGTGCAAGATTTTTACAGTTTCACTAATGCATTTAGGATGACTTTCTCAAAGTAATCTGCAGCTTTCCTGACAACTCTCTGCTCTCTCTCCTGGTTTTTTTTTTTTTTTTTTTAACCTTCTGCTACCATATTTACCACTTCCACGCCCAGATTCATAACTACCACTAGGGACTTCTGAGCTTATGTCACCAAATCTGCCCCCTTTCATGGGTCCATAATTTGACTGCTGTTGTTCACTATAATTTCCAAAGTCATAGTTTCTTTACCACCGTAGTTTCCTGCACAAAAATCTCCTCAGTTGTAATCAGCATATCCTTCCCCTCCACCACCATATTCACCACCTCAGTTCCCATATTCTGGTCCACCACCATCATACTGTAACCAGGAGTACCACCATCACCTGCAAATCCATTATACCCACCATTACCACCTCCATAACCACCTCCACCACCACAGATTCCTCTCCCACCAAAGTTTCCACCATGACCAAATTACTTCTACCACCTCCAAAGTTTCCTCCATGACATATAAAGTTACCAGGTCCACCTCCACAACCCCTCTGTGATCCAGTAGACTGCATCTCTTGTTTAGAAAGGGCCTTCTTTTATTTCATAGCTATGCCAATTAATAGTGTGATATTTCTGAACAACAATTTCACCAACTGTGTCATGATCATCAAAAGTTACAAAAGCAAATTCTCTCTTTCCCCCTCGCTCTACCTATCTTCTTAATGAAAAGCTTCTGGGGCCGTGCCCAGATAAGTTTTCTCTAGAACTTCAGGTGGATACACTACTATTGGCAAGGGGAATCTACTGGAATCTCTGCACAGGAATCAGATGTAGGGCAATCCCTTTTTAATACATCTTTAATGGCGCAATATCTTTTTGGCACAACCTCATTTATGGCACAACAGGGAAGGCATAGTTTTATATACATATCATTAGGCTGATCCCCTGACAAGGCCACAGGGGCTGGTGGTGTTCTAGGTGACTAAACAATGAAGGGGACCTTGCAGCACTTGGCTCTGCTAAAGGAGAGAATTTGGGAAGGCTAGTTTGCATAAGCAATAGGACCTGACTGTTCAGGTCTTAAGGCTTCAGAATAGATGCTTTGTTACCTACTATTGGGAATAGGTAAGCATCTTTTTCCTTAATGAATCCAGGTGCCTTAGAAAGCTTTTTGGGTTAGTTAGCTCTGGGTAGCTCTTTTATCAGTAGGGGTTGTGACTTTAGGATAAATCAGTGAGTTATCTTGTCTGTGGCTGCCCTTGGATACCTGAGAAAAATTTCAAATGAGTTACTATGTTACTATACTGGCCTAACTCCACCAGTATCTTTACTAGTAAGGGTAACCACAGGTCAGGCAGACAGTAAGTCTGCTCTGAGTAGGAGGAACAAAGGCCTAGAAGATCTTGTCTCTGTGACTGTTTTCACACAGGGATAGAGGAACATATCCATATGTATAGGAGGATTAGGTTGTTCCACTGTAAATAATTGTCCCACCCACTAGTTTAATAAAAAGCACTGATTGGCCAAAGGCAGACAGGAAGTGTGGGCGGGGCTACCAGACTAAAAAAACTCTGGGAACAAGAAGGACAGAGTAGAATGCCAGAGAGAAGCCAGAAGAAGCAGAGGACAACTATGCTGCTCTGAGGAAAGGTACCGAGCTGCATGGCTGAACAGGATAAGAATCATGGGTTAGATTAAGGGTAAAGAGTTAGCAAGTTATATGCCTGGGCCTTAGGCCAATCTGTCTAAAACTATTGTAAGCATCTGTGTATCTCTGAAGGTCTGCGAGTCTGCAGGCCTAAACCTTGAGGCTAGGCCTGAAAGTCCAGGACAGAAACCTCTTACTACACATATGCCTTCCAGATGTGGGGGAGGCTGTGTTCGAGAAATGGAAGATCACACTGCTAAAGATTCCTGAGATTTAAATTCAAAGGAAATAATAGATGGAGGGAGCTGTCTTCACACACAGAAATCCTCTGTAGGAATCAGTTTAGCACATTCAAGAGCAATTAGCACCAAAACTCCTTGAGTATTTTGGCTTTTCCTCTGTCAAAGGCCCTTGGCTCTGATGGGTCAGCCTTGTGGATGCCAAACGGTTCCTCCTTTGTACTTCTGTGGCTCCCAGTATCTTCCATAACTTCTATGCTTTCAATCTTGTCATACTTTTCAAACTACTTCCTCAGATTATAGTCTTATGTATCTTCATTAATCCCACCAACAAACTGTTTCTTCACTGTTAAAATGGGTACCAGGCTTTACAGAATCCTCTCTAGAAACAGCCCTCTGTGGTTTCACCCAGAGGCCTATCAACCTTATGTGGCTGAACACACATTGTAGCATCCACCTCTTCAACACAAGAGTAGGTCACAAAATCAAAGCCCCTGGAACATTTTGTTTGGGGATCTCTTATTATCACAGTCTGTAAGTGTGCCCCATTTCTCAAAATGTTCTCTTAGGCTATAACCTGTGGTTTCAAAGCTCAGATCACCAATAAACATCTTCCTCAACTGTTACGGTCCCATTGGATCATGGCTCTCTGTTTTGAGACTCAACTTGCCTCTTTCAACTTGAGTTCAATATGGGACCGAGAGGAAGAACAGCCATTTTCTTTCAAACCACCGCATCATACCATGTGGATTCTTAATCCATATTAGGTAAATGAATTAAGCAGGACAGATGCTGGCAGTTGTGTTTGATTTAATTCTTAATGATGTTTAGGAATTGCAAGGCACCCTGCTATGTGGTATCTTGATAAAAACTGCACTGTGCTTCAGCCCGAAGATGGAGTAGTACCATGCACACAGTAGAAACCATTTGTAATTTGCGTCTCCTCTATACCTCAACCTGCCTCCAGGTTTCTAAACTTTCCAAGTGTGTGTGTGTGTGTGTGTGTGTGTGTGTGTGTGTTTATTTCCTGGATCAGCAATAAACTTATTATTGAAAGAGAAAGGATATGAGCTGTAAAGTCCTTTTGAAGAAGAAGAAGAAGAAAAAAGAAATCCTATGTCATAAATCAGCTTGCTCAGCTTCCTGACATTGCAACTATTCTAGGCTTTTTACTTCATAAGAACATTAGAATTCAAGAGTGGACTTTGGAAAAAAAAAAAGTAACAATTAAATCCTGTATAGCAGGGATTATTTTTGATGATTTTTCCTGGGCCCTACCCAATGGTTTCACATAGCACAACAAATTATTTTAAATCACAAACTCTCAGAAACACCACCATTTTGTATGCATATGACCTGTTATTCTACCAAGTTAGTGGGCTCATGTCTACAGTTCTCATGGGAGAATGAGAGACCTTGAATTGTTTCGGGCTGAAAATAATCTGTGGTGAAGAGGAGACAGAGGATAAAGAGAACAAAGAGCTAATGGCTTCAGTTGCTGTCCTTACCTCTCAGTCTATAATAAGCTTGAAGGCTTTCTAAAATCTGTCTCAAAGATTCCTGTGGACAGATGTTAACAGCTGGAAAAAGTGTTGATCTTTTGGTTCGAAGCTTTGCCAAATCGAATATTCGTCTCATGGTTGATACTTTATGTATTTTTGCCGTACTTTCAATTGGTTCAATTCCTGGGGCTTTGTCTATGTTTTTAGTTTCATAATTGTATATTTTAATGGATGTATCTGTAAGAGAAAAATGGATTTTATGATGAATATACACACTCAAGTGTACGTGCTTCATATGTGGATAGATGAATGGAATAAATAAAAACCCTATGCTTTATAGAATTTCTATTTTGATACAGCTGACATCTTCAATACCACAATGACAAGGCTGTTTTAGAAATAAAAGAGTAGTATAATGAGCTGGTCAAATATATATGTATTTTTAATACCAACATCTCAAATCTATCCTTTAGAAACGGCCAAATATAAAAACCACTTCCTACACATCACTCTAAAACTCACTCTCTACTCAACACTCAAACCTCTCAGGAGACATTATAATCAAAGTGGAGAATGATAAAGCTCTGTGGTATCCAGAGTCGTAGTCCTAATGAGGAAGTGGAGTGCTTCTAAAAACCTCAGGGAAAAACCACAACAGAAAGCCTTCCTGCCTTTGATTGGCAGTGCTAGGATTTCTGGAGGTCAGGGTTAAGAAGGTAGCAATCTGGATAAGAGTGTCTTGGGCATAGGCAGTCTTTGATAGCATTCACACAGTAGGATAGAGTGACGTCATCTATGCATCTGGACCCCTCGCCACAGCTTTCTTTCACCAAATACATTTTTTAAACTTTAAATTTGGATTTATCTTCTTATGTTACTTCACAAATCCTTTTCTGTGTTCATGTAAGTTTTCTTAGCTGATCTTTTAGGGGGGTTCTGCGCCTTCTCTCCTCCATCTCTTCATTTTCTTCCTTCTTCCTACCAATTGAGGAAGAATGGTGCTACACCATTTTGGATAATGTTCACATTAGAATTTCCACCTGAATGCTTGTAGTGGGATCATGATATTGCATTGTAAATAATTGTCCCACCTACTGGTTTAATAAAAATGCTGATTGGCTGAAGGCAGACAAGAAGTGTGGGTGGGGCTAGCAGACTGGGAAAACTCTGGGAACAGAGAAAGCAGCGAGAGATGCCACAGAGACAACAGGGATGCCAGCAGATGCAGAGCACAAATATGCTGCTCTGAGAAAAGTACCAAGCTGCATGCCTGAACAGGATAAGAGTCATGGGTTAATTTAAGAGCAAGAGCTAGCTAGAGAGATACGCTGATCAGCATAAAATTAATACAAGACTTTATGTGATTATTTGGGACTGCTGGTCCAGGATCTTGGGGGCAACTCCAGGCCAGAAACTTCATACTACAAATGCCCATAGAATATATATATATATATATATATATATATATATATATATATATATATATATATATTTAAATATTAGTTATATTGGGTTCATGTCATATGTCCCTCAGCTGATGAAATAGGCAAGTTTTGATGTACTAATACAATGGAAAGCAAGTAACCATTATGATAAAACTATCAAAAAATGTAAATCATCAGCCAAAATAATTTATGCACACCAAAGGAACACACTGTATGGTCCTAGTTCTGAGAAACCCTCTTAGTTTAAACTGTAGCCAAGAATACTGGATGCCTGGGCCATGGGCAAGGAAAAGGGATTGGCAGGGAGAGCCATATGTGAATATTTAGGGGGAAGAGAGGAGTGTGTATTTAATAACATTTATTAAAATGAACAATTTGTGTAATATATTTTACTTTTTAAAAAGTTGTGTCTCGTGGCTCAGCATTTGCTGCTTTTACAGAGACACATCTGTATTGAAGAAGAAAGACTGAGCTGACAGATTACAGGTGAGACCATCGTGCTGGAGTTCAAGCAGATCAGTGAAGAGTAGTTCAAATGTTATGGAGTCTAAGAGTCCTTTCCTCATGACTGGGGTGAAGAGTCCAGGTGTATTTTACATCACTTTGAGGAGTCTCACAGAGCTTTTGTGGTCTTGGTTGGTGGTTGTTAGGAAAGGCTCTTCAGAAAAGGAATGCAAGGCTTGATTGGCTCATGTGACCACACACTAGAATCAGGACATAATCTACTCACTGAAAAGCACACAGTTATCAACAATCCTCAGACAATTCCAACTTCTACTCTTTCAAGATCTACGAGAGTGCTTTCATCCGGGGTGAGGATAATCCTATGAAAATGGCTTGCACATCAGGAGGTGAGGAGTATACTCAGGAAAAAGGAGCAGATTGGGACTTTCTGTTTTTTTGAGCCCTGTGCTCACCTTGTAAACTTTCCCACAAGCAGGGTCCTATCAGTTTCTCTGATGGTTGCTAGCAACAGCTAGAACAACACTCTCCCCCTTACTCCTGATGAAGATTAGCTTTTCTCTTAAGGCAGTCTGAGTTAGGCAGTGTTTCTGGGTCAAGACTAATCATCAAGAGATACGTTATTGGTTGTTGCTGAGCAATCATGGGGGTAGATTTCCTGGATCAGTTCAGCATTTTTGAGCCTGCTTGGTGGACTGGCTTGAGTCAAAATGGTGGCATGGTAAAGTGGAAGGTGATCAGTCAATACTGGGGCAAAGGTAAACATCTCCACATTTTCCTGGCTTCTTATATCCCATGACCACTGGAAACCACAGTTGATTTCTTCTTTTTTTTTTGGCTTAAAACTAGACATAGGGCCATTCTCTATGTTAATATTATAGCTAATATTTAAGTCATAATCCTTCTGTGTTTCTTCTCCAGTCAGTGGTGTGCAAGATCTCTTACGTTGACTCCAGTCTAAGAATATTTGTTAAGAAGGCTACTCTGACACAACCTGTTTGGTCCATTTCTAAGGTTTCAAATTGTTTAAAGTAAACAACAAAAGAAAGGATAAGAGGATGAACGTTGCATATTTCAGTGAAGTAAAACAAGACAAAAAACCCAGAATGATAACGTAAGGGGTAACGAAGTTGCTCTCTCATGAGGTAACTAAGCCAAGTAGGATGATGATCTTCATTGTCTCATAAGTGATAATGTGGATATTGAGTTTGCAAAAATTACTTGGATGCACTTTTCACAACTTTGATATTTTTAGTTTCTATAAGTATTTAGAAAAATTGGTAAAAGTTTAATGAGAATCAGTTGATATCTGAGGACTATATTTTGATACAAGGTTTCTAGTCTAGGCTGGTCTCACAATCCCTAAGTAAGTGGGATGCTCTTGAAATTTGGATCCTTCTTCTTTAGCTTTCTAAGTGGCATGATATGTGTGGGCCATCACACTCAGTTTTTATATAGTGCTGTGAATCAGACCCAAGGCCTTATCCATGCTGTGTTGCTAATCCCAGAATAGTGGAAATTATTATTGTAGCTTAAAATATTTATTTGTTATTTTAATGTCATATGTATAAGTAGTTTAGCCTGTATATCTGTGTACTCTGTCTGTGTCTCATGCCCACAGAAGAGGGTGCCAGACTGCCTTGAATTGGAGTTAAGGAAAGTTGTAAGCCATCTTGTGGATCCTGTAAACATGGATCTGATGTAAGAGCAGCAAGTTCTTCTAACTACTGAGTCTGCAGTCCCATGGATATTATTTTGAAGCAGAAAATATTTCTCTTAGACAATCATAAAATGAGAGACTAGCTGGACAGTGATGATGTAACTGGCACGTGCAGTTCCCTTCCAGTGATGTTTGACATTACAAAAGACGGGAAGGGCAATGTGATCCTAAGGAAAAGTGAGCAGTCAAACAGCCACACCCAGACTTCTTGTCCAAGACCAATGACTATAAAACCCTAAATTTAATATATTAAAGGTTTTGGAATAACACACAACTGCATTTTTTTAAAAAATAATTATGAAATAAGCACCAGAGAGCAACAACCTTTCTGCTTAGTTTGGGGGAACAGTCATGTAATACAACAGGAAGAATTTGTATCCTCTCTTAAGTGTCTAATATCAGAAGCCAAGGACACAGCTGTATTATTAAGCATAATATAGCCATTAAATAGAAATATTTAAAAAATCTCTTTTGAAATCAAAACCAAAACAACAGAAAGAAGATGTTTTATGTATAAAATATGTTTTAGTAAAATCAGAATTTGCAAGCAGTTTCAAGCATCTACAAATAGATAAATAATTAGTAGAACTGATTAAAATGTGAGTGTCAATGATGAAGAGTCTTAGTATTGCCTCTGGGACGGCAACTGGTCCTACACATGCCTGTGGGAAAGCCTGCACTTGCTATAGATTTGTAACTAAAACTACATCAGCTTTACTGCTTCCCCTGATCCATTCAGTGCCCCTGCCCCAGACAAGATCATGCCCTATAGCTCATAATATCCCAGAATTTGTGATCATCCTGCCTCAGCCTTTGAAGTGCTGAAATCTTCCATATATGTCACCATTCCAGGCCTACACTCATCTTAGCCCCCTTAGATACATGCGCCATCTTGCTGATGTTTCCTTTCACTGTTGACTTCCACTGCATTTTACTGAGAATAAGCAGAAAGAGAAAGAAACATTCTAACTGTACATCCCTGAATCTGCTCTCTATCTGCATGAATGTGCAATCGTTCTTTCTGTTATTAATCCATTTTCCCGAAACTGTGTTATCTCCAGTTGCCAACTTATTTTTTTTATGTATACTTCTACCTTATACTGTTTCTATGTTTACTCTTCAAAAAAAAAATCTGCTTTTATCTACTTTCCATAACAAACCACTCTTACATGAATGAGGTTTCTTGTTTTAAATTTCTTTCTTTCTGTTTTTTTCTTTTCTTTTTCTTTTTTTCTTCCTTCCTTCCTTCCTTCCTTCCTTCCTTCCTTCCTTCCTTCCTTCCTTCCTTCCTTCCTTCCTTCCTTCCTTCCTTTTTTCCTTCCTTTCTTCCTTCCTTTTTTTCTTTTTTCCAGACAGGGTCTTTCTGTGCAGCCTTGGCTGATCTTACTAGCTCTGTAGACCACGCTGACCTTGAATCTGTAGATTTGTAGAGATCCACCTGCCTCTTCTCTCCTGAGTGCTGGCATTAAAGGTGTGCACCACTATTGCCTGACATGAGTGAGGCTTCAAATACCACATGTGTCCCTTCCTCTCTGTGATTTTCTTTTATCCATTTTTTCAATGTTGTGATGAACTCATGAGTATTGTACTCTTTGTACTCTGCTAATTTGACACCTCACAGAATTGCTGCTATCTCCATGATAAAGCAGACCTTTATATATGTGGGAAGTGGAGAGAGGATCAATGGATGCTTGAAAACTTTGATAGAACCATACCCTAAATACACTAACTACATTTTCTACTTTTAAATCTACAAAATAACTTATATATCATGACTCTAAGTCTTGTATTGAGGTGTGACAGCAAAAGTAGGAAGAATTTCTCTTTCATAGATCTATTCTATATGTAGGTCTTAGTAATCTTATCACATGACTGCTTTTTTCTTTCCTTAAGTCAAGATATCTTGTTTGTGGCTTAATGAGAACACTTTCTGGACTTTCTTTGCCTTGTCAGAATTGCCGGTATGATCACACCTGTACGTTGGGGCATTATTAAGTGAAATAAGTGCTACTTGAGTATAAACATTGGGATATTTCAAGAGTCAACTTGGTAACTAAGAGAACCATTGATTGAAGGGTGGGTAGTGTATATATACAGTGTGGATGCTCTTGTTGAACATATGCTTGGCATCCTCAGCAGAACAGAGCAGGATGGAGTGAGGTTCCATCATGTGCACAGATCAAAACTCTGAAGTTGTTACTGGAGTTAGACATTTTTCATCAAATATATTGGACTGGTTGATTGGAAACTGAAATCTTAAAAAGCAAAACCATGGATAAGGGAGGAGTAGAGCATACAGAGATAAAATGAAAAATATAGCCCCTGGGATCACTTCTAAGGGTTGAATATTGATATCTACTTAGGGAAAAGTTAAGATTTATCATAGAGAGATGGGTTCTGCTTGAGCTGGGAGATTCTTATGAAATTACTGACTGATCAAAAATGTTTGGCCAGGAAGGAAGGAGAATCACATACCAATGGGCATGAAAATTTCCAGCAGACTAAGGAAAACAGTCAATGATGTGGGAATGCCTTTCTGTATGCTGTGAATATCAATCTTTAAATAAAAGAGCTCTTTTGGCCCATGACAGACACCATAGAAAAAGTAGGAAGAAGAATCAGAATAGGTAGGAGAAGCAGGGCGGAGTCAGACAGACAGAGCCAGAAGCCCAAAGAAGCAACATGTAGGAACACAGGTGAGCCACAGGCCACATGGCAGACAGATTAATAGAAATGGGTTGATTTAAGATATAAGAGCTAACTAGCAATGTGCCTGAGCCATAGGCCAAACAGCATGAAGTTAATAGAAGCGTCTGAATCATTTTTGGGGGCCTGAGCAGTGGTGGGAGGCTAAGGGGTCTGGGGCTGCAGGTCTGTGGGTCTGGGCCTCTGGCTGCCCAGGACCAAGAAACCTCATTGTAACCTGTTGGTCAACATGGAAACTACAGTTGTGGAGGGCTTTTTTTTTTTTTTTGGTCTTCAGCTACTTTCTCCTGTCATAGGTCAGCTTCTCCAAATGGATGTGGCTTGAAAGATTGTAAACATATAGGAAGATAAAAGAAAGAAACAATCAGTGAATAGAAATAGGGACCTTAAACTTGACTTTATTGTAGGTACTTTCGACCTTTTGTTTTCTTTTTATAAGTAGGTTTGAGTTTTACAAATATGTCACATTCTATGTAAAGAAAACCCTGAAACCAAGGGCATCTTTTCCAAGGCAGAATTTAGGTGAATGCTGTGTGACCTCAAGATTGACCAGTATCCCTGGATGTAGTTGGAATTTTCTTTGGGTGGCTAACCAGCTCCTAGATAAAGACGGAGATTTATTATTAATTATGAATGCTCAGCCTGAGTTTATATTTGTCCTATTATCTCTTTTAACTTAATTTAACTTGTTATATATCTATGTTTTACCTCAGAGCTTTTTACCCATTTTTCATTCTATAGGTTCTATTTTCCTGCTTCCTCCATGCCTGTCTGTTTGGCACCTAGCACGCATGTCCCTGTCATCTCCTCTGCTTTCTTTTCCAAGCCTAAATTCCTCCTCCTACTTTCTTGCCCACAAATCTCACCCATACCTCCTCCCTCCCTATTGACCAGCCTTTTATTAGCCCAATCAGGTGCCTTAGGCAGGCCAGGTAAAACAGTAGCATTTCTTTACATAGTTAATCAAATGCAACATACCTTTCTCTAGTTAAACAAATAATCAGCAACACCCGGAGCCCGTGATAGCCCATGTCATTTCCTTGTCATTGAAGAGTTCACTTTCCCCCTTTCTACAGCACGTTGGTTTTCAGTTACTGCTGATCAATTTTTATTTCATGACTTGCTTTGCCCACAGAATAGTCTTCCTTGATTAGATGTTCAAGAATATTCAATAGTACATTGGGATTGTGAAAGTATTGTTTTTCTTATAGCCACTCTACCCAATTGAATCACACAGGATGTCTACTAGCTAATATGAAGGCCCCTAGGCTTACCAAACTCTTCTAGAGAAATGTTTCTAGCTGCTGGCTCCTCCAGGCTTCTGGGGTAGGCTTGCTTACACATACAGTGGCAGCAGCAGACTATAGGTGACTTTTGCAGCTGCCTTGAAATAAAAATAGTAGCCCTTTGCACTTAGCAAATCCATTATGCTTTTCTCGGGAGTAAAGCACCAGCATCTTAATGAATAAACTAACGGGGAGCTGAGATAAAATTTACCAGAATTTATATAGAACACGGTCTCCATTTGAAGAACAGAACTCCACAGAGATAGAGTTGATGACATTTTAGGGCTAAACCACTAGCGGGAAGTTTTTAGAAAAAAAAAAAAGCCACTAAGAAGAGTGAGGGTTTCAGTCTTTACAAAAGTACTGGATTTGATTTTGTAATCCGTTTTATTCAGGTCATCCTCCTAAATTAGTAGCTTCTCAATCGCATAACCGAATTTCCAAAGAGCAAAGGCAGTTAAGTACATGTCATGTTCAATATACATGATTATGAATATCAAATTAGACAGATGTCTCCACACTAAACACTGTTTTCTGCATGGTCATGTAGGGAACACAGGCTTCTATAGCTTGTTGTGACCTCTGGTCTCCCACATCTAGTTACAGTGGTCCTATACAATGCCAGATCTACTCTGTGGCCTGAGTATCAAAATATATTGGAATGAATGATATAATGAAAGGATGGTAGAAATTAAAGAAGCATCCAGTTATTCCCTTTAATAAATTATGGAGTAAATAAGCATTTACACTTGTCAGCATGCCGGCAGACTATCAATGATGCATGGTGTGACACTACCTTAGTTCCCTTCTCTGAAACTTGTGAAAATGTCATGGCAACCTTTCTCATTATCAAAACTGGCATTTATTCAGCCATAGCACTTCCTACTGACTCTCTTCCAAAGACTTAGAGAAACTGCATTATCTTTCTCTTTATTATAAAATTAGGCTTATCTATTAACTTGCTGTGTCAGAAGGGAAGGGATCAGGAAATCAGAAGACAACAATTTTTCACGTGTACATGTATATGTTTCAAGCCTTTGTTTACCCCCATTGCATGTTAATGGGAAAGGAGAAACAGTTCTGTAAGTGAGATGCTGGGAATTTTGAGGTGTAAAGCCAAAGGTTTTGAAACCACACCATGTTTGTAAGTGGGCAGGAACAGAACAAAGTCGGAGCAAGTGAGTGGTAAAAAGAAAATAGGCAGTTTTCTTTTTGTGTCTAGAAGGGTTGAGATTTTATCTAGGCCAACTCACCAGTGGTTTGTCTGATTCATGCCTGGGAATGAAGTAGCAGATATTTCAAAGTCTGCGTCACAAAATATAGATTGCAATGCAAGAGAACTCTCTATCCCCTTAGTAGAGGGAGAAGGCTTGGCATATTGAGAAGAGAAGGGATGTTTTCAAAGTTGATTGACACTTTTAAGCCCCGAAAAAGGATCAAATCACCCAGAGGCGCTTGTCATTGAGGGTAGTGAGAGTGAGGTGCATAGCTGGCTTCCTCTGAGGTCTTGGATAATGTAACCTTTGGATGAGGTCTACACACACACACACACACACACACACACACACACACACACACGAGAGAGAGAGAGAGAGAGAGAGAGAGAGAGAGAGAGAGAGAGAGAGAGAGAGAGAGAGAGAGGGGGAGGGGGGAGGGAGAGCGCTTAGGCACTGAAGCACACTTCTAGAAATTGGAAATACCTTCGCCTCTCAAGTAAAGGGCACACGTGTCCTGGCAGAAGATAATATTGCTTTAAAAGTAGAAAAGAAAACCATCCCCATAGTCTCATTGTATTGTTTCTTCATTGGGTGAATGCTAAATTTACTTGAGTATTTTAGCAAACACTGTAAGATGTTAGAGCTCAAAACAATTTTTTTCATATGGATACATAAAGCAAGCTTGAAAATATCCTCTGCCCTCACATATGAGTCAGTATGGAAGGCTAGAGATTAAGATATCACCATAAACTACAGGTAATTGCCAGTGCTTTACTTGAAACAGTGGTGGAAGGAGTTGCTTTGATGCTGGGGCTGAGCAAAGTTAGCACAGAGGTCAGCTAAGCCTAGGAACATGGTAAATTTGTCAGCTAGCTGAGTGAACATTTCACACATGACTACCTAGTGTTCAGAAACTGACTGTGGGAATCCCGAGCTTCGTGTAGCAGCTGGACTATTGATATTCGTCAAAAGCAGACATATATCCTCTCATACAGACAATACTGATTGCATTTGAGCACTTACAATAATGTCAGTGATTCGCTGCCTGGGCCACCAGTGGCTTCAGGGAGCAGAAAGGAGACCCAGCCATGGGTGCAACAGACAGAAATTGTGAAATCACTTCAGACTGCTTTTGTTCCTAATTGCTTCCATTAAGAATGACAGTTTGACTAGCTAATTATCCAACTCTCTCTCTCTCTCTTTATATATATATATATATATATATATATCATATATATATCATATATATATATATATATATATATCATTCTTTTGCATCATCTCTTTAGCTGACTTCTGTCTAAGGCATTTTTTAGTGGGTTTCTAGAAAGTGGTTAAGTCTTTGTCTCCCGATTAGCTGGAGGGACTACTTCAAATTAATTCTCTCTGAAAAAACTCCTAGACTTCTTGATTTAGGTACTGATGGAGAATTCATCAAATTCTTGAGCCACTATTTTGGAGAAATGTATGTCATCAAGCTTTCAAAAATTATATTGGTACAGCTCCAGAAGAAACACTTGGGAGGGGTTAGAGAAGGGGAAAAAAACATGATCAAAATATATTATATGATTTTTTTAGAAGAAAAAATAAAAGACATAATACGGGGTTCTAATATAATGTCACCAGCTGCTTCTTGTTGGACTGCTGTGACCTCTTGGAATTTATTAAAGATATCAAAAAAAAAAAAAAAAAGAGCTGTATTGGAGGCAATTCAAGGTGGGTTCATTCTTGCTCTGTTCCTGGACTTTTATCCCCAGGTAAAAAACATAGGTGCAAAGTGAAGAAAGCCATCAGAAATTTTGATAGTCAGACAGAATTGGAAAGAATAAATGAAATGAACCACCATCAGAGTGTTCAGAAGAAACTACGTTTGTCATCAAAGCTTTCACCAGGCTGCTACATCTGTGTGAAGGTGACATGTAAAGCGATGACCGTGAATTGGATGATAGACTCTTTGTTCTCAGGCCAGCACATGTGGAGGCTGAATCCTCAGTCTGCAGTCTTCCTTTAACATCTATCACCCAGAGAGAGGCTGCATTCAGTGGTGCGACAGGGGTACCTCTAGGAACTGTCATTTTCAGTAGCAGGTAAGGAATTTAAAAAGCTAAATCATTAATTATTTTTTTGTAGTGTGTAACAGGGGTGTTTAAAAAGAAAAAAAAATACCAAATCTTGAGGATTATTATCAGCTATTTATTCAGTCATACTCCAATGAAGATCATTCTCCAGTTATGATGGAAGACATTTCTTATACTTAATTCCTGAGGGGGTCATTTTCAGATGAAATAATAGTCATAACTCCATGGAATTAAAAGACTACTTTAAATAAATGAGAACTGAAAATAAAGCTGTCCTTTCAATTAATATAAAACAGTTCTAAGGTGCAGCCAGCAATAATCTTTCACATTTAGAAACTCTTGCTTTCATTGCTTAAGAAAATATTTTTAATAATACTAAAAGTTTTATTTTAGAAATGAATTTATGTGCATCACATATGCACAGGAGCCCAAGGAAGCCAGAAAGAGCATTGGCTTCCCCAGAAATTCAATTACAGGTGGTTGTGAGTCACCTGATATGAGTACAAGGAACCAAATGCAGGCCATCTGTAAGAGCAACATATTCTCGACACCAATCCATCTATTTGTCTCTAGAAATTCTTTTATTAGATGATAAGAATACCACATCTTAAAACCTTCAGGCTGAAGCTGAAGCAGTGTCTAAAGGTATCACAGGAGTATATATTTAAGAGCTACTGTCAAGAGCCAATTAAACACTTTTATAGAAAGAAAGCAAAGTAGAAAGTGTGCTCTGTAGAAAGAATACATATGCGTGAGTTAGAAGTCTGCTAGCTACAGCAAAGTGGGTTCGGGCCAGGGTAGTAACTTGCACTGGACTGCTTAGGCAGACACATGGTGACAGATGAGACAAAGATCAGAAAGGAGAATAGAAAGTTCCCACTGTATGAGGTTAAAACAAATAATTCTAAACACCAAAAATAATTTTGGATATTGTATCAGTCTTGTGTTCGCATGTGGGCACACACACACAGAAGGGGGAGGAGGGAGAGGGGGAGGGGGAGAGGGAGGGGGAGGGGGAGGGGGAGAGAGAGAGAGAGAGAGAGAGAGAGAGAGAGAGAGAGAGAGAGAGAGAGAATTAAGTAGTCTCTTAAATGTGAAAGATAAACTACATGGGGTTTGGGGGTTTTGCCTGCATGTATGCCTGTACATCTCTTATGTGCCTGGTACCTGTGGAGGTGAGAAGAAAGTATCACATTTCTTGAGAATGGAGTTACAGATGGTGTGAGCCACCATGAGGTTGCTGGAAATTAAATACGAGACCTCTGGAAGAGCAGCTAGTGCCTCCTAACCACTGAGCCATTTCTCCATCCCCTATGCAGCTTTTATAAGATAATATTGGAGGATAATTTTGAGACTTTGAAATAGGGACTTTTATCTAAAACAATACCAAACGAAACAACACCCTCAAACACCACACTTCAAAAAGGCTTATGAATTCTTATGTGCTTGTTCACAAAAGAATATCATTAAAAAAGTAAAAAGAAGTGCTACAAACTGAGATAATACTTGAAAGATAATTAGCCACGGAGGAATTCTAAAAACATTCCTCAATATGAGAAGACAAATGAGCTGGAGAGATGGCTCAGTGCTTAAGAACAATGGCTGTCCTTGCAGGGACCTGAATTCAAATTTCTGCTCCCACATGTTGGCTTGCAGTGGTCTGTAATTCCAGAAGGGGATCCACAGTTATACATATAATATACATACTCATATGCAAACAAAACAGTCATACACATAGAATAAAATAAAAATAAATCAATCTTTTTTTTACAAAAGACAAACAACTCAAGCATCCTAGTTAAAAATGGACAGATACTTTCTCAGCAAGGACGTACACCACAGCCAGTCTGTGAAAACGTGCTGAGTCTTATCAGTAACCAGAATAACCAAATTTAAGACCCAGAGAAATAGCACATTTACACTGCTTCACTCTATCACATCAGTTTTAATAAAATAAGACATTTTATTTGTTAAAGTTTAAAATAAATCAGTCAATATCAAATGTGGACAGGGATTTGGGACAAAATGAACTCTTGCCACTACAGCTGGGCTATAAATGGTACAGGTTTAGGAAAACATTTTGATTTTATGCATACAATTCAACTCTGTATATGTATATCCCTGTAGCTCTTCTCCCAAGGACACACTGCAGAGACACTCTGGCCTATATAAAGCAACACAGACAAGACATGTGCCAGTGTGTGGGACATGAAGCTCATCAAGGAGAATGAACAGGTAGTATAGTCATTCCCCAACAAAATTATGTCTGGTACCTTTGTCATGTATTATTTATTGTTTTACATCTTAATATTATTTAGACTTATCCATATTTATTTCTTGTTGTTGATTATTTTCTGTCACACTATAAATGATTAAGAAACAAAATGTAAATGTTTTACACACAGAGACATATATAATGCAATGATTGTTAAGTCAAGGAAAAGAAAATATACTCATTTTTACAACAATGATTTTTTTTTTCAATTTTTTGCTTGTGCTAAGAACATGTGAAACCTATCCTGAAATAAAGTTTTATATAACAAAAATTATTAACTACTTTATTTTATTGTACATTAGAGCCAATTCATACCATAGAACTGCAATTTTGTATGTTTTGATTTTCTCTTTCCTCCCTGACTCTGGAAATCACCATTCTTTCTATGTATCTAGCATTTAATATCCTTGAATAAGTGAGTTAATACAATATTTTTCTGTATCTGATGTAAGTCCTTAACACTCTCTACATTCATTCATGTAGTAAATATTAAGTTCTCCTTTTAAAGGAATTATATGTATATGTACATACGTGTGTGTATGCGCTTGTGTGTGTATGTATTTATGTGTGTATGGTGTGTGTGTGTATGTATGTTTGTGTGTGTGGTGTGTGTGTGTGTACATTTATGTAAAATTGTGACATAATATGATGCACATTTTCCATGTTTTTCTTATTAATTCCTTTATTCACTCATCGGTGGATGAATATTTATCTTGTGTCCATACCTTGGCTATTGAGAATAACCCTATAATAGACATGTTGTATGCAGGTCTCTGATGTAATATTGACTTCAACCTCATGTGGATAGAAAGCTAGAAAGATAAATGGATTACAGCAATTTTATTTTTACTCATTGCTTGACCCTGTACTGGTTTTTTGTTTGTTTGTTTGTTTGGTTTTTTTTTGTTTTGTTTTTTAAATAATGGCTGGTACCCGTTTACCTTCTACCAGGGTCTTTTTTCTTCATATCCTCATGACACTTGTTTTTTATTTTTTGTTAACAGTTATGTGACTGGTATGGGTTATTATCTTACTGAAATGTTGGACTTTTTTTCTCATAATATCATTTTAATGCCTTTGAAAATATTTCATTTGGGCATGTTCCTATTTTAGAATGAAGCTATGTTGTTTTTATTTATTTATTTTTGGCTAATGAGTTGTATAAGTTCTTTAACATTTTTAGGTATTTTCCCATTTTCATGTATGTGGTTTGCTAATATTTCCTTTCAATTTATAGGCTAATGATCTTTTGCTCCTTTTGCTTAAGTTGACGTAATCCACTTATTTTTCTAAGCTAATGTTGAGATATGCTCCCTTCCAAATCAGTATCCTTGATAAGACAAGGGCTTCTCCTATCCTTTCTTGCAATAATTTTATATTTCAGATCTTTTAAGTTTTTAGTGCCTTTGAGTTGACTTCTATGTATTACGAGATGAAGGACAATCTACCTCTTGTGTACAGTCTCAGCCTTGTGTTTTTTGGAACTAGTTCTTCATAGGCTTTGACCCCTCTGTAAGAGACACAAAATTTATGGCTTCTTTTAACTCAGTTATTGGATCTAGTTTTTCTTTTCTTAGGATGTTGTTTTGGTGCCAGCAACTCTCATTATTCATGAATAAGCACATGGGAAATGCAAGGTAAACTATTAACATTCTTTGGGAAAACTTTGAGATTTCTTAGACATTTCCTCAGCCTCTATCCTCATCCTGTTACTCTGTAGTCCTGTGGTCTTTGAGGATAGTTGTGTGATATTAGCATTATTTAAAGTTTTAGACTGGTCCAACTTGAGGTTCAGCGACCCAAGATAGAACATCCTCTCTCCCACAGTCATTGAAATGATTTATAATGATATTCCACTATACTTATAGATGGGTGTCTATGTCATCATAGAGGCATCATGCTGATGGATACTAATGGGAGTAGATGCGGACACCCACAGCCAAACAAACTTCACAGAAGAGGTGGAGAAAGAATTATAGGAGACAAAGTGGCCAAGGACACTGTGAAAACATGGGCCATAGAATCAGCTAAGCAGGACTCAAAGGGGCTCTTAGAAACTGAGAAGGTAACCACAGAGCCTGTATGGGTCTAAGGTAGGTCCTCTGTATATATGTTGTTGTTGTATAGCTTGATGTTCTTGTGAAACTGCTGACAGTGAATGGGGGATTGTTTCTCACTCCTGTGCTTGGGACCCTTTTTCTCCTACTGGGTTGCCTCATCTAACCTTTGTGGTGATATATTGTATGTTTAATAAAAAATAGTCTGGAATATCAGAGAACAGGTCACCCATAGAGTCAAGCCATGAAGTTATGGGGCTATGGGATGGTGACCCCTGTCTTTACCCCTATAATTTAGGAGACAGTTCTGTGTGGATCTCTGTGATTTCAAGGCCTAACAGCCAGGCAGTGGTAGTACACACCTTTAATCCTAGCTCTAGGAGAGTTGGACCAGGAAGTAAAATAGCTGAGCAGGGAAAGAAATATAAGGTGGGAGAAAGCAGAAGCTCGAGCCAATCTATCTGAGCAACCAGTCAGTCTGAGGACCCATGAAGATAGACTTACTCTGGCCCGAGGAGTTTTCTGGGTGAGAAGTGGCTGTGGTTTTTTTTTTTTTTTTTCCTATCTCTGTTTCAGTTTTTCCCCAATATCTGTCTTTGGGTTTTTCTATAATACTAAATAGAATTTGTGCAATAAGCCTTGATATGATGGTTTATTGCAACTTGTTATGCCATGTTTGAATGATGTCCCTGGAAGGCCTGCTCTTTTCTGAAGGGAAATGACGGTAGAGTTAATATTGTGAATAGAACAGGCTGAGGGAGAGAGACTGGGAGGAAAGGAGGGGAGAGAAACTGGTCTGAGCGTAATGTATGAGAAAAAAATAAATAAAAAAGAAAGAAAAGAAGGGGAAAAAAAGAAAGGCATTTTTTCCTTCTTTGCTGTTCATTTAACTACTTTGTTTTGTTTCTGGTTCCCTGAAAATGCACTTTCCAAGGAAGAGCTTTGACCCATCACAGAGACATTTGCGGATGACACACAAGTATGACAACTTTTGTATAATCTTTGTGTGTGGTTTATAAATAAGAAGGCCTACATAAAAGAATGACTCTAGCAGGAACTTGAACTAGCTATGTAAGGCTAGAAAGGAAGAAGGAGCTTAATATAAAGTGTTTTGATGACATGTTGGGGTTTTATTTCTTAAATCATATTTTGTCATTATTTTTTAAACTGACAGTTAAGACTGCATTTGTCATGTGCAAAGCATTATTTTGAGGAGGTATATGTTATATAATGACTAAATACTGGTAAGCAATGTTCATATAATACATAGTTACCATCAGACCTAGCTCTAGAATTTTTCAGAACTAGAGTATTTTCTTAACTTTAGTCAAATGCTATGTCTTCAAAATATGTCCCTCATATCTAACAAGAAATTTATGTCCTGCTCTTGAACAATATCTCGCCATACTCTGATCCCTCCAAATATTCCAGACTCTGGTAACTTGCCATTTTGTAGTTCATCTCTGAGTTTCACACAGATCACTAAGCATATGCACTCCAGTGCCTGGCTTGTTTTACTTAACATAATGCTTTCCAGAACACTGTGGTTGCAAAATGTCCTAGTTTTCCTCTTTGTACAGATGAGTAGTATTCTGTCATGCGAGTATACCACATTTATCCATGCATTTATCTACTGATAGAACTATAGGTTGTTTTTATTTCTCATTTCTTGACAACAAGAGATAGTACTTGAACAAAAGGACTGTGAATACTGGTTATGACCAGGACATTGTAGTTTCTTTCATAGTATTTAGTCTGTATGCACTGGGAAAGCTTCGGAAGTTCTCTTTTCTCTTTTTTAATTTGAAGCTGGAGAAGGTAGTGCTTCACGAATAGTAAGGCTACAGTGTATGTTTGACAAATAAAGTCCCAGCAGACTGAAAAAAATTCCCTGAAGTGGTCCACAATATGATGCCCCAAATCTCATCTTTCCAGAAAACTAATACATCATGCTTCTTAAACTTGGCTGTATAAGTGAACCACCCAGATAGCTTGAACAATTATTCCATCTTAGATTCGACCTTGAACCAGTGAAGTCAGAACCTCAAAGCTTGAGTCCAGCCTTGATGCTATTTCTTTCCCCGCTACTTAAAACCATATATGGACACCGTTAGCCCAGGAAAGGAAGAATGTCAGGGTACGGTCTCATGGGAACTGGAGTTAAAAATCACAGGGAGTAGGCAAGAATAACATTAGCAAAAACTCAAAATAATTGAATTCTGTCTGAAACCAAAGAGAATGAGAAGCATTTGGGTAGATTCAGAGGCACTTTGATGTAGAAGGAGACAGGTCAAATGACTGTAGTCTGCTCACGAGGTAAGAGGGATGATGATGTAAAGGGGATAGTCATCAAAGTGGTTTTGAGAATTAGTCTTCAGTGAGTGTTGCTACAGCAGATGCCTCACTAAAAGCTTTAGCACTTTGAGGCAGACCCATAGATAAGAAAACTGTAGAGGTGAGTAATATGTGACATTGAGCAATTTACTTGGGTCATGTAGTGAGCAATAGCGTTGTTCTGTGAGAAATCAAGTTTGGCTTCAGAGACTTTGCTCTGAACAAATCTGTGGGCTCAGCTTCTGAGTCAGAGGAGCAGCAGGCTATTGGCTCAGGGCAAGAGGAAGGATTGAATGTAATTGGGATAGGGCACTGGTTCTCAATCTCCCTAATGCTAGGACCAGTTAATACAGTTCTTCACATTGTGGTGACCCCAACAATAAATTTATCTTTGTTGTTACTTCATTACTGTAATTTTGTTACAATTATGAATTGTAATGTAAATGTTTGTGCCTTTTGATGGTTTTAGTTAACTCTTTTAAAAGGGCCATTTGATCAGAAAGAGATTGTGACTTACAGGCTGAGAACTGCTGGGCCAAGGGCTATTGAGGACTGAAAGATGGGGTAGTTTATGGGGTCCAGATAGGGCAGTAGCTCATGCATACACTTCATGGAAGTCTCCAGCATTGTGAGGCTCTCTACTACTAACAGACAGCTTGAGAATAAGAATATTTTTTTCCCAGGTGAGATAATGAAACAAATGGGTTCTAAGGTCAGAGCAAGTTTCCCTTTCGTGAACAAGACTGTTGAGAAGGACTCGAGATGTCTAGAGCATGTTGGGCTCATGTGAAGCACATTGATGAACTCTAGCAGAGAGGAAGAGGTGACTAAAAAGAAGTTCTTCAGAATTTCATATCTCCAGAAGGAAAATCACATTGTAGACCTGAAGGAGAAGTTTTAGAGATCTGATGGAGGGATAGTGTTATTTTGGGTTTTAAAAAATCTTTCTAGTGTGTTAATGCCCACCAGGCAAGTTACCACCGTTAGATGTATGGTATAATTAAGTCACTTAGCACTAACTGAGACTTTATTGTAGTTATTTAAAATAGTACTATGAATTGTTCTTTGAGGAATTTGAAAGATTGCAACACTTTTGAAAGAATAAGAGTCCTAAAATAGGATCTTTCATGTTCAGGGTGGACCTGAAGGACAGTGCCATCAGGATGGACTTGGAGGCTGTGACCCTAAGGGTGGTCCTCAAAGATGTGACTATTGGGGTGGTCTGAAGGCTATGGCTCTCAAAGTGGTCCAGAGGGATATGATCATCAGTTCTGAGATTAGTTGTAAAAAAAAAAAAATGATAGAAATGGCCCAGAACCATCTGTTCATCTTAATAGAGAAAACTCAGCTTTTGAGTTAATAAAAAACATGCTAGTTCCTCTCTTTATGTTGTGGCAAAACTATCATTGAATTAAGTAGACCCAGGAGAGAACTGGTCCCAGCTCAGATATTTCCCACATCATGAGTTTAGGAATATTACTTAGCAGTCAAAACAGCAAATGAGCACATTGCCTGTTACCCACTTAACTCCTAAGAAGTAAGTCTAATTAAGACCCCCGTGAGTTCTTAGATGATGATTCCGCAAAACTGAGTAACAGCTAACATTTATTAGCTTGCTTACTATCAGAAAAGTGTTTTGATCAGGTCTGAACTGATCTGAGAGAGCAGTGAGCTAATCACAGAGCCAGTTTGTTTTGTAGTTCAGCCTTATTGAATGCACAAATGCAGCAGGGCAAACCTCAAGATAGTCACATTAGCCCAACACATTATTTTCTGTGTGGAATTAAAGGCCTTCTGAAGTTGAAACTTTTCATGAATTTTGAGGTTCTGCCTTCTCTCCACAACATTTCTTTTCACTTAGCTTTGCTTAATTCTTCTGGGACAATTAGGGGAAGTGGTTGTGGTGAAGAAACCAAAGGAGGTTAAACGAAGAAAACCACGTGGGATGAACTAAGATAGGTTTGCAAAGGCATGCAGAAAGACGCTGTTTATTCAAAACCGGTTTGCCGTAAATGGGGAGGCACTTAATTGTGTGTGCAAAGCCATGCTTAGAAGCAGCCTTACTATTCTCAGCTCTTTCTTATTCTTCCCATATTCGATATGCTTGGAAGTAAAGTGTAGAGGTTAAGAGAATCCTCCATAAAGGAGGATGGCAGTGTGTGCTGCAGTTCCAAGGTCCTTATCAACTTTCCATGTGTGAATTCTCATTACCCTGGCTATGCTAGTCATGCTTGCAGCTCATTGGGACCTATGCTCAGTGCGCAGGCTGCCTCAGGCCTATGGCAAAGAACATGCGTCTGATTCATATATTCTCTTATTCATATATTCTCACCTGTCTGGGTAGTCCTGTTGTGTGGGGATGGAACCTCAAGTCTTGGGTAAAGCAATCTTAGCCTGTGAGCTGAGGCTACCTGGTTGCTGAGGCTATCCATTTTGGAAGGTTAAGCCTCACATCTTGGTTGGAAGCTTTTCTCCCCCCTCCCCGCCCCCATACACACACAAAATACAAACAAAACCCCAAACACCCTCAAAACAACAATTTATTCTTCTAAGAGTTTTGAAATTTCAGTTCTCTTCATAGAGCTGCACAAGTGTTGGTCCTGTACTTAAGCAAGATGAGGTGGTGTGGGTGGAGACCTGTCTCTCAGGAGTCTGAGGCTTCCTAGTGCCACAGTGAAGTCAGTCCTTTCTTATTACAAACACAGGTGCTGAAGTATAATGAAAAACCTAGAAACTATCCTAAAAAGACAAGCTTTTTCCTGACAGGAGTCATTTGGCAGCAAGCTTCATAGGATCTGAGTTTCCAGGGATGCTTAGCATACAGACAATGGCCCCTAACTGTAGGTGGTGTAGGCTCTGTCTAAAGAGCTTCCACATACAGTGGTTCTCTAGTGTAAACAGTGGTACCAAAGTAAGGGCTCACAGGGCAGCAACTGCTTTTTATTTCTAAAGCTAGCATATATTTTGTAAATACTTTCAGATGGTTCACCATTGTTGATTTTGTAGACCCTCAGTACCTTCAATTTACAGAGTCTCCATAGTAGAGGGATGTTAAACAAGTCTGCCTTGAAACTTTTGAGTTCCACTGTCCAGACACAAACACAAAATAGCTGAAGTTAATGTGACTGCCATTGGGCAGCCATCTCAGGAGTACAAATGATGCTATGTTCTCTGTTAATGGACTTCCAAGGGGGCAAAATGCCTTCCCAGATAATTTCATGAAATGAGAGTGTTCCCAGTAGTGTAGAATTATCAAGAAGTAGAGTATCTTCAAATGCAAATTTCCTGACATTTCCAGCTACTAAAATAATTATCCTATCTTGGTGAACTAATAATAACTTAGTTAAAGGTTTCATTTAATGTAATCAAATGTAATGTGAAAGGTATGTGCTAAGATAAACACCATTTCCATTCTAGGACTTGCCAAGGGAAGCTTTTCTCTCTTCCTCCCACACACTGAATGTCAGAGGCAATGAATTGAAATTATTTATGTGAAAGGAAAAGGTGAGTGCACAACTCGTGCCTTGCATATGTTGGATGAATCTACACCCCTCCATTTTCAGGGATTCTTACTGCGAAGGAAGTAGCTAGTCTTTGAAACTTTGAATGGTCTTTTGTGCTAAAACAATTTCAGCTAGCAAACATTTTAAAGTCCACCTTCCTCCTTTCCCCCACTATGGAAAAACTATATGCATAATCTGCAAAGCTTACAAGGAATCCTTTTGAACTACAGGCATACTTTTGAGTGAATTTTGTGTCTACCACATCTTTGGGTGCATGATGTATACATATTGCAATAAATTTTAAGGGTTGGTGGTTCAAGCCCACTCAGGGATACCAGATATCACAATACGTTTTACTTGCAATATATTAAATATAGGATTAATATTTATTGGAGAGTAATTTAACACTCATGAATATAAGTTACACCTTAGGACGATATTTGAGCGATCGGATGGTTGATCCAATCTCTCAAGAAGGCAGAAACAAATGGGGCACTCAAGACCTCAGCAGCCTTTTTTGAATGGGGCTGGCCACACCCACTTCAGGTGCCGGGGAATCTGGATGTGAGTGCCTTTCAACCTTATCAGCTAATACCTGAATCTTACCACATACACACTGTGGAATCAAATTGAAAACAGTCACCAAAGAGAATACAAATCTCTTTAAATGCAATTTGTTGATAGAAATCAAATGCCATAAAGTGCTAATATTTTTTTGGGCCAATAATATTATTTAGTGAATTTATGCTGAGTCTTTAATGAGTGACTTACACACAAATATACTTAATGCAATTCTGTGTGTAATAAAATAATTAGAAAAAAACATAGTTCTCCTTTGTTGGGTATCTAGGAAAGCAAATCTTGACATATATATTGAAACATTATGTAGACATTTAAACAAAGCTAGTCAAAAACCTAGATAGCAATGTAGAAATTCATATGATTTAATAAGACTGCCAAAAGCCTGATGTAAATTACTTGTAGTGGAAGAATAAACATGTAAAAATTAAATAAGCATGCTGAGAAAAGACCAAGAAAACATAGACATGCCTGTGGAGGTTGTGTTTTGGTGGACATATGAGGATAATTGGAAATCTCTTTTTCATTTGTGGGTGGCTGTCAATCCAAGATAGCTCCTGAGTTACAAATAGGGACTTGTTCCTGGGATACAAATGACTCTTAAGAGCAATCCCCATGACACAAAACAAACTCAATGGTATCTTTAGAGGGTCTTTGCCTTATAATGTTTAGTCAGAGTATGTATTTATTTGTTTGTTGATTTTATAATCTTACAGGTCCTCTCATATTTGTTATGGTTAATCATTTGTGTTTTTAATGGGACTCCTGTGGGTGTGAACGTGTGTCTCTTTGTCTATATTTGTTGCTTTTGACTTTCTGTGGCTCCTTTTCTTCTGTTCATTTGGCCGTATTCTGGTAGTTTTGCTCTGTTTTTATCTTATTTTATTATTATTCTTTAGATGCCTGATTATTTTCTAACAGAGACAGAAAGGTGTGGATTCTGACAGAGAGAGGTAGGGAGGCCTCAGATGAGTCAGGGGAGGGGAAATCATAATCTGAACTATATGGAAAAAACAACTTATTTTCTTTTTTTCATTACAGATTTTTAAAAATTTATTTTCTTTCATACCCTGACCTCAGTTTCTCCTCTCTCCCATCTCCAACAAACACACACCTCCTCTCTGTCAGATCCACTCCCCCTCTTTTCTCTTGAGAAAAGAACAGACTTCCCAGGGACATCAACCAAAATAGTACGTGGTATATCAAGTTATAAAAAACTGGGCACAGTCGCTCATATTAAGGCTGGGTGAGGTAACTCAATAGGAGGAAAGGGTCTCCAGAAGCAGGCAAAGAGTCAGATTCAGTTCCTGTTCCCACTATTAGTAGTACCACAGGAATTCCAAGCTATACAATTAATATATTTATACATATATATTATATATATATTATATATATATGCAGGAAGAAGAGGTCAGATCCATACAAACTCCATGATTGCCAGGAAAAAACTCCCCAAAACTTCTAAATAAAAATATAGAAAAAAGATTTTCAATTTTTAAAATTGCTGTTTGGCCATTAAAAAAGGAACTTGAATTTAGTGTAACATCTAATAGGTCCTTGTATCAAATAGAACCCTTCCCTTTATTCCCAAGTTATCATCAGGTAAATATCCACATGATGGTTAATAAGTCACAAAAAGGAAACCAGATTAGCTGAAGGAACAAACTTTAGTCAAGATATAACTCACTTATTAAATATATGAAGTCCTTGTGGAATAAAAATTCCAAAACTAAAAGCATGTTAAGAATTTTTAAAAATATTTTTAGAGTATATTGATTCACAGAAGTAGGCATAGAACATATTGAAGGTTTGAGGCATGCTTATTTCATCTAACTTGTTATATATAATTATATTATTTGTAGTTGTGTGTAATACCTCATGCATGATGGATGGCATGAGAAAAGAGTTTAATTAATGAATACAGTTAATTAAACAAAATCCAGAGCTGATGTGCCTGATCAGGATTATCAAACAGATAAACCAGTGTGTTTTCACCAGATAAAGCTCAGGCTATCTTGGAGTGGTATCATTTGCTTCTAATCACAACTTTTAATATAAATTTAAATATAATATATAGTTGATACTGCAAGAAAAGATAAACAACCCCCCCTTTTAGCCCTTGTTGCTTTCGAGTAGTCAAACATGAAGGAAACTCAGATACAAATTTTGCCCAGATTCCTTTTTCTATCTCCACATCCAGCCACTGGGAAGTTGTATATTTGTTGATTTATAGGATCACAGATACTTTATATCTCACAAATATAACTATTTATGTCTTAATTTCCTAGATGCCTTAAAACCAGATTTCAATTAAAATCTACATTGTCCAAATATTTTAATTTTACTATTAAAGGAAAAAAACCCCTAACATTACTGATTTCTAACAACTTTTAAAGATAGAGCATTTATGAATAGGCATATACTTAAGACAAAGTTGATCTCTCCTCAGTGGGTTTTGGAGAAAAGCATTGTCTTCCCAAATAAACCTGTTTTGTAGCTTGCTTTAGTTTCAAACTTAGCTAAAGGATTGCCATAAGGACTGGCAATATCTAGAACTTTCACTCACACAACTTCAACCCCAAACCTAAGCTGATGGTTTTTGCACTCTGAAGGTGAGTGGCAATTGACACTTTCCAGAGGACATGACTCTAGTTTCACTATGTGTAGGCAAGAAATATGTTTGATATCATCACAATCCTCTTGAATGTTAATTTCACTTTTAGATTCTACTTTCTGTGTTTCTATTTGAAGAGCTGGTTTCATGTCATTGAATGTTTTAGAACAATAAAATGTATATATCTTTTCTATTTTATTAACATGGATTGCATTTAAAACTGTACTAACATGAGTTATTAGACTATTTCTGGTAATCATTAATCAGTCAAATAATCATCAAATATTGAAAGTACGTAGTATTATAAGCTTTTAAAAAATGATTACAGGGCCTTGCACTTCCTATATAAGTGCACTCCAACTCATCATTCATTTTACTTTTTCTTTTAAGATAGGGTCTCTTCAAATTGCCCAGGCTGGTCTTGAACTTTTGATTCTCCTGCCTCAGTCTTCCAAGGTCCTGGGATTACAGGCACACACTGCTAAACTTGGATTTAGAAAAGAAAATTGAAACTAAACAAACATTTAAATAACTTACCTTTGGTTCCTTGAACTTGGAGAAAAATCCAAAAAACAAAGATAGCAGGTTTAATTTCCAAGTGCATTCTGATTTTGTATACTGGTAATTCTGAAAGATCACAGATTATCAAATCACATTTAAGGAAACAAAATGACTAAAATATGGAAAACTATTAAACCTAGGTGCCTGCTGAGTATGGATGACCTCCCTGGTTTAGCCTGCAGCAGGTGTTAATTTGGGAAGATCCGTGAAGTAGGCCCATCTCTGGAATAATCAGCTTATCTTCTTCTCAGATGTAATCCCTGCTCAGGGGCCAGCTGGAGTAGTAGCTCTTATCTTATTGACCTCTGGAGGAACATCTGTCAGCCTGCCTCAGGACCCCAAATGCCACAGTGTTCTCAGATAGACTTCCTTCTCACTTACCCATTATAGTGACACAAAAGACTCCTGAAGCCCTTCCAAAAGCAGAAAGGCTGACAGCTGAGATTTTAAAAGGACCCGCCCTAGGAACGCCAACTGAGAGCTTCATTGCTGTTCCTAGAGTGTGAGGTGTTTAGCACACTCTGCTCTCCACAGACAGTGGAGCTATCTCCAGTCTCTTCTAAATCTGCTTTCTAGAAGATTTATATCTGGTATTGCATGCAGGAGACTTTAAACTTGATTTTTAAAAATCTGCTATGCACCAAATGTAAGGACTCAATACATTCCTACAAGGCCTGTGAAGCTAACCACCTGTCTTCTGCTGACTCTGTTCAAAGAACAAATACTTAAAAAATTTTATTTTTAATTACATGTGTATGTCAGTGGCATGTATACAGGTGAGTACAAGTGCCCGTGGAAATCAGAAGTGGAGGTCAAATTCTCTGGAACTGCAATTACAGGTGGTTAGGTCCTGGGAACAGAAATCTGGCAGATCAGTAAGCACTCTTAAGCGCTGAGCCATCTCTCTAGTCAAAGAACAATCTTTCAGCTAATTCTTCTGGCATTATCACTCAACTCCCAGTCCTGGAGACTGAATTCAGGGCCTCTATTATGATAGACAAGGGCTCTACTGCTGAGCTTCAGCCCCAGCCCTCTCTCTTACTTGTACTTTCAGCACTAATTCTAAGTTTTCACTTCTGGGTGTTATCAAATAACATATATTGAGAATACTTCCCCTTCTGCACACAGCCTTTCCACTTAAGTAAGCGTGTGTTTATCTTATCCTTCCAACCTTCTGCATCAGTATCATGTATTTTTAGTTTATTAAACATTTAGGGTTGATGTATGCATAGTATGCATAGCTGAACCTTGAAGCTGCAGTAAGTGATGCGTATGATGCTCATATATTAGACATATCTATAGTTTACATATTTCAAAGTACATTATAAGGTGTGTACTGCTATTTATGTCTTTATATAGATAGGGTTGGAATTCAAAGAGTCCAAGCCAAGAGTTTATTCTTAAAAATCTTTTTAAAGTGGTATATGGTAATTATATGTATTTATGAGTTACCCGGCAGTATTTTAACACTTATTTACAATATAATGGTCACATCAGGGATATGGGCATATTAGTTCCCTTGGACAATTATCGTCTCTCTGTGTGGAAAGCATTAAAAAAATCCTCTAAACTAGTTGTTTTGAAATTATTTTTAATTATTCTCAGCCATAGTTACCTTATTGTCGCACAGAACATTAGCTTATTTGCACTCTGGATTCCACCCATTTCTCTTAGAACCCACTCTGCTTCCCAGTCTCCTTGACAACTCTACTGTCAGTTTTTATGAGAGGTTTTCTTGTTTGTTTGTTTTTGTTATTTTTTCTTTGTTTGCTTCTGTAGGCAAGTGATAACACAGTATTTGTCTCTCTGCCTGACTTATTTTACTAACTTAATGTTTGCCAAACTCATTCACATTGCCTCAGATGATAGAATTTCACTATCATTTTAATATAGAGAATGTACACCCTTAATGTCTACATTGTCATGTAGTTCTTCTCTCTCTCTCTCTCTCTCTCTCTCTTCCCCTTTAAGTTCTAAAGCTGGAGAGTGATTCAGTGGTTAATAGCAAATCCTACTCTTTCAGAGAATGGAAATTTGGTGCCCAGTACCAATGTTGGATGGATAATAACTGTCTATAACTCCAACTCCATGCTTCCAAACTCCAAGGGCACTCATATGCAAGTGGAAGCACACACACATTTGAAAACCAATATTTTTTTAATTTATTTGTTTTATATACAAAAGTAGTAAATTATAGTCAATGAAAAGATCCCTGGCTCACACCAGACTAAGAGGTGAGTGACACCCCATCTAGGCCAAGTGGAGACCACAGTCTACAAAACTCCACCCAGGAACACAGCCCCACCCCTAACCAGCTCTGCCCTAAATCCAAGCCATCAGGGAAACCCCCTGCAAGCCCAACTCCCAGCAAAACCCAGCCTGCTGAACACTCTACCACTAAAACCCTGCCCCATTCCTAACCAACACCATCACATAGTGGCTACCTCAGCATCCTCTGCAACAGCCAGAAACTCACAGACTCTTGGCCTAAAGCAGACTAAGAGTGAACCTAGGAAGCAACGTGCAAATGCCAGTGCAAGAATACATATAACAACATAAAGAACAACATGGCACCACCAGAAGAATCTGGTGGTTCTACAGCATCAAGACCTGAGCATGGCAATGCAGAAGAAGCAAAAGGAAACAACCTTAAAAACAACTTTATGAAGATAATAGAAGCTATAAAAAATTTCCTTAAGGGAATAGAAGAAAATACAAACAAAAAATTGGAAGACATTAACAAAATCCCAAAAGAAAATAAAGAAAACCAAGAAAAAGCAATCAAACAGGTGAAGGAAACATATCAAGATTTAAAAGTTGAAATAGAAGCAATAAAGAAGACACAAACGGAGGTAATGCTTGAAATAGAAAACCTGACTAAACAAACCAGAACTACAGACAAAAGCATAACCAACAGAATGTAAGAGACGGAAGAGAGAATCTCTGGAGTGGAAGATTCAATAGTAGAAATAGATATGTCAGTTAAAGAAAACAATAAAATCAAACAAGTCATAACACAAAACATCCAGGAAATTTGGGATACCATGAAAAGACCAAACCTTAGAATAATCACATTCAAAGAAGGAGAATAACAGCTTAAATGCATAGAAAATATATTCAACAAAATCATAGAAGAAAACTTTCCCAATCTAAAGGAGGAAATGCCTACAAAGATACAAGAAGTTTACAGACACCAAATAGACTAGGACCCCCCCCCCCCCCAAGTCTGCTTGCTACATAATAATCAAGCCACTCAACCTACAGAACAAAGAAAAAATACTAAGAGCTACAAAGGAAAAAGGCCAAGTTACCCATAAAGGCAGACCCAAGAATAACTCCAGATTACTCAATGGAAACAATGAAAGCAAGAAGGTCCTGGTCAGATGTTATACAGACCATGGCTGCCATCTCAACTTACCACCCAGAAAAACTATCAATCACCATAGATTGAGTAAACAAGATATTTTATGACAAAACAGATTTAAACAATACCTATCCACAAATCCAGCCCTACAGAAAGCACCTAAGGAAACCAGATACACCCATGAAACAACAAACAATCCATAATCCCACAGAAGAAAAACTCAAAGAAGAAACACACACACACACACACACACACACACACACACACACACACACTACCACCAAAAATAACAGGAAATAACAATCAGTGGTCATCAATATCCCTTATTATCAATGAATTCAATTCACCTATAAAGAGACACAACCTAACATGATGGATACAAAACCAGAATCCATCCTTCTGCTGCATACAAGAAACACACATCAACTTCAAAGACAGACACAAGCTCAGAGTAAAAAGTTGGGAAAATACTTTCCAATCAAATGGTCCTAAGAAACAAGTTGATATAGCTATTCTAATATCTAACAAATAGAGTTCAAACTAAAATCAATAAAAAGAGACCAGGACAGACAACAATTATTCATCTCAGGAAAACTCCACCAAGATGAAATAATCCTTATCAATTATGCCCTTAACACAAGGGCACCTACATATGTAGGAAATATTACTAAAGCTTAAACCTCACATCAAACCCCACAAACCCCACACATTAATAGTGGGACAATTAAAACCCTACTTTCACCCCTGGATAGGTTAACCAGACAGAAACAAAACAGGGAGATGGAGTAAGCAAGATATTTCATGACAAAACCAGATTTAAACAATACCTATCCACAAGATGGGCCCTACAGAAATCACTTGGTGGGGGGGGAGGGACTCCACCAGATACACCCACAAATAATCCATAATCCCACGGGGGGGAACCCAAAAAAGGGAAATATACAAGCTACCACCCAAAATAGCAGGAAATAACAATCATTGGTCATTAATAGCTCTTAATATCAATGGACTCAATTCACCTGTAAAAAGACAAATCTTAACATGATGGATATAAAAACAAAAGCCATCCTTCTGCTGCATACAAGAGATATACCTCAACAGATGTTAAGACCCAAATGGACCTAATAGATATATACAGAACCTTCCATCCAAACACAAAGGAATATACATATTTCTCAGCACCCCATGGAACTTTCTCTAAAATTGACCACATAGTCACAAAGCAAGTATCAATAGATAAAAAGGGAATTAACTCCTGTATCATATCAGACCACCATGATCTAAAAATAGAGTTAAACAGCAACAAAAATCACAGAAAGCCTACAAATTTATAGAAACTGAACATCTTTCAATTAAACTATCTCTGGGTCAAGGAAGAAGTTAAGAAAAAAATCAAAGACTTTCTAGAATTCAATGAAAATTAATCCACAGCACATTCACACTTATGGGACACAATGAAATCAGTGCTAAGAGGAAAATTTATAGCACTAGATGCCTATATGAAAAACCTAGAGAAATCTTACACAAGAGAGTTAACACCATAGCTGAAGGCTTTAGAACAGTTAGAAGCAAACTCACCCAGAAGGAGTAGAAAGCAGGAAATAATCAAACTCAGGGCTGAAATCAATACAATTGAAACAAAGAGTACAATACAAATCATCAATGCATCAAAGAGTTGGTTCTTTGAGAAAGTCAACAAGATAGATAAACTGTTATCCAAACTAACCAAAAGGCAGAGAGAGAGAGAGAGAGAGAGAGAGAGAGAGAGAGAGAGAGAGAGAGAGAGAGAGAGAGAGAGAGAGAGAGAGAATATATTTGGTGCCAAGACAAGACACATGGCTAAACAGATTAATGGAAATGAATAGAATTAAGAAGAAAGAGCTAGGTAGCAATATGTCTGAGCCATAGGTCAATCAGCATGAAATTAATGTAAGCCTTTGTGTTTCTGTGGGACTGGGGTCTTGACCACAGGCCATACAAGACATAAACTTTATATCTCAAGAGAATATCCAAATACTCAACTAAATTGCAAAACCTAAAGGAATTTGGCAGATTTCTGAACAGTTAACACTTAACAAAAAGTAAATCAATATCAGATTAAAGACCAAAACAGACCTATAACCCCAAAGGCAATTGAAGCTGTTATTAAAAGTCTCCCAAGTAAAAATAAGCCCAGGAGCAGATAGTTTCAGTACAGAATTCTACCAGACATTCAAAGAAGAATTAATACCAATACTCCTCAAACTATTTCATATAGTACAAACAGAAGGAACATTGCCAAACTCTTTTTATGAGGCCACAAGCAATCTAGTACCCAAGCCACTTAAAGATGTAATGAAGAAAGAGAATTACATACCAATCTTTTTCATGGACATTGATGCAAAAATATTCAATAAAATACTGGCAAACAGAACCCAACAACATATAAAAAAATTATCAACCATGATCAAGTAGGCTTCATCCCAGAGATGCAGGGATAGTTCAATATACAAAAACTGAATGTCATTCATCATATAATCAACCTGAAAGAAAAAAAAAAAAACAAACCACATGATCATCTCATTAGATGCTGAAAACACCTTTGACAAAATCCAACACTCCTTCATGATAAAAGTCCTGGAGAGACCAGGAATACAGGGAAAATATCTAAATATAATAAGGGCAATATAAAGCAAGCTGACAGCTAACATCAAATTAAATGGATAAACACACAAAGCAGTCCCACTAAAATCAGGAACAAAACAAGGCTGTTATCTCTCTTCTTATCTATTCAATATAGATAAATATTGCTTAGCTAAAGCAATAAGAGAATAAAAGGAGATTAAGGGGATACAAATTGGAAAGGAAGAACTCAAACTATCTCTATTTCTCTATTTGAAGATGATATGAATGTATATATAAGTGACCCCAAAAATTCTACCAGGGAACTCCTACAACTGATAAGGAGCAGGTTACAAGATTAACAACAACAAAAAAAAATCAATAGCCTACCTATAGGCTAAGGATAAAAGGTTTGAAAAAGAAATAAGTGAAGCATTACCATTTATAGTAGCTGCAAATAGCATTAAATATCTTGGTGTAACTCTAACCAAGGAAGTAGCAGACCTGTTTGACAAAAGATTTAAGTCATTGAAGAAAGAAATTGAAAAATATATCAGGAAATTGAAAGATCCCCCATGCTCCTGGAGGTAGAATCAACATAGTAAAAATGGCAATCTTACCAAAAGCAATCTACAGATTCAATGCAATCTCCATCAAAATCCCAACACAATTGTTTATTGACCTTGAAAGAACAATACACAACTTCATAGGAATAATAGGAAACCCAGGACTGCCAAAACAATTCTGCTCTATAGAAGAATGTCAGGATGTATCATGATTCCTGACTTCAAGCTATACTATAGAGCTACAGTAATATAAAAAGCCTGGTACTGCCATAAAACCAGACAGGTGGATCAATGGAATCGAATTGAAGGCCTCAACCTTAATTGACACACCTATGAACACCCGATTCAACAAAGAGGCCAAAATATACAATGGAAAAAAGATATCTTCAACAAATGGTGCTGGCATAACTGGATAGTAGTATGTAGAAGAATGCAAATAGATCCGAGCCTATCACCCTGCCCAAAACTCAAATCCAAGTGGATCAAAGACCTCAATATAGATCCAGCTACTGAACTTGATAGACCAGATGGTGGGAAATACCCTCCAATGCATTGGCACAGATGACCACTTCCTAAATATAACACCAGTAGCACAGACACTAAGAACAACAATTAATAAATATCACCCCCTGAAACTGTAAGGCAGAGGACATAGTCAATAAGACAAGACAACAGCCTACAGAATGGGAAAAGATCTTCACTAACCCTACATCTGACAAAGGACTGATCTCTACAATATAGAGAGAACTCAAGAAACTAGAGCTCCCAAACCCAAATAATCCAATAAAAAACGGGGTTCAGAGCTAAAAAGGGAATTCTTAACAGAAGAATTACAAATGGTTGAAAGACAGTTAAAGAATTGCTCAGCATGTGTAGCTATCACAGAAATGCAAATCAGAACACATTTGAGATACAATCTTACACTTTTCAGAATGGCTACGATCAAAAACACATATAACAGCCTATGCCTGAGAGGGTGTGGAGCAAGGGGAACACTCTTCCATTGCTGGTGGGAGTATAAACTTGTACAGCCATTTTTGAAAGCAGCATGGCAGTTTCTCAGAAAACTTAGAATCAATCTCCCCAATGATCCAGCAATACTACTATTGGGCATATACCCAAAGGATGCACATTATTACCCCAAAGGTATTAGCTCAACAATGTTCATAGCATCATTATTCGTAATAGCCAAAACCTGGAAATACCCTAGATGCTCCTCAGTGGAAGAATAGATTAAAAAATTGTGGTACATCTACAGAATGGAGTGCTACTCAGCAGAAAAAAAAAGACATCCTAAAATTTGCAGGTAAATGGATGAATTTGGAGAGTATTATCCCGAGTAAGGTAACAACAGGTCCACAAAGACAGACATGGTATGTACTCACCCATAAGTAGTTTTTAGTCAAAAAGCAAAGAATATCTAGGCTGCAAACCATAACCCCTGAGCAACTTGGAAACAGAAGGAACTTGAGAGACATCCAGGGATATCCCTGGGAAGAGAAAATAGAGAAGATCTCCTGAGTAAATTGAGATCATAATGGGTAGTGCCTGAGGAGATGTGGGAACAAATCATGAGAGAAGGAGATGGTTGAGTGAGGGAAGCAACAAAGAGGGAGAAAGAAGAGATGATATCTTGATAGAGTGATACATTATGGGGTTGGAAAGAGACAGGATGCTAGGGAAACCTTCAAGAACCTACAGGACTTCCCTGGCTAGGACTCCAATCAACAGTAGAAGGGATGCTTAAACAGGACTTCCCCTATAATCAAATAAATGACCACCCTAAGTGTCATTATAGTATCTTCATCCAGCAGTGAGTAGAGGCAGAAGCAGAGGTCCATAGCCAAGCACCAGATCAAGCTTCTGGTCAGCTGAAGAGAGAGAGGGGAGAGTGTATGTGAGCAAAGGGGATCATGAGGAGGAGACCCTCAGAGATGGCTGGCTGGAACTATTGGGAACTCACCGAATCAGAAACAGCCACTGGAGAAACTTCAGTGAAAGGAACTAAACCCTTCAATAAAAGCTCCAAAAGTTTTGGAGATCTAACCACAGTCAGTCTAGCAGGATCAGAGAGTGGTGATTCACACCTTTAATCCCAGCACAGGGAGTATCCTGGGAGTGGTGATCTATGTCCTTAATCCAAACTGAGTCAGGTCATTTTAGATTACAGAAGGAATTCCAGGCTTCTAGGCAGGCAGTGGTGGGGCCACGCCTTAATTTACCAAGAGAGTATTTAAGGCAGGGATAGAAAGAGAGAGGAGAGGAAGCCAAGGGAAGCCAGGCTGATGAAGCTGGAAGACAGCTGGGTAAGATCTGACTGTGGTGTTTATTCTCTCTAATATCTCTGACTTTCTCAGAGATCTATCCCTGAATCTCATTTATTCATGTAACACCCTCCAAAGATAGATGACTTTTGAATGGTGTGGGCAGTTTGTGGAGCCTCTTAGAGTAGGAACACACTATGTTCCTGTGCATTAACTGGCATCTTTGAGCCCATTCCCTACAGAACACCTAACCCAGCCTTAATATTGGGATGAAGTAATTGGACCTACGTCAAATGGTACACCAGTACATCAACTGATCCACCTTGGGATCTTTTCCCACCTTGGGGAATGGATGGGAGGAGCTGAGGGAGAATGGGGAGAGGCTGGGAGTAGGGAAGGGGGGGAGAGCAGGAGCATATATGGAAAAATAACCTTTTTAAATAAATTTAAAAATGAGAAAAATAATACAAGAATATTACCTTTGTACTCAAGATGAACAGATTTTTCCACCACATAGTTCTGTGCCTCAGATAGCTGGTCTTGCTTGGCTTTTGGTCCCTGTGATCTAAATCATCTAACTTCTTATCTTTGATCACATCTGGGGCCCTCCATGTGCACTCATCCTAGAATGTCTTTCCACCTCTTCCCTGTTTTGGGTCTCTTCTCTTTGTATCTAGATTCCTTTTTCTTTCTTAATTTAAGACCTTCCTTTAGATCAGCACATGGTTCATTAGAACTGGAAGGTCATGGAAATAGATTTAAGATTTTACACATTTAAATGATTTCTCTCTACCCTCAATTCAAAGTTTGAATTGACATAAAGCTTCAGGTTGAAGATAACGTTTACTTAGGATGATGTAGACATCTATTATAGTAATTTCAAAAGTTCTTACTTTCCCCTACTTTTCTCGTTGTCTTTTGTGTCCTCATAATCAACTATGTTTCACAATGTTTTTCTTGCACGTATCCTGAGGTAATAAAGTACAGTAGATGCTTAGTTCTTTTTAGCCAAATAATGCTTTGGTGCCATTTAAAGAAAAGTGCCATCCTGTATGATATGTATTGTTTCTTGAAATGAGAATTGAACTTGGGTAGAAGGGGAGTTTATTATTAGATACCCATCTCTAGGAACAAAGACATGGGGCAACATAGAGTAGCATATACACGTAAATAAATATCTCTAATGTGGATCGATGGGGCTGGATAGCTGGTAGGGGCTATGGAAACTTGTTTCTCTTTGCTGAAAGTTCTGTTATGTTCATATTTCCTATAATGTTGTAAAACATGTTTTCTATTCTTTCAGAAAATCAGCAATAATTTTAAATTATGAAAACAATTTTCATATAACAGGATTTTTAATGAAACACATTCCCCCAAGGACAATTTGTGTAGCTTATTTTTTTGTAGATGTTTCTTGGGTCATATGTCATGAATATGAATATATAGATGATTATTTTAAAATAAAAGGTATTTAGAAATTTCTATTGATTTCAGTACCTTCAGACCCCCCCCCCCCATTTAATTAGTAGTAACAAACGTTGACAGCTGCCACTTAGGATGCAAATAAGTATGATAAATACCCATAATCCTTAAAACAAAGCTCTTGAAGGCATTGGGTCCTTCTCTAAGTACTGTCTATTTAATTATGGGTCACTGGAATTAATCCAGAGGTTCTTCTTCAATCTGGTTAACTGTCAACTGTAATTATATGTTCTTACATAGGTGTGCTTTCTCCTTCAACATCTGGCATAACTTCAGTGGTGCATTTAAAATGTACAAGGTAAGGTGAAAGGTTAAATGTATTCCTTTATCAGCAACCAGTAGACACACATGAGATATGATTACCAAATGAATCAGTAAATATGAATATTGTTACCACAAATAGATATGATTTCTGAGTTCCTACAAACTAATGAAATTACAGCTATTTAACTTATGTACATGGTGTGATATCTTGCTAGTACTCTCATGAGTAAACTCCTAGTTTTAATTCTGTATTACAGAGTCGGAAACAGAAGACCAGCAATGATAAGTGAACTATCTAAATATGTAGCTAGTGAAACTAAAGCAGATCCTTAGCATGCATGGGCTCTGGTTTTGACCTCCAAATACCCCCCCCAACACCACCACCCCCAGCCATGAGGAAATACTCTTGGATTTTGACAAAGAGGAATTCACAACTTTTAGAGACTTTCAGTTGCATAGGAGGAGGGAAGCATTTATCGTAGATTACAGAATAATTTGGTAGTGGGACAGCAAATGAGACTTAAAAAAATACAGTGTGGAAGTAAATAAAAGAGAGAAAATCATTTTGCTAAGCTATTTAGGGGAAAAACACATTTCTGCTTTTAAGAATTCAGGGGACACGGTTGAGTAGTATTTGTGAGAGAACCAGAAGAGGAGAGATAGTAAAGGAGAGAAGAGAGAATAGAGATGTTGTACCTGTGGTGAGAAACCCCCAAAGATCACCAGGGATCTGGGTTTAATACAAACACATGAGGGTCTGTTTATTCCTTTGGATGGGTTCAAATGAACTGGGGCCGAAACCCTGTGTTCTGACTCAGTGGAAGGAATTTGACCCGAGCTCAGGGGTGAGAGGGTTTTTAAAGAAAAGTATACGTATGTGGGGTGTTACACATCTTGACATTTCAGGATTGGGTAAAGGAGTATGGGGTACAATAGTTCTTGGAAATTATTGCCTAAACTTCTGACATGAACCCAAGTTTTGAATCTATTGGCTGTCTGGCCCATTCCTGAGATCTCTCCCAGACTCTTCCCAGACCTGGGCCCTGCCCTCAGACAATTAGTGATCTTTCCCTGAAACAAAGCTCCAAAACAGCAAATCTACTCATCCTTCCATAGAAAGGATGGAGGAGAGACAAAGGGAAGAAGGGGGAGGGGGGAGAAGGGAAAAGGAGAGAAGAAAGTAGAGCACAAGATTTAATTTGCATAACCTTGCCAGGATGTTTCTGAATTGCTTTATTTTTGTGTGACTTAGTAGTATGGGACTGGATGCTTGTTCCAGCTGTTTACAATTTAAAAGTGACAATGCGTACAGAGATAAGGAATAACATTACCAATTCAGCATTTTTCAAGTTGGTGCCAGCCAAAAGATGTTAGCTAGACACTTTTATCATAATAATGAGCATTGTTGAAAACTCAGACAGTTTAGATACTCTTCTTAAAGTTGTTCCTTAGCCGTATTAGGCAGGTGTCACTATGTGGCTGAAGAAATAGAAACTTCAGCAGGCAGATTAGTTCTGAGGACCTCACACTAAGGAGCTTTGTAAGCCTAGACTCTCAGCATCAGCTGGAATTATTTTTTACCTAGTAACTGTCCATTAAGATACTGAGTGACACCCTGGACCTCAAACGGAAATCGATGCTATCTGTATTTAATTTTACGAAGGGTAGTACATGTTTTTTACCTTAATACATTGATATATAGATATGTTCACCACTAAATTTGATTTGACCTGTAGGTATAAATTGTTTGTGATAAAACAAACAGCAATGAGTGGAGGATATAGTTGGCTTTCCGTCATCATCATCACCCACACAGAAGACAGCTATTAGAATCTCCAATAATCTTTGATTTCAATTAGCGTAAGATTTAAAGCTATTAGCCTAGTGAGGGGTGGAGAAAGCATAGACATGCATTGGTCAAATTAGTGGCTTTGTTTTATTCATTTTCCATAAATTTCCTTTACTTAAATAAAAAAAACTATGTTGATGTGCAAAGTCATGGGGTCATGATATCTTCAATCATGCACAATTCTTTTATTTTCAAACATTCCCGCACTCACAGCCCTTCCCTGTCCCCCATAGCTGCTTAGTTGGTTTGCTTTCTTCCTTGTCTGCTTTCTTTTTACATATAATTAATCACTTTCACTGTTCCCCACATTTAATATTTACTCAATAGATTGTTGCAATAAGGTTTCTAGGTCCCAGGCGGCCAGAGGTCCAGACCCACAGACCTGCAATTCCAGACCCCTTAGCCGCCTGCTAGTGCTTAGTGCCCCCAAAACGATTCAGACACTTATATTAGCTTCATGCTGTTTGACCTATGGCTTAGGCATATTGCTAGCTATGTCTCTCATCTTAACTCACCCCATTTTCATTAATGTCCTGCCATGTGGCCCGTGGCTCACCTGTGTTTCTTACATGTTTCTTCTTTGGTGGCTGGGTCAATCTGACTCCGCCTGCTTTTTCTATAGTGCCTGTCATGGGCCAAAACAGCTCTTTTATTTAAAGATTGATATTCACAGCATACAGAAAGACATTCCCACATCAATATTATCTGTAAATCTATCTGATATTTGTGTAGTTTATTCCTGAGATTTCTTCATTGTCTTCAGTTTTACATATACAGTGATGAGAGCAGGGTATTGAAATCTCCCATTCTTGCCTTTGTCCCTTTCTAACATTTTATGTTCATTTCTGTTTGTGTTATAAAACTGGAAGCTCCACTGTTTGTTTTGTGTAGATTTACAATTGTTCTCTTCTTTGGCAAATTCTTTCGTTTGTTAATATGCCAAGGCTTCGTTACCTCCTCTGACCGATTTTAATTTCAAATTCACTTTGTCAGATAACAGATTGTCTGTGCCAGCTTATTTTCAGCCCCCCCCCCTTCATAGGAAAGAATTCTTCCTCTTTTGTTTCTCAGCCTTTGGATATCTTTATAAGTTAGAGGCTGTCCATGGCAGCAATAGAAGACTGGATCTCGATTTTTATTTTATTCAGTCAGTCTCTGTCTTTATATTGGTAAGTTTAAGCTATTTAATAAATTTAAGACTATTTAAGAAATATTTACTAATTCTTGTTATTTGCTGACTGTTTTTCTGTTTGGCTAGATTATTGTTTGTTCTTTAATTTTTTCTTTGCCTATATCAGAAGTTTGCTGGTTAACAAACCATGTTGAACATGGTAGACTCTTTTTTGCCTCTGTGTTGTTTTAACCACACCTCTCTTGGAATTTATTCTTTCTTGAGTTCTCCTGATTGAGGCAATTTTTCTTTCTCTTCTGTGTATAGTGTTTCTTTATGTACTTTTTGTAGTGCTGGTTTGATGGTTATGGAATGCCTTAGGATTGTCTTCAGAATGTTCTTGTTTCCTTTTCAATTAAAAAAAGATATATTTACTATATTTAGAATGACTTGGCTAGCAGTTATTTATTTTTAGGGCTTGAAATATATATGGTCCAATGCTTTCCCAGCCTTGTGGTTGCTGGTGAAACATCTGATGTTATTCCAATATTTTTGCCCTTGTCGGTAAGTTGATATTTTACCCCCCTTTACAACATTTAACATTGTTTTTGTGATTTGTGGTTTTGTTATCCTGACTGAAAGTCCCAAAGGTTTGGCAATCAGTTAATGAATATTGGAAACAGGCTCTCAGTTAGACTAGTGGTAACAAATTGTTTGATTTATTAAAATACCTTAGAAACATTTTGTCTAATCATGTGTCCAATGTGTCAGTCTTGGCTTTTAGAATGCAATAGGAAGCTTGATCTTCTATCACTGCTCACCTCTTTGGAGATTTCTGGCTGCCTCATAACTATTATTTGGAGTTTGGCCTTACCATTGATGTGGAGTGTGACTGGAGAGAGCTCAGTCTTTTAAGAGAAAAGGGGGATTCCATAAGCTTACAGATTACACCATGTGGTCTACTTATGGGCTGTTTACTAACATTTACTAATTTTAGCTTGTGTGTCTGGAAAAAAATTATGAGTTTTTTTTTCTAAAATTAATAATAAGGGTGAGGGCCCATAACAATCTATTAAAATACACTTATTTATATTTAACCCAGTTTTCTGAGATCACTTGAAGACGTATCTTTGTGAGTTTTCTCTATATATTAACTTTCCATTATTTCAAAGAACTGTTCCTCTCAACAATTAGTCTTTTTCTTTATACTTCCAACTTGGAACTCCTCATCTGACCTGAGCAAACAGGTTTAGTTGGACATTTTTTGAGATTCCTTTATCTTCCATCATCAACCTTCAAACACCAGTCATTAACCTAAATTTGGTGTTTATTTAGTAAATGCCTGCTTTAATATATCACTGTTCAAATGTACATCCACAATGGAAGAATTGAATTTTTTTATTAAGTGTGCAAACCTTCTATAAATGATATAGTAAACATACCATTTTTTTGAATTTGTATCCTTAGCCAACATTATGCTTTTGAGATTCAGTCATAGATTTACATTAATAATATAATATGTATAGTATTTAATAACCACTCTTGGCTTTGTCCTCTTTGGTGGGCTTATACCAATTTTTGTCCTTACCAATTATACATAAAAAGTTTCTGTTTTTTACACTAAAGCCATCACTTGAATTGTTATACTTTTGGATTTGCCAAAGTAATAATTTTGAAATGACATCTCATTGTGACTTTAACTTGCATTTCCCTCATAGCCAGTAAAACAGCACATTTTATATGTTTATTAGAATGTTAATTTGCTTCATTTTTGAATTGTATATTTCTATGTTTTGATCCCTCGTTTTTACATTTTGCATAAATGCCTCTCCCAACTTTTCTACCTCTTTGTAGGACCACTTCTATATTATATTGTTTCCTGTTCTTTGTTGGTTCATTGGTTTAGTGGTTGATTTATAAATTCTACATTTTGAATGCATGGCATTATACTCTAATTTATGAAAATTAATATCTAGTAGATAACATAAGTCTTATACTTTAGTTTTAATAAATTTTACTGTCTAGAAGGGAAAATTTCTCAGTATGTCTTCCAAAATATCTGTAGAAATATTTAATTCATTGTATTTCTGTTTTAGGAAAATTTAATGAACATTATGACAAAGTCATGGAAACATTGAGAGGTTCCTTTTTTTTAATATTTGGTTTGAATTATGAACCAAGAATTAACTTCTTAAATTCTTAAGTCTTCTTTTCCTTAAATGTAACATACATATATTTACTGTCTAGCTCTGTTTAGTTAAGGGACTTTTATCCACTCTTCTATTGACCCCGGACTATGTGTCACAATTACAGCTTCAGTTCATCAAATTAATGATTACTTCCCACATTCCAGTCTTCTGGAAGAAGAAGCCTTTTGTATCTGTTTTGCTTTCCTTAAGTACCACTTTAGATACCATTCTTTTAGAAAGTTTAAACCCCAACTTAAAGCAGTTATACAGTGATTTCATTTACACTCTTTTGTTCTAATCCCACACACCCCTTATCTCTATCTAATGTGGTATCTGCCAACCTTGTGACTGGCACTGCTTTCTTTGGGTGAATTAAATTTCTTTTTTCCATCAGGGACTAAGCACTCATCGTTCTTTCTTTCTAGAACTTATTTCTTTTAAAGATACGTATGTGAAACTTTCCACATTGTATATGTTGTTTCTAAATTGTCATCTTCATAGAAGACATCTCTGATGTTCCAATCTGAAGTTACTTTCTACTAATCTTTATGCCAACTCGCTGTGCTTTCTTAAAAGTTCAGCTTCTGGTTGGAAATTAATCTGTTTATGTGCTTATTAACACTTAACATATTGTTACTGTTTCAGCTATCTCCTCTTATGTATGCTACATGTGAGTAGTAACTTCTTTTGCATATACTGTTAGTGTTCAATAAATATTTGGTAAATAAAATTAGCTATTAAATGGACTAGGTCTGGTGACATTTACAATGTTAAAATTGGGTGTGAATACTAATATTTGAGAACTAACATGAACAGAGGATGCAAATTTCAGGTTCAACAGAATGATTAGAAGTGACAATTGGGCTTGATAAATCAACAAATCATTGCATACAATTAGCATTTGGGCAAATACATTTGTAATCATCCAAATATGTTTCAAATAATTTAAAATGGAATAATATGCAAATGTATATACATATAGAGGCATGCTTTACATTTGCTACTGAAAGAGCTACCAAGGAGAGTAGAGAAGAATATAATTAAGATATGGGAAAGTTGAATTAAAGTTAATTAAAATTATTTTCCCCACATCAAAATTCTTTGATAGCAATTGAAAAAAATCATAAAAATTTCAGTTTCCTCTCCAAAAGGGATTTATGGGAAATTGTGTGATTCAGGTTGTTCATGAGAGAAAGTAGTAAGTAGTATGACAGTTATGAGTCAGGGGAGGCTTAAATATTTTTGGGAGCTGAGACCAAAAGAGACTTCTCTAATGGGTTGACAAAAATTGTCTCATCAATAATATTTGAACAGGTATTATGTAATAGTTTCCTTTGATATTGAAAGTAAGATTCTAAACAGTAAACAGCTCAAAATAGTTTCAGGAAGTCCCTGAAACTGACCAGATTCTTTAGTCCCCTCTCTGCTAGAGTTAAATAAGCACCAAAGAAGACTCTGAGACCAGCGAGCTATCTGGAAGAGTTTTGGACTAATTGAAATACTTTGAAAGGACATTTTCCACCCTGTTAAGCTGCCTGCAGGCTGTGAAGTATGCTCCAAGTTCCCAGCTTTGCAAGCTGTTACCCCTGCTAGGGTAGGCATTGATGATGCAGCTGTTGTTGAGTCATTTCTGCACCTATAAGTAATGCCTCACCCATACTCCTGTAAGAAATCCCAATAAAACTCATTCGTTCACCAAATGGGATGTTAGTGGTATTGTGAAGATAGAAAAATCCTGTTTGACTCCTTCCGTGTAATAATGGAAAAATTCTGTTTGATTCTTTCCCCTCAATCCCCTTCCTGAGGTCCCTGAAACTAGCCAAGGTTGACAGAGTTTCGATTCCATTGTTAAGTGGCAGCTTGCTCAGAACTCAGATTCTCCGAAAAGTTTTGTTCACAGGATTAATGGCTGCTTGCTCAACTGCACACTTGGGACACACCTGGTAAGCTTGACCTTCTGGACTCCACTAATCACTCAAGCAGGACCACCCAAGATAGGGATGTACTTTCTGAATTGCTTGGCCACCTGACTCCCTGTGCCTGCATTCCTGATGTAGCAACCTGGGTGGGGCCACCCAGGAAAGCCCTACCATGAGAACTGTTACAACTTCTCTATCTCAGGAGCCTGGATGTACCCCTACCCTACCCAGAGTGTGGTATAAGAATTCTACTCTGAAAGTATTCAGGGCTCTTGGCTTCCACAGTGCCTCGAGCCCGCACACGTGTGTATCAGTATATCATTAACCCCTCTTTTTCTTTAAAGTTAACAGTAGTCATTAGCCGTGGTCTTGGGGCATCTTTGGGCACTAAAGTTAGGGGTGCCTGCCCGTTACAGTATCTGTATTGGTCTATTGTGGATTCCCTCTCTGGGGTGAGTAGATACATGTGTTGTTTATCTACCAGAAAAGTTTGTCACAAGCAAAAGCTGATAAAATGTGGAATGTCATGGTACCTTTCTTCATAATGTTCTTCATTGTGTGTTTAAGTCATAGTCCCCAAGGGCAGGAGAGTAAGTCAAATTGAGTAAAATCAAAAGCACATGGCTAGTATTTCATTGGTCTCACTTAGCATTCTTGTAGACTGAGTGGAAATTCAGATGACCCTAGATGTCATTTTCATAAATAATTATGTATGTGTGTGGGTTAGAAGAGCATCTGAATTTATATTTTTTGTTAAGTGGCTGGATTGTATATATTTATGTTATTATATAGAGCAACCAATGTACAATAGTTTTTTTTGGCTGATTTGGAAATAAAGATGAATATTCTTTTGTTAAAAATAGAGCACCTAAAGTAGATACCTGAATAGAAGACTGCTTTAGAAATGGAAATGCCAAAGTTTCTCTTACAAAGCAGTCCCAATTTGGTTCTATCTCAGGAATAAATGAATGGGTAACAGTCTAAAATTCTGCCCCATAAGACACACCTATGTTGATGGGCACTCCTTGGTCTAGGGAATTGAAATACTGTAGACTAAGCCTAGAGCATTTCATCCCCTTCTCATTGACCTTTCCTTGTGGGGGAAGGTGTCATGGCTCTCCCTCTATCTAGGGCAAAGGTCAGGGGCAGGCTGCAGGGGGAGGCACCCTGCTCAGGCCTTTTTGCTGTGTGTGCGATTCTTCTGAGGCCCGAGTCTCTCAAATACTTTGTCTAACTAATAGAATGCTGCTTGGCTTTTGCTTACTTTCCTCTCAGTCACGCTCTTTTCTCCCTGTCAGATCCTTTTCTGACAAAATACCGTTCTAAAATTTCTAAGAATCAATCATATTAGTCTTCTGTTTTGAGTAAACAGCTCTCTCCCTCCCTCTCTCCCTTCTTCTCTCTCTCCTTCTAGTTTCTTGCTGAGAAGACATGTCCAGATATGACAAAATCAAGACTCTTGAGACCCCCAATTCAAATCCACCATATTACATATGCACTCCTTGAGTTATGTGAAGAGTGATTTACTGTGATCAGTTACCAACTGAGACTTTAAAGTCTCATTAAGAAAAGGGCTCTTTAGGGAGCCCTTCTGGGCTGAGCTGCTGCTCTGTCTTCACCAGTTTTTTTTTTTTTTAACACCTCTTCATATATAATGGAATGTAGAACACTCACTTGAGTATTAACTGTGTGGTAGATATCTTATGTACTACCTCTGTCTCTTAACTCAATGGCTCTTAGTGAGGGTGTTTTCACCTATTTGGAGACATGATGGACATTTACAGAGCTATTTTTCTTGTGACAGTAATTTGAGAGTGGATTTGAGACCTGATAGAATCCACGCAAGATGAAAGATAGGTTTTTTTTTTTTTTTTTTCTCTCCTGGCAAAAGAGCAGAACCAACACCATCCTGAGAGCAGGCCTCCATAAGGTGACCTTGAGCTGAACTCAAGCCCCCCAAATGTACTCTGACAGCAGAATTCAAAGAAAAAAATCCCAGACACAGTCAAACAGGAGGCATGCTAGTAAAATTTAATAAGAGTCAGATGTCTCTGCAGACACCCCATATTTTGCCATAAATCCTGTCAGCGTTCTATAACTATTAGCAATTTTGTGCCTTTAGGGTGACCAATAATTTCAAAAGATTACCTGACCCTATGTCCCCTACCCAGAACACCAAGACATATAGCTCCCTGCTTGTGGTTTTTCACTATATAAGCCCTCTATAATCAGGGCTCAGGGCTTCCTCCTTCACTCACTGGTTTGGAGAGTGCGAGAAGAAGCCCTTGCCTGGGCTTGAATAAAGAAACCTTTGTTTTTGCATCAGGAAGTTGGTTCCATGGTTTTGTTAGGGTCTTGTGATTCAGGCACAACACTGGCAAGAAGAAGCCTTAATAGAAGGATTCACTCTGTGGGATCAACCCTCATATGAGAAGATTCTTCTAGGACTTTATTGGACTTAGCAAAAAGACCCCATACACTCCTAGGTTTGTGCCTTATTCAGCCAACATAAGAGAGGATTCCTCAGCAGATGGGAACAAATACAATGACCCACAGTCATACCTCACAAAAAAGAGAGTCCTTGGAACACACAGCTCTTAATGAAATATCTTCATCAAATTCTTCCTCTCAGATCTCAGGAAACCCTATGTAAGAGGAAGCAGAAGTTGGGAACAAGGCAAGCAAGCTTTCTAAAACAACTGAGCAAAGCTTGTATGAACTCATAGAGATGGAAGCAATAATCACAGAGCCTACGTGGGTCTGTACCAAGGTCCATGCATATATGTTATAGCTTTCAGTGTAGTACTTTAGTGGGAATCCTGATTATGAGAATACATGGGTTTTCAGCTTCTTATGCCTGCTCTTGGGGACCTTTCATTTTCTGTTGTTTAGTCCAAATTTGATTTGATCATTTTGTTTAATTTTATTATGTTTTATTTTGTTATCTCTCAGAAGCCTATTCTTTTCTAATGAGGGCCAGAAAAGGAGTTGAACAAATTGGGAGAGAGGGCGGGGAGGAACTGAAGAGTAGAGGGATGGGAAACTGTATTCAGATCATATTGTTTGGGAGAAGATTCCATGTTTAATAAAAGGGGAAAGAAGACCCACAACTGGACAATGTGCAGGGAGTGAGAGACTTTGAAGTACTTAGTCCTAAATGTGATTCCTTCATCAAAGCCCTCTCTTCAAGGCTCAGAGACCTATGTGAAAGATTAGGTAGAAAGACTTTAAGAGACAGAGATGATAGTTATCTCCAAAGAAACATTGTTGTCTAAACATAACAGGACTGATGAGATATAAACTCAGAGTCTGTGGCAGCATGTGTAAGACTTGACAGATTTAAGTCTTATTGGGTCCCAATTCTGATGGGAGGGAAGTAAGTGTGTACATGAGATCCCACTTCTAACCAGGAAGCTATTTGAAATGTATATCTGTAGGTAAAAGGAAAATCAGTTTTCTCCAATGGAGCATCACTGAATATATATTAACTATACTCCAGCTAAGCAGAGCCCAGGGAAGGTCCCAATGCACAGAAGTAGTTGGACAAAACAAAACAAGCTTAATATTTTTCTTTGTTTTTGCTTGTTTATTTTGTGGACTTTTTGGGGTTGTTTGACATTTTTGTTTTGTTTTTGTTTGTTCTGATTTTCATTTTTGTTTGTCTTAATTTTTTTGAGAGAGAGGGAGATGTGGGGCAGGGAAGGAAGGGGGAGGGAAGGAGGAGGGGAAAGGAGAGAATGTAAAGTTGTGTGGGTAGGGAAATAGAATCTGGGAAGAGTTTGGAGAGGGCAAAACATGATCAAAATATGTTGTATAAAAAGACTTTGTTCAGTTTTGAAACTGTAATTTAATGATAGCATTTCTCTCTTCCATTTCTACCTACCAAACTCTCCTATAAACTTCTCCCCAGTTGATGTGGGAATGCTTTTCTGTATGCCGTGAATCTCAATCTTTAAATAACGGAGCTGTTTTGGGCCATGACAGGCACCATAGAAGAAGTAGGAGGAGAAATCAGAGCATAGGTAAGAGAAGCAGGCCAGAGTCAGGCAGATCGAGCAAGCCCCTCAAGGAGCAACATGTAAAGAACACAGGTGAGCCACGAGCCACAAGGCAGACAGATTAATAGAAATGGGTTGATTTAAGATGTAAGAGCTAGCTAGCAATGTGCCTGAGCCATAGGTCAAACAGCATAAAGTTATAATAAGCGTCTGAGTCATTTCTGGGGGCCTGAGCGGCGGGCGGCTGGGCGGCTAAGGGGTCTGGCACGTCAGGTCTGTGGGTCTGGGCCTCTGGCTGCCCGGGACCAAGAAACCCCACTGCTACAGTTCTTGCTATTAGGGATAATGCTACTATGAACATAGTTGAGCTAATTTCTTTGAGGTACAAGCATGCATCCTTTAGGTATATGCCCAATAGTGGTTTTGCTGGATCATTGGGGAGACTGATTCCCAGTTTTCTGAAGAGTAGCCGTACTACATTCCAGAATAGCTATACAAATTTAGACTCCACCAACAATGGAGGAAAGTTCCCTTTGCTCTACACCCTCTCCAGCATAAGCTGTCATCAGTGTTTTTGATCTTAGCCATTTTGACAGGTATAAGGTGGTATCTCAAAGTTGTTTTGATTTGCATTTCTCTGATGGCTAAAGATGTTGAGCAATTTTTAAAGTGCCTTTGACCCATTTGTAATTCTTCTGTTGAGAATTCCCTTTCTAATTCAGAACCCCAGCTTTAATTGAGTTATTTAGGTTTTGGGGCCCTAGTTTCTTGAGTTCTCTATGTATTTTTGATATCAGTCCTCTGCCAGATGTAGGGTTGGTGAAGATCTTTTCCCATTCTATAGGCTGTCAGTTTGTCTTATATACTATATCCTTTGCTTTACAGAAGCTACTTAGTTTCAGGAGGTTCCATTTATTAATTGTTGCTCTTAGTGTCTGTGCTACCGGTGTTATATTTAGTAAGTGCTCAGGCGTGCATTGGAGGTACTTCCCACTTTCTTTTCTATCCAGTTCAGTGTGTCTGGGTTTATGATGAGGTCTTTGATCCACTTGGATTTGAATTTTGTGCAGGGTGATAGTTTTGAATTTGTTTGCTTTTTTCTCCATACTACCGTCCAGTTATGCCAGCACCATTAGTTGAAGATACTATCTTTTTTCCATTGAATATTTTTGGTCTCTATCAAATATCAGGTGTTCACAGGTGTGGGGTCTTCCATTTGGTTATATTGAACCACAAGTCTCTTTTTATGGCAGTACGAGGCTTATTATTATTATTATTATTATTATTATTATTATTATTATTATTACTGTAGCTCTGTAGTATAGTGTAGCTTGAAGTCAGGGATGGTGATTCCTCCTGAAGTTATTTTATTGAGCTGGATTGTTTTGGCAATCCTGGGTTTCCTGTTCTTCCATATGAAGTTGAGTATTGTTCTTTCAAGGTCAGTAAAAAATTGGGATTTTGATGGGGATTGCATCGAATCTATAGAGTACTTTTGGTAAAATTGCCATTTTTACTATGTTGATCCTACCTATCTAGTAGCATAGGAGATTCTTCCATTTTCTGATACTCTCTTAAATTTCTTTCTTCAGTGATTTAAAGTTTTTGTCAAACAGGTTTGCTACTTCTTTGGTTAGAGTTATACCAAGATATTTAATGCTATTTGCAGCTACTACGAAGGATGATATATCCCTTATTTCTTTTTCAGACCTATTATTCTTAGCATATAGGAGGGCTATTGATTTTTTTTTTTAGTTAATCTTGTACCCTACTACCTTGCTGAAGGTGTTTGTCACCGGTAGAAGTTCCCTGGTAGAATTTTGGGGTCACTTATGTATACAATCATATTATCTCCAAATAGAGATAGTTTGACTTCTTCCTTTCCAATTTGTATCCCGTTAATCTTTTTTCTTCTTACTGCTTTAACTATAACCTAGAGAACTATATCGAATAGATAAGGAGAGACAGGATAGCCTTGTTTGTTCCCAATTTCAGTGGGATTGCTTTGAGCATTTCTCCATTTAGTTTGATGCTGGCTGTCGGCTTGCTGTATATCGCCTTTATTATATTTAGGTACTTTCCCTGTATTCCTGATCTCTCCAAGACTTTTATCATGAAGGAGTTTTGGATTTTGTCAAAGGCTTTTCAGCATCTAAGGAGATGATCATGTGCTTTTTTTATTTATATGATGATTGTCATTCACAGTTTTTCATCTGTTGAACAATCCTGCAGCTCTTGGATGAAGTCTATTTGATTATGGTGGATGATTTTATTGATGTAGTGATGGATTCGGTTTGTCAGAATTTTATTAAGTATTTTTGCATCAATGTCTATGAGGGAGAGTGGTCTGTAATTTCCTTTCTTTGTTGCATCTTCGAGTGTCTTGGGAATCAGTGTGATTGTGGCCTCATGCAAAGAGTTCAACAATGTTCCTTTAGCTTCTACTATATGAAATAGTTTGAAGAATATTGGTATTAGTTCTCCTTTGAATGTCTGGTAGAATTCTGCACTGAATCCATCTGGCCCCAGGCTTTTTTTTTTTTTTTTTTTTTTTTTTTTAACTTGGGAGACTTTTAATAACAGCTTCAATTTCCTTTGGGGTTATAGGTCTGGTTAGGTCTTTACTATGATCTTGATTTAATTTTGGTAAGTGGTACCTGTCCAGAAAGCTCTTCATTTCTTTTAGGTTTTCCAATTTAGTGGAGTATGGATTTTCAGAGTATGACCTGATAATTCTCTGGATTTCCTTGTTGTCTGTTGGTTTGGTTTGTCCCCCTATACATTCTCTCTGCTTTTTGGTTAGTTTGGATAAGGGTTTATCTATCTTGTTGACTTTCTCAAAGAACCAACTCTTTGATTCATTGATTCTTTGTATTGTTCTCTTTGTTTCTATTGTATTGATTTCAGTCCTAAGTCTGATTATTTCCTGCCCTTTACTCCTAGGTGAGTTTGCTTCTAATTGCTCTAAAGCCTGCAGTTGTGCTGTTAGGTCTTTTGTGTGAGATTTCTCTAGGTTTTTCATATGGGCATCTAGTGCTATGAGTTTTCCTCTTAACACTGCTTTCATTGTGTCCCATAATTGTGAGTATGGTGTGCATTCATTTTCATTAAATTTTAGGAAGACTTCGATTTCTTTCTTAACTTCTTCCTTGACAAAGAGGTAGTTTAATTGAGAGATGTTCCATTTCCATGAATTTGTAGGCTCTTTGTGATTTTTGTTGTTCAATCTAATTTTAGAAAATTGTGATACAAGGAGTTATTTCCATTTTTTTTGCATCTATTGACATTTGCTTTATGACAGAGTATGTGGTCAATTTTAGAGAAAGTTCCATGGGGTGCTGAGGAATATGTATTTGGGTGGAAGGTTTTGTATATATCTATTAAGTCCATTTTGGTTATAGCATCTGTTAAATCCCTTATTTCTCTGTTGAGTTTCTGTCTGGTTGGCCTATCCAAGGGTAAAAGTGGGGTATTGAAATCTCCCACTGTTAGTGTGTGGGGTTTGATGTGAGGTTTAAGCTTTAGTAGTGTTTCCTTTACATATGTAGGTGCCCTTGTGTTGTGGGCATAAATATTTAGGATTGAGACTTCATCTTCATGGATTTTTCCTGAGATGAATAAGTAATGTCTGTCCTGGTCTCTTTTGATTGATTTTTGTTTGAAGTCTATTTTGTTAGTATTCGAATGGCTACACCAGCTTGTTTCTTAGGACCATTTGATTGGAAAGTGTTTCCTCAACCCTTTACTCTGAACCTGCATCTATCTTTGAAGTTGAGGTATCTCTCTTGTATGCAGCAGAAGGATGGCCTCTGTTTTTGTATCCATCATGCTAGGGTGTGTCTTTTTCACAGATAAATTGGGTCCATTGTTATTAAGAGATAGTAATGACTAATGATTGTTATTTTCTGTTATTTTTGGTGGTAACTTTTGTGTATTTACCTTCTTTGGGTTTTCTTTTGTGGGATTACCAATTGTTTGTGGTTTCATGAGTGTATCTGGTTTTCTTAGGTTGGAGTTTTCCCTCTAGTGCTTTCTGTAGGGCTGGATTTGTGGATAGGTATTGTTAAAATCTGGTTTTGTCATGAAATGTCTTGTTTATACCATCTATGGTGTTTGATAGTTTTATAGGGTATAATAGTCTCTATAACATCTGACCAGGACCTTCTTGCTTTCATTGTTTCCATTGAATAGACTGGTGTTATTCTGATGGGTCTGCCTTTATAGGTAATTTGGCCTTTTCCTTTGCATCTCTTAGTACTTTTTCTTTGTTCTTTAGGTTTAATGCTTGATTATTATGTGGTGAGCAGACTTTTTTGGGGGGTTTAGTATATTTGGTGTTATTTAAGCTTCTTGTATCTTCATAGAAATTTCTTTAGGTTGGAAAAGTTTTCTTCTATGATTTTGTTGAATGTTTTCTGATGTGGGAGTGTCTTTCTGTATGCTGTGAATGTCAATCTTTAAATAAAGGAGCTGTTTTGGCCCATGGCAGGCACCATAGAAAAAGTAGGAGGAGAAATCAGAGCATAGGTAGGAGAAGCAGGGCAGAGTCAGACAGACCGAGCCAGCTGCCCAAGAAGAAGCATGTAAGGAACACAGGTTAGCCACAGGCCACGTGGCAGACAGATTAATAGAGATGGGTTGATTTAAGATGTAAGAGCTAGCTAGCAATGTACCTAAGCCATAGGCCAAACAGCATGAAGTTAATATAAGTGACTGAGTCATTTCTGGGGGCCTGAGCAGCAGCGGGCAGCTAAGGGGTCTGGTGCGGCAGGTCTGTGGGTCTGGGCCTCTGGCTACCCAGGACCAAGAAACCCCCACTGCAACAGTTTTCCATGTCTTTGAGCTGGTATTCTTCTCCTTCTTTGATTCCAGTTATTCTCAGGTTTGGTCTTTACATGGTGTCCCAGATTTTCTGGATGTTTTATGTTATGACTTTTCTTTGGTTTTAGTTGTGGGTTTTTTTTTTTTTTTTTTGACTGACGTATGTATTTCTGCTATTAAATCTTCCACTCCAGAGATTCTCTCTTTCATCTCTTGCATTCTATTGGTTATGCTTGCATCTGTGGTTCTGGTTTGTTTCTTCAGGTTTTCTATTTCCAGCATTGCCTCAGTTTGTGACTTCTTTATTGTTTCTATTCCAATTTCGAATTCCTGTAATGTTTCTTTCACCTGTTTGTTTTCTTTTACTTTTTTTTTTTAATTTTTCTTTCAGGGATTTGCTAATCTCTTCCAATTTTTTGTTTATATTTTCTTCTATTTAAGGGAGTTTTTAAATATCCTCCTTTAGAGCTTCTATTACGTTCATTAAGTTGTTTTTAAAGTTGTTTCCTCTTCATTATTATGCTCAGTTCTTGATGTTGTAGAACTGTTTGTAGAGCCACCAGCTTCTTCTGGTGGTGTTTTGTTGTTCTTTATATTGTTATATGCATTCTTGCACTGGTGTCTGCCCATTGCTTTTTTGGTTCACTCTTAGTCATTTGTGGGCTCTTAGTCATTTGTGGGCATGGGGGCTGTGTGTCTTCAGTAACTGCAGGGGCTACTCTTAGTTGGCTGTTGGCCAGGGAGCTGTATGTCTCCAGTTGTTGTAGGGGTTGTTCTAGGTTGGCTCTTAGTTGGCTCTTACTGAACTCTTAGTAAGCTCTTAGTCAGCTGTGGACCAACAGGCTTTGGGAGTCTCCAGTTGCGGGAGTGTGATGAAGCCGATTGGGGTTTGGGCAGGGTTTGGCCTGCAGTATGTCACTTCAGCTGTGTTTTGCTTGGCATTGGGCTTGTGTATGTGTGTGTGTGTGTGGGGGGGGCTCTTCCAGTTTTCTTTCCTTTAGGGTGGAGCTGGATGTGATTGGGCTGCTGGGGGCTGTGTCCCTGGGTTGGAGTTTGGAGATCATGATCTCTGCTTGGCCTAAGGGTCAGGGTCTCACTCACCTCTTAGTCAGCTGTGGACGGGGAGGCTTCTCTCTTACTAAGTTAGTAGCATGGGCTCTGTTGTAGATACTAGAGGTGCCAAAAAACACTTTGACCAAATTTCCTCATACTATCTCAAACCTATATTGAAATATCAGAACAGAAGACAGTCTTGATCCATATTGATATTAAAATGCTGAGTGTCATCTTGGTGTGTGTACTGTCTGGTTTTGTGTTGACACACACTATCTTCATTAGAGAGGAAGGAACCTCACTTGAGGAAATGCCTCCATGAGTTGCAGTTATAAGACATTTTCTCAATTAGTAATCAGTGGGTGAGGGCCCAGCTCACGGGCACGTGGTGCCATCCTTGGGTGGATGCTCCTGGGTCCTATAAAAAGCAGACTAAGCAAGCCAGTAAGTAGCACCCCTCCATGGCTTCTGCATCAGCTCCTGCCTCCAGGACCCTTCCCTGTTTGAGTTCCTGTCTTGACTTCCTTCAGTGATAAACAGCAATGTGGAAGGGGAAGGTGAATAAACCTTTTCCTAAACAACTTGCTTACGGTCATGGTGTTTCATCATAGCAGTAGACACCCTAACTAAGACAGTATGTTAAATATTTGTCTCTTCTTTTTACTCCTCCAAAATTGAAGATGTATTCAGGGCCTCATAAATATTAAGCTAGTGCTTACACATTGAGCTCCCCAAATTTGTCTTTATTGAATCTTAAAAGTCAAGCAGACATTCCTCCATATGAATGCATATTTTCTTAGCAACTTTTTTTGTAGTGGGCCAAAAATTCTTGTTGTAGCCTTTGCTAGTAGTGATTAAACAAAATAGGCAAGAAGATGCCAGTCTGGGTTTATTTCATGTGGGCTTCAATCACCACACTTAACTTTCCATTTTCCCATGGGATGCAGTAGTGATGAGTGCAGTTCTAATGAGCTGGAACTTTCCTCTTGAGCTACTTTGTGGCAGGTTGTTTGCATCTGGCTTGGGGAGATTCTTAATGAGATTTAATGAAAGAGACACAGTGTCTGGAGGAATATTTAGATTACTACGTCAAAATGTACCTACCTCTTCCATTTTAAAATAACCACCCATGGAAATTCTTATTCTATTTGTTGACAAATTACTCCAAGGTGACTTAGACTGGAGTCAGCAGAACACACATTCTAATTGGCTGCTCTTGCCCCAAAGAAACAATACAAAATCCTTTTCCATTAGCTCATGAACATGAACCCAACATTACTGAAATTCTCTTCTTTATGTATTTGACTTTGAAAATATGTTAAAAACCATGGGATATATGCTTATGCTAAATGAAAGCATCTTTGCTATTTTGGGATTGAAAAAGAAAGACAGAAAAAATAAAAGTGGATTTAAGACTGAAGCAATGAGTAATGAATGATGACTATTCAAGGCCTTTTTGCCAATGAGAAGAGTGTCCAGTAGGTACTTTCCTCCTTATTTATAATGTATCAGTCCAGGAATGTGCCCTACCTAGCATCAGTCAAAGGTCTGAAAAAGGTCTTTATGCCCCAGTGACAACCATTTGTCCAACTTTAAAAATGAAAGTGTTAAAACCTCTCAAAACCTGTTATCAAGCACAAACAGACGGTTTGTGTTTTCTCTAATGATTCTTTGAAAATTAGGTATTTGGATCTTGGAAATAAGTTTTTAATATTGCATGGTTTCTCCCAGGTTTAGAAACATCTATAAGATACACTAGCGGCTGACTTTTTTTTTTTTTTTTTTTTTTTTTTTCTGTAAAGGGCTAAATGGCTAGATAGCAAACATTTTAGGCTATTGCAGAAATATTCACCTCATATAAAGGATTAATATGTATTAAAGGGTTATATAAACACCCACTGATACAGATTGAACCTTAAGACAATTCTTGGAGATTGGAACTGTCCCAAGCTGGACCTGGGGGGGACTCGCTTCCTGTGAATACAGGAAAAAACAGGGTACAGGTCAGGGTTCCCAGGGTCTCTATTGATTCTGAATTCAGGAGCTAAGCATCTAGGCTTCCCTAAGTAATCCCTGAATCCCACTACACTAGGCTTTGCGTCTCATTCTCTGTCACAATTATTCTATATTGCCATAAGCAATATAGCAACAAATAAACTCTACCAACTATAAGAAAAGCAGTAAAAACAGTAGGGAAGGTGTATTTAACCTCTAGTCAGTAGTTTTCAGATTCCTGTGTGTTTGCATGTTAAAATATTTGAGACTTGAGGATTCTTTAGGGAAAAAAAAACCAAAACATTTTATATGCAGTTGAAAATTTGAGGGATGCATCTGCTATCAAGTGCTTACCACCATGTTGGCACCACACAGTGAACTGGTTCTCACCTGTAAGAGCCATTAGTATTTTGATGTAGATCTCCTTCAGTCCTACATTCATATTCAAGAGGAGGGTATGGGATAAGCCACACCAGGCTGTGTGCATACAAACACTAAATAGCAAGTGGAATGAATGTGAGTTGGATTCCTCATTATTACGGTTTCCTTTTGCCCTGTGTGGAGGGTGCCCTGAAACAGACAGTGTTTTGCAGTCAGCATTAAGTTGAATTAGGAACCAGGTCAGAGAATTATTTATTAACGACAGAACTCACAACATAAGAGTCCTAGACTAATAATGCCACTCAAAGAGAATTAGCTGCCCAGATTTTTGATTTATAAATTCAATCTCCAAGATATTCACAGAATCATTCTCAGCAATCCTTGTCCTGAACATTTTTTACCTCACCAATAAAACAATGTCTAATTATTTCTAGTACCAATTAAAAAAACAATGTTATGCTAGAGGAGATTAAAATAGTTCAAATGCCATAGCAGCATTGATATCTGGGATCTAAGCTTCTGAGTAGTATTTAGATACTGACCACAGAACCTTAGGTGCTATGAAATGCAAGCTAATGTTATGAAATAGAAGTTCCAGATCATGACGAAATTGACTCTATAAAAACATGACTTTCAAGGTAGCCCTGGCTCAACCTATCTCATCCAAGGCCTTTGACATCAAGAAAGCACTGTCCTTCTGAGCAACACCCCAACTCTCATTTCTATGTGTTCAAAATGTATTTAACAAACTTTTTAAAGCACACCATTAATTAGAATGTTAACAGGTTGCATTTCTCTTATTTCTTTTTCTTAAAACTTCATAATCATATCTTCATAATCTTTTGGTTGTTAGATATGACAAACATTTCAGAGAAAAAAGAATTCATGACCTACCTTTTCACTTGTGCAGCTACCTACTCCCACCAGTTCTATATATTTTCCAAGCAAACAACACATTTTTCTAACTATAAATACTTAGCTTCTATTTCTAGAAAGATGGATGTACCAAAAATAACCATAATACCATTATCACATTAATAGAATTAATGATAATTACTTAATATCATTAAATGTTCAGCCTGTGTTTATACTTCTGTTATAGTCCGTGAGAAACATCAATTGCAATGATTAATAAACCTTATAGGTTTATTTTATTTCACACCTCTATCTTCTCTTTCTTTCATTCAGCTTCCTAAATGAAGACTTTACTAAATGGAGGTTTTCTCGGTTCATATCTAGTGAAGAAAAACTTTCCTTTATTTCCTAATATAACACAATAATACTTTTTCAAAGATGCTTTAAAAATTAAAAGCTTGAAAGAATTCTGCATTGAGTCGCCACTGCTTCATTTCTTCAGTGGTTAGAGTTAGACTGATGTTCATGTCGTCCTTCAGGAATCAGGTCACTGTGTAACAGATCAATGTCTTCAGTAGCACAGCCTTCCAGGTACTCCTCTGGAAGACAAGGACTCAGGACTGGAGAATTTAGTTTTTATAGTAATGGAACAGAAACAGTCCCAAATCAGATGCTTACGAAATGCATTGGTGAGTCCACTGGGCACGCAGGTTACAGGAAAGCAGGGTAATCACAACCTCAGATGCTGGCTGGGTGTATTCTTAACCTGTTGGTTGATGGAAACTAGGTTTCTGCTTGTGAATTCTAAAGGACTAGGTAGGAAAGTTATTCATATACAGGGGAAAATTAGTAAGGGGCTATTTATGCCCAAGATAATTACCTCTTGTCTTGTTAGGTTTTAACCTCTGTCATTGAAGTCCTTACCAGTCAATCAATCTTGGTAGTCCTTCCAGGAATTCTCATTCACAACATTGTACACACAATTAACTACAGATACGTTTGTAAAGAGTTAAATATGGAAACAGATTCAAACATATAACTTCTGTAGAAGTCCTGTTGAGGACCAGCTTCAGGAATAACCTTTGGCCCAGTCTTTCTCAGAATCTTCCTTGGTCTTTGTTCCTATTCAGCATCCTTTTACATGAGTCTAGAACTCCCCCAGCCTTGTCTTAATGACATTTCCTTTTGCTTCCTTGTGTTTGACACTAAATAGTGTTTCTTAGGTCAGGCTTTTTATCACTAGTTCTTCTATGCCTTTAGCTGCTGTCAAGATTTGGCAAAAAGGAAGAGCCTTGGGAAGCTTGGTCCTTCATTTTATGTTTCTCTGCTGGGCATTCACAGGTCAATAACTATGCACAACACCTTGGTGAGCTTTGTTTGGCCATGTCATAATAACAACAGTAGAATTACACACATGTACGTTCTCAACTCTAAACTGCCTTGAAGATGATAGCGTATTAACAAGAATTCTAGACCCAAAAGAGAGAAACATGCATCATATGTACTAATTCCTTCTTTGTTAATATGTTTGCCTTTACACAGATCATACTTCTTTATTCTCTCAAAGTATTGGGAGGAAAAATGTAAATCCCCCCATTTAAAAGGAGAAAACACATCAGCATGGTTGTGCAACTGTAATTCATGTAAAGGTATGTATAATTTCTCTCCCTCATGCATCAGCATCTGCTGTCAACCGCTTCTTCAGTGACACTCAGGTTTGCCACTTTATATCTGTTCTTGTTGCAACTGACCTGAGTTGCACCTCATTAACTTTCACTGGGGGGCTTCAGTGGCTTTTCAACTTGATTTCTCCTCTACTGTCTTCCTCTTCGTTCTGCTCTATACCCGGAGATATTTTTCACAAATACAAAAACTAATCTTGCCACTTTAAAGGAGGCCTTACTCTCACATCTGTCTCATGTCCTTCTTGACACTAAAGTTTGAGAAAGTTCAGCATAGCAGCATGTAAGAAGCCTTGAATTACAGTTGCACAACCATGCTGATGTGTTTTCTCCTTTTAAATGGGGGGATTTACATTTTTCCTCCCAATACTTTGAGAGAATAAAGAAGTATGATCTGTGTAAAGGCAATTTACTTCTCTCTCTCTCTCTCTCTCTCTCTCTCTCTCTCTCTCTCTCTCTCTCTGTGTGTGTGTGTGTGTGTGTATTTCTTCCTTTTTTTGTCACATGATGTAATGTCTCCAGGCATCTCACATCGCAGCCTAACCATGCTCTTTCCCATCCAGAACAGCTTTGGGTTGTCCAGCCCCTGCACCCAGCCATTTGTCTCCTTCTTTCTTACTGTCTCTGCTTTCACAGACTGGGTCAATTTCTCATAGTTACTTGGAACCTTGAGACTCTTGTGGCCTCTCACTCAAGGTACTCTATCTCTTCTCAACCTCTCAGTGTTTATACTTGGATGACCTTTTACCATAGTCCACCCTTCATGGTAGTCACATTATTGGCTTGCTAGTCCTTTATTAGAATGTTAATGTTAAAAGAATCCTAGCTCTCAGAGTAAAACATACTGTCTTACACATTCAAACATAGTGTATCACCTGTCAGTTCTCTGCACATGTTGGACCAACAAAAAATGTTGAGTTTACAACTTCGTCTGACATGGATGTATATTTAGAAAGGTTTAGAGAAAAGCCTCTGAGACTCATACCTACTTTTAGTGGCCTACTCTCAGAAACATTTCTAAATTTGTAAAGTTTGTGGATATGACCCTTGAACCATCTTTTAGTATTATGCTAAATGCAATAAAATCCATGGCCTAACCTGTAGTGAGGATGAGAGGCCACGAAAATGCTCACTTTATTTTGTATGTTGTTATATTTACTTCTGTAATAGCAGATTTAATTTCTAGCTTAGGATCTGTTGATAACAATTAACAGGAAAACTAAAGTGAGGTTTAAATAGACAGAAATTTAACATAATTGCGTAAGGGTTGTTATACAAGCCCAAAGTAGGATGGATAGCTAGGCCACCACAACCCATGGCAGGTATTTTGACAGTTTTCTTTCTGGGACTTCTGATGCTCCCATTCTACTTGTCTGTGTGTGTTACTTTCATCCTCTTAACTGTGGACTGGGGACTTTGCATGGTAGCGTATGGGTATCATAATATCTGTAAATTATTCTAAGATGTATTAGTAAGTCAGTGTTTCTATATGTAAATAAGCACGTATGTGCATATGTGTATATCCACATATTAGGCATGAAGATATATATATACAAAGTTAATTTATGACTGAAGGGTCACATATTCAGATCTGAACTTAGCAATGTACTTCTGGGATTGGGTGTTAGTTGACAGTGTACATTTGCTTGCTCACATTTGAAAGAGCTTAATTAGAAACCTTATTTTATTTCAGTGTTTTCTGCCTCGACTAAGCTTTAGATTGAAAATCAGTGGGCAATAGAACTGGTTTCTCTTGTTGAAATATGTGATGTTCAGAATGTGAGGTTATCTAGAAATATATGCACAATTCTTGCTAACAAAAGGCCTTTGCATATATTTTAGAGGGACATTTTGTTACAGAGCTCAATTTTGATCTACATATGGATTTTGTCATCCATTTTCATGTAGACTTTTAGCCGAATAGTGAGGCTGTAATGTCATTGCCCCTGTCTGCAGTAAAAGGACCTTCATACTTGTCAGTGGTCGACTTACTCAGGCTGGTGTGCAGTGAGAAAACAGCCCAATTACCACAGAACTGATCACACCTGAGCCTTTATGTCTCCCAAGGGGCATAGTCTTGATACTTGGTGACTGAAACACTTTAGTCTCCATTCTCGGGAAAGAACATGGATTAGCTCATCCTGGACAAAGTGTTCTGGTGTGATCAGCGGTGATCCGTCCCTGGGTTGGATAGTAGTCAACAATGCTGAAGAAAACCTCTCAGTAAGAAGTATGGGTGTGTAGACCCTACAGCGATGGGGGAGGGTAACCCTGACAGAGTGCTTGAGAGACCTCGTGTTGGAATGGGAACTGGACTTAAAAGTTAAATGTATCTTTCATCAAAAACCATAGTGTTCCTCAAACCTCAAAGGGAGGATAAAGTGACTGGTAAAGTAGAAAACTGCTTCTTGATTAGAATTACTTTTTCTTGAAATAGTTTTAGTGGCTGGGTGACTTTCCCCTGGAGTGCAGAATGCTAGTTGAAAGTACCTGTCACCTCAGGGAAGGCAGGGATATGGATTTTGTTCATGGGCTGAGGGACTCTGGGTGGGTAGAAAAAGGGGGATGAGTAAGAAAAAGAGGGAGCAGGAGTCAGTTGACAGGCAGACAATTTTCATATTTATATCTAAGGGCAGCTCTGCCTGCTTACAATGCATACAACAAGCTATCCATTTAAAAAATGTTTTGTTTTTTGTTTTCCCTGCATAGAGAGTGACTCTGACATGGAGTGTGATTATGGCAAGGCCATGGATCAGAGTGTTTTTGATGCAGAATGCATTTTCAGTAGACAAACACGGCTGTTTCTATGGGCCATCTGCTGGGATGCATAGAGTTTGCTCCTCAAAATCCTCATTTAACCCGCATCTGTAAAACAGGTTACTAAACAGATTGATAAAATAATGTTCTGTTGATCGAGACTGAAGGCCTTCTGTAGAATCACATGCTTTGCACAACGGATGTGCTGGTGTGAAGGCTGTGGCTGTGTTGTCACAGCTTGCCTTTCAGGGACAGCGGTTCTAAGGTTCTTCCTGGATATTTTGAAAGCTGGATAGAAATAATCTATCAATGGGACTTCCCCCTATAATCAAATGAGTAAACACCCTAGGTGTAATCGCAGAACCTACATCCAATAGGAAAGGGAGGTGGAGGCGGAGATCCATGGCTGAGCACTGGGCAGAGCTCCTGGTTCAGCTGAGAGCAGGGGAAGAGAGTCTGTATGAGCAAGGAGATAGGGATTATGAGGAAGGTTCCCATGGTGATGGCTGGCTGGAGCTCTGGGTAGCTCACTGAATCACGAATTGCCATTGGAGATTCACCAGGAGGGGGAGCTGGGCCCTCTGGGGATCAGCAGCTTTTGACTGCCATGAGTGTGTGGAGTCACAAGGCGTGGGATCAGACTGTTCCTGTTCATGGGCTGGCATCTTGGAGCCCATTCTCTATAGAGTAACACCCAACCCAGCATTGACTTTGGGATGAGAGAATCGGATGTGCCTGAAGTGGGCTGACCCACCTTGGGACTTCTTGCCCCTTTGGGGGAGGGGATGGGTGGATGGGAAGGGGTGAGGCTGAGGGCTGGCTGGGAGGGATTGGGAGGGGGAGGGGTAGGGGGAGCAGGGGATACATTGATGGAGATGACGTTTTATTAAATGAAAAAATGTATATATAATAAAAAAGCAATGATCTCTTCCTCAAACTTTCTTTTACTGTATTAGATGACAGTAATGTTTTTCTCTTGATAATGATGATTTAATAGAGTCCGTTACCTTAAATCCAAATGTCAGCAGGTTTCAGAGATTGTACATAATGAGTGGAGAGAGAGAGACACACACACACACACAGACACAGAGAGAGAGAGAAAGAGAGAGAGAGGTGTAGAGGAAGGAAAAAGGAAGTTGGCGAAGACATTGGAAAGAGGTAAGGACAGAAAGGAAGAAAGAGAGATGAGATAAAATGAAATCAGGAAAAGGGAGGCAAGGAAAAACAATTAGGGAGTGCAAGAAGAGAAGAAAGGTAGCCCCAGAAGAAGAGGGACCTTATGTGGGGCTTTATGGGAGTCTCTTGAGAATAGTCAAGCTAGGAGGGTGGAGAGATGGCTCAGCATTTATGAGCACTGGTTGCTCTCCCTGAGGTCCATAGCTCAATTCCCAGGAACATGGTGGCTCACAACCATCTATAAATGGATATGATGCCCTCTTCTGGCCTGCAGGTTTATATGCAGACAGAGCACTCATGCATTAAAAATAAATTAAAATAAAAAAGAAAATATTCAAACTAGGATATTTATTAATTATAGAGAATTAAGTGAGTCTGAAATATACTTGAGCTCAGAGGAGGGAACATGCCTTCAAATTTGGCTTTCTACTTACGTGAGGTAGGAGAATAGTATGATATTCTGAGAGGTGACTACACATCTGCATTTTGCTCTGCCCTCCGTAGATAATCTAGTGAACTCTCTCATAGACTTCAGCAGCCAGGCTTCCTGAGGACAAAGTAATTGATATTGGCTGGTTTGGAACAAGTTTGGGCAATGGGCACACGGGTTTATGTCTCTGTTCTCTCCCTCCTTCTCCCTGTGGCCTCTGTGTTTCTCTGATCCTGTCTACTGTCTTCTGTCTCCATCTGTCCCCCTTCTCTCTCTCTCCCTCCCTCCCTCCTTTCCTCCCTCTCCCCCTCTCTTACACACACACACACACACACACACACACACACACAAGAACAAAAACAATGTAGAGAGAATACAGTTCCATTGGGGAAAACAGATGTGCTGGATGGGACACTGAATTCTCCATAGTTCCGCGCTTGTGTGTATTGTGAAAAAGCCCCCTTTTACGCCCATCTGGGGACAACCTTCATCCTGTCTGATAGCTGTGACATAAATAGCAGATATTATTTTCTTCTTAAGTAACTATGGTTAGAGAGTCAAAGGCAGTTTTTTGTGCTATTATCCCCCTTGGACACAAAGTTGAGGACAAGGTAGAGAGCAAAGTTGTCTTAGCTCATTAAGACTGATTTCCTGGTCACAAATTTTCCGGGGAAACGTCTGCATTTACTTGGAAACAAGAAATAATGGCAAGCTCTCTGATTTTCCTGGCAACTCTGAAAACCTAGACATCTTGGTGGGTTAGGGTTATGTTAGTAGCACCTTTTAAGACTACTCTACATTCTGCATGCGTTCATTGCGTCTTACCTGGACTTTGGGAGCCATTATGCTAATGCTTATTTTCTCGCCTTACTTCCCTGTCAAAGATTTCTCCCTGAAGCTGATTTCATTATAATTTTAAAAATACCATCTGTCTGTCTAAGAGTTTTTCATCTCTCTTCATACAGATTTATATCTGATTTCTTTCATGTGGTCCTATTGAACTTCCCCAGGTGCGAAGTAGCCACTATACGGATTCTAGCCAGAGTTGCCCTTTTAAAAGCATTGATGTGCTACCACTGGAAGAGTTTGTCACTATTAACCTTGGGCTTTTGCTGCAGCGATTACACTCCATTATTGGTTTATCCTGCATGATACTTGCATAATTTCAAGCACACTCTCACGGAGGCACAGTTCATTGCCTTCCCTCTGTGTCTGCAGCTCAGCTTATGGGGGATTTCAGTTCTCAAAGTACCTCATGAGGGTGTCCTTGGTCCTTTGTGTTCTGCACCTGTGTGTTTTTCAGTCTGTGCTGTTCCTTATGTATGTGTTACGGGCACACCAATGACCTACCTGCTATTTTCTTGGTTCTAGCCAGCGCTCACAATGGCTCCAGATGTTATGTTGATCGTCTCTCCAGCTAGTAACATTTTTGTAACAGCATCACGGCAACGAGTTCCCAGAAAAATGTGGCTGTTTTCTATTCTGGCTTTCTTTGTCTATGCTCCCACCAAACTTGATTAAGTTATAACACACAAATAAGATTCATTTGTTTCCACGATTTACACAAAGTCTAATCAGTGTTCTACTGCTTGTAGATGGATGCAGAGGTCATAGAGTACAGTGTGTAGCATCATTTATTCACTTGCCAAGAAGTTTTGGAGTATTTTGTACAGTCTGGCTTTGGTACTCAAGTTCTGAAAGATAATCAAGGGACAGGGACCCTTTGTGACAAGTTGGAAAGATGGAGGGCAAGGTGTCCTCCTATGTGTCCCCATCCTTTAGAAAAGCTGTTTGAGAGTGTCCCTTGCCAATACTATAAAAAGCCATATGGCAGATGGTAGATGCTATTACAGTGGAGGAGTTAGGTTGTTTCTAAAGGGATAAGAGGTCATGCAGCATCATTTATTCATTCACTGACTTTATTAGCTAAGAGCTTTACTTGATGAAAGACATGACTGAGTTGCTTGTAGAGGGCTGGTTTCTCTTTATACTGCACTAGGTGTTGGATGTTTGATGTCTTTCTTTCGGGAGTGTAACCTCATGTAACCCCGAATTAGTCAAGGAAAGTACATAGCTCTTGTGCTTTTGAAAGCAGTCAGTAAGATGTTAGATATTTTATATGACTTATCCTTTACTCAGTTTTCTCTCCATATTAAAAATCTTGATGAGATTTGCTGCTATGGACTGCTGGAAGGTTCTTCCCTCTGGGGATTCCTTTTTTCTTTCAACCTCATTTCTATCTTTGTTTCCTTTTGATTTGTTTTTAAATTAGAGTACAAAGTGGTGACTTCACTCTGACATTTTCATGGTGCATTGTTTCTATTGATGCTTCTCTTGCTTTGCCTCCCCTCCCCTCTCTTCCTCCCTCTGTCCAGAGCCTCTCTTTCTGATTTTATGTCATGTACAGTCTATTTACCTTCCTTTCTTTCTTAATGCCCTGTTTTTAAAATTTTCATGGTCTTCCTCTAGTTTCATACTCTATATTCACATATAATGCAAGTATAAATAGAAAAATTAAAAGCTAGGATCCTTTTGTTAGTGAGAACATGTGGTATTTGTCTGTCAGAGTCTGGTGGAGCTCACTCAATATAATTTCCAGATTAATCAATTCTTCTCCAAATCTCATGATTTTATATTTTTTACTAGCTGGGTAAATTTTCATTGTGTAAATATATGACATTTTTATCATCCATTTATTTATTGATGGGTGGCAAGTACGCTTCCATTTCCTGTCTGTTGTGAATAGAATAGCAATAAAAAGAGATTTGTAAGTATTTTGTGATAAAAAGTAGAGTCCTTCAGATGCACACCCAGGAGTGGTAGGTAGAGTTGGGTCACATGTTTTTGTATTTGATGAACACCTACTCTCGTTGTATTTGTTTTTTTTTTTTTGTGCTTACTGTAAGTAGTACAGCAATAAATATGAATGTGGAATTATCTCTGTGATGTTGACTCCAAATCTTTTGGATATATTTCTGAGAGTAGTATATCTAAGTTATGCTTTATTTTCCTCTAGGAGCTTCAAAGTTTCAGGCCATAATTATGGTATTTGATCTATTTTAATACAGGGGAAGAAATGGATTAGTTTACATGTGAAAATTAGTTTTCCAAGTACCATTTGGAAAAGGGTAGCTTTTCTACAATGTATGATTTTAACAACTTTCTAAAAAATTAAGTGGCTATGGCTGTGTAAACTTATGCCTAGATAAAGAAAAGAAGCTTTCTCTTCCATTGGTCTATATGCCCATTTTTGCACATGATGATGCTGTTCATGTTCTATGGCTGTGTAATGGAGTTTGATATCAGGTATTATAACTACTTCAGCATTGCTCTTTCTGCTCAGTATTGCTTTAGATATTCGGAGCCCTTTGTTCTTTCATATGGATATTTTTCTTGGTTATGTGAAGAATGGCATTGGTATTTTTATGGGAATTTCATTGAATCTGCAGGTTGTCTTTGCAGTAAAACTATTTTCACAATATTAATTCTGTTTACCCATGAGCAAGGGAGGTCTTTCCTTCTTGAGCATCCTCATCAATGTCTTAAAATTTTTACTATGGAAGTCTCTCATGACTGGTTAGGTTCATTTATAGTATTTTTTCCTCTAAAGCTTTTTTTTCCCAATAGATTTCCTGCCTGATTTATTTCTCAGTGGGTTAGTTAGTGTTGTGTAGTGGGATTATGTTACATTTTTAATAATTGTCCCACCTACTGGTTTAATAAAAGCTCTGATTGACTAAAGACAGACAGGAAGTATGGGTGGGGCTACCAGTCTAAGAAAACTCTGGGAACAGGAAAACCAGAGCAGAGCTACCATAGAGACATCAGAGATGACACAGATGCAGAGGACAACTATGCCGCTCTGAGAAAAGGTACCAAGCCACGTTGCTGAACAGGATAAGAGTCATGAGTTAGATTAAGAGTAAAGAGTTAGCAAGTTACATGCCTGGGCCCTAGGTCAATTAGCATAAAATTAATATAAGTGTCTCTGTGAGTCTGTGGGTCTGTGGGTCCTAACCACAAGGCTAGGCCAGAAAATCTGAGCCAGAAACATCATACAACAGTGTTGTTTAGAAAAGCTACTGAATTTTGTGTTGACTTTATATTCTGCTATTTTGCTAAAATATTTATTAGATTAATGATTTTTTTTTCACTTGGAGTCTTTAAGGTCTCTTATGTATAAATTCAAGTAATGGAGATGGTTTAACTTCTTCCATAACTATTTGTATCTCATACTATTTTCCTTTATCTTATTGCCTTAGCTAGGATTGTGAGTACTGTATTGAATAAGCAGGAATAGAGTGGCACATTCTACTTGATCTGTCCTCTCACTTTTCCCCACTTAGGGAAATGGTGGTTGAATATTGGTCATGTGTTGGGGTCAGTGGGTTATGTTTATTATGTTGAGGTATCTCCCTTTATGGTTTTAGTTTCTCTTGAGATTTTTATCGTAAAAGGACACTGTACTTTATCAAAGTCTTTTGGTGAAGGTGATGACATGGTTTCTGGTAATATGCTATTAATTAATTAAGATTCTATTTATATACTGAATTATATGTACTGATTTGAATATGTTATCTAAACTTAGCATCCCTAGAATGAAGCCAACTTTTTCATGTTTTATTTCCTTATTTTAGTGTGCTATGAATTTGATTTGCAGGATTTTATTGTGATTTTTTTTGCATCAATGTTCATCAAAGAAATTTGTTTATAAATTTTTTCCTTTGTGGTACCAATGGCCTTTGGTACTAAAGTACTCTTTAGTTATTAGAGTGAGATTACTATTATTCTTTGCTTTTTTATTATATGGAAAAATTCAAGGAGCATTAATATTAACATTTTGGTATTTGTTTGCTTGGTATTTTTGAGACAGATTTCACTGTGTTTCAGGCTGGCCTGGAACTCACTATATAGACCAGCTGTCCTCAGACAGAAGAGATCTGCCTGCCTCTGTCTCACTAGCAATGGCTTTATAGACATGAGTCACCATGCCTAGAGGTGGTAACTTTTTTTTTTAAGGTTTGGTAAAATTCAGCAGTGAATCCAGTTGTTCCTGGACTTTTTCCTTGTTGGAGGTTTATTTGTTGACTTTTAGTTTGGATTTATGACTAGAGATGATGTGGGTTATTAAAGTGACTATTATTTAATAAGAACTTATCTGACCTTTTATATCTAGTAGTATGTTTTTGCATACTTGGAATTCACAAATTTTGATGCACATGTATTTATTTTATTAAAAAAATGTCAGTTTTTATCCATGTATCCCCCACTCCCACTCCCCTCCCTCCTCCCAGTCAGCCCTCAGCCTCTTTCCTCCCCATCCACCCATCCCCTCCCCCAAAAGGGCAAGAAGTCCCCAGCTGGGCCAGCTCAGCTCTGCACATTGTTATGTCTTCTGATGAATTGTTCCCTTTGTTAATATGTAGTGGCTTTCTAAATGTCTTCTGATGATTTTGGTTTAAAGTCTACTTCCCCCCCCCACACACACACATCAGAATAGCTATGACAGCTTGTCTGCAGGTTCTCTTTCCTTGATAGATTGTTTGCCAGTCTTTGTCTCTCAGTATGTGGATATCTGTGTTGGTTAGTCTTATGTCAACTTGACACAAGTTGGAGTAATCTGAGGAGAGGGAGCCTTAATTGAGGAAATGTCCATAAAGGCTGGCCAACAGGCAAGCCTGTGGGGTCATTTTTTTGTTTGATGATATGGAATGGTTCAGCCTACTTTGAGTGGTGCCGTCCTTGGGCAAGTATACCTGGGGTGTATAAGAGCAAACTGAGTTAGCCAAGGGGAGAAAGCCAGCAAACAATACTTCTCCATGGCTCTAGTTCCTACCCACGGAATCCTGCTTGAATTCCTGCCTGGTCTTCCCTCAATAATGGACCCAAATTCTGATTCGTATGTTGAAGTAAACTTTTTTGTCCCCAAGTTCTTGTTATCATGGTGTTTATTACAGCAGTAGAAAGAAAACTAAGGCAGTACATTTATTAGTAAGAGGTATTTCTTAGAGACCATAGAAAGTCTATTTTAGTCTTTTAATTTAGATAGACTGTCTATATTTTTGTTGGCAAAGCCATTTATATTTAATTGAAAATGTTTATTAATTATGATTGCAGTGTTTTGGTAGTTTTCTGGTTGGCCAGATTATTATTTGTTCATCATTCAAACCCCCCCCCCATTAATATCAGGGGCCTCCTGATTTACCGCTGTGGACAGGATGGTTTCTTCTTAGGTCTCCCTTCCTCAGCCATGCCTTTCATAAAGCTTGCTCTTTCCTGAGGTCTTCTGAGACTTTCTTCCTTTCTTATTTGTAGATAGAAATCCTCTGTGTATCTTTTCTAGAACTGACTTGTTGATATGAAATATCTTAGCTTGTCTTTATCTTAAAATATCCTTATTTCTCCATCATTTTGAAACAACAATTTAACTGGATAGAAGTATCTAAGTATCTTGGCTGACAGTCTGTTGATGTTGTTTTCACTTTAAGGACTAGAAATAAACAATTTCATGTTTTCCTGGCTTTGAGAGCTGCTGATGAGAACCTGATGTTTTTCTATTTCTTCCTTTGAAGGTCAGTTGATATTCCCACCCTTATATTTCTAGTGTTGTTTCTTTGCTTCGTATTTGTGTGTGAATGCATGTGGCATGTGAGTATGCATGTATGTGTGACTGGTGTGTGTATGTGTGGAGGCCAGGGTGGGTGATCAGCTATTCTGCTTTGCCAATCTCTCTACCTCAATTCTGGAGATGACAGCATTTTTTTTCTTATCTTTTGAGCTAATAGCTGTCAGCCAACATGCCCCAGAGATCTTCCTATCTCCAACCTCTAGTGCACAGTGCTGGGGTTACAGGCATGTGTAGCAACGCTCAGCTTTTTATGTGAGCACTTGAGACTGGTTCATACACCTGTGCAGCTAGGACTCTTGCTCCCCAGGCTTCCTCCCCCAGCCCTGTTTAAGAGTTTTACATCGTGACTGTACAATGCTATGGAGGCTTCTCTGCTCATTTCTACTTGTGTTTTGACATGACTTCAGTGTGGACATACTTTTTGTTTTCCTTAAGTTTGAGGAGACTTCTGCTATACTTCTTTGAATAAACTGTGTGCATTTAGAATTTATCTCAGCTTTTCCTTCTCCCTTATGGATTCTTAGGTTTTTGCCTTTTGACTATGTCCCAGAGTTCTTAGATGTTTGGGTTTTGTTAACCAGTGTTTTTCTTTATTTGTATCTGAGCCTATTGTCATCTCAACCTTGTCCTGAATCCTTGTACTTTGTTCCTTGCTTGTGTCTGTCTTTAGATGATGCTTCCACTGTGATTATTGCTTGAATGTTTTTTCAGTCCCCTAAATTGCTATCTGACTCTTCTTTGGCATTTCCATTTCCTTGCTAAATATCCACTCAATGTTTCTAAATTTCTCTTGCAAGGTACTGGCTATTTTGTCCACTTTGGTTACTTTCTTCTCTAGGTCCTAAATTGATTTCCTTAGTGTGTTCATCTGCTTATTTGAGTCCTTTCTACAGTTAATGATCTTTTAAGCAACACGACTTTGCAGTCTTGCTCTGACTTTCCAGCTGTTTCATGGGACAAGGTAGTTGCAAGATTGCTCCAAAGTGTCACTTATCTGCCCCCTCAAACATTGGACAGAATTAAAGACCCTTAGACACTCAAACAAATAAGATGGGTTTCTTTGGTCATGAGGCATGCCCCTAATGTCCCGTACTATATTTTCTCTGTAGGAATTTGAACCTACTTACGTTCAAAGAAATTTCTTGTTAGTGGTGTATAAAGAAGACAAAAGAGAGTTAAGTTTTCAGGCTGTTTGCCTCCATTTGCAGGTATATACTGGCTGATTGTGGACACAGGCTTCCAAGCAGTTAGCAGCCTGTCCACTGTCATTACTCTCCAGAACAGCCTTGAACTGAGTGCTACTATGTAAGATTTGCCTGGGAATGGCACCCTACTCTGGACCATACTGAGTGACCCTTTGAATTTTCTTTTTCCCATTTTATGTCTCCTGCTTCTATGGTCCTGCAGATGGATCCCAAGATGCACTATCCAGCAGAATTTTTTCATTGCACCCTGAACTGATCCTTCACACCTACCTAGTGAGAGTCCTTTATTAGACCAACAACCCCTAGATTTGCTCTTGTCAGTATGAATCATCTACCATTGTAATCACCTCCCACCTCCTCATCCACAGTTGGTGTTAGTCTCTGAGGTAGGGGTGGGGATGAAGGGAGATTAGAAGGCAGGGAGAAAAGCAGGCAGGAAAAGTGAAGGTAGGTTCCCTGAGATGGTTGCTTCTTGTTCCCAGAAGTCTTTGTGATCAGCAACAGCAAGGAATAGGAGTGAGTATTTATAGAGGACCAAATGGGGAAAAGGAAGACCCAGGGGATCCTATACAATACCCAAGCTAATTTCTATTTAATGGACTTCTTGATTTAGGTCTCTAGAATCCTGAATGTATAAATCTGTTACTTTCTCTTTCTCTGCTCTTTGGTATTCTGTCAGGCAACACATTCAGCTATCTCCTAGACAACCACCAGCACCCTGATCACACTCTGGTAGATTTGTGACTCCCACACTTAACCTAGACCAGTCTCTCCTCTTTACACACCTAGTTGAGTCTCTATTGTGCAACAGATTGGGCTTTCTTCACTGGTTCTTGTGCTGCTGGTGTGAGAATGCTTTGCTGGCAGCCACACCTTATACAAATGGGAAGGTGGCTTTATTCTCCTGCTCATCTAGGCTTGAACCCCAATGATGTTTTGCCCTGAATGGTCCAGTCTGTATTGCTTCACCCTCCATATTTATGTATAATCCAAGATCCACTCTTGAAGGCTATGCATCTTTAGATCTCTTGTTTGGAGAAACTACTTTATTCTCCTGGGAAGCAGCTTGTTTGTGCACAGAAATGAGGATAACATCTTTTAACATGCACATTATGGTCTCTCTGATTACTCAAGAGTTTTTCTTGTGGACATTTTGAGTTTTATTATTTCAAAGACAAAAAGCATAAACTATGAATAGATCCACACAAAGTCTGGCCAGGTTGTGAGATGGCTATGATGATATCGTTTAGGCTTGATGTTAATTGATCTCTTTGTTCTGTTATTTATCTGAATATTGTATTTTCCCACCGAATCTGCTGAATCTGGACTTGTAGTCAGAAGTTTCTGGCCTGGCCTTACCTTGAGATCAGGACCTGGCCACAGCTGCTTAGTCCCAAATAATCACACAAAGGTTTATTTTATAAGCTTGCCTTAGTAATAATATTTCTTCACAGCAATAGGTTAGTGAATAAGACAATAATTACAAATAAGTAATGTCTCTTGATATGGACACATTGAACTTCTTACATGATTGAGAGACTTATGATGCAAAAATCAAGCTGCTCACATCTTTGAAGCTCCTAACTATAAGATTAGGTCCAGAAGGAACAAAAAATATACTCAAAATTGTGTGGTGATGTTTCAAATTTAATAAAAACCCAACTTCAGCTGTAGTTGGGCATTTTATTCAAGAATGGGAGATTATAGATGAATACCCATCACTCCATTGTCACTAGGGGTTTTATGAAGAAGAGATGTGGGATCCAGGAGTGGAGGCCAAAATATCAGATGATGAATCATTCCAAGTGGTCATGGAAAAATAGGTAGGAGGTTTTATGAAAACAAAAATGCTGTTTCTGTTGCAACATCAACTTTCATGGTTACCATTATTGCCATATATCTGGTCTTACCACTATTTTATACCTAGCTGTGGTTTTTATATTCCCTTACTGCCGAAAGTTTACACGTTGAAGTTTAAATTCTTCATACACCCATGTTGAGAGAAAGAATCACTGGAAGATAGTTGAATCACAAATTCAACTATTAGATGACTCGAACAGTTATCTGAGGAGTTGGTTCTTCATCGAGAGAACCTTACCCTTCCTACCTATCTAGCATATTGCCTCATATCATGTGCCTTCCAGTGTGGGATGATGTAGCAAAAATGTCTTCCTCACACAGGTTTTCCAACCTTGGAATTTTCACATCAAATATGTAAGAAATAAGTCCCCATTCTCCATAAATCACAGTCTTATCTTGATGTTCAGACACAGCAGCTCATGCTGCACTTTGAAAGTTTTCTTAGTTTTTCATCAGACTTGTGCCTTCTGTATTTGAGATGTTATAAATGTATTTGGATTTATTCCTTTTTGTCCACCCAAAGCTAAGCACCAGATGTGATTATCTGTTCTTGTCTGAACATGGAACTATTGTTCATTCTACCTGAATATTTGTTATTTAAATATTCCTGATGATTTATTAGTCAGGAATGTGGATAATCCTCTTAAGCTTCCCCATCTACTACTGGGCCTGTGGCAGGAAGTTCTCCATGAATTTATGTTTTCAACCTTCCTTTTTTGAGAGGTTGTTTCCCAGATCCCTGCACCAAAGTAGTGACCATGTTATCCTTGTAAGCAAAAGCAGAAATTGAAGAGTTTCATGGGTAGACTTAGATGTCTTTGCTTTTGTCCTTTCTCACACAGAAAATTTAGGGGAGCTACTGACCAAATTAACTCTCCAGGACAGCTGTGAGACGAGCCTCAAAAATGGCTCTGAATCAATGGGAACAATGCTGTTATCTTACTTCCAGAACGGTTCAGAGCCTCTGTGGTGATTTGTACTCTTTAAATTCATGGTTATTGACTGTGGCCAACTATACTAAGTGCCTGATATCACATACAGAGAAAGAAATAATTGTGGATTTTTTTTTTTCCCAAGGAGGGATCTATAATTCAGTCTCTTAGGACTGATGCTGGAAAATATCCAGTATCCTCTAACACTTTTAAAAAGAAGGTTACAGTCACAGGAACCTTTGATTGTATTGACCCACTTTCAGAATAAACTTGAGAAAACTTAGTTTTCTCTACGCAAGGAATAGGCTAAAAAACTCCTTATGCTTTGACATAGTTATACTCATTCATTTACGTAAGTTCTTCCTTACTTTATTGTACTTTGTACAATGAGATCTTCCTGAAGGAATGACTTATTTTGATCTTGTTTTATTATTTATTTTTAATGTTTTGAAAATTCCTGGTAAAATATAGTTGGAAATATTTATTGAATAAATTAATGATTTAGGCAATTAATGATTTAGATTTATACAAGCTGAGACATGTCTAGGGGGAAAGGGGCAGGTCCACCTTATTCACTGTAAGGAAAAGAAAAGAAAACTCTCTTTGGAAGGAACAGAGTCAAGAAAAACATTAATATGCACTTTGTGGTAGTTAATTTTCTGTTGCCAATGTAAATTACCACAGCATGAATTTAATGGAAAGAAGTTTATTTCTCTACTGTTGGTGGGAGTGCAGTCTAGTACGGCTCCTCGGGAATCAGTATGATGGTTCCTAGGAAAATAGGGGATTAACCTACCCTCAAGACCCGATGATACCACTTTTGGACATATACCCACCCAAGGAATGCCCAATCATACCACAAGGGCACTTGCTCAACTATGTCCATAGCAGCATTAGTTGTAATAGCCAGAACCTAACAACAACCTAGATGCCTCTCAACTGAAGAATGAATTAAGAAAATTTACACAATGGAATATTACTCAGCTGAAAAAAAACAGTGTCATCATGAAATTTGCAGGCAAATGGATAGAACTAGAAAATACCATCCTGAGTGAAATAACTGAGACCCAGAAAGACAAACATGGTATGTACTCACTCATCAGTGGATATAAAGTTTATAAAGCAAAGGATAGTGAGACTGTAACCCATAGTACCAGGGAAGCTAGCTAACAAGGAGGACCCAAAGAGGGATGTATGGATCCCTGGGAAGGGGGAATAGTGAAATCTGCTAAGTAAACTGGGGGTGAAGAGGGACAATACTGAGGAGGAGATGGGGGATGAGATCATGAGGGAATGGGAAAATGCAGCTGGGGGCAGTGTGGAGAGGGAGAACAATGAAAGAAGTGTCTTGATAGAGGGAGACATTGTGGGGTTAGGCAGAAACCTGGTCCTAGGAAATCCCAGGAATTCAAAACGATGACCCTAGCTAGAGTAGTAGTGAAGAGGGTGCCTGAAATGGCCTACCCCGAGAAAGCAGATTCATGAATATCCTGTCATCATAAAGCCTCCATTCAATAACCAATAGAAGCAGATGCAGAGATCCATAGCCAAGCATGAGGCCAAGCTCTGGGAATCCAGACCAGTTGAAGAGAGAAAAGAAGAATTATATGAGCGCGCGCGCGCGGGGGGGGGGGGGGGGGGGGGGGGGGGGGGGGGGGAAGACACACGACAAGATCATCACGGGGAAATCTACAGAGACAACTGAACCAAGCTCATGGGAACTCATAAACTTTAGACCAACCGCTGTGGAGCCTTCATGAGATTGGACTAGATTCTCTGCATTCAGGAGACAACTGTGTAGCTTGGTCTATTTGAGAGGCCTCTGGCAGTGGGATCAAGATTTATCCCTGTGCATGAGCTGGCTTTATGGAGCCACCTATTGTAAGACATCTCACTCAATCTTGACATGGTGGGTGGGTGGGGGGCTTGGCCCTGCCTCAACTGGATGTACCAGGCTTTGATAAGTCCATATGGGAGGTCCTTCTCTTTTGGAGCAAAGGATGGGAGCAGAAGAGATGAGTGGACGATCCATGGTTGGTATATAAAATGAGCAAAACAAAATTCTTAAATAAAAAAAGGAAGTTTATTTGGGTTTGTAGTTCTAGAGGTCAAGGTTGGGAGAGACAAAAGGCAATGTCCACTTTCCTGTCAGCCTTCAGAGTAGATGTTCATCATCCTAGACATCTGTATGAATGTATATCTTTTCTCATTTATCCTCTTTTCTATATAGCCATTAGGAGTAAATCCTGGGGGCTCTGACCTGTTTTGTATAATCATGCCCTAGAGGCCTTAATCCTAAATGCCAGAGTTAGAATATGTTTCTACTCTCTTAATCTTCACAGTGTGGTTAGACTTCAATTTATGAAGCCTTAAAAGAAATACTAAAATTATATCCAACTATAGTGAGGTTTACGTTGGACAAAAGGAGAGTGTTCCAGTATCCTAAAGGAGGAATAAATTTTGTGGAAGGCAAATAATATCTTTCAGAGTATGCTCTATGCAGGTTCTTGAGCTATGCTCTGTAGTGAGGGAGGTACCATTAATTCGGAGTGTCAACTAAATGAATATAAATAAAATATTAACTGCTTTGATACCACTAGCATTTATAATGAGAAAGAAAATAGCATTCTGTTCTTGCAGAGATGGCAGATGGTGTGTGATAGCATTGAGAAGTTCTAGAGATGGGCAATGTCTTCAAGGCTGCTGTGACAGTGACTATGGGGAGCTGAAGCTCACACTTGCTTCAGTGGCATGACTTTGATGCACAGCACAAGTTTTGATGGGAGGAAGGGTGCCATGGCCATCGGAGATGATGTCCTACTCATTGCCATGACAAACTCCACTGCAGATGTTCAGAGTATGTGCTGTAGGACATTTGTAGAGGGAAAATAAGGTGAAGCTGTTAATTGGATTGGGGTTTCATCTTTCTGTCTTTTTGTCTTCCACATTCTCCCTTTCCCATGGATTGGTAAACATGAAATGATAGATATTTATTAGGGCTGACATTCTCTCCATGTGTGGAATTAGCACCACAGTTAAGGGAACCACTGTGCTTTGAAATCTGAGATCCCAGTTGGCTCCTTTATTCTAGAAAACTACAACACTTTACTGAACAACAACAAAGTCTCTGTTGACCACAGTTAAGAAAAGAATCTTCCTACCCCCTCTCTCCTTGCTTACCCTGAGAAATACTAAGCTGTCTTTTTGGTTGGATGCAAAACACATACGTATGAACTATATCCACATAAGGTAACCATGTGGAAATGGGTTTTCCACACACTCTATCAGGAAATCATTTGCTCTAAATAATCTCTCCAGAGTCTTAATTTCCTCCCGTTTTCCTGCTTGAATTTATTTGTGTTGTTCATTTTACCTAGCCTCACTCCCTCAACAATTGAGGGTCTAATCCAGCTGACTTCCCTTGCATCTGTTACACTACCTGATTTTTACTTAAATGTGACTCCCCTGCAAGATTTCCTTTTATATTCTCTGTAGCAGGTGTTGTAGGCTATGCACATCCAATTTCATATTCATCAACTTTAGTTTACTCCCAACCCACAGAGCTTCAGATTTCTCCTAGCAGCTCGTTTCCTTGGGTGTGTTTGCTGAGAATGTCTAAGTTCTTCCATCCCCAGAAACTGCTCAACTGTTCTGTACTCACCAGGCTTGTCAAGCCCTGTCAGAGCTAGCAAATCAGAAACTAGACATGCTGAACTTCAAGTTACTAGAAGCATATAGCAGTGCACTCCCTGATTCTCTCTGCTTTTAATGTTTCTAGAAACAAAAGAATTTTATTTTGCAATTTGGTCACCAAGAATGTGGGCATATTGGTGCCCACCTGAAGTTTTCCCTTTTCTCACCCAAGAGGATTAATATGTTCTGTCTCCAAATGATCCAGGTGTCAAGTAACAGATTACCTTCTATTCAAAGTCTTATTTTTTTCCTCCATGACCATTTCTATCAGATGTGAAACCAATGACTCAGACCTCCCTATTGTTAATTGCTGTTGTTATATTGAAATGCTGTGTATCAGGTAAAAGCAATGGTTCTTCCTCTAATCCCACACATTGACCTTTATTATGAACCTTTCAAAGTTTGACAACATTTGAACTAGAACTCTGTTGCAAGAGATTCTAGAAGCTCAGACAGAAAGGGGAAGCTGTTTTTGTTTTGTTAGCATGTCCTATGGCTCCGGGAATAGAGTTCCCTCCCTTATGACTGGCTTTTGTGTGACCTAGCTTAGACTTTTCATTTGAAAAAAATATGAAGCACAAATAGCTCTTAAAGAGCTGTGTGTATGTGTACCCATGCATCATATCAAATCTGATTTTTGGCTTCTTGTTAGAACCAGAAGGATTTCCGATGAAATTGCTAATGGGGACAAGGTACTCAGGTGTCTGGCCATTTTGTACTGTTGAAGCCATATCAGATGTACCCGTAGGACAAGTCAACTTGCCAAAGAAGCCCTGTTCCCTTGGGCAGATTTTGGGTTAAAGAACGAGTCAATGGAAGATGTATGAAATGACAAGGTCATCCTTATAGCAATAGCATGTGACTCTATGGCCCTGTTACCCAAGGGAAAACATTAAACAAACCACCCTACAGCCTATATTACCTGGAGGAAAGGGCAGAGACTTGGAAAGGTAGTGATGAAGTCACAGTTCTGAGAAGCCATGGGAAACCTGCAGGTCTGGCAGTTTTTAAAATGGAACTTTTGATGTTCCTTTAGGTCACATAATGTAGACACATGAATAGGTTATTAAATTAGGTATTTATCAAGTTCCAAACATGTAAACTAAACATGGTAGGAGTTTATTTCTTTTTCCCACTTGGTTGATCCTTACTGACAAGTTATTCCATACTGAGCAGCAGCTTGGTGACCTAAGAACTCTCTAGGGATGGGGCCCAAGTAAGCGTAAGAGGAAGAGCCCTACAGCCAATGTTCAATTATAATTGTGTACAACAATAGACATCACCAACCTAAAGTATCAACATGTTTATATGTGGAGATTTTATAACATATCTAGGAGTTCTTTTCTCACCAAAAGTTTAAATTCTTGCATTATAACTTTTTCTAACATATTCTTTAGTACAGGCTCCATAGGTGAATACAAAGTGTATCCTTTCTTGTCTTCAAATGTACTAACCAATTACCTCCAAAATTACATATGCATCAGGATCCAAAACAGCTTCTCATAACTTTAGCACAACTTTTGTGAGTTTGATGTCAGTTTATAATTTATCTTTTTGCCTGAGGAATAGGAATGAATGAGATTTGACTGTTTCATAATTGATCTTAGTTTTGGAGCTCTGCTTTGTTGTCATAAGAATAATTATATTTTTATAGCTTTTGTAGACTTTGGGACAAAGAATTTTATAGACAAAAATGTTCATTGTGGGTTGTTACATGGTATCTATATATATCAAAGTTTTTTTTTTTTTTTTTTAAGAATCTTGATTGTAAAACTAGTTCCAGAGTCAAATTATGCAAAAAAAACCTTCTAATAAGGAATGTCATTTTTTCCAATATAGTAAAATAGTTTCATAACATATAGCTTTAGTGTTTTAAATGTGTTCCCAAACAATTGTAGATAAGATGTGCAAAGATTTCCTGCCAACAGGAATGTGGGTTTCCTGAGCTGGTGTCATGCTCTGCTTTCACAGTGTTCCTGCAAACTCAAGAATCAGTTTGACACTTAAATCACCTAAATGTTAGTTATACCAAACTTCAATCAGCATTGTGCCTTGACAAAGGGATAGAGTCTATTTTCCATTGTGTTTGGCAATATTATAGAAAAGGCCATTTCATTTAGTTAACTATGGGTCCATTTACGATTTGTAGCTTGTTAATTTCTGGGACTCAATACTGCATAAAATTATTTTGTCTGTCTAACTTTCACACCCGGAAAAATGATAATTTCAGTTTTCAAAATCTTCTAGATTATTGATTTTCTATTTATGTTTTATGGAATGGTAGTTAAGTAAATATTTGAATGGCATTGGACCATGAAAAGACTTATGTCCAACTGGGGTGACTCCTTTTATAAATATGCATTAATCAAGCTTGTATACCCCAGTGTATACCAATGCAATGAGCAGCACTAGTTGGTCTCAGTGGGATAATACATACATATATGTATATTATCCATACTTAAGCTGAAGAGGGGCATATTAGAGGGTAATGAGTGGGGGTATATACAATTAATATACATTGTATGCATCTATTCAAGTTTTTAAAGAATTAAAGATAGATTACATATCATATGAGTGAGAGCTCATGATAAGCAGCACTGTTTCTAAGCCAATAAGAAACCATCTTACAGCTGAAGCCATATGTACTCTGTAAAGAGCTGTAATGTACACACATCTTAAATTGTAAGCACATGGGAATGAGTTGTTACCTGAACAAGTTTTTCCAAAATTGTGCTGTGCTTAAATATGGCTAAAGTAAAATTATCTGAGCCAGTCTCTAGAGGACCTGGTCCAGCACTGGTTCCAGTAAAATTGGGCCAAACTGGGTTTTAATCTTATGTCAGGTTGATCATCATGTCTACCTGCTGGAAAGGCTTCAGGGGAATCATCACACTTCTTCAGAGCTATTGGCAGTCAATGGTTTCTGAAGAAGAGGAAGTCAGTTTTCTTAGTGCTGTAGCTGATGGCTAGATTTTTATGCTCCAGTGAAGAACTTTCTACCCATGTTCATTCTAGGAACTTCAGTTAAACATATGAAAACGACCCGGAAATAGAAGAGACACCTGCTGAGAAGTGGTTCACTGGAAGTGGAGAGGGTTAAGAAAAACAATAGGAAATGAGTAGGATCAAAATGTGTTATAAACAAATCTACACTTGCCAAATTAAATACCAAATTAAAAAGTTGGAAAGCATTGTTCCCCTCCTATATTTTGAATAATAATTATTGCCTAAAAAATTTAGGTTTTATTCATGAGTTGTGTTTTTGCTGAATCTCTGTTATGCTTTCTGGTAATTATCTTGACAGTGTAAGAAAAGGTATTTAATATGCACTGTTTTTGATACATGGTCAATAAAACAGTTAATTACCTGAACCGAGATTGAGAAGACTTGTCATGTTAGCATTTTAGCGCAGAGAATTGAACATTACGCCAGGGAAAGCAAAAGAAAATCAGCCGGCATAAGCAATGATGGGAAGGAAGCTGTTTTACAGGAGATAGAAGCATTTCAAACCGCTTTTTGGTTATCTTCTTGGTCATTCACTTGGTGTTCCTTTGAGACTTTCTGGAAGCATTTTGCTGAATTATTCATTAATTTAATGTCAGAGGTACAACTAGGTTTTGGGTTTTGTAGCCAGATCAGAGTACTATGCTGACAGTTTAGAAGAGAAATAGATTTAGAAGTGTCTTGGATGGGGGATAAATTACCATGAAATATATATAAGAAATGATTTAGTACAGCATGTAACTGTCCTCTCCAGAATTCTCAAAGACAGCCTATTTTTGGAAACATGGGGGAAGGGAGCTTTTCTAAGGCATGGAAGTAGAGTTATATCAGTTCATTAGATAAGGATTTTTTTTTTTTGATAGAAATGTGACTGTAATTGGGGGATGGGATTTGAATGACTATGATAGACGGTTCGGGAAATTACTGGACAGTCCGATTTAAGTGTCAAAGTTGGATGTGTCAGAGAACTCTGCTAAGATTAACACATCCACAGCAGGCCGTGAAGGCACAGCTGATGTAGTGATCCACAGGAAGCAGCTGTTTTGTGTAAATATTGACTCCCTCATCCAAACTCCACATGGCCCCAGAGCCACTGACTGAGCAGAGAAGCTATGAGGAGAGCAGGAGACAGTTGAAACTTGTTATGCTGACAGAATCTTACCAAAAAGACATTTGAGAACACTACTTCTGCTTCACACTTGCCTTCCAATCTCCCCTTGTCAAACATGAACTCAAATATACATACAGAACTGAGCTCTGGGGAGTGCAGTTCAAAACTTACCCAAGTGGACACAGTAAGGTTCAACAAATCATTTCAGTTCTGAAAGATGTGTTCAGGGAGACTGTAGTCAAGGATTATAAGTCTGAGCCAGCCTGGGCTCAGCTAGAGTTGGCTTCATGAGTTTAAGATTAGTGTAAACTGTCAAAAATAAATTTTAGAAGAAAGAAAATCCACTAACTGTCCTCAGAAAGGAGGGAGTGTGATGGAAAGAATTTCAGTATTTTTTCCCCCACTATAAAGGTTATAAGGCCATATATACTTATTTTTATAGTTGCAACCCATAACAAACAATTATTGTATCTAAGAGCTACTGGATAAGCACATGTCAAGTGAAAATCGAGTAATTATTTTTAAAAGGTTTACTTTTAATTATGCGTGTGTGTATATCTGTGTCTCCCACATATGTGGAGGCAGAATAGAGTATATGATCTCCATTGTGGTTCTTGGACTGGAATCAGGCCCTCTGGAACAGTACCAAGTACTTTTAATCACTGACCCAGGTCTCCAGCCCCATATTGCATAATTTAAAAGTTTAAGTTTGGCTGTTTCTGTGTTGGTATCTGTCTCAGCTCTGTGTTATACTTACCCTGCAGAATCCTCTGTATTATATATGGCAGAATATCTGAAGACTACATTTTTTTAATAGTCTCTTTCTCTACCAGTAGGAGGAGATGCATAAGAGCAAAAGGCACTCCATAGTCAGTGAGGTTGCAATAGCTCAGATCAGCTGTCTCTGTGGGTTTCTCCATTATGATACCGACCCCTTTGTTCATATAATAACCTCCTCCCTCTCTTTGACTAGACTCCAGGACCTCAGGCCAGAACCTAACTATGGATCTTGCATCTGTACTTGCTTCTATCAGTTGCTAGATGAAGGTTCTATGATAATAATTATGGCAGTCATCAATTTGATTACAGGGGAAGGCTAGTTAAGGCACCTTCTCCATGGTTACTTGGAGTCTTAGCTGAACTCTGGACTGACAACTGGGGAGCCTTCATGGGACCGAACTAGGCTCTCTGAATGTGGATGACAGTTGTGTGGCTTGACCAGTTTGTGGGGCCTTTTACAGAAGGACCAGAATGCAGAGGGACCAGAATGCAGTGGGACTAGGATTTAGCCCTAGTGCATGATCATCCTTTTGGGAACCCATTCCCTATAGAGGGATGCTTTTCTCAGCCTTGATACAGGGGAAAGCAGCTGGGTCCTGCCTCAACCTGATATCCCGGACTTTGTTGATTCCTCAATGGGAGCCTTATTCTCTTTGAGGAGTGCATGGTTGGGTGGGGTGTGAGGAAGCTGGGGTGGGGTGAGTGGGAGGAGGGGAGGGAAGCATAAATGTGGTTGGTATGTTTAAAAAAACTTTCAAACAAAAAGATGTCCAAAAAGACCAAAAGGCAGAACTAACTAAGGAATATATTGTGGAATATTTCTTTACACTGTGTAATGATGTGTCATTATGATTGGTTTATTGAAGAGCTAAAAGGCCAATAACTGAGCAGGAAGAGGTTAGGTGTGACTTGCAGACAAAGAGAAAAGAAGAGATAAATCTAGGTATGGGAGACTCCAGCCAGGGGACACAGAGAGGAAACAAGAGGTACAAGATGGAAGAGAGGTAAAAAGACATGAGGCAAAATGCAGATAAATATATATATAGGTTACTTTAAGTTTTATGAGCCACTGAGACAAGCCTAGGCTATAGGCCAAACTTTCATAATTAATAAAAGTCTCTCTGTTAAAATTTGTCTACAGAAAAACTGTCATTTTCTTTTTTCTTAGCAGCTACAGGAGCAGATAACTTTGGGTGCCAGAGATGAAAGAAACTGGAAATGAAATCAGCTTTTCAAATCTGTTCTTTTTTTTTTTTGCTCCTTTGTGACTGTTTTTCTTAATTGAAAATAATTTCTTCTCTCGTATAATACATCCCAATCACAGTTTTCCCTCCCTTCACTCCTTCCAGGACTCCCACATTTTCTTTCTCAAGATCCACTCCCCATCTGTTTCTTTTCAGAAAGGAGCAGACCTCCAGGAGACAACAGCCCAACATGACAAAACAAGGAACAATAAGACCAGGTAAAAACCTTCACATTGGGGCTGAATGAGATAACTCAATAGCAAGAAAAGAGTCCCAAGAGCAGGTGAAAGAGTCAGACCCATCTCCCACTGTTAGGAGTCCCACAGAAGCACAAGATAACAGTATGGCCCTCAGTTTCTCTCTCAGTGGTATAGTACTCATTGGTTCTGTTCTCGGGATGTTAGCAGTTTCCTGCCATTTCTTACCATCCTTTTCCTTTTCTTCAAAAGAGCTCCTAATCTTTTCAGAACCAAGTCCTTGTATTAAATAACCTTCAGTGAAATAATGAGTATTTGTGCCAATTCTTTAGCTGGATCCATATTAACACAACCTTTTGTTAACTTTGGAATATAGAACATCTGGATGAACATTTGTGATCTCCCGCATTGTAAAAGTGCCACGAATACTTGAAAATGTTTTACATGTACAAATTATTACTAGTAGTAGATATTTTTTTTTCTATTGAAAGAATAGTAAAATCTTTAGTGCTCTTGCCTTTTCTGGGTTCATATTCACTTCAGTTAGTGGCTAGCTGAGAGAGCTTGAGTAAATTACATATTTCTTTGATTTCAAGTTTTCTTATATGTGAGGCGGGTTATAATAGTATTTATCTCTTTATTTATTTATTTAAAAAAGTTTTTCCCCCATGTATACCCCTGCTCACCCTCCCTTCCCTCCTCCCACTCTTTCCCAGTCCTCCCTGGCCCCATCCTCCCATTTATTCTCCAAGGAGAGTAAGGAGTCCCAAGGTGGGTCAGATCAGTCTGGTGTATCCACTTGAGGTAGGTCCGATTCCCTCATCCCAATAAAAGGGCTGGATCAGGTGTTCCTCTGTAGGAAATAGGCTCCAAGATGCCATTTCATGCACAGGAAATTAGTCTGACCCTACTCCATGAGGTTCCACATACTATCATTTGCCAGTCATCTATCTACCTTTGGAGGGTTTACTTCCTTTTCCTGAAGATTCCAAGTGGCTGTTTTTGATACAGTGATCTCCCAAAAGCTTCAGCAAGCCATCTCTGTGGAACTCCTCCTCATAATCTAGATTCCTTTGTTCACATACACTTGCCTCTCTCTTTTTAGCTGGACTGGGAGCTTGACCTGGTGTTTAGTTCTGGATCTGTTACTGCCTCTATTCATTGCTGGATGAAGGATATATAATGACATTTAGGGTGGTAATTTGTTTGATTATAGGGGAAATCCTGTTTAGATACCCCCTATACTATTGGTTGGAGTCCTAGCCAGGGACATCTTGTGGGTTTTTGGATCTTTCCCTAGCACCTGGCCTCTTCCCAGCTCCACAGTGGCTTCCCTTATCAAGATATCCACCTTTTTTTTCTCTCCCTTTGTGTTTCTCATCGCACTCAACAGTCTTCTCTTTGATTTATTTCCACCTCTCCTTGTTTGTTACCTGTTATGATTCCAATTTTCTCAGGAGATTTTCTTTATTTTTTCTTTCCAGGGGGATCCCTGGATGTCTTTCTTAAGTTCCTTGTGATCAATCCCAAGCTGTTAAGGGGTTGTGGTTTGCAACTTGGGCATTTTTTTGCTTTGTGTCTAAAATCCACTTATGATTGAGTTTATCTCATGCCTATATTTCTGTATTACTTCTCATGAGAAAGGCATATTAAATGAAATGTGATATGCAAAAAAATAAAGCTTAGTGTCTGGCGTATTACAAGTGAAAGTAGGAGCAGGTGGTGAACCATGGGACAAAAGGACACAAGAACTCTTAGTGAATATGAACAAATGATGTAAATTATACTAGCATAAAATAACTACTTTTATGAGCTAATACATAGCATGAGGAGGCATATTTGTACTGTCTTGAGAAAAGTCAAAGGACAAATGACATCTCCAGAGCCTGAAATATAAAACTTTAATTTCTGTTTGCCTTAAAAATATTTATAATCTATTCAACATTAAGAATGGGTAAGTTAAGGATTATTCTGGTTTCATAAAGTAATGGTTGTGGTTTCTTCTCCAAGACCTATGATTTCACCAGTTTTGGGTAGTTGGCTAGGTTCTATCTTGTTGGTTGGGTCTGATGGCCAATTGGAGAGCTGTTGGTTACCACCAAAGTTTGTGTCACAGTAGGGTTATTGTACCATGTCTATTATTGATATAGTTCATAAGCATTGGAGTTTTGTAGGATTGTGGGTTGCTTCCTTCCTTTGGAAACTTGCATGGTACCATCTGTATCATGGAAACTAGTTCTTTGTCAGAATACAATCAGTTTGTTGTAGCTCAGGGACTTTTCATGGTATTTAGCATGGTATTTTCAGCAATAAGGGATTACCTTCTGATATCCAACCAAGGACAATAGTAATAATCAGCAATATTATGGGATTCTCTTTGACTCTTAAACTAACAATTCAAAGAAGATATTCTCATTCCTGGTATATGGGAGTTTTGTTAGATAGTTTAAAATCCCTAACTATATTGTAAATATTTGTCCTTATACCCACAGATAAATATAGTCCTCACTCCTCATCAAGGAAACTTTTCTTTGCAACAGACAGAGACCATTACAGAAAATTACAACCAATCAAAATGGAGAGTTGTGGAACCCAACTTTATGAGTATATCTTTATGAGTATATCTCCAAGATAATCAAAGGCTCAGGGAACATTACAGAAAGACAGTTTGAAAAGATTCTAAGATCCAGAGGATTATGGATTTGCCATGAGCCTGTGTCTCCTAGTAATATAAGAAGCTATATCCATAAAGAGCCACCAGTATGGCTTCCTAAACATAAACTAAACAAGAAAACAATAATATACGTGCCAAAGTAGACAAAAGAAAGACCACAAGGCCTCAACTCTGCACAGAGAATAACAGGCAATGGAGAACTGCTGAGAGTTGGAGAGACAGTCTTTCTAGGAAGAGCACACTTATTGGTTATCCAATACTAATGGTCAGCCCAGAAAACATATATACAAGTAGTATTACTCAGAGTTAGCAGGTTATATTAAGGAACATACATGTATCTATATTTATGTATACACAGCTAATTTCTTTGGGACTATACTCTTGTACTCTTGTAGATATTTGTCTCTCCTACTGGTTGAATAAAATGCTGATTGGCCAGAAGGAAGACAGGAAGTATGGATAGGGCTACCAGACTAATAAAATGCCAGGAAGAGGAAGAACAAAACAGATGCCAGGCCAATGCAGAGGAAAGAAGATGAAATGCTGCTCTGAGAAACAGTACTAAGCCACTTGGCTAATCATGGGTTAGTTTAAGAGTTAAGAGTTAGCAAGTAATATGTCTGAGCCATAAGCCAAACAGCATGTAATTAACATAAGCTTCTGTGTGTTTCTTTGGGACTTTGGACTGCTAGTCAGGACCTCAGGGCTAGGCAGAGCTAAGCAGCTGTGGACAGGTTCAGATCTTAGGCTAGGACAGGCCAGAAATTTTACACTACATATAATAGTGGAAACCAGGTGGAGGTGATGCTGCTTTTGTTTCATTGAGTGAGTTTGCATTCTGTGTTATCTCTGTCTGGACTTGTAGGCCAGTGAGACCATTAGATGGAAAGTGCCTCGGTCCCTGGATCAACAACGGAGGACAGTTTTTGGCAAATAACAACTAATGTACTAAGCTTACATTAGTGAGAAATACACTTATTTTGTGTTAATATACTGATATTGATATTCTCTTAATCATATATCCAAGTCCACATTGTTTGTTTATTTTTTCCTTCTTTTTTATTTATTTATGGCTCTTTTACACAGTTGCTCTTTATATTTCCTTTATAAATGTTCTTTGATATTTTATACACACATACAATGAAATATGACCATCTTCATTCCCCCCAATTTTATGTCTTCTTATTTTTAAAAATAACCCATTAAGTCCAATTAGTGATGCCCTTATGTGCATAGATGTGGGGCCATCTGCTGGAATATGAGCAATCCGTTCATATTCCCAGAATCTATGATCTGTGAATAGTTGTTCGTTTAGGTGTGATACCTTGAGAATTCCTCTTCATCCATGTTTGAATCATGACAGGGTTGATCTCATAAAAGTAACTTCAGGTGCTGTGATTTTGTGAGTGCAATAGCCATGTCATACTCAGAAGACAGTATTTCTATAACTCTCCCACTGAGCTCTTACATTCTGTCTGCCTCTTCTTCCTTAAGCACTGGTGGGAGAAAGATGGAGGGACACCATTCTGAAGTAGATCAAATGTCACATTTAGGCCTGATTACTCAATATCTTATTCTTAGTACATCTAGCACTTATGAGTTTCTGAGTTGACTGTTACCTAATGTAAAAAGAAGCTTCTCTGATCAAAGTTGAGAACAGGAAAGGTCTATGGGTATTAATACAAATATTTAGAGCTGTTTGAAAAAAATGGCCACTTAGCAAAATAAGAGGCTATTAAATTTTCAGCCAGGAGTTTTGAAGGTTAATAAAACCAAGGATGAATTTCCTCCTGGGGTAATTCAAATCTAATCAGAAAGCTCTTGGTTACCCCAGAATAGTCACACCAAAATGGTATCAGTCTGTTCTTACCTAGTAGGTCAGTGGTATGACATGCAGGGTTGGTCCAGTACTGGGTAAAGAATATTGATGTCTTATTTTCCTATAGCAGTATGCATAGCACTTTCTGGCATTATGAATGCTATCCAGAAAGGAGAAAGTTTTCCAGTCCACTTGAGATTGGTTACCCTCAGCCCTGTAGCCAAAGTGTTTACCTTCTTCAGCAATAGGCTATTATTATATTTTGTGCTGGATAACTGCTTATTTATACTTTCTATATTTCTTAATGCACAATGTCATGTTATTAGATAGCACTTGATTAAATTTAATTAAAAGTAAGTTTTTCTTGGCCTGCGTTTGAAATGTGTTTACAAACTTTCAAGGTAGCACATAGAAAAATGTAGCATTCTTATGGTATAGTGTAAAATGAGTAGAAGAAAATTTACTATAACTAGAAAAAGTGATTATAAAAATAAGCATTTTTTCCTATTTCTGAGGTACCTAAAAATAGAAAATTGAGGAATATGTAGACTAGCTCTCAAAATTGAGATTGCCTCTCTTTTCAACTATCTCTTCCTGACCCACTTATCTTATGCATATCTCCAAAGATATTATGTGATTTTAAATAAGAGAAGATCAGAGAGTTATCTTTAATTAACCTCAGTACACCTGTTAGCTCTTCTTACACTGGGTAGGTAAACAGAAGTGGTAAATATTTGAAGTCTGGATGCCTGGCCTGAAGAGAAGGTATCTTCCACTTGCTGGGCCTGCTGGCTTTTGTCTTAGCACTTCAGGAAACTTTCACATGAATATGCAAAATTGCACTCCCAGACTAAAATAGCCAATTCATCAATATCATGCCTCAGATTTTAGAATAGAACTTCCTACAGAATTAATCACAATCTAAAACTGATCCTTAACAATAGCAGAGACTGTGCATTCTGTTCTGCCTTTAAAGATTAATACCTAATACCTTTCAGTCCTCATATTTGATATTTGATTAAAATATTTAATTTTCTGTATGCAAAAATTTCAAGCAGTGCAGCTAGAGCAGTCAAAAGCTCATGCTGCTCTGTCAGGGATCTTACATTTGATTCCCAGCACCTGCATGGCAGCTCACAACTATTTGTAATTTTAGTTCAAGGAGACCTAGTACCTTTTCTGACCTCCCTGGGTTCTTGCATACATACAGTGCACATGTACTCAGGCATACACATATAAAACAAAATAAACAAATATTAAGTTTTAAGTAGCTTCTCAAATGGACCGATAACACAGAGTGTTAGTATAGATTTGGATGGAATTATGGTGCCCCACACCTCCTTGAGGAGCTTTGACAGCTGATAGATGTTGGGGTAAAGAGAATCATTTTTTTCTCTCTCTCTTCTTTTCTCTCTCTCTCTCTTTCTCTCCCTTCCTTCCTTTCTTACTTTTTTTGTTAGTGAAGTGGGCCCTGTTGGGTTGTCCATGGTTCCAGGTGATGTTCTATTCCTATGCATATGAGAATAACACAGATTGGACATGATAGGAAGGGACCACGGTGGAGGCAGGCCTGGGAAGATTTGGAAAGTGAATTGATACAATCAAAATATATTGACACATTTATTCAGTTCTCAAAGAAGGAATTTAAACAAGTGATTCTAGAAAGTTTTCATTTATGTGTAGTCATTGTGCAAAATCATAGATTTCATTATGATATTTTCATACTTTATGGTCATAGTCACCCTCATGGCCTCTTGCCTCCATCTGGTTGGAATTAAATTTTCCCAAATAGTTCTCATTCTGTTTTCATGTCTTTTTATGACCACTTATTCATTTTTTAGATCTAGAGTCAGCATGAAAAAATGCAATATTTGTATTCCAGATCTGGCTTATTTTACTTAACATGATAACATAATCTCTAGTTCTATCCGTTTTTGTGCAAAAGTATAATTTTTCCTTTATTGTGACTGAATATTATTCCATTGTGTGTGTAACTTTCTCCTGCCTATTCACCTGTTGATGCACATCTCTTTCATATCTCTTTAAACTTTATTCAATTTATTTTTATTTTATGTGTATATGTGCTTTTTTTTTTTTTTACAGGTGTGTCTGTGTATCATGTGCATGTAGTGTCCATGGAGGCTACATAAAGGCATTGGATACTCCTGGAATTCAAGTTACAAACAGATGTACACCACCATATGGGTTCTGAGAATCAAGCCCAAATCTGCTAAAAGAGTAACTGTGCTCTTAACTAGTGAGTCATCTCTTTATCTCACAAAATTCAGCTCCTTTAAAAACTATAGAAAAACCAAGTTCTCACTGTGTAGCCCTGGCTATTCTGGAACTTGATCTATAGTCCAGACTGGCCTTGAACTCTGAGCGATCTGCCTGCCTCTGCCTCTCCAGTGCTGGTATTAAAGTCATGTGCCATGTCCAGCTTTTTATCTTGTCTATTAAAAATATTGCCACAATAAAGTGAATATGCAATTATCTGCATGCCATTCTGACATAAATTCCTTTGGGTTTATTCTCAGGAGTGGGATAGCTGGATTATATGTTCATTCTTCTTTGTTCTTTTGAGGCCAATGCTGATTTCCACAGTGACTTCACTAGTTTATATTCCTTTAATATTCTTAGAAGCATATTTTCTGAGTTTTATAATTATAGGCATAATGGCTAGAGAAAGATGGAAAACAATAAAGTTTTGATTCACATTTCTTTGATGGGTAATAGTGCTGGACAATTTTTTCATGTACTTATAGAATGTTTATATTTCTTCTGAGAATTATCCGTTAAGTTCTTTTGTTCATTCATTTATTGGATTATTTGTGAGGCATCTCTGTGTGTTTAAATTTTTTTTCATTTTACATACCAACCACAGACCAGAGTTTTCCCTCCCTTTCCTTCTCCCACTCACCCTTCAGCTTCCTTCCTCCTCACCCTCCTCTACTGCTCAGAGAGAGTAAGATCTCCCGTGGAGAGTCACCGAAGTCTGGCTTATCAAATTGAGGCAGGACCAAACCCCTCCCCCTGTCAAGGATGAGTAAGGTATCCCTCTCTAAGGAATGGGTTTAAAAAAGCCAGTTCATGCACTAGGAACAAATCTTGGTCTCACTGCCAGAAGCCCCAACAACTGTTCAAGTCACACAATTGTCATCTACATTCAGAGGACCCAACTTGGTCCCATGCAGGTTCCCCAGCTATCAGTTCATGGTGAGCTCCCAGTAGTTCAGGTCAGCTGTCTCTGTGGGTTTTCCCATCATGATCTTGACTCCTTTGCTCATATAATCCCTCCTCCCTCTCTTTGGCTGTACTCTAGGAACTCAGCCCACTGCTTAGCTGTAGATCTCTGCATCTACTCCCATCCATTGCTGGATGAAGGTTCTATGATGACAATTAGGGCAGTCATCAATTTGATTACAGAAGAAAGCCAGTTCAAGTACCCTCTTTATTATTGCTTGGAGTCTTAGCTGGAGTTATACATGTGGATTCCTGGGAATTTTTCTAGCCCCAGGTTTTTTCCTAACCACCAAATGGCTCCCTCTATCAAGATATAGTTTTCTTTGCTCTCCCCCACTGTACCTCTCTCAACGTAACCATCCTGTTCCCTCATGTTCTCTTCCCACCTCCCCTTAACCCTTTTCCCCATGCTCCCAATTTACTCAGGAGACCTTATCTATTTCCCGTTCCCAGACAGATCCATAGATCTCTCTCTTAGGATCCTTCATGTTCCCTAGTTTCTCTAAGTTTGTGCTCTAATATTCATTTATGAGTGAGTAAATACCATGTTTGTCTTTCTGGGTCTGGGTTACCTCACTCAGGATGTTTTTTAAATTATTTTTATTTTTTATTTTTTTTTCTAGTTCCATGTATTTGAGGCTTCTTCATGCTTATGATCTAAGTTTATGGTTTTTTTCCCACTGTCTGATCAGTGCTTCTCAAGATTGTCTCCCATTTTGTACATCTTCACTCCTTATTACACAGAAATTTTTATTTTATGCAACCCAATTAAACATTTCCCTTTATTTTTATGTATATAGGGGTTTTGCCTGATTCTATGTCTGTGTATCACATGTGTGTAAGTGGTGGTCTCCTGGGTACTGGAGTTACAAATTGAGAGACATCATGTGGCCACTGGGAATTCAACCTTGGTCCTCTGAAAGATCAGGAAGTGCTCTTAACAGCCGAGCCATCTCTCTAGCCCACAATCCTAGTTTTAAATTCTTTGTATTATTTAGTAGGATATTGGAACACCTTTTATAAATTTCTTACCTATACTTATATCTCGAATTAGAAAAAAATAAATATCTGTACTCAATACAATATTTTCACACATGATTAACATGTACATTGCACTAATGAAATTTAGCTTCCAGATCATCTCAGAACTTTTACTATTCTAATCATATTCTACAGAATCAAATGCTTTCACAATCTTATAGTTTGAAACTATAGTTTATATTGGCCTATTTTGGCCCATCTAATGGTATAGCTATTGTGAAGAAAATGTCATCTCCACCAGATGTATAGCCAAATGTCTCAGTAAGAAATATAAAGGTTGACTGGTGTATGTGTGTGTGTATGTGTATGTGTGTGTGTATGTGTGTGTGTGTGTGTGTGTGTGTGTGTGAGAGAGAGAGAGAGAGAGAGAGAGAGAGAGAGAGAGAGAGAGAGAGAGACTCTGAGCAAAGGCATTAGATCAGCTTCTTAATAATTGACCTTGAAGCATGGCGGCATGCACCCCTTTATCTTTCAGGTGTCAAATAAATCTTCTTCAGCTCTCATCTCAGGTGTTTAGAAAAAAAACTAGAAGAGAATAGTGGTTTGCTACAAATGGCTGTTAACTAACGAGCTCATATTCAAGAATCTTGAATTTTCAAGCTACTACAGCTTTATTCTTTGCATATAGTTTTTCATCTATTTATTCTTTTGTAATTCTTGTTAGTTTGCCAAAATCTATGGATGATGTATTCTGTCTGGGAGATATATGCAATAGTGGACACAGCAAGGTGGATGAGTAATTGTTGGTGTTCAGCCAACGTCTAAACAGGACAAACTTCATGCCATGTGATAAAAAAGTGTGGAAATGCATACAAATTCATACAGGAGGGAGCCTGGCTGTGAAGTCACTGAGATAGAATAGTCACATGTTTTCTTTTATGAAGGATGCTTGGAATAAATCTGGAACAGTGAGTAAGTCTACAAAATGTACAGGAGATAGATCACAGGAAGCATGTCTTATTAAAAAGACTCAGATAAAAGAACTAGGGATGGCCTATGGAAAGGGGCTATTATACGGTTCCCTATATAGTGGGGATGGAGCCACAGCAGGACCTGCGTTGGAGTTACCGAGGGAAACAGCTTGCCAAATGTCTTTTGTGTCACAATAAAGGGACATAAAAGGTCTAAAAATCAAAGTTGAAATAATTAAAAATACATGCAAAGCGACACGGAATTACAAATCACCTAGCCTGGTAAGAGTTGATTTAATCTTCAGAATATAAAATGTGTTAGTTATTTCTAAGGTTCCTGTCAACATTCAACACAACATCTGTGTACTAACATGTGACATAAGATAAGATGTTACTACGTAGCAGCTATGTACTTACTTCTTTAAATACTCAGATTGACTAAGTTAAAACTTCTGGATTTGGTTCAGTTTTTAAAAATAGAAAATAATATATGTCACTGTACTTTCCATGTTTTGGTTTCAATTTTCATCTGAATGTTGAAATTTGATTATCTTTATTTTTCATAGTCTGTTGAAGTTTTCCCAGAGATTTCAAGATAACAGAGATAACAATGGCTTGTTTTGCTGCTTCCCTGCATTGAAAAGCAGATATCTACTATGCCTGCTTTGAAATTTTTCATAAGGCTGTGAGATAGGAGCTGTCTTGTTAAAAATATGACATGAAGGATAATCATAGAGAGCAATCTTGCAGAGCTGTTTAATGGAGGTTACAGATTTGCATATAATAATGTAAAACAAACTTTGACAGAGAGAAATGGACTGCACATGAAAGGCTAGTAAAGAACTGGCTTCGTTGCTTCATCTGCTGACCTCACCGAACAAGAATCTTCTCTAATCCGTGAATAATCATGCAGATCATTTATCTCAGCAATGCTGTAAGGAAAAATAAGGAAGGAGCAACAAAACCTTTTGACATCTGACAGAAGTTACTCATCACTTCCTGGCACAGAGCCCAGGGCAGATGCATATGTCCAGAACATGTCTTAACTTCATCAAAACACAGCAGAATGTAGACTCACTGACTTTATTAAGAGTTAATTTTTTTGAAGGTTAACAAATGCTTTATTTTTAAAATGATAGTTATAAAGGTAAGAGGGTTTGATTCCTACCTTGGATGTTACCTATAGGCAATACTGCACTATCTAATGAATTTTAGAGCAAAAACTGGAAATTTTCCTTTACAATGTACAAGAGTTATGGAAAGGTGAAGACTGAAAACGTGAAGTTTAAAGGCTTAACTTGAATGTATTCAGTAATTTAAACATAAAGCTTTTAAGAATGTCTTTTATGTTATTTAGAATACAAAAACCAAAATGACAGATATATAGGCCAATGGGAGAGAACTGAGATTCCAGAAGCGATCCTTCACATCAGCAGCCAGTTGATCTCTGACAAAGCTGTTAAGAATATGCACTGGGAAAAGAGAGTCATTCAGTAAATGCTGATGGGAGTTTTGGATATCCACATACAGATAATTGTAACCAGATCTTTATCTTTTTCTGTGTATAACAACTAACTAAAAATTGATTGGAGACATACATGTAAATCTTGAAACTAGGAAATTAAAATAAGAAAACATAGAGAAAAGACTCCAGAACATTAGACAGGAAACACAGATGAAAATGGGACAAATGGGACTTCATGGAATTAAATAGCTTCTGCACAAAATGGCAATAATAACAAAGGGAGGGGACGACACATGGATTATAAGAACACGCTTTTCAAGCAGATATTTGGCAAAGGACTGGTATTGAGACCATACATAGAACTCAAGCAACTAAACAGCAAAATATGAAATAATCCAACTAAAAATGGGCACCAGACTCAAATAGAAAATTTTTAAAGGACAGTATCTATGTGGATGACGAGCTCTCAGGGCCACTCTTCACCAGGGAAACTAAGATCAAAATCACTCACAATAAGCTGTCACTTCACTGGTAAAAACAGCTGCTATCTAAAAGATTAAAGGTAAAAATCATTGGTGAGTATATGGATGATAAGGAGAAGAGACTCATGTACATTAGCGGGAATGTAAATTAGTATAGCCATAATACCAAACAGTCTGGCAATTTCTCAAAAAAATAAAATAGAGGTACCAACAGCCTAGAAATCCTCCTATATGTATCCAACAGAAATCATTATTTTGAAGCATCATCTCCAAGTCAAGTTCAAAGGGCATAATTCATAATAGGCAAGAATGAAGGGAACCTAAGCATCCATCAACTGACACATGGGGAAAGCTCTACCTATGTACAAGAGAATAGTGTCCACCAAGGATGTGAGCTTGTCACTGTGACACAATGGCTAGAAGCAGGGGCCATTGTATTAACAAGCGCTAGACACGAGTACAGCCACGATATCACTCAAATGATGCGTCTGAAAAGTGCTTATCTCGTAGCAGTTGAGAATGAAATGTGAGTTATTAGCTCCTGGGGAGAACGCGTAGAGGAGCAATGAGGAAGGGTTAGTTGGTTAATAAGTTAGAACTAAATAATATTCTTGTTTGTTGCTACATAGCAAATTAAATACAGATAATTACAGTATAGTATATGTTTTCCCCCAAAGCTTGAAGAAAGGGTTTTGAGGGCTTTGACTATATTAAGGTGATAGATGTTTGAAGACAGGTATAGGTTTACCCAGATTTTATATTACTAAATATGTAGGTGAAACAAAATATCATTTTGTAACCAGAAATAGATACATTTTTAGGTATTATTTAAAGTAATATTGGAAAAAAGAATATTGAGAGTGATTTTTTGCGTTTTGGAGCTTGTGGTTGGTTTTGAGTTTTGCAAATGTTGATAGGAAAGAGATTCTGTATAAAGAAGATGACGAGGATGAAGTAGTTTATTTTATTGCCCAGCAGTGGAGAAGTATGAAATTTACTGTGTAATGGCTGACACAAAATCAAATAGAATTACTTTTGTTTTGTCAGTGAGATAGAAATCATGATAAATATCAAACAAAACTTCCTGCATGAAATACCAAAAAGGTCTTTTAAAAACACAGCTTCTTCCTACCTTCCCCATAGACCTATGTCACTTGCTGTCCTGATTATTTTCTGATTACATTTCCTGATCTTTCCCGTAGGAATCTGACACACTCTTTGTTAACGATAGCTAACTTGAAAATAGCACTTTTAAACTCATGATTGTTTGGAGAGTGTGTGCTGGCAGGTCAAGGGTTACAGAAGAAATCTTTGCAGAATTTTGTTTATGGCTCAGAACTTAAGTTTAGCTTTATGATGGTGAATAAAGACCATGGGAAAATAAGATAAGAAAATAGTTTGATTTAAAATAGGTGAAAAAGTAAGAACCTGGCTTTAAAAAATAGAATCTCACCTAGACAGAGGGCAACTGAAAAAGTTTTTCTAATTTATATGAAAATGTGAGGAATCTTAGTGGCCTTATGGGTTAGCATTCAAATCACTTTTACACAATGATAACCCATTCATTTAAATTATGTTCAGAAAGGCAGCCTGATGATAAGAAGTACTCTGAGATCTACATAAACTTCTAGAAAAACTTCAAAACGTTGCTTTTGTGCATGTGAATGAGTTGATGTGGTGTCTGAAATACAGGGAGGAAGCAGGCACATGGCTATTGATTCAGTGTCTGAGCTAGAACTCTAGAACTGGGTGTATCATCACTGTGCTAGTCTTTTAAGGCACCCTCCCTCCCCCCAGAACTGCAACCTGCCAAGTGGTACTCTGTAATATGAGGTTTTTGGCCCGGACTTTTGGGCCTTGCCTCTAGGTTTAGTCCGCAGACCCACAGTCCCACAGTCCTGCAATCCCACAGTCCCACAGTGACACACAGATGCTTGTAATAATTTTTGGCTGATTGGCCTAAGGCCCAGGCATATAACTTGATAGCTCTCTACCCTTCATCTAACCCATGACTCATCCTGTTCAGCCATGGGGCTCGGTACCTTTTCTTAGAGCAGCATAGTTGTCCTCTGCTTCTTCCGGCTTCTCTCTGGCATTGTGCTCTGTGCTTCCTGTCCTCAGAGTTTTCTTAGTCTGGTAGCTCTGCTCACACTTCCTGCCTGCCTTTGGCAAATCAGCGCTTTTTTATTAAACCAGTGGGTGGGATAATTATTTACAATGAAACAACACAATCTCCCACAGTACTCTGTAATCCAGCCCAGTATTTAGCTGGTGCTTGCCATGGTTGACCATCTGAGATCTGACCATAAGCTACCATAAGCTAGGAAGGTTTCCATTTAGCTCATAGTGTCATGGTATGTGGTCATACCAGGAGGAATACTTTGTATTGGGCAGTTTACCTTTGTTTATGCTAATTGAATACCTGTACTTATGTGGCCAGCCCCTATGTCCTCATTTCTAAGGGTTATTTTGATTATCACAATGATCTCTAGTTATATTCATCTTCTTAAAAATGCCATGATTTCATTTTTTCTTTAAAGATGAATAATATTCTATTGACTATTCTACTATAATGTCTTTATTCATTTGTCTATCCATGAGCATTGATATTCCATTTCCTGGCAGTTGGAAACAATGCAGCGAGACACACGAACATGTTTATGCTATGTTAACTTTGCTATTTTTGGATATGTAGTTGGGTTTAGTAGCTGAGAAATACGGTAATTATATTTTTTAATTTTAAAAGAAAACTGTACATTGATTTTCATAGTTTCTTTTTTCTTTGGTAGTAAATAAGGACTCTTCTTTCCCTAAGTTTTTTTTTTTTCTACTTTTCCCAATAAGACCTTTTTTGTCTTATGTTTCTTTTGATAGGTTTAGTAAGAGATTTCTGGCTCGGATTTCCAGGCATAGCCTCTAGGTTTTGGCCCGCAGACCTACAGACCCTCAGAGACACAGAGACGCTTACAATAGTTTTAGGCTGACCGGCCTAAGGCCGAGGCATATAACTTGCTAACTCTTGCCCTTAATCTAACCCAGGACTCTTATCTTGTTCGGCCATGCAGCTCAGTACCTTTTCTCAGAGCAGCACAGTTGTCCTCTGCTTCTTCTGGCTTCTCTCTGGCATTCTGCTCTGTTCTGCCTGTTCCTAGAGTCTTCTCAGTCTGGTAGCTCTGCCCACATTTGTTGTATGCCTTTGGCCAATCAGCACTTTTTATTAAACTCATAGGTGGAGACAACTATTTACAATGGAACAACCTAATGGAAATGGGTTGAGTTAAGATGTAAGATCTAGCTATTAATGTGCCTGAGCCATAGGTCAAACAGCATGAAGTTAATACAAGCATCTGAGTCATTTCTGGGGGCCTGATCAGCTGCAGGTGGCTAAGAGGTTTGGGGTTGGACCTCTGGCCGCCTGGGGCCAAGAAACCTCATTGTAACAGATAGTCATTCTGTCTTTGTAGACAGACTTTTAAAGCAGGCCTCATTTGCATTTTTCTAATGGCTAAAGACCAACAAATAAATTTTGAGGAGACAAAATTCATCTATAAAAGAGACTCTTATTTTGAAATAAGGGACAAAATGATCAGTGTCCATTTCACATGGAATGACTCAGTTTATTTGAAATTTCTTATCTTCATGTGTGGTATAGACAAGGTGGTTTGTTGTGAGTGTCTGCTCTTAATTACTCTTACTTACTAATGGTCTTTACCCTTTGTTTAGTAGAAACATATTTTTAAAACGTTTTGCAATGTACCGCAACTAAAGCCACAATATTTTATGTTGTGACATATAACAAGGTGATCAGTGTGAGCCCATGAGATGTTTTTTCCATCCTTATGATGTACAATGTGCTGTTTTACTTCTCTCTTTCAGTCTCATATGTTTTGTCAAAAGCATCGACTGGGGAGATCCTCAGCTACATACAGCCTTTCTCCCTCACAGCATCCCTTTGTATCAACTCCCATCACCCGAAGTCACCCTTTCTCTGTCTGGAAAGCCATTGTCTGTGCCAGGGCGTCAGGTATGTGATCTTTACTCTCCTTTGCACCTTGTCCTCCATTTCCAATTCCTTAGGTTTATCTTTAGATCTGCGATGGTCTCTTAGCCTTCTCTTCTTCCCTTCCCTGGGTACCATACAGATCCAGCCTTTCTTCCTCCTGTGGACTCTCTCAGCCTCCCCACCCCTCCCCATCCCTTCCCAATTCCTTCCTGTCAGCTCAAAATATCTAGAAACATGTTCTACCAGTGCCCCCAGGAACAACACCTAGCAGGGACTCAGAAGTACTCCCTATCAGGAAATTGTCAGCCACTGCATTTCTAAAATCCAGAGAGAACAATAGAAACCAAGAAATGGAAAACCTACCAAACAAAGACAGAGCAAGTGTTAACACCTAGAATTGCCATCACTCCAAACTCAGGTGCATGTGTAGACACTATCGTAAAGACACAATCAATAACAGCTAGAGTATTATGTTTCCAGTGGAGCTCAGCAAAGCTACCACAGTAGACCTGAGAAATGCAAAATAGCTGAAGCACAAGGCAAGGACTTCAAAACAGCTACTGCAAATTTGTTTGAGGACCTTAAAGAGGTTATGAGTAAATAAATTAATGAAATATATGAAAACACAAACAAGACTGGAATGAAATGAAGAAACAATTTGAAGCATGAGGTGGAAATGGAATCACTAAAGGAAACCCAAACTGAAGGAAAAATTTAGGAGCTCAAACAGGAGTCTCAGAGATGGAACAGAGAATCATCTGAGTCACTAAAGACAAGATAAGAAATGGATACCTCAGTCATGAAAAAAATCTCAACTCAAAAGTCATTGAGCCATAAAACCTCCAGGAACTATGGTACACTATGAAGAGAATAAGCCTATTGGTAATTGGAACAGAGGAAGGAGAAGAACCAGGTCAAAGGCAAAGAAAATGTTTTCAACAAAATCATAGAAGAAGATTATTTCCCTAATGATCAACAAATATGTTTTTGTATTCTCTGAGGGCGTCTCAACCCACTCTTAAGGCCAGGCCCAAGAGTAGACGGCAACACGAAATGAGCTCAGTGGCACTTTGAGAGGGTTTTTTTGTCTCATAATGCTTTTCAGGGCTCGTCTCCTTCTTCCTCCTCAACTTTACAGGTCTTTTGTGTATATAATATGGTTTCTAGCTTTATAATTTTATAGAATTTCTGTGTGTAGCAAGTGATAGAAATGGACATAATGACTAAAAAAAAGAACTATTACAAATTTCTTTGAGTTATTTGGTGGATTTATTAATTCTTGGAGTATAAGCTGCAATATTTTTGTTCAATTCAGTAATTATGAATAAGATGACTTAAGCATATACTCAAACCTATGATAATGAACTTCATTTTGCAATGGTGATGAGTCATCAAAATAGTTATATTTCAAGGACCATATTTCAGAGACTTTCTACTTTAACAAAAGTTAGATGTTAAGCTAGCATTGTGTTGATTAAAAGTATTACCTGAAGAGTATAAATCTTTAAAAGCTTCAGGTAGCATATAACTTCTAAATTATAAGAAACTCAAATATATATCTTATCCATTGTCTTTATCATAGAAAATAGAGCTGGAATCATGAAAATATGTTGAGTTTCATGGAAATTTAAACAGAATAGCATTTTGTAATAGTATAATACATTTTGAATATGGACTCTCTGCCATGATACTTCATTTCTATATAGAAAGAAACAGATTGATATTTTTTATGGAGGGAAGATTTGCTGGGACAAGTCTACAGGCTCTGTGGAAACTTGTGATCATAAGTAAATATTAGCTCAGGGTCTGTTTTACTCTTACTAGAAAACGATCCTGGAATACTTTATGAAGAAATGCTAAAATCAGCAAGTTTATTGTTTATTTTTTTTCCACACTCAGGTGTAATGTCTGGTTTAACAGATGCATGTCTGTGCTTCCACTACACAAAACTTTAATGCTCTTTTTATTATTAATGGAAATGGGTGGATGGATTAACTCAGGAAAGGGTTTTTATGGCATTTAAGCTTTTATTTTTAAAAATAAGATTAATTATATTTCCCTTGATGTTGGATATCAAATTTTTCTCTTGAGTAGCAAAACTTCAGGAATGTAATACTATGCTATCTGTTCTTAGCTTATCGCTTTATCAGAGAGTGTGTTTTTGAAAGTTGCCAGAACAATTTTTCCTTTCGACAGTACAAATAAGCTTCATTAGAATCGTGACTCTCAAGTTACTGCTTCTGTGGAGGAGCAGTTTTAGGACCACACCCTTACTTCCAGCTGTGATATTAAGCAGACAATAAAGTATCCTAAGATTTTGTGATTCTGCTAAGCTAGTCTGTAAATACATCATTATGCCGTGGGTCCACATTTTTAACGGGGACTCAAGAAGAAAAGCGGCTTGTTTGCAAATAAACATCAGAAATGGCTGATCTGGCTGTGATACCAACACAAAGTGCTGACTGTGAGAGACAGCAGAGAAAACTCTGCTGAGGGACAGAGTGGAGAACTCATGCTAATGTGAGTGCTGGGTGTTTCCAGCAGCCCACAGACCTCATTAAGAGCAAGTACATTCAGGGAAGGTCTCCAGTTTATGATTCCCGGAGCAGGAAGAAGCCGGCATGACCAACAGCACTGCGCAGTTTGTTATCACCCAAGTACAGCAGCATCTGCTAAGAGAGGACCAACTGGGATTGAAAAATGAACAGACGATACCTTCCATGCAGCAGTTTGAAAGACGCCACTTCACTTTTCACAAATGTTCTCACTGCGCTGATGCAGTCAGTGCTTGTCATAAGTCATGCACACCAAGGATGGTGGTGGGGGGCGGGGAAGAAAAACAAAACCCAAAACAGTTTACATTAGAAAGTGCAATGCTTTTGAAAAAGAGCAAAACATTTTCATTTTTTTCCTCTTTTACTTTCTCAGACAACACTTTACAGTCTGAATTTACCTATCTATATGCACACCAGCTTCTAGAATATTTGCCAGGAAAGGAGAAATGGAATGACACTAGCTATTCTGCTCTCCAGGTAGTTAGGAAGGAAACGAGGAGGAAGTTCTCAGACCAAATTAGCTTCCTGCCCTCAGCAGGATCTTGAGATCCTTTGCTCCTCTGTTAGGGTTTCTTTGCTCTAAACTTCTTCCACAGCCCTGAGCCGGACCCACCCCATTTACTCCTAGAGTTCTCCTTGTTAGCTCCAATGCCTGGGCCCAATTCTCCTCAGCCATTTTACTGAAGGTGTTGTCTCTGGCACCTCTGGGTTGCTTGCTGAAGGATTTCTTCCCCGCGTCTCTGTGTCTTAACTGATTTAAGATCTCCATTTCCTAGGACTGTTTTTCTACAGCTTCTAATTTCTTCCAACTCTCCATGCTAAGCTCCTTCTTTGGAAGGAAAAGGAATCAATATGGAATGGATTCTTTTGACATTGGGGTTGAGAACTAACATGGCTATCTAGTTCTTTCTGGAAATATTATGATATGCCATCGTGTACAGAAGACTAAAGTCTGAGCGTTGATACCACACAACCTATTGTGTGAGGAAGCTTGGTAAGTCTAGCTGCCTACTCATTCTCAACAACTATTTTTCTTAAAGCATAATACATATAACCACCGTTGTTAACTGCAGAATGAATCAGTAAAACATAACTTTAATGGATAAAACTTAAACCTTAAAATTTTACTTAATCTTGGTATCCAACGCTTGTTTTCAAATCTGATGAAGCACTTTCAGATTTTCCTCATACTTAACTTTGGAAGCATAACAGTCAAAACTAATACTCACGTTGAAATTTTATCTTGGTCCCTATTTAACGTCTAAATTTTTAAAAGAGTAAATATGTATCTATACTCTAAATATAGTCGTGTCCTAATGTCTATTCAGTAGCTCAAGTGAGACAAAAATTGATATCAGTTGAAATATTAAGGAAAAATTACCTATAGCAGAGAATGCTTCTTAATTATTCCACATGGAGTTTGTGTTTTAGTGGGGAGGTAAGTGGTTTAAGACAGATCAGAATCACTTTGAGGACAGTGCATCTGTCCTAGAGACTGTGTGAGCCATGCTTAGAAGACCCAGGAAACAGCAAATGTGACCCAGGGGTCTGAAATAACAAAACAAGGCTGAGACTTAGGGCTTTCAGGAAGCCAGGGCTCAGGCAGGATGTAAGAGATGAGTGGAAATGTGTGCTGTGTGCATCCTGGACGTAGCAAGGGTCATGATGGGCCTTACACACTACACTGAGGATGTAGAGCTTCTTCAACATTTTGATGGGTCTGTGAAATGGCTAAACTGTCCCATAGGAAGATTTCTTTTCACCTGGCAGGAGTGATAATGATTACAGCCTAGACACTTACCAGTACCTATTATGTGCCAGATGGTATTATTTTGCATAACTATCAAGACAATATTTGTTATTTTCCAGTCCAGATCACAGATTCTGAATTAGCTTCTTTGCCTGGGGTGGGATGTATATAAATCAGAGTACTCAAGCTTGTATGTAGACTCTGATGTTGCGGACTATAATTTCATGTTTTTAAACCTTATACAATTGCTTTCCATAAATCCAAAGAACCTAATATTAAAGATCAAAACAAGCGAATTTATGTCATTTTAAAATACACTTGATTAATTACATACAGTAATTTCAGGATACAAGAGGAAATTCAAAATGTATTGAGAAGTAGGATGGCACTGTGATGAGGCGGCGTCAGTGCACAGAAGGAAGTGAAATCTGCCCGAGGAGAGGAGTGGAAGGCCTCCGTGGGGCGGGGTGCTTTTGTTTTCTAGTTTCTATGCAGAAATAATAGCTAGCTTCTGAAATTACATAGATTATTAGAGATGATGCATATAAAAACCTGTGCCACAATAATCAGATAGGGTAATTATTGCCTGTGATCGTGAGTGTTAATCTGAAAATAATAGATGTGTTTAGCTTTGGGGAATCACTGATATTCATGCTAACTATAGTTCATCTTTCAAGCCCAATGACAATGCATAGGCAATCTTTTTACCCAGTGCCACATAGGTTATAGGGACAAAGTATTATACTTTTTGTTTTAGTATGTCAATGGAAATTAGGGTATTTATTCATTATTTTTGAATCAGAGGAAAATCTTTCTGAGAAGTTATCCAGAAGAGTGAGAAATGATGTGCAAGAGATTATTCTGGATTAAGTAATTATTATTTTAAAACTAATATAACCACTTGGAAGAGCATAGAGTACCTTAAAAGGTGACGAATGTAATAAAATTCATGAATAGAACCTGAAAACATGGTCCCATACTCCCTGTAGTTAATACACAGTTCCTATATGCATACAAAATTTTAATTTTATTGCAAAGGGGTATTGGTTAAAAGTGCAACCCATAAGCCAGTTCTAGATGATGGTTATTCCTCACATGTAACTCCGTTGGGTTCTTCTTTTGTATAGGGGCATTTTGTTTCATTGCCTAAAATGGCTTGTAGTAGTGGAGATCATAACTATTACATTTAGGTCAATCAATGTGCTTTCACTCAAATATAATGCTGCAATTCTTTTGTGAGCAATCAAAGAGACCTATATGTAAAGAAGTAAATGAAGTGCTACTTGGGTGGTCACACCCTATCTGATCAGGGGGGCAGCCTGAAGTTGAAGACCTCACCAAGACTGCTGCTGCACACTACACTCAGTTATTATGAACCACAAATGGTACAATGCAATCAGCCGATGGTCCTTAGAACTGGAGATTAACCTTTGTTAGTTGGTTTTTCATTTTTTAAGCGTTGACTATTGCTTTTTGAAACCAAGATGGCAAACTTGAAGTTTATTTTACCTAAAACTCAGATTTCGTATTTTAAATTATGCTTTTTAAAATTTTTATTTGTACATATTTTGGAGTGGATTATGATAGTTTGAGACATGTAAATCATGTTCAATGATCAGATCAAGATTATTAGGATTTCTGCCTCAAACACTGATCATTTCTACGTATTAAAATCTTTGAATTATTCTGTTGACATCATGGATTGTCGTAAATGTAGTTGCCCAATGGTGCTGTAGAACATCTTAACATAGTTAATTCTTTTGTTTAAATGTGTTGGTATCAGATAATAACTGTTATCTCTTTCTTCTTTCTCCTTTCTGATCTCTGCTAACATTTTAACCCTCTTCTTCTAGAACAATTTTTTTCAAGTTTCTCAGGATAAATGAGAACATGCAATGTTTGCCATTGTGTGCGTAGTTTATTTTCCTCAAAATGTTATCTTCTGCTTCGATCTATGTTGCTATAGAAGAACTCTATTCCCCTGTTTTTATGGTGGAAGAACGTTTAATTATATTTACGTATCACCTTTTCATTATTCATTATCCATTAATGGATACCTTGTTTAATATGAGATTTTGCTGTTATGATAGTGTAACAATGGCTGTGGGAGTGAAGACATCTCCTGTATATTATATTTGAATATTTTTGAACATATGTTTAATATAATTTTTGGATCATAAAGTATTTCTATCCTTGGTTCTTTTAAGGAACTGCCACAATATTTTCTATACTGAATGCACTAACATATTCCAAGCAACAGTTGTCTGGGAGTTCCCCTGCCTTCTCATCTCAATAGATTTTTAAAATGTATTTTTGGCTTTTTGATAATAGTTGTTATAACTGTGCTGAATGTGTTTCACTGTGGTTTGATGTCTTATTTCCTGAATATTAGCTATATTAAACATTTTCATATACGTGTTGATTCTTTATATATCTCTTTTTCAAAAATGTCTGTTTGGATCATGTGTCTATTTTAAAATGTCATCCTTGCTGTATCCTTGCTTTTCACCTTTTAGAGTTCTTTGAATTTTCTAGCTATTAATCCCTAGTCAGATGACCAGTTTATAATTATTGTTTCTGTGTCTTCACCCTGTTGGCTGCTCCCCTTGCTGTGCGGAGCTTCTTAGTTTGATTTTTAAAAAATCTACTTTTGCTTGTTCTCTGTGCTTTGGAGACACTGCTCTCTGCATATTTATTGTCATGAGGTACCGGTATGTTTTCTCCAGTTGTATGAGGGTTTCAAAGTTTATGTACAACAAATAAGTCTCTGATCTGTGTAGAGCCGACTGCTGTGGTAGTGAATGGGACTTTCAGTCTTTAGCAGTATTGTTTGCTGAAGGTACTATTTTCCGGTGTGTGCTCTCAAATGTGCCAGTCCGTGAGTGAAGTACCCTGTTCCTCACTTCTCTTAATCCATTCCAAATGCAGGTGCCATTTAATTCAGGCATGTGCCATACTACTAATCTGTAGCTGATAAGGTGCTTATTTGCTCATTTCTAGTTTATGAAACTTCAACAGACTATTATGTTTGCTTTTCTTATGCTGCTAAGCACCATGAATTTCCTGGACAAAAAGCAGCTCCTAGAGTAAGGTCTATAGTTATTTATTTATTTTAACTAAGAAGAAATTCAATTTTAAAAATAAAATTTGATTTGATAATTTGGTAAATAAAAACAGTGCATCTTTTGGTTTCTGAAATACATATGTCCAGTGAGTAAATTGAGCTAATTCACCTGCATATTACTTATTATAAATATATTTTAGTTTCTTTTCTTTTTTGAGCAGAGCACTCTTAACTTAAAATTTTGCAAAGACCAGTGCTGATTAACCAAGATGGGGTGGATCTATGTCAATGTGCTCCTCTAAGTGACATCAGCAGTTAGAATTATTGGTAAGTATTTTTCAAGTATATATACATTATTAGTAGCTATAGTAACTACTTTGTACACTATGGGCTTTTAATTCTTAATAATTGTTTATATTAATAATAAAGTGTCTGACTATAACAGGAGATTTCTGGCTCCACAGTCCAGACCTGCCTGCAGCCACTTACTCCCTTCCCTGCCAAATGACTCAGACACATATTAATTTCATGCTGTTTGCCCTATGGCTCAGGCACATTGCTAGCTAGCTCTTTCATCTTAATTTCCATTAATCTGTCCTGACACGTGGCCCGTGGCTCACCTGTGTTCCTTACATGTTGCTTCCTCAGGCAGCTGGGTCGTCTCTCTCTGTCTGACTCCACCATTCTTCTCTTGTCTATGCTCCAATACCTGCTTACTGCTATGGTGCCTGTCATGGGCCAAAAAGGTCCTTTATTCTCAGCATACTGAAAGACATTCCCACATCATCTGACCTTCCCTCCACAATTAGAAAAATTTCAAACAGATTAAATTCCAAATTACTGAATACTTGATATAGTTGTTGTCCCACGTAAATTCTGAGTTGTAATTTTTAAGGGCATATAAGAATTCTATACTCATTTATTATTATCGGAAACAAAAGGTTACTTGTAAAGTTTTATCATAATTAATTGTTTTACAGCAGCGTTTTTTCTTCTTGCATTACCAGATTACACCAAACCCTTCATTTTTTTGGTAACCAATTTTAGTTTAGTGGTTGAACAAGCCTTCAATCTTTCTGAAATAATTTAAAGCAGCATCTATACAACATAGTAGGAGTTAGAAGGAGGAGGGATTAGAGGGAATTCTAAAAATTTGCCTTGAGTGACAGAAACCCAGTGCTAGATTGACATCGATTTTACTGTTTTAATAGTTCATTTCTGCTTTTCGGCAGGGCTAGAACTTGAGGTTTGTCCCGTGGCAGTGGGCAGTTCCCAGAGGAGAGCCTGGACATGCAGCCTGATCGACCACCTCTTCTTTAATCGGCACTGTTTACACAGCTTTGTGCTCCTCATCTGGTTTTCTCCCAGAACACACATAGGAGAGGATCTTGGGAGATTTCCGGGAAAGAAAATAATCTATTAAAAAAAAATACTATCTCAAATTATCAAGGAACAAATACATTTAAAAAAGAGAAAACAAAAATTAAAACTCAATATAGCTTCCTGTTTTGACTGCTTCACAAATAAGAAACAAATGCACACTTCCTAAGTCAGCAGTCTTTCTAAGGAGTGCGGTACGATACAGGTCTTTTATTTTGCTTCTTATCTTACACAAGCACAGTCCAAGCTTCTTGCCTGGGCTCAGCTCTTGCTCTGTGTCCTCTCTCCCATGACCCTGAACTACTTCCATGTTCAAACACAGCGGCCTGTTCCATGTTGCAACGCTTTAGGAGGTCTCCGCCTGGATTCTGCAGTGCTTCCGCTTCTCTTCCCATTGAATTTATTCCAAGACACTTCTTCAGCGTGGAAGTTAAATGCCAAGCAGTCTTTGCTTAAATAAAAATACTGCCCAGTTCCCTGATGCCTTTTTAACACCCATAACCAATGTCATTTGCCTCTTCTTTGAAAACTTACTATCGGGCTTGGAAGAAGGCTCAGCTTGTGAAGTGCCGTTACTCAAATATGAGGACTTTGGGTGGGATATCCAGGACACATGTAAAGAAGCCTGGAACAGCGGTGTGTGATACTAGGTCTGGGGGGCAGAGGCCAATCCAGATTGATGTGGGATGTCTTTCTGTATGCTCTGAATATCATTCTTTAATAAAGAGACTATTTTGGCCTATGGCAGGCATCTTAGAAGTAGGCAGAGAAATTAAAGCATAGATAGGAGAAGGAAGGCAGAGTCAGATGGAGACATGATCCAGTGGCCCATGAAGCAAGATGTGACGAAATAGGTAAGTCATGGGCTACATGACAGGACAGATTAATGGAAATGGGTTGGATTAAGATACAGGAGCTAGCTAGCCATATGCCTGAGACATGGGCCAATCAACATGAAATTAATATAAGCATCTATGTGTTTCTTTGAGTCTTTGGGATTGCTGGTCCAGATAAGCAGTGATGGGAAGGTCTGACTGTGGGTCTAGTCCAGGTCAAAGACTTTATTCTACACTACATCTCATTGACTTCAACCAGCCTAGCCAAATGGGTGAGCTTTGGGCTCAGTGAAGATCCTCTTTCTAAAACCAGAGAAGGGTCAAGGAAAACACCTGACTTCTGCCTTTCACTTGCATATACACTTATGCACATGCACACCTACAAAAAGATCTGGGATGGGACACTTGGGACACACACACACACACACACACAAAAGCATAAAATTATAACCGTACTACGTATGGAATTTATCATATATACACATAAAAACACATCCCAAGATAACAGCAGTATGATACTAGCTTGTGACTTAGGAAAAGTAATAGGACACTGATTTCCTTCATAACAATTCATGATAAATGTTTATTTAAATTTCTAGCTACCATATATTTTGTTGAAGAAATCACTATGTTCACACTAGGCCTTGTGTGTTATTCTAGGCAAATACCATTTACAGACTAAACATGTTTGAAGAGCACAAAGTCGGCCAGCATCATTCATAATTTGGTTGTTTTATTCAGAAACAATTTTCAAAGCATAATTATCCTCCATGAATATTTTAATAGGCCATAAATCATCATTTAAATGATAAGAATAGTAGCTGACTTTCCTCCTCTCCTGCCACACAATTTTAAGAATAGCATTGAGGAAAGGGGTCAGTTACTTTCACAATCATTTGCTCTGTGAAAATGAACTGAGATTTGCTGCATCCCATCCAGTATTACAGTTTTTCTTCCCCCAAATTTATTGTCTTTTACACACCTAGGAATTGTACAGTTATATCAGTGATAACATTGCATCTGTATTCAGATACAAGCTATGCTAAGACACCATTCCACTCACATAATAAATGATTCATTGACTATGCTTTTCCTGATGAATTTTACATGAAGAAAATAAGGAGTTAGATTGGAAGAGAAATGATCATGTTAGCTTCAGAATAGATACCCAAGGCACAATTTTTACAGTGACTTTCCATGATCATCTTATTTTTCTTTGCTCCCATCAGTAATGGGTCCTCTCTCCATCTCCAATATTTTTAGAATATATTTTAATTATTAGAGAATTTTATTCCTCATCTTTCAATTGTTCCATATCTATCCTTTCTACCATCACCTACCCATGCAACATTCATGTTTCTGCTTTTTTCCAATCATGTCTAGTTTGTATTGTCTAAGTACTCAAGAGTGTAAGACCTGCACTGGAGTGTGGTCAGCCTGACTCTTTTCAAGAGAGGGGAGATAAGAACACAGTGCATAAGGGGGAAAAGGTAACAGACAGGTTAAATCAGGTGGGGGATGGGAGGACAATATAAAGAAGGAATATGAGCTAAGTGACCAGTCTTCAAAATCTTCCCTTTTGAATTATTTTATTTCAAATACTTTATTACATTGGTTTGTAGTTTTCAACTACTGCATTTAAGATCACGCATTTTCATACAGGCATTTGTGGTGCACACCTTTAATTCCCATACTTGGGAAGCAGAGACAGGCAGATCTCTGAGTTTGAGGCCAGCCTGGTCTATATAATGAGTTTTAGGACTGCCAGGGCTACACAGAGAAACTCTTTCTCAACTTCTCAAAAGATTATTAATTTTCAAGCCTTTTGATTACAGAATTTTAGTATTTCCTTAATAAGCAAGCACGTAAATAAATCTTTAATAGTGTAAAATGTCTCTTTTATCTATTTTTTTTCACATAATGTATTTTGAATGACATTTTTAAAGTCAGTACAGGTGAAGCAGGGATGTGAGGGTTTCCAGAGTCTGCTGTCCAGCTAGTTTGGCTGATGATGTACTTAGGATTTAGTAAGAAATCATGAACAATAAAGTACAGTGTCACTGAGCAAAACATTCAACACCAATTTCTGGCCTCCACATATACATACACACGTGTGTGCTCTCCCATATACATGTACACATACATGGAGAGAGATTTTGAAACTAGTATTTGTTGGATATTAGTTATATTTTGTTTACGTTTTTATCATTTCAATTTTCTAGTTTTTACTTTGTTTATACATTTTATGTAAATATCCAAGTATTATGGCAAATATAGAGGGAGAAGTCAAGATTTCTACCTGCAGCCGCACTTGTTTGAAGGCAAGACTTCTAAATCTTCAAATATATTTTCTTTCAGTTACAAAACCTACCTGGACATCTGTCGTCTGAATTGTCACGGTCATTTTGGAAGCCATTCTGGATGCTTTGTGACATCTTTTCTTGGGTTTCTAGACAGCTGAATTTACTTTTTAAAATGAATGTTCATTTTGATCTCATTTTTTATACTTTCAAATCATTTTGGCTAATTTTAGACACATTAGAAAGCAGTCAGAGATAACATAATCAATGTCCATTTCAGATCTGGTATCCCATGTTGGGAAATTTTTCAGTCAGTTCTCTTAGTGTGGTGCATTTTTTCCTATATGATGAATAAGTCTTGTACTGTTACTGTCTATCATCGTCCATGTTGGTTTACATTTTCTTATTTTTTAATGTTATTTTTATATATTAGGATTTTATTAAGTGTTCATTGTTACACTTAGATACGTGATTTTAGTTACATCTTGGTTTTCATGGTTTCTAAGATTTTTAAAGAATGATCTTAATGGTTTTGGGAAGTATGAAACAAATATTTTCTTATTTGATTTTTAACTTAACAGATGAGTCATTAGAGATAAGGACATAAATACTGTTTGGACTTCAGATTAAAGGTCATCTAAGTCTTAGTTCTTCCAGAAGAACACATAATAAACATGCAATGTGTGTAACTTAATGGGTGTGTATGTGTCAAAACTGTCACCACGGTAAGTGCCACAGGCTATTCTATCATTCACAAAAGCTTACTCACTCCAACTTTTCTTTATTTGTTATTTATCTTTCCTTTATTATTCCCTCATACATTAATTATATCTAGGCCTCAGTTTCTCCTCTTTCTACTCTTCCCTGGACTCCCTCTCACCTCCCCTCTCCGCCAGATCTACTTCTCCTGTTTCTCTTCAGAAAAGAACACTTCAGAGATACCAACTTAACTTATTATAATAAGTTACAATAAAATGAGGCACAAATCTTCATATCAAGGCTAGTTGAGGCAACCCAGTAGGAGAAAAAGGGTCCTAAGAACAGGCAAAAGAGTCAGAGACATACCCTCTACCCCCACTGTTAGGAGTTCCACAAGAACACCAGGTTATACCACCAGAGCATATATGCAGAGGATCTAGCTCAGACCCACACAAGCTGTGATTGTGATTGTCATTCTAGTTTCTGCAATTCCCTATGAGCCGTGTTTAGTTGGTTCTGTGGGCTGTATTTTTGTGATGTCCTTGATGGCTCTCGCTCTTGCAAACTCTCCAGTCTTCTATGGGATTCTCTTGGCTCCGCCTACTATTTGGCTGTGGGTCTATGCATCTTCTCTATAATATGCTGGATAATACCTCTCTGATAACAATTGGTCTAGGCATTTGTTCTTAGTATAGCAGAATATCATTAGTAATCACTTCATTGATTTTTCCCCCCCTACCAGTCATGTTTGGCTCTATCCTGGGTCTTTAGTTCCCAGCCATCCTGGTGTCAGACATTAGCTTTCTCTCATGGCATAGTCCCAAGTTTAGACCAGGTATTGGTCAGCCACTCCCATACGTACTTTACCATCATTACCCCAGCACATCTTTCAGGCAGTACAGACTGCAGGCTGAAGGATTTGTTGCTGGGTTAGTGTCCTAGTCCTACTGCTGGAATTGGGGGCATTTGTGGTGATGAAGATGATGTGAAAACCTAGTGCAGTGGAAACTCCGAGAGTGACTCTAGCAAAGACTCCCAAACCAGCCATCTTCTCTAACCAGATATACCTTCTATGCTTTTTATTTTTCCTTCAGTCAGACCCATTATAAAGCTCTGTCTGGCCTCATATTTATACTTATCCTATCTCAACTTTCTAATGCAGGCATTACAGGTGTGTGTCACCATATTTCATCTTCCACATGGTTTTCATCAATTTTTGACTTCATATGTTTCTTAAGGTTAGACTGGTTATAAATTTTTATGAGGAAAATACTAGAGATAACATATTGCCATCAGATCATGGTATGGGTGGGCATCACCCAAATGACAAATGATTGATAATGTTAATCTGATTGAGTGGCCAAGGCAGGGCTTCTCTCCGTTATCCAGTGTAGTTACTCTGTTTCTCCCTTTCCACATGTACTTCTTTTAAGGAAAGGAGTTAGTATACAGGACACACACTTAAGTAGGGATGGCTTTTGCTTCATTTCTTTGAAAGTGGAGACTTTGCATGAACTATTTAAAATTCTGCACAGGATGTATATTTCCTTGATTCTATTAATTTATTTATTATATAACTTATGTCAGCTTTGGCTTATATTTATACTTTGCCCTATAATCCACTGCTAGTTTGTGTATGCTGTTTCTTAGAGTGATACAGCTTTGACCTGTGGGAGTTATTTTATTTGGTTGCTGTGTTTCCTTGAAGAAACTCCATGTGTGTAGTAGGAGGTTTCTGGACTGGACTTTAGGGCCTAGACTCAAGGTTTAGGCCCACAGACCCACAGACCCACAGAGACACACAGATGCTTACAATAATTTCTAAAACCCAGGCATACAACTTGCTAACTCTTTACCCCTTAAACTAGCCCATGACTCTTATCTTGTTCAGCCATGCAGCTGGGTACCTTTTCTTAGAGCAGCATAGTTGTCCTCTGCTTCTTCCGGCTTCTCTCGGGCATTCTGCTCTGTTCTTCCTGTTCCTAGAGTTCTCCCAATCTAGCAGCTCCACCTAAACTTCCTGTCTGCCTTTGGCCAATCAGCGCTTTTTATTAAACTAATGGGTGGGACAATTATTTACAATGAAACAACACAATTCCCTACACGTGTGTATGCTCATGTTTTCAAAAAAACCATTTCTCTATGTTAGCTACTTATATTTATGCATTAAGTTCACATTGATGTTCCCAACTCTACTAATCACTGTATGAATTATTTTAGTTTCTATTGTGCTTGTTCATAGTAAAAATCATTTACATTTAATAGTTTTACTTATTTAAAAATAGATTTATCTTTACTTATATGAATGTTTTGCCTGCATGTATACCAGTGTCCACAGAGTTCAGAAGAGGACATTGGATCCCTGTAACTGGAGTTGTAGATGTTTGTGAGCAGCCACTCAGATGCCAAGATCCAAGCCTGGCCAACTGTAAGAGCAGTCAGTGCTCTTAATTGACAAACATCTCTCCAGCCTCATTGTAGTTTTTGGCTCCAACAGTGAGAACACTCACTCCACTATCTGCTGTCCATTTTTGCAAATGTTAGTTCCTGTATGAAGGTTCTGTATCTTCTTATCTACCCAGAGTGAAGAAGACTTTATACAAGTTTCTCTCAAGTTTTCATGGCACAATCAATTTTTCATATTTTAGAAGTTATTTCAGAAAATATAGAAAAGCAAAAGGCACTCATTTTATTCTATGATGCTATCATAATATTGTTAATAAAACCTTGGGCAACATGATTAGCTTTCGTATTGACTTTTATGAAGATATAGTTTCAAAATCTTAACTGGAATGTTTTCCGAACAAATTTCATGCTGCATTAAAAAGGTAGTATATCAGATTCAGTGTTGCTCATCTTACAGGGGCGAGAACACCTTCGTATGAGAAAGGCACCAATACAACTTACATTTATTGAGCTAAAAAAGAAATAAATAAATTGTTTCATCACAATTACTCCTTAAAAATCATTAAAATTTATCACCTGTTTATTATAAAAACTCTTCATATAGGAACACTAATAAGGATCTTTGCCTAGTAAGACCAACTTTATTAGTCCATTTTTAGTTACTATAATAAAATACCTAATGAACTGATGAACTTTTTAAAGTAAAGCATTTATTCTGGTTTATGGTTTTGATCAGAGCTGAGTGGTCATATGTGGTGATAACCTTGCCAGTAGGGTCCTGAGGTGATGTTGAACATTATACAGCAGAAGACAGGAGTGTACCATTTTATATTCTGATCTCTGGCTTCTTATGTAGTACATAATGTTGAATTATGGGTGCTATACTTAAAAAAGCATATCTCATCCTAACCACCTCCCAAATATCCCACTTGTGAGCACCATTGCTGGTTATACTTTATGCTTTCCATCTGGCATAGTGGACATTAAACTCTGATGTGGGAGCCTCTGTCTGGGGATGTACTTTCCTAACATTTACTTCTTTCTTAACAACAGCTTTGCTGGGCAGCTTCCTGGCTGCAGTCTTTTGTTCTTAAATTCCTTTGCTATTGTAAAAATTTCAGGTCACTTTCTCCAGTGTAGAAAGTTCCTGCTGAGGTTTTCCATCAGGTGAACCCGGACAGCCTTAAATATTATCTATTTCTTTTCTCTTGCTGCTTTGAGGCTCTTCCCTGTATTTAACCTTTGAGATTTTGATTCTAATTACTCCTGGATTAGGCTTGGTTGAGTTTAAAATTGACTAGGTATCTCTTTCCATATACATGGATACCTGAGTCTTTCTCTGTGTTTTGCTAAGTTCCTCTGTTATCTCTTGGAATTAATTCTCTGTACTTTTAACATTCCCTGTGTCCCAGGTAATTCTTCATTTACCGTTTTCTTTCATGTATATGTTCTTACTATGATGCTAAACCAAAGTATTACCCTATCTCACTTCTATTCTGTAGCTCTCGGGAAGTTATTTCTGTACACAAATAACTGTAAAATTTGATGTTTCACACTTTTGATTTCATTTTTATTTAAAATAGATTCTTTTCTCATACATTATCTCCTGATAATGATTACAGTTGAGCCCTATTTCCCTCAGTGCTTCCCCACCCTCTCTCCCCTTCATTCCTCTCTATCTCTCACTAGAAAAGAACAGGTTTCTAAAAGATGATAACAGAACATTACAGATTACAATATAGTAAAGATAAAATAGCAACCAGCACATCAAAACTAGACAAGGCAACCCAACATAAGGACAAGAGTCCCAAGAGGAAACACAAAAATCAAAGACCCACTTGTTTACACATTAAAGCAAGTCTTGTAAAAATAGTAAGCTGAAAATTATAATAAATATGCAGAGGACCTAGTGCAGGCCTGTATAGAACCTATGCTTGTTGCTTTAGTCTTTGTGAATTCATGTGGGCCTTTTCAGTTGATTCAGAGAGCCTTGTTCTTCTGGAGTACTCTGGCACTTATATTTCCCTCCCTCCTTTTCATCAGGGTTTCTTGAGCTCTAAGGGGTAAGGATTTGATGGTGACATACCATTTATAGATGTGTGTTTTAAGGATTTTCTCTGCATAATATCTGGCTATGGGTCTGCATCAGTTCCTATCCAAGAAAGCTTCTCTGATGATGACTGGATAAGGATCTGATCTATACGTATAGCAAGATATTTTTAGGAATTACTTTATCAATATTTTGTTTTTAGACCAGTGGTGTTTGGTTCTACCCTAGGTATCTTGACTATCTGGTCTCTGGTTCTTGGTCACCCGGGCAGTATTGCATATGGGCTCCATCTCATGGAGTAGGGAGGGCTTAAGTCAAATCAGACATTGGTTGGCTACTCCTACAAGTTCTGGGCCACCATTGCCCAGGATATCTTGCAAGCAGGACAGATCAAAGTTTTCTGCTTAGGTTGGCATTTTGCTAGCTTTCAGAGTGCCTTCCCATACCAAAGATACTAGAACATAGGGGTAAGAATGGAGGTTCCATGTAGGCACCAACTTGACTTCTTTATGTTCAATGACTTATGTGGGTGTTGTCATTGGTAGTGGGGCTCTGCTGTCAATCTTTAGGGTGCAACCACTGTCTTAGCAACAGCCTTGGTTGTTTGTGATCAACAACTAAATTGAATGCAACCCAGTCCTGGTACCAGAAACCTTGTTTGGTAACAAGGGATGGCCATTTGGGGCTCCATATTCCTCATTAAGATCACCTTTATGTATTTTAGGAAGTTTCTGCTTCATTGGGTTTCTGTATAATCCCTCAAATTCCTTCAATCCCAGCTGTCTTTCCCTTCATTCTCTTCCTCAACCCTATCTCCCCATTTCTTGCACACGCAATTCTCTCATTCCTGCCCCAACCTGCCCCCAGTCCACCCATAAAATTTATTCTATTTCCCTCTTTCAGGAAGATCCATGTGTCTCTCTTAGACCCTTCCTGTATACCTGACCTCTCTGGGCCTATGGATTGCAGCTTGGTTATCATTTATTTAATGACTAATATACACATATAAGCAAGTACATATCATATTTATCTTCGTGGTCCTGGGTTATCTTACTAAAATGATTTTTTTTATTTCCATCTATTTGCCTGAACATTTAGTGATGCTGTTTTTTTTTTTTTGTTTTTGTTTGTTTTTTTTTTTTTTTTTTTTTAAAGCTGAGTAATACTCCATTGTTTAAAGGTACCATGTTTTTTTTTTTCCCCATTCTTCTGATGAGGACACCTATGTTGTTTTCACACTTTCAAATCCTTTTCAAACAGTTTATCAACAAGGAAACAAGCATGTGAATATACAAACTTATAGGAGACATCTTCATTCAAATCACCATAGGTCCCATAATTTCTATTTCCTTAGCCTCACGGCTTTTGTTAGAATTGTGGATTGCTTAATTACTACTAGTTTTGTTTAATATGATTTCCATATCTCAATCATTTCTACTCTTGTTTTTACCCAAGATTGTGCACTTCAGCTCAGTGATTTGATTTACTTTCACTGATAGCCCAAGCCAATGGTCTGAACAGGAAAGTGAACTTTATTCTTCTTGGTGTCTCCAACCTGAATCTTACAGCAAGAATTTTTCAGTGTATTTGCTTCAGTAGCATTTGACCCAGGCCTGCTGGCTCCAGTGTAGACAATGATGGCTATGTCAGCATGCCACAACTTGATGTGAGCTCTAGGGGGACAGTAAAGCACACAGATTGATGTTTCCCAAGGCAGTGTATGCACACAGCCTTCTCATTAAAGCACTACCCTTTGAGTCAAGACAGGGGAAACATATCCTAAGCACCATGCTCTGATGCAGCTTCCAGATTAGCTAAATAGAGAATGGATTCCTTTTTGGCTGTATCTGCCTTTAAGCCTACTTTAGCCATTATACCTACTTATCTTTGTTTCAGGATATTTGATCACATTGTGAAGTACAAGATTATGTTATTCACTGGAAAACCTGTCTATAGCTATGATGTGGCTCAGCCCTAGCGTATACCTTAAATCTAAGATTATTCTGCTTCAATATTGTAAACATGATTAAATAAAGTCAACCATAGATTAAGAGGTGGAACAAGCAATCAGTTGACATAAAGTGAAAATAACAAAAATTACACAGAGATTAAGAGGGGAGTCAGGAGGGCAGATAGATGCACAGAAAATAGAAGGGAGAGGTGTTCAGTTTTAGGAGGTTTGTTTGAGAAGGAATAGGAAAAATCTCTTTCTAGAACATCTATGGAGGAGGAAGGTCAGCCAGGTGCATTCTCTGCCTCTCTGAGCTAGTAGGTTTTCAGCCTGGCATCTGGCTCTGGTTATCTTTATTGGTAAATCAAGTGGTTGAGATTTAGTCAAGAACAACACACCTTTCTCTTGCTGTTAAACTTTCTTCCAATCCAAAAGAAAGAAAGTAAGTGCAGGTTGCTTTAAACTGTCACTTCATCATTCAAATTTCTTTCTAAGACTCTGGAAATATGTTTAAAGTTTGATTTACTAAAGTGAAAGTTCGATATATTTACAAGAAAGAAGTTGTAAGACAAGCATTTTTCAAGTTTTAAGTCTGTCTTTTCTTGTTTTAACATATTTGAAAAAGTCAAGTATATTGAGTAATTATGATTAGAATATCTAAAGAAATTTGATTAATTATGTATATAAGCGGTATTAAGTGTGTTACAAAGATTGTATCTGTTAAATTTAGGAATTATTGTACAATATTCAAAGAACAAGTGATTGTAAAACTTCTATTTTAGGCAAAAGTTTAGGAATAAAATAAGATTTCTCAAGTGATCTACTTTTAAGTAAAGCTGTTCTTTTTAAATATATGTTTATTATAGAACCATAAAAGTAACAAAGAATACCTTTCCATTTATAAGAACCTATTTTTTCAAATTCACATTTAAAAAGATCAAAATATCTTTTATTATAGATGGTATTCAGTATTGTGATGTTCAAATCCTAATTAATCTTAATCAATAAAACCCAGAGTCACATATTAAGGGTGAAAGATGAAAGATCAGAGAAGCAGAGCAGCAGTCAATAGAGACTTCTTACCTCTTCCAATGCTCAGACCCAATGGGGTTGAGATCCTGTCTCCACCCATCTTGTATTCTTGTCTACACCTTCTGAGTGCATGGATCAAAAGCTTACGTCTCCCAAATGCTGGGATCAAAGGCATATGCTTCCCAGGGGCTGGAATCAAAGGCATGAGCCTATCAGGTGCTGGGATTCAAGGTGTGAGCACCCACCTTGTAGCCTCCATGGTGAAGTAGTGGCTAGCTCTGCCATCTGATTCCAGTCAAACTTTATTTGTCAGAACACAAAATCATATATATCATACACCAGTACTGCAATGCAGCAATTTAGAGTTAAACCTATAAAAACTGATAATATAAAGAAAATGATGTTGAGAACACTTTTCTTCCGCCAAAATAAAAGATAAGGAAAAAACTATTAAAAGTAGATAACAAAAGCTAAGAGAGGCAGACTAGCTCTGAGGGTCAGTAGTTCATGGGTAAAATAAAGTTGGAATGAACTTCAGTGCCAACAGGTATCATGGAGAGATGGAGGAGTAGTTCTGAGAGTCTTGTATTATAGGTAGAGTGCAGGAGCATGAGAAATTTGAACTTTTGTGGGTGGTTCCAAGATTTCTGGCCTAAGTAACTGGATAATAGTAATGGCAATGACATTTGCTGAGACTAGAAAAGCTGAGGAGGAATTGATTGTGGGTGAGAGCTGGCTATTAAAAGCTTAGTTGCAGAAATAGATTTTGAGGTACTTGTTAGGCATCTAAATGGAAATGTCAAGTAAGGTGGTACACCCATGAAAACAGAATAAGGGTCTTTGGTGGCTATGGATGGCACTTCTGATCTTGTGAGGAGGGACTTTGTAAGCTCCATCAGGGAAAGTAAACAAAACAAAACAAAACAAAACAAAACAAAACACCCTAGGGAAAAAAAAAGTGAACAGAAAGAGAACCATCCATGTGGCTGGTTAGAGCCAGGGTAAGTTGATTTATAGTCTGTATGACCTCCAAGTGTCTCATCTTGCTGGATGGGTTGGAATTATAATTTAAATTTTGGAGACAACACAGATTGTTTTGATATGCTGGAAAATCTATTTAGAGATCCTTTGTGGCTGTGGCCTTGGGCTTCTGTAAGTTAACTTAAGCAGGTGCAATTTTTATTATCTTCTGTTAGAATTAAAATGCTCTTCATACATGGAACAGCAAAGTCAGACCTCAACTTCCTTGCCTCTTGCCTGAATCTTGTAAAAACATTTGTGACAAGTGGCTGTCAACCTCTTGCTTGAGCAGCTGCAGTGTGTGTTCTTAGAAACTCTACACAAGTGTTTATGACTTTATTTTCCTGAGGTTTCCTTTTACTGAACTAAGAATTTTTTAAAATCTCCAACAGCGATTCTTGTTTTTCTCCAAGCGTCAGCCAGCATAGAAGTTTGTTGAGTAGTTCAGGACCGTTAGTGTAAGCTTTCTTATATGGAAAGTTCAGTGTTCAGGTTTCAAGAGTTCTAGTCAGAACTCTGTTTCCTTGTTACCATTTTTCCCGAACTATCAAACTCCCCAAATGAACCCTAGGACTCTGGATGTGTTCTGACAAGGAGTATATTTGGTCTCACTATAATCCATTTTGTTTGAACAACACATTTGCATAAATATAGCCTAAGATTTTTGTTTAAAGCTTTCTTTAACAAGTAGTGGGTTTCTGGCCTGGACTTTCAGGCCTAGCCTCAAGGTTTAGGCCCGCAGACCCACAGACCCACAGAGACACACAGACACTTTCAATAGTTTTAGGCTGATCGGCCTAGGGCCCAGGCATATAATTTGTTAACTCTTTACCCTTAGTCTAACCCATGTCTCTTTATCTTGTTCAGCCATGCGGCTGGGTACCTTTTCTTAGAGCAGCATAGTTGTCCTATGCTTCTTCCGGGTTCTCTCTGGCCTTTCTGCTCTGTGCTTCCAGGTCCCAGAGTTCTCCTAGTCTGGTAGCCCCGCCCACACTTCCTGTCTGCCTTTGGCCAATCAGAGCTTTTTATTAAACTAGTGGATGGGGGCAATTATTTACAATGTACCAGCATAATCTCCCACAAAAGCTATATTTTGAATTGAAATGAAATGGTATTGTTGTATCTCCTCCATTTCTTCTTTCCAGCCCCTTCTCAGGTTTCATTCCTTCAATTCCTCCTGTATTTTTTACCTGATCCTGAAATGATTTGCCCTCACTCCTGCTTCCCAGCCATCTCTTTCAGATTTATTTCTAAAATGTGTGTGTGTGTGTGTGTGTGTGTGTGTGTGTGTGTGTGTATGTGTGTGTATGTGTGTGTGTTCTCGTGTGTGTTCTGTGCACTTGTATGTATGTGTCAACAGAAGTGAGTTGACTGAATCATCCTGGAGTTGCAAGCTGCCTGATGTCAGTGCTGGGTGTGGAACTCAGGCCTTCAGTTCAAGCACTGTGTGCTCTTAACTGCACAACAGCTTCTTCAGCCCCAGCTTTGTGACTTTGAACAAGCTAATCCTCAGTATTGGAAAATGTCATTTTCATACATGGGAAAATCACATTTACAAATTAAATAAATGCCAGTTATGCTTTAAAGGGCTTTTGTTTACTTGTCTGTCACTTCTCTTGTATAGATCATTTACCTAAATTAAAGGATTTGGTTTACTGTTAAGTAAAGTAAAATCAGAATACAATAAATCCTTGCTGATACAATTTAAAAACATTGAGAATTCTAATTACAGTATATGAATAATTTAAATGTGGATATTTTTCTTCAAACCTTATGCATTTATTTGGCCAGAGGCATAAGTATCTTATGACCTAAGTGGGTTTTGTATAATAGATGAATATTATCAGTTAAAAAAATACAATTGAAGAACATAGAATTTTTTCCCATCACCTCTGATCCACTTCTTTTAGTTGTTGAAACAAAGTCTTGGAGTAATGAAAAAATATTCTAATCATAATATTGAGGAATTATTGTATAATTTTCAAAGAAGTATTTTTCTAGTATGCATTTTAAATTGCATTTTTACTACATTACAAGAAGAAGTAAATTCTTTTAGGTAGAACTTAAAAAGAAATGACAGAAATTTATGTATCTAATATTCAAGAAGATCTTCTGTAAGATAAAATATGCTGCAAAATAAGAACTTCACATGTAATCCTCACATTTTAGCATAGTGTATCTAGGAAGGGTTTTCATGGACACTAATTACAGGTTTGTAGAAACTCATTTGTCAGTAAAGTATTACATCTGCAAAAATAGACCATACTCAGTCATATTACCTGAAAAGACCCTTAGTCTTATTATAATTAAAGGTAAAAATTTAAAAGTTAGTCACAACATGACAATTCTTTAGTCAGGAAATGTCTAGTCCTTGGAAATTATATACATATTTTAAATATATATTTAGGTATATATTTATATATACAGATTATACAGGGTTAAAAAATTAAAATGACTATGTAAGAGTATTGTTTATATATCAAATCGGATCATTAGCTTTTCTTCCAGGTGAGATTGCTCTCATATGTATACCTGGCTAGCTCTTAGCATGACTTGTCTTTCCTAATCTGAGAGCCATTAAACTTCCTTAAGCCCATCTTCACATGGCCTCTTACCTCTTATGGTGCCTGACCTTTCTCTCTCCAGACCTGGTTCTTTCTTTTTGTAACATCAAAGTCAAGTTACTTTTGAAAGTGGTCTCATGATTTTTTTTCTTGCCATGATGATACTTATTATTTATATTGTGATTATGATATATAAATTGTTTTCAGTTGCTAGAATCCTATCATATAAGCCATTATACATGGTAACATTTCAACTGCATAAAGAAAAATGCATTATAAAGGACCTTGAGGAAAGGATTATGATTGATTTGTTTGTTTGCATATATGTAAGATATTTAGCAATAGTCTCCTAAAAAGACACACACACACACACACACACACACACACACACACACACACACACACACACACACTCAGATGAGATTATGAGATACCACAAAATGTAGGTACTAAACTGTGTTATTTTATAGTAATATTTAAAAAATTAGTGCAAAAGTAACATACTTTTTGATGAACCTTTGAGACAGTAAGGTTGGAATTTTCCATGAAATCATCTCATGTTTTTAAAAATAGTAAGCATAATTTCTGTAAAGTATACATTGTCCATCTCATCTACTTTAAACAGACATATTTCTGAAGTCTGCAACTAACTAAGTAAAAGGTAAGCATTTCTAATTCTATACTAGCATTTTGCAGAAACTTCAAGGGAATGAAAGCTTGAAATCGAAGGCTCTGTTAGCTTTTCACTGGTGTGAAGTGGAGGGCAAGGAGACAATATTAATGATATTTAAGTATGGAAAGCCACCTCTGAAGAAGAGTAGGAAGAAGAATTTAAATTGTTCTTTATATGAATGAAGATCCTGGAAGTGAATCTAGAAGCCAGGGGAACTGGGTGGTATAAGGAAGATTCTGGAGGCTTTATTTCAGTACACAAATACCTACTGATCCCTTGGATTGGGCAAAGCACAATTCTAGGTCCTGGAAATGCATTGATAAACAGGTACAATTTTTGCTTTTTGTTTTTTTCTCTTGTGTGGTATTCTAGTAGACAGGTACCTGGAGATAATGACAGTCTGAGCAGCTTGGGGATGCTAAACATCTTTTAAGAAATGTACTATTTAATGTTAGGTTCATTGCTATCATATAAACTATCATTTTGCTCTCAAATTTCCCGAAAGGTACGATGTTAAACATACCTTAGAAAGTACTTAGGACATTGAGAGAGGAGACATATCCTTAAAGAAAATGTATAATGCTTTCACACCAATAATTCAGTAAGAACATCTTTGCCACAAACTTCTTAATTCAAAATAAACCAAAAAAGAATAGCTAAGGGCCCAAATCAGCCTCAAAGCTAAAGGGTAAACTGATGTTAGTAAATAGAATAAACCATTCCTTCCTGGATCAAAACTATGAGGTACTGAACAGGAAAATTCTCTCTCCTTTCTAGAACAAAGCTAACAAAATACGAAAATAAATACAGTTGGCTATCTCCCGTTTCAAACACCCATCATGACTTTTGAGCCCTACAGAGCTTGAACTGAGTACAAGTTAAAAGCAATGGTAATGGATGGCTGTAAGTTATTTGTTTCTTGATTGGCTAGAGGAAGAGCAGTGATTTGCCATCAAGGCTCATATCATCTTGGTCAAAATGTAATTTTCATGCTCACTACAATAAAATCTTCAACAAACAAGACCTGTGGTGTCTGATATATTGCTCATTTCCTAGTTCACCTGCCTAGCCCTCTTGTAAGACTGTCTGCTGGTTTCACTAAATGCTTCCTTAGCCTTTCTAACCCCTGCTCTCCATCTGGTATTGTGGAAGAAGCCCTAGATGAGGCATCTGTAAACATTACATTGCCTCAATGAAGGACTGAAGTAATTTGCCAGATCCCTGGAAACAGCATTTGTAGTTAAATTTTTGTTGAGACAAACCAGGGGGAAATTGAATAGAAAAAGGCCCAGAGCAGGTAGCTCAGATAACAGCTCCATGGTCTTCACCTCCAACATCTCTTCAGTCTCCTGCTTGTACTGATTGGCATTGCCACCCTCTACTATGCCCTATAATCTCTTGCTTCAATTTCGAGCTGACCCACCCAAAGCATCATGGATATCAGAAGGAAGGGAAGGGACAGATCTTAGTTTTCTTTCATGCTCTATTCTTTCAGAGAGTCTATTATATCCTACCCTATGAATGTAATAGCGTGTTTACCACAAAACACCTGCTTCAATTTAAGTTTATGATCATTGTTGTTTTAACCACCATGGTTAAAACTCTTTCTGCTGTCTTTATGAAACAGGCCCCAATACTCTCAAAAGATGTAAGAGACACATACCCTAGTGCCAGTTGTGGGAGATTATGTTGTTCCATTGTAAATAATTGTCCCACCCACTGGTTTAATAGAAAGTGCTGATTGGCCAAAGGCAGACAGGAAGTGTGGGTTGGGCTACCAGACTAGGAGAACTCTAGGAACAGGAAGAACAGAGCAGAACGCCAGAGAGAAGCCAGAAGAAGCAGAGGACAACTATGTTTCTCTGAGAAAAGGTATCGAGCTGCATGGCTGAACAGGATAAGAGTCATGGGTTAGATTAAGGGTAAAGAGTTAACAAGCTATATGCCTGGGCCTTAGGCTGATCAGCCTAAAACTATTGAAAGCATCTGTGTGTCTCTGTGGGTCTGTGGGTCTGTGGGTCTAAACCTTGAGACTAGGCTCAAAAGTCCGGACCAGAAACCTCCTACCATACCTAGTAGCCAGTGCTTTGTACTACTGGAACTGTGAGTCTATAATGAATCCTCTGGGATTCTGGACAATGGAATCCATAAATCACTAACCCTGAATCCTTCTTGGTTAAATAGCATTTTGTTTCATGCCTGAATAATGTCACTCTGACTTCCTGTGTGGTATGTCCTGTAGTCCATTTGTACTGCTTTCAGAACGTTGACTTAGTAATTAATATATAGAACTTTATGTTTCATAGTTCTGGGTGCTCAGAAAACCTAAATCAAGGTGTTGTTAGATTTTGTGTCGGTTGGAGGCTCCCTTCCTGCTTCAAGGACTTTGTCTGGTTGCTATGTCTTCACACAGAGGAAGGAACAGAAGATCACCATCAAACTTCATTTATAAGCTCATGTATTACATTTACAAGAAGTTCTTACAATTTAATCACTCACATATCTAATGCCATCACATTGACTATCAGGTTTCAACTTATGAAGTTGAGGAACTTTGACATGGAGCACAGGGGGTTCTCCTTTCACACGCTTATGGTGTACTCAGTAGCTCCTCCTCAGTTCAATGCTTGACTGTGTGACAGATGTTCAATTTGATAGTTTAGTAACTGTTCTCATCTTGCTCCCTTAAGCATCTTCAGGGATAATTCTAGTGATTGATAGGGACTTAGAAGCACAGGCATCAGATTCTAGGGCCCTTTAGATGGTTAAAGTGGAAGGGCTCTTTTTCTGTGTTCAAGGATCTCTGTCTGTATCTTGGCAAAGTTTTCTTCTCTGGAGTTGTAAATACTCCTAGGAGGTTCTTCACTATTGCAAAATTATAGATTTCTATCTGGTTTGTTTATTTAGAATGTGAAATTCTGTAACATTCTCAGCCCCTGACCCCAGATGGGAGAGAAGATGGGGGAATGACAGATAACCACGTAACAGGATACTCCACACTGTGTCATCAAGGAAAAGGAAAAGAGTGATGAGATGCTAGCAGGCCAAACACACAGCACTCAAGGATCCCAAAGACTGCGGAAGATGTGGAACAAGAGAATTCCTATTCACTGTGTGTCATAATGCAAACTTTAAACTTTGCAGAACTATAATCAAAGGCAGTTTGTCAGTTTCTTATAAAATGGAACAAACTCATGGCATATGATCCAACAATCACGGTCCTTGGTGTTTATTCAAAGAAACTGAAAATTATGTTCATGCAAAAAAAAAAAAAGTTGTACACAGCTGAGTACAGCTTTATTCATGATTGCCAACACTTGGAATCAAAGCACATGGTCTCAGTACTTAGATGAACAAGTAAATTATGATACAATAAATGTAAGATCCAAGACTAAAAAAAAGTAGAATTTAACCTATGAGCTAAGGAAAGGCATGGGAGAAATGTATGAGAGATAGTGATAAGTGAAAAAAGTATCTTGGGAAAAGCTGCATGATTTCCTTTCTATGGAATTCTAGAAAAGCCAATGGCTGCCAGGGATGAAAGATTTCCAGGAACAAATAGGAAGAACATCATGGTGTTTAGGTCACTGAAGATTTCCTTTATAATACTAGAATGGCAGACACATTCATTCTTCGTTTGTACAAGTCTGTAGAATGTGCAATACAAAAACTATTTTAATATAAATCAGAACTTCAAGGACAATGATGGATCAATGCAGGTTCACTGTGACAAGTGTGCTACCAAGGTAGGGGTGTTGGCAGTAGGAGACTACATATGTGTTAGGGAAAAGAATGACCTGGAATGCTCTGATTTCTGATGAAAATGTCTGTGATCACAAACTTACCTCCAAAATACAAATTAGTTAACCACACAGCTTCTCAGTAGTCAAAAGTACAATACTGTATTTTTACTGTTATTCAGAGAAGGAAATCATTTTTTGTTTCATTTTATGTGTGCTAAGGATTTAGTGCAGAGCTCATGCATGCTGAGCACATGCTGCACCTCTGAGCTTCATTTTCAGCTCCTGTGGTGACAATTGCAACTTTGGTTTTGGAATTTGGCATTTTAGTATATGGGTAAAATTACCTATATTTTGTTAAGGCCTTGAGCTGTATAACCTTTGTAATTTTCTTTACTTCAGCATTTCTGCCAAATTCTGTTACTGAATATACATGCTGTCCTGTATATTCTTTACAGAGCTGACCTCAAGTTTAGCAAAGACTGCTCCTCACAGTTCATATTGGTTTCTCTACTTGTCTGTCATTTCTACCCCTGCCATGGTCTGGCTACCCACATCTGCTTCTTTTATATTTATTTTACATTTTCACCATTCCACATTCCCAATGTCTGCCAGCTGTCATTTCTTTCAAGGCTCTCACCTTACCTTTTTTCTGTTTCTTATCAAAGGCTGTGGAATCCTCTGGGATATGACAGGCGGCATGGGTAGAAGCTAACTGTAGGATAAGCTGCCCTAGATCCACCATTGTCTTTGGGGGAATTGTCTTTGAGCCTTGGGAGCCTCTGTGTCAGCCCATACTGACATCTGTGCTGGGCTCTAATTTCAGTGCAATAGATGTCGTCAGATAGCACAGCACACACACTGCACTGCCTATCCTTATTGCCATGTAAAAACAAAGCGTAGGCCCTGGTTGCCAGAGTTGATTTGTTTTTAATGATCACATCCATTGTTACACTACTTTTTAATATTTGGGCCATGCTCAATAGGATAATTGAATTTATAAAAACTGAATTTGACTTAACTTATCTTGTACAGAGCAATTAACACATGAGAAAACTCTATCTTGAAAGTCACACACTTCTTTTTCTCATTTTCTGAAATGGATTATGAAACCTAATTTTCAAAACAACTTGAAGAAATTACAAGCCACGTCTGCATGTGGTTATATAAAAGGCTTGTCTCTCATCTTGTTAGACATCTCCGTTGTCATGACAACGATCCTTTTTTCACATGTGCCATAGCATATTTGTTATATTTAGGAACAGGTATCACTAGCATAGGACACACTGTCAAACATTAATGAAAGGGCAAAATGGAATATTGGTTCATACAATATGAGGAAAATGTTAGAAGAGGGATAGTGTATGGCATTTAGACACACTGAGATTTTTGTGGGATAGTTGAACGTAAATATGGCAATTACTGGGCATCATTGAAATTTAGTCCTGTAGCAGACCTTAGAAGAAGCTAGTATAAACTCTTAAGTTTTTGTAACGGCAAAAATACCAGCCCATTCTTCATGAAGGTATGTGTATAATTTCTTACAGAAAAATCAATGAACACTAGAGATTTGTGTTGCCATCACAAGAAATGGAATCTAATATGAGTGAAAACACTGTATCCTTTCTGATTCACAAGCTTGTTTATAAAATAAATACATTTTCTTATAAAAAGCTTCTGTTTAACTATATGCTTTTTATGGTACTGCACCATTATATCTAGGGAGATAATCCAATTGAGCAAATTGGATTTTCAGTGCAGTCATACACTTGCCTAGGTAATATAACTAAGTATTTGCCAATGAAGATGAAAGATAAGTTAAGTAGTGCTAGTCCTGAAGGACTCCAAGCTGAAGAGCACTTACTGATGCTTCTCCAAGCTCTCTTATTCATCTTTAAAAGTCTTGAATAAAACTCTTCATTAGGAATTTCTTGAAAATAAGTGGCTAAAGCAGGGGCCTTCCAGTTTCCAGAGAAACAGTCATTTATGCGAAGTCCTAATGAATAATTTGTGAGCCAGCCATAGTGAGTCTGCCCACTGCTGTAATAATGCCCCAAACTCCCATGATACCTCTTCTCTCCCAGTGTGATTCCTGCAAGGCTGTACCTTCCATCACCTCCTTGGGGTTGAATCTCTTCTCTTGCTAGCATCTCTAAGGCACTACTGTCAGTTTCAGCAAGAACTCGACAAATTGCTGTCAATTGCAGCTCTTGAATCCTATCAAATGTGTCTTGCTATTATTTTCAAGAATGTTATTTTCTTCCAAAATGTCTATAGCCAGGTGGTGATTGCCTTTAATCCTAGCGGAGGCCGGTGGCTCTCTGTGACTTCATGGCCAGCCTGATCTACAGAGTAAGTTCCAGGACAGCCAGGGCTACACAGAGAAGCTTTGTCTGGAAAACAAACATACAAAACAAAACAAAACCAAAAAACCATCAGCTTTCATTGACTGACATTTTATGCACGAGCTGTAGGATCAAATTAGTTATCTCATATTAAAGAATAAGTCCTATTTTTCACATAAATGCAGAGTATATAGTTTGCAGATTTGAAAAATGGTTTTGGATCAATGACAATAATTTAAAAAAAATTTATTTAGTATAAGAAACTACTGCATTAACTGAAATTTTACTATGGATTGTGGAGTTGATGCAAGAGTTGGAAAGCACTGGATTATCATCCATTGGTGGTTGTCTTTTGTCACATGTCACACAAAACTAGACATGCCTGAGAGGAGGGGACCTTAGTAGAAGAACTGCTTCCATCAAATTGGCCTGTGGGCAAGACTAGGGAACATTTCTCTTAATAATTATTGATGTGGGAGTGCTAAGCTCACAGTAGGTGTCACCCCTAGATGGTTGTTCCTGGGTTGTATAAGAAAGCCATGGGGAAAAAGCCAGTGTGCAGTATTCCTTCACTATCTCTGCTTCAGCTCTTACATCCAGGTTACTGTTGGAGTTGCTTCCTTGGGTTTCTTCAGTGGTGAACCTGGAAGTATAAGCAAAACCATTCTTTTCTGAGCTGCTTTTGATGATCACAGTTTTTATTAGAGCAATGTATACGTGTGTATATATATTCAGTTTTTATTGAATATTTAGTTGATAGCTGAATTCTAATTCACAACTCTATTAACAGATTCTCTACAAAGCCATCGGTATCTATAACTTGTGGCTATGTATCTGCCATGACAACATCAGTAATTATCATACTTATTCTGAAATTTCAGATTGTAATAAGAAACAAGTGGGTGTGAATATATGCATGAGAACTGTGTAAAATCTGTACTCACCAAATGAGAGTTAAATATGAAGGTATAATCCCAGCTGGGATTCTTCTCTGAGACTTGAGATTATTTAAATAAACTCTGTAATTTTGTTGTTACGTAGAAATAATTCTTTTTAATGCAAAGAACATAATAGCAACATGGTAAGATCTCTTGCATATAGTGGAAATTTAAAAACACGATAATGCTATTTTGATGTTTAATAAATATGTGTGACGAAGATAAAATTTCATCACTAATTTTGATTTTGTTTATTCAAATAATTTACTTTACTTTTGAGACAAGGTCTTATATATCCTAAGCCAGATCTTTAGATTTCTATATGGATACTACAACATCAAATATGTATTTTTTTTTACTGTCCAATAAATCTTTTAAAATACTTATTTAATTATTAGTAAAATTCCTTTTTACAAACCCTCCACTGTTCTCCTTCCCTCCCCTTCTCCTGTCCTCCCCTCTCCCTGCCCCTAAGCCATCCTCCATCTATTCCTTAAAGGGGATAAGGATGTGGGGATAACTTTCTGTATGCTGTGAATATCAATTTTTAAATAAAGAAGCTGTTTTGGCCTTTGGTGAGCACTGTATAAGAAGTAGTGGGGAATCAGAATAGATAGGAAAAGAAGGGCGGAATTAGAACAGATCGAGCCAGATGCCAAAAAAGGAAACATGTAAAGAGCACAGGTAAGCCACAGGCCACATGGCAGGACAGTTGAAGAGGGAGAAGCAGCTAGAGGAACAAGGAGGTGGTGTTGGTGTCAAGGGCACAATGGAGAAAACCACAGGGACAGATGACCTGAGCTAGTAGGAGGTGTGGTCTGACAACTGGAGAGCCTACATGGAACAAAACTCTATGCCCTCTGAATGGGTGACAGTTGCATCGACCAATAAATCTTAAGATGCCAGAAATAAATGAATGTGGTCAGAATTTCAGACGAGGTCAACATGCTGGCCTAAAGGTAAGTAGAGGGCTCTAAGGCAGTATGGACAAATACCTCCGTGATAATGGGTGATACCTCTTTGGAGATGCTGCTTTTATTCTACAGTAGTTTCTCACTTCTCATTGTTTCATACATACTTGTAACTGAGGGTGATACTCTGTCAAGCTAAGAGGTCACAAAGAAGAGCCCATTTTTCTTGTGCAAATACTCACAGCATTGCTGGTATCAGCTATAATTGCACACATACCATCTTGCTGATTCCAGCTACAGATCTAATGTTAACTCCTGGAAAGTTCCATTCTTATCCTGCCGACACCAAATTGTTATCTTGCCTTATTTGCTAGGTATGAGAGACAGACTTCGTTTGCTGTTTGTGTAACAATTTAAAAAGTAAATTAACCTTTATTTTCACGTTTAAGGGCCATGAAAAAAAAATAAGTGTTTTTCTAATGAAATATGTGTGCAAATGGTTGGCATAGACTAGATGAGCCCACAGTAAAGGTCAACAGATTATTTTCTTAAATATAAATGGTCATTTACACTTATGAAAACTCAAAAGACAGAGAAAATTACAATAACGTTTTTTCCCCCATGAGTGCTTTCAGTTTTGAAGAGGAAGCAATTTATTTGTATAGACTATCTCTATATACACATAATACTTACCTACCATCTACCTGTCTGCCATCTATTTATATCTATCTTTGTCTCCACGATTACCTTAATAATAGCTGTATTAAGTATAAAGGAATAACAGAATTAGATATATTTTGGATTATTACATTTATAATATCATTGAATAATTTTTAGTGCATTACATAATTTTTGGTTAAAGTATTATAATTGATGCTATTTCGAGGAGCAAATTAGTACTAAATTGCACATATCTGATGAGAAAGAATGCTCATTTTTAAAAGAGATGAAATGGGAATAATTGAGCCTTTTATTTTAGTTAAATGTTCCTCTCGTCTCTTTTTAGCAGTAATATTAGATTATAGAAATAATTTATTCTACACTTTGTGATCTTATTAAATCTCATAATCTAAACTGAACACTTAAAAACTCCAACTCCTTTAAAATCCTAGAATTGATTTCTATTTTTAAATCATATTTCTTTTACATTTTTAAAATTATTATTATTTTATTTTATGTGTATGGGTGTTTTGTCCGCATGCATGTCTATAGACCACATTGCAGCCTGGTATCTACAATGGCCAGAAGAAGATTGGGAATTGAATCCAGGTTTTCTAAACTGCTGAACCATCTCTCCAGCCTTATAGTTGATTTTTAGATAGAGACATTTTCTTTTCCTTGATGACATAGGTGGATGGTAGGAGTGTGCATTTGAATTACTGTTAAAGAAAAATAATGGTCCATGTGAGGAGTTATTTTAGTCACTATTCACAATCCTGTATTATACATATTTTGGATAGGGATTTGATGGTGGGAATACTGGTAGTGTTTGATGTTTGCCCTGCCTCAGGGGCTCCTGAGCTAAAAATAAGACCCACATGCCCACAGATGCATGGCTGTTGATTTGTAATCTGTCAAACAGTTGGAAATCTTTACCCTAGCTCAGTACATCCTTTCTTTGCTAATGTTAGCAATGACACTGGATTGAAAATTGATAGAATATATTGAAAAGTCTTTAGGAAGAAAAAGAGCCCTTCTTGTCCAAGCATTTGTCCCAGGGATAGAACGCAAAAATAGAAAAAAATAAAAATTGCTTCAATGTACAAAAGATGCTTCCTACACCAAAGTCCTTATCTTCACAACAATGCAAATAGCCCACTGCTTTAAAGGAGGAAAGAGAATGTTAGACATAGAAAGCATCAAGCAGCCAGAAGAGAGTTAAGACTTCAACATGGAATTCAGGTTAATATCCCCTGGGAAAGAGCAGTTTCTACAAGTTGGTGCAGCACTCAGCGTGAGCTGAAGAAACAAAGCATTGCAAAAACCCAGGCAGTGGAGAGGATGATGAATTTAGTCTGGCAGTTAATAGCTAGGGAAGATGAGCTTCCTTTGTGGCAAGAGGTTGTGCTGTGGGAAGCAAAGACAGATTCTTTATAAACAGGGATGAGGTGGATTCCATAAAGCAAAGGAGAAAGCAAAGGTAGGGCACTCTAAATTTGGCTTTTGAGAGCCAAGACATGTTAGTCCTGTAGACAGAGACTTACTTAGGTCACAGTAAGAAAACCAGAAGGAAAATGGAAGTGGATTATTAAATATTGTACAACCACTAAAGTTTTCTTCCTTATGGTATCATTCTTTGGCTTATGGATTTTCACTCATGTTTTGCCAAGGGTATAGCTGTGTATGGATTACAATGTAATATCACAGTCAGACTCTCAATCTTTAGAAGAATCTTAAGATGAGATATTTTGTTTTCACAAATACATCCCAGATTTCAACTCAGATGTGATAACGTACAAAACTAAACTAAACAAACAAAAAAAAAAATCAATCAAACAACAACAAAAGCCCCAAACACATTCCTCATATACTTAAGTCTCTGCACAGAACTTAAGGGGCTCAGCACAGGCTTGCCAGGTTTGTAACTGGAATGTTTTCAAGACTGAGATCGCTACTGTGATCTAGGGAGAGGTACTAATATTACTGTGCACTTACTAGAATGTAGATACTGTAATGAACACCAGAGTGTCTAAGCAAAAGTGCAAATGAGGGCTGCAAAATCCTGGTTAGAGTGAGTAGAAATTAATGTTGGAGGAGAGAAATAGAACACACAGCTTGCTCTTCTGACACTGGCAAATACAGATGGTCCTACTGCAAATGTCCTTGCTGTCTCCCAGAGATGCTACAGGTGTGACTTAATGGGGTGCCAAGGCTCTCTGAAACACTATTACATTAGGTTCTTATGATGAGCCTAGGGCATAGACATTGGTAATTTTATCTAATTCTGTGTACGCATGTATGCATGCACACACATGGATGTACCAGGCTTTTTCTTTTGGACCACCAGCCAGCTTCCAAAAATCATGACACGGAGACAATATTAGTTATATTAGTTATGAATGCCCAGCCTAGCTTATTTGCATTTCTGGCTAGCTTTTTTTTTTTTTTTAACATAAATTAACTTGTTTCCATCTACATTTTGCCTTGGGGCTTTTTCCCTTTCTTTCTGTATGTCCTACTGTGTGTTCGCTGGCTGGTGTAGGCCTGTCCCGGCCTCTCCTCTTTCACTCCTATTCTCCTCTCTTTTCATTCTGCGATATGGGAATGTCTTTCTATGTGCAGTGGACAAAGGAACTGTTTTGGCCATAGCGGGCACCGTAGAAGTAGGCGGGAAATTGGAGCATAGTTAGGCCAAGGAGGGCAGAGTCACAGAGACATGATCCAGCTGCCCATGAAGCAAGATGTAATGAAACAGGTAAGCCATAGGTCACGTAGCAGGATAGATTAATGGAAACGGGTTGAATTAAGATGACAGAGCTAGCTAGCAGTATATCTAAGCCATAGACCAAACAACATGAAATCAATATAAGCCTTTGTACAATTATTTGGGGCTAGTTGGTCTGGACCACCAGCTGGATGGGCCAGAAACCTCATACTGTATTTTTCTCATCGCTTTTACTTACTTATTCTCTCTCCTGGAAGCCTAGCCTATTCCCCCCCCCCCGCCCCCCGCGCCTAGCTATTGACCATTAAGCTTTTTATTAGACCAATCAAGTGCCTTAGGCAAGCAAGGTGAAATAATACATCATTACATAATTAAATAAATGCAGCATAAATAAATGTATTACATCATTAACAAGGTAACAAGGGCAGTAGACACAAACATAACACACCTTTACACAGTTAAATTAATATTCTGGAGCATGAGCAAATATAACACATCTTTTCTCAGTTAAATTAACACCCCACAACATATGGGTGGATGTATATGTGTATGTGGTATATGAGTGTGTATATATTCATTTGTATGTGAGTGTGCACATGTATGGCCATATACATATTATATATAAAATAATATGATTCCTTGAGGATTATCAAGCAACTTTGGTATTATTTATCCCTCCGTCTTCTGCATTTTTATTGACTTCCCTCTACTCATCTTTTTGTTTTCCATTTTACATCACCTTGTTTGTTTATTCAGCACAAAATTTAGTTTTCATTGGAAATATTTTGGCTTTGGAACTATTATTTATGCTTGTATGTGTTGTTTATTTGCTTCTCAGTATACAATGCATGAACTTGAAGCTGGTTAAGGGCTTATGGATACTGCAGATCTTCCAAATGTCAAGGGTACCAGTGCATACCCATGTCTGGTCCTCTTTTCCAACTTCTAAAGCTGTTGTTACTGCAGGCTATTATCTCATGTAGAATGAATGTCAATGTCCAGTTGTCAGGTAGAAAACTGCTATGTTTTGGATGTGTTTTCCCCACAGACTAGGTACCAACAGCATGGTGGCCTTAAAAAGATGATCAGATCCTGAGGCTGCTGCCTCCTGAGTGAGGCTGGCCCCTTTCCAAGGGGCTCAATCTATTCTGCCATTCCTCATTCTACCGCATGATGCCATGGCACTTTCTCTCCATGCCTTCACTCTGCACCCATATATTTCCTGGTGCTTTGGTCTTAAACTCTGAGTTTGCAGAATTATTTTTAACAGATGTTTCTTTTCACAAATGACTCTAGCTCTGTCAAGCTGAAGAAACATGAGCAAACACAAGTAGACCATCAATCCTCTTTTTTCTTTACTACTATTTTTGTTACGTTGTCTTCACTCATGATTCATAGTACCTGTTTAAACCTCTTTCTCCATTTCCTGTTGTTTCTAAAATTCGCTTTTGAAGAATTTTCTTTTGTTTAAAATAGTCTCAGGGTACCATCTCCCATACACAATTAAAAAAAAATAAAAAACCAAAAAACAAAACAAAACAAAACAAAACAAAACAAAAACAAAGCAAAACAAAGCCAAACCTTAGTTCAGAATCCTAACAAGAGTAAATCCTGGAGTTATTCACTCATGAAGACTCAGAATTGCTCTTCCTGGTTAGGGAATGTGCTGATCCCATGAAAAGATAGGCAGAAACCACAAGTCTAAAGTCAGGGAGCATGTAAAATGTCATTCTAACAATGTTCTCTTTAACTATTTTATAAAGCTCTATTTTCCTCCACAAAACAACAACAGGGTGAATGCTGAAGGCCATACACCTTCTGCTAGGCTGAGCCTTAAACTCAAATTAGAATGATACTTTTCCATATTTATTTCTGTTTTAGAACTACATATATATATATATTAAACAAACACGTAACAGTGTTATTTTATATACCATATGATTATATTAAATATAACTTATAGTATTTGTATCAAAAATTATGTGTATAAGTACATGCCTTTGTGTTGGTATGTGCACATGAATACTGTGCTTGTAGAGGACATGAGAATGCATTGGATCCCTTGGAAATGGTATTACAGGTAGCCATGGGCAGCCCGATGTGGTACTTGGAAATAAACTTATCTCTTAATCAGTGAACCACCTCTCCAGTCCTTCAAATAGAAATTTAATAAAAAAAAATTAAACTAAGTAATTTAAGTTTACTTTCCCATAAGATAGGCATTGAAAGGCCAAGGTTTTTATAAACAAAATCTGTCTGGGATCTTTGATAAAAAATGTTTATTGTTATTGTTATATGGTGTGTGAACATGGGCATTGTGCACATGTGGATGTCAGAAGGCAATTTATGGGGTTGTTTCTCTCTCTTCATCTTTTATATAGGTTCTGAGGATCAATCAGACTTAGGTTGTCAGGACTGAGTGGTAAGTTCTTTTTACCTGCTGAGATAACTCATCACCTGCCCCCCCCCCCCAATTTTTAAAGACAAGATTTATATAGGTCAGACTGGCCTGAACTTACTGTGATTTTAAACTCCTAATCTTCCTATCTCCACCCCTCCACTGACATATTAGTACATCTGGTTTGTGTGGGGCGAGGCATCAAACCCAGGGCTTTATGGATGTTGGACATTTCTTCTTTTCATTTATTTATTTGTGTGTCTGTGCATGCATGTATGCACGTGCAGCATGGTGTGTGTGTTGGTCAGAGGCCAACTTTCAGGAAATATTTTTTCTATTGACTATGTGGATACTAAGGACCCACTCCAGGTTATGAGTCTTGACAGCAATTGCCTTTATGCATTGAAAAATCTTGTTAATTTTTATTATATTTATTTATTTTTTTAATTTGTTTCCTGTAGTGTGTATGCGGAAGTACATGTGGAGGTCAGAAGACAGCTTGCAGAAATCAGTTCTCTCACTCCATCATGAGGATCTGGGGAACCAAACTACCGTTGGAGGATTCTCTACCAACTGAGTTATCATCTTGCCAGCCTGGAGTCCTCAATATTGAAAAAAATTTTGGAGTTCTTATGAACAAAGATGGTAAAAGCTATGACAATGAGTATTTGCTGTCAGCTGATGAGGACACATAGCAGACACAGTTGATGAGATAAAATAGATTTTACAGTGACTGTTATAGTTTGGAGTTCCATCAATGATTTAAAACCCAATTTCATTTCCATCAGTGACTCATATGGTCTATTTTTTGTCCCATTTATTAGACTTCCAAATCCTCCAAAGATAAAAATAACCAGTAAAGAAATTTCAGAAATCTCAAATTCCCCAACTAATCTAATCAAATAAATTCTATCACCAAAAGTAATCAGGAAAAAAAATGCAAGATCTTAATTTTAGCTGTTTAATTTGGGCAATTTCTTTAAGTATGTGTAACCTTCATGTTATTACTTCGGTCTCTATAAATTAGGTCTCAGATCTCATTTGAAATCAAGTCTAAAATTCATTATCTATGTATGACTTTAATATTCTTCATCTATCCGTGCTCTTGTTGAATAGAGTATATATAACTGTTATCCCAGATAGTAATTAATACCTTTATAATTAGGGTCACAAATTCATGACACAGTTATAGAATATTTTACAAAGAGAATCTGTGATAAATTTTGGATCTTTCTCTATTTATATGATTTGCTGCAGACCTGGTTTAATGTTCACAGATTGCACATGGAATAAACATCCATGTCTACATCACTAACTTTATATACTATGATGTTGTATAGGTGAAGCACCATCTATAATGGTGAGGAAGAAAACCCTAGAATTCTAATATGATAAACAAATGGACCCTAACAATACTTAAGCAATACAAAGATGCTAATATGAATTAAAGTCATACAAGAATCAGTTTTATTTGTTCTCAATTACTACACAATAAAGAAATGGTTAGACCATTGCATTTTGGCCATCTATTGATATAGTGGCTTATCTTTTATCCCAATTGTCCTACTTTGTGGCAATTTTAATGACAATGGCCCCCATTGGTTCATATATTTGAATATTTGGTCCCTAGTTGGTGGAGCTGTTTGAGAAGGATTGGGAGGTGTTGCTTTGTTGGAGGAGGTGTGCCATTCTCAGTTCTGTCTGCCCAGTGTTTGTCAATCAAGATGTCAGCTCCTAACTGCTGCAGTGTCACAGGCTGCCTACTGCTCTGCTATCCTTCCTGATAATTATGAATTAACCCTCTGAAACTCCAAGACCCCATTAAATGTTCTTTTCTATAGATTGCTTTGGTTATGATGTGTTATCACAGCAATAGAAAAGTAATGAAGACAAATTTCAATGTAAAAATATTAAATTTCAGTGTAACAATTATAGGCTAAATATGCAGTCATTTAAAATGATAACCAATAGGTTTAGTCATCTTATTTCCATTAAAATATTTAAAATATTGTTCATTAAAATATTTTTGATATCTTCATTGTGTATATGATGCATTATAATCACTTCTACCTCCTATATTCCCACCTCTCTCTATTCCTGACAGATTGTCCTCTAACCTACAAGCCCCTTTCCCACATTCATGTCTTATTTTTTCAACTCACTGTTTTAAACAAAGTTGTCTGTGTGATCATGAGCTTGGAGCTATCCAGGGAGTGTAGTGTGATTACTTATGGGTCACAACTAAAGAAAATAAGTGTCTTACCCCTCAAATTTACCAGTAGTCAATAGTTCAGCAAGGTAGGGTCCCAGGAGCTCCTTCTAAATCCTTAGTTGATTCTTGATAAGCTTAGGCTTGTGTAGGCCCAGTTAAAGCAACATTGCAGATGTTGTGAAAGCATCTCTGCAATGGCTATGGCATACTCTGAAGATAGCATTTTGACACCTTCTCTTTATCTTCTGGTCCTTGTATTGTTGCAGGATAAATGAGACTCAGGGATAGATCTCTGAGAAAGTTGGAGATATTACAGAGAATAAACACCACAGTCAGATCTTACCAGCTGTCTTCCAGCTTCCTCAGCTTGGCTTCTCTTAGCTTCCTCCCCTGTCTTTCTATGCCTGCCCTAAATACTCTTTCCTAAATTAAGGTGTGGCCCCACCAATGACTGCCTGGGAGCCTGGAATTCCTTCTGTAAACAAAGATGACCTTGAACTCAGTTGGAATTAAGGGTCCCTGTGCTGGGATTAAAGGTGTGAATCACCACTCTCTGATCCTCCTAGACTTACTGTGGTTAGATCCCTCCTGTATCTCAGAAACTTCTGGAGCTTTTATTAAATCTCTGCATTGTATGGTCTATCTATCTATCTATCTATCTATCTATCTATCTATCTATCTATCTATCTATCTATCTATCTATTTTTCCTCTTCAGCAGTGTTACTTGAGCCTTAAAGTGGGTGATAAAAATGTTTTGTTTGTGGCTGAACATTCAACCATCATGTATTCTCAGTACTTTGAACAACCATGAGTTTCTGCATTCAGCATTGTCTTCAGTAAAGAGATACTTTTCTGAGCAGGGAGTAGCATTTATCTGTGGCATAAAGATAAGCCTTTAGAAGGTAATTTGGTACTATATCAGATTATCTAAAACAAACAAACAAACAAACAAACAACAAAAAACCAAAAACAAAACCAAAACAAAATAATAGTGAGTTCTTCACTAGGACCCATGACCGCCTGAGTGTGGGTTTTTGACTAAATTAACAGTACATTATGGAGTGGGTCTAAAATCCAAGCCGATATGGCTGATTACTCCTACAGTCGTTGCATTACTGTTGTATCAGTGGGTACATCTAGCCTATTAAGTTGATATTATATTTCATAGTATTCACAGCCAGACAAGATGACTTATGTCTTTTCTTCCATAGAAGCCTATGTAGTAACTTCTGCCACCATGGAATCTAGCTAACTAGAGTAGATGAGCTTAAACAGGGATGGCCTGGGGGGCAGGGGGAGAGTGTTAATCAAAATGAAGGGTGTGTAAAAAGACATATGAAAAATCTACTACATTATAAACCAGGTAAAAATATAAATTAATAACTTTACTATTCCCAGGAAGTTGACTAGGTGTTCAGTACGAGGCATGGTTTCTCTACTGTTGAATGGGTCTTAAGTCTAATTATATAGCTGTTGGTTACAACTGATATGTGAGTGCCCTTTATTGCACCTTTATGCAGACTGTTCCATGCTGTTAACTGTCTTGGCTCATATATGTTACAGCCTTCTTTTTTTTTTTTTTTTATCCCTCTGTTGGCAGCTTAAATTGCAGAGCTATAGAAGTTAGACTACAAGAATGAGGCTTTCAGGTCAGATACAGCTTGAATGATCTGAGTTCTGTGTCCTAAGTATATTGCCATCTGCAATAGGGACCTGCCCAAAGCCTCTGAAAGCTACATAGATCTATATTGTTTTGGGAGTCACTCTATTAACTACCCTGACCAACCATACAGCCTTAATTTTCTTGAGAAACATTTCATAAGAAAGTATCACAATCTGGCATTGGATTTTTTTATTTAATGTACTGTGGCACTTAGATGTAACAATACAATATATCTTCAGCATTATCCAGCACACACACACACACACACACACACACACACACACACACACACACACACACACCACATTCTAAATCCTATCTCTTACCCACAGATAAATATAATCAAAAAAGTCCCTCTTTACAGCAAATGAAGACAATCACAGAAAACCACAACTGAATATAACACAGAGACCAACTGATCATGGGGAGCCCAGCATCAATGGATACATCTACATTGCAACCCCTGCATCTATAATTCAGGAAACAATTTGAAAGAGAGAGGTGAAAGGTTGTTAAGAGCCAGAATTTCTGCTGTGAAATGGCTGCATAAATAAGACCAGACAATGGCAGTATCAAGGAACATGTTAAAGAGGAAGGGGAAATTTTCATTATGTTCTACTCCTAGACAAGGGCCTGCAGGCAACTAGTGAGAATTAGCCTCTTCCAGAGATGAACCCTCTTCTTGCTTTTCCAATGCAGAGTGGTCAGCCTTGAAATCATATTTACACAAATAACGGAGGAGATTCAGCAAGATGTGTGTGTGTGTACACACATACACACATAACAATTACAATCAATGAAAGAAGACTGCCACTTGAGAGTGTAGGAGGGTTATGGGAGGAGTTTAAGTGTGATTAGCTAGAAGAGGCTTTAGGCAGGAAGGGGAAAGTGACATAAGTTTGCTTCAATTAATTAGAAGCACGTTAAAATAAATTAAAGTTAAAATGAAGAATTAGAAGGGAGATATATAAAAGTATTAGCAATTATAAATGTGTTCACTCAGAGTTATGGAAAAATGAATATTTAGCAGATAAATTCAGTATAAACTCCTAAAATTTAATTAATTATTTTTTTTGCCTTTTATGTAATATTTCTCTAATTCACCTTAAGAAAAAAACCTTGGGTAAAAATTTCATTTAAACTCCTGTGCCTCCTTTATTGTAATGCATACTCAGAGACAGATTCTACTCCTTAGGACTCACACTGCATATTAAGGATATACTCTGCTTATGGCTTCTTGTTCTTTGGGGTTAGCCTGATACTTTTGAGCTTCATTCTTCCATAGAACAAGAACCTTCAGGGTAAGGGGAAGTGGCAGGAAGACTGCTATCAGTGCCAACTGGAAACCAGTCCAGAAACACTGGAAATTCCAGGCCAGCTAGGGTTACATAGTAAGACTCTATCACAAAAATGAAATTCAGTGCTTCCACCCAAGGATGTACTTGACCTGCTCATGACTGAAGGCCCCATGTGCTTATTAGCCAGCATCACTGCCTGCTTTTTAATTTATCTTCGGTCATGAAAGTATCTTGTGAGTAAGAATTTCTCATTTATCAAGAGTGTTGCACATGCTGTGAAATTTAGCATTTTTATTAATGATTAGCTTTCAGGCACCTTTTTTTGTATTTCCTAATTTTTGAAGTAATTATCTTGCCAAATTATAAGGCTAAAGGTTCAGACTAGCAGCTTTTCGGGGTTCCAATATCAGTAAAAATTTCAAATAACTTAATTCTAAACATTAGCACAATATTGTATTTAAAACTCATTATTACAGCCATGCACTGTCTGCCATAATAGAAAGGACAAAATGTGATGATCTTTAACATGACTATCCTTTGTTTCAATAATAGTGTAAGTTTCTTTCATATCGTGTTTGGTGTGGTATAAGTTAAGACTGGGCTCAAGGCAGTAGCTGGGTGATAATGAACATATATGCCTAGTGTGCTGAGCTCTGGGGTGGCCTTCTGTTCTGATAAGAGCTATACAATGTCTGGACATGCTTCCACACGCATGTAATGCAACACTTTGGGTATAGAGCAAGGAAAATCATGGTTCCAATGTTTTCTAAAACTACACACTAGATTGGAGGTTTAGTGAGCTATGTGAGACCCTGTCTCAAAACCCCAAACTAATGGACCAAACAAACTAACAAGTATGTAATGTAAAACATGAAACTTCATAGATAGCATTGTAAGGGACCCAGTGTCACAAGGGACCATATTCTATGGATATTCAAGAAGTTTTTAATGTTTACAAATTATTTTAGATATATATATATATTTTTTACCTCGAGGTTAACCAATGGGTACTAAGTTACACTTAACCAGGAGCAATGTTTTGGAGTTTCTCTTTTTAATAGTAACTGTGGACTGTGATAATGTTCCCATCCACTACACAGAGCTAGATCAGCCAATGAGAGGTTATTGAAATTTGCATAATGTACATATCAAAATGTCATGTTCTCCTTTACCATTATAATTTTATGTGTGAGTTAATGTCATTAGAAATGAGCTTGTTATAACTTACACACAATCAGTGGCGTACATTTACTTGGTTGAGGTTATCCCAGATGAGTCCTGTTTTGTGTTCTCCATAGCTCCTGGCACTTTCTGATTTCTGACACATATGGTGGCCACAATTTCTTTATGCTCTTCTTCTTAAGCCCCTTCAGGGATGTAATTGTAGACTGTAGATCTAGCTTGATTCTCTATTTCCAGCACTTAGCACAATGCCGGTTACATAGCCAATTGTCAGGAAATACTTAATTGAATAAATTGAATTGATCAGATTTAGGTCCTCAACAAATACCTCTTGGATGATTAAAACTCAATTATCTTGGAGAGAGCTCATTATTTAATGAAGGAACTGCTCATATTGAGAGCAGTAATTCAGTGATGCTCCAGTGAAGATTTAACTCTCTCCTCTTGGGCTTTTCCATACATGATAATGCTCATGTGTCTGCTTTACAGCCTCTTCGCATGTAAGTGCTGCTTGGAAAAGCAAGCTTGTGCTTCATTTTTCTATGTCTAAAAGGCACACAACTCGGCCAAGCTATTTATTCATTTTTCTCACATTTAATTTTCTTTTCTTTAAACTTAAGCCACATGAAGCACCTGCTCCAGACCTGCAGAGTGGATAGCGTGGGCCACTGGTGTTTATCTCTGTGGATCTGCATCTGACAGGGACTGTGCCAAGCAATGAGTCCTTTCTAGTTCTGGTCTCTCCTTTTCAGTACAGTGGGTTTTAAATTTGTCATCACAATTTAGAGAGCAAACATCTTAACTCAGTTTACTGTCCCCACATAGCTTCAGCTTATGCCAAACACCGTTTTGCAGGATGCCTGCGACTAAGCTTGCTTTTTACAGGTAACTGCCTTGCTTTTCTGACTCCTATCCAGATTTCCTCAAACCACTAAGAAAGAAAAGTATTACTCACAATTCAGCATGTCTATTGCCTACTTTTTACTTTCTCCTCTTGCTGAATCCCAGTGCCTGGGCACCTTTATTCAACATATCACATCAGTTTTGTTTAAAATTTTTGTTTCACAGCACATGGAGAGAAGCGTTTCCTTTAAGGATGCCCTTGGATGCTACACCCAGAAAAGAATCTCTTGTCCTGCTTGGCATTTCATTTGTTCCCACTGCTGCGCTTGCTATATATCTGCTGGTGCTCTCTGCTCCTGCAGCATTCAGCACACGGTCCCTTCTCATTGCTTCCTTGAGAATCTGCCTGAGATCTCGCTGGTTCTGTCTCAACCCCTTATAAGATTTTAACATTATTTCTTCCAAAACTCTTGTGATGCTGATTTCATAGTATCAGGGCTTTAAGATGATGTGAACATGGCGGCTCTTTCCCTTATGAGGAGGTACAAGTCTCTTGGGTAATATTTGGCTAACTTACTCTTCTGCTTCCCCCAAAGTCAGCCCATAGTGTTCTCTGGAGGCTACAGGCCTCAACACACACCCAAACAACTGGATCCTTGTTCTTGGACTTTATGGTCTTCAGAAAAGTGAGAAAATAACCCTCTGTTCATCTGTTCAAATATTTATTCTCCTCTCTCTCCCTCTCTCTCTTTTCATGCTAGGATCAAACTGAGAACTTTGTGAGGACAAGTGCACTTTCATTGAGGTCCAGCATTTTTGTCTTTCAGCAACTCAAATGGCCTGAACTCCCAGCTGAGAAGCTCATATTGCCTGTTGCAGTGCCTTACCCATGGTGGTAACAACCCCACTGAGCTAACCAGCCACCGTGCAGGGATAGAAATTTCAGGCATTTCTCTTTCCTGCCAAGATATCCCTACTCTTATGGTTGCTGTAGTTTGGGACCTTCACATTAGTTTGGAGTAGGTGGGAAATTTGAACCCCAGTAACAAATGAGTAATGACATGTGCCCGTGGTGATGAGGCAGAGAGGCAAAGGGTACAGAAAACTGGTTGAATAGAAAGACATTAAGTGAAGGTCCTTGTCAGTGGAATTTGGCTTTCAAGAAGAGAGAAGAAGCACACTGTCCTTCACACCTTCCTTCCTTCCTTCCTTCCTTCCTTCCTTCCTTCCTTCCTTCCTTCCTTCCTTCCTTCCTTCCTTCCTTCCTTCCTTCCTTCCTCTCTCTTTCTTTCTGTCTTTTTCTTCTTTTCTTCTTTCCTTTCTTTCTTAATTTAATTATTTTCATTAAAAAATGTCATCTCCATCAATGTATTCCCCTGCTCCCCCTCCCCACCCCTCCCAATCCTTCCCAGTCAGCCCTCAGCCTCACCCCTCCCCATCCACACATCCCCTCCCCCAAAAGGGCAAGAAGTCCCAAGGTGGGCCAGCCCAGCTGGCCACATCCACTCCAGACAAGTCCTATTCACTCATCCCAAAGTCAATGCTGGGCTGGGTGTTCCTCTATAGGGAATGGGCTCCAAGGTGCCAGCCCATGAACAGGGACTCAGTCTGATCCCATCATGGCAGTTGAAAGAAAGCCGCCCACCCCAGGAGGGCCCAGGTCCCCCTCCAGATGGATCTCCAGTGGCAATTCCCTATTCAGTGAGCTCCCCAGAGCTCCAGCCAGTCATCACCTTGGGAACCTTCTTCATAATCCCTATCCCTCTGCTCATACAGGCTCTCCTCCCCTGCTCTCAGCTAGATGAGGAGTGTTGCAATGGGGTTTCTGGTCCTGGGCAGCCAGAGGTCCAAACCCACAGACCTGCTGCCCCAGATCCCTTAGCCACCCACAGCTGCTTATGCCCCCAGAAATGATTCAGATGCTTATATTAACTTTATGCTTATGGCTCAGTCACATTGCTAGCTTGCTCTTTCATCTTAACTCAACCATTTTCACTAATTTGTCTGCCATGTGGCCCGTGGCTCACCTGTGTACCTTACATGTGTACCTTACATGTGTTCCTTACATGTTGCTCCTTTGGGCTTCTGGCTCAGTCTCCCTGACTCCGCCCTGCTTCTCCTACCTATGCTGATTTCTCCTCCTAATTTTTCTATGGTGTCTGTCATGGGCCAAAACAGCTCCCTTATTTAAAGATTGATATTCACAACATACAGAAAGACATTCCCACATCATAGGAGCTCTACTTAGTGCTCAGCCATGATCTCTGCCTCTACCTCCATTGCCTGTTGGATGGAGGTTCTGCAATGACACCTAGGGTGTTTATTCATTTGATTATAGGGAAAGTCCTGTTTAGGCACCCCCGCCACCATTGTTTGGAGACTTGGCCAGGGACATCCTGCGAGTTCCTGGACATTTCCCTAGCACCCAGTCTCTTTCCAATCCCACATTGGCTTCCTCATTAAGATACCCATCTCCCTCTTTGCTCCTCTCACTCAACCATCTCCTTCTTTCAAAATATGTTCCCAAGTCTTTTTGGTTGCAACCTGTTTTGACCCCAATTTGCTAAAGTGATCTTCTCTATTTTCTCTTCTTAAGGAAATCTCTGGATGTCTCTCTTAAGTTCCTTCTAATCCCAAGATGTTCAGGGGTTTTGGTTTGTAGCTTGGGTATTGTTTGCCTTTTGTCTAAAATATACTTATGAGTGAGTACATCCCATGTCTATCTTTCTGGGCTTATAATACCTCGCTCAGGAGGATATTCTCCAAGTCCATCCATTTGCCTAAAAATTTAAGAATGTCATTTTTTTCCTGCTGAGTAGTGCTCCATTGTGTAGATGTACCACAGTTTGTTAATCCATTCTTCAGTTGAAGGGCATCTAGGTTGTTTCCAGGTTCTTGCTATTAGGAATAATGCTGCTATGAACATAGTTGAGCTAATGCCTTTGGGGTACAAATGTGCATCCTTTGGGTAAATGCCCAATAGTGGTATTGCTGGATCGTTAGGGAGATTGATTCCCAGTTTTCTGAGGAACAGACATACCGCACTCCAGAGTGGCTGTACAAGTTTACAATCCTCCACATCTTTCTTATTTCCTGTTGTCTGTGACACCCTTGTCTGTGACCAAGGTGTTTGTATTTCACTTGTGTATAATTACTAAGTAATTAGTATAACTTTTATTATATGCCATATCAAATATTATTCACATTTAACTTGTTTTAATATGAGCTTTAAAAGTAATTTAAGTAAAATTAGTCAATTTCCAAAAATATTTGTTACATACATATTGTTTTACTTTCTATTTCTGAGAATTGACTTTTTTTTAAAAAAACCCATTCCACTCCCAAATCATCCATAGTCTCATAGTTGACAATTTAAATGGAGTAGCATAGAATACAGATGGAAACTTTCAAAAGAAAGGTATTCATGGGAAAAGAAACAAAATCTGTCAAAACCCACAGAAAAGTGCTTCTAGGTCGATTTTCTATCAATCATGGGAACAGGTGGCTAACATTTGCTAACAGAAATGCTGCCCTATATATGCACTCTTACTCTCTATCTGGAAATTACTTTTCCAAATAGATTCAGTTCCTTACATGGAAAATGGATCTTTATTTGTCTTAATGGTCAGGTAAGCATATGCCTAAATTTAAACTATAGTGTGCATAATACTGACAGTTGAACAGAAGGTAACACCTTTGCAAAGTGAAAAAAATTAACCAATTACTTTTTTTTCCTATAGAAAACCCTTTTTTGAAGCAAAATTTAAAAATCTAAAAGTTACATGTAGGAATAGCAAAATATGGGGTAATTTTTTAGATATTTGGGAAACCCTATTTAAAATAGGAAGTAGAGAACAAGAAAAACTATAGGCTTTATTTTATACAACATTGAAACTATAAAAACACTCTAAATTACTGTATCACTATTTAGGTAATGAAATGAAAACACAAGCAGCAATAAGTCTGAGGTAATTGTTTTATTAAGTCATCAAAGTTCTAAAGTTAGATTTAAACTTTGAGTGTAGTGAATTATGTAAGTGTTTTGAATTAAACACATCCAATATATTAATTGGCTTTACAATCCAAGAGTTCTTTTAAACAGCACATTTGTCTTGTGGGTGCAGTGTAAGCTCAGGGGGTATCCAGGCTTTATTGTTTTTCCCATTTTCCCTGGAACTCAGGCAAAAGCTTGTGCCCACCAAGACTACAGATAGATGAAAGCAGCAGGAGCTTTTCTTGACCAGAGGTAGGATAATGAACATCTGTCATTGTTGTGAAGGAACAAGAGGAATAAATCTACTGACGATGAAGGAGACTAGACCTAAAGATGAGAGGCTTATTCATATTTTCTTTTATAAAATTTGCTAGCTTTTAATAAAACAGAAACTTTTGACTCTAGTATTTTTAGATCTCATATTTTCAATTAGTAGAACTCACTCTACTTACAAAAATTGAAGGGATTATGTTCTTAAGTAACAGCATTTTAGGTGATAGCACGTTGATTTTCTAATGCTATAAATATTACATTGTAATCTGATTCTCAGAAACAATGCCAAGAGCAGAAATGGAAAAGGATGGCACTTTTACTGACTACTGCAAGGCAAACTGTACATATGAATATAAATGAATGAAACTGGGCCTCTGTTTTACACCAGATAAAAATTCAGGAGGCACTAATAAAGACATGAATATCACATCTGAAATGCTAAAAGTCATCAAAGAAAATATAGGACTAGATCTTTTAGTATCCATAATGACTTGAATAGGTTGCCAGAGTTCCAAACACCAAGGGGAAAATGAAGCAGGACTGCATGGATCTAAAAAGCTCTACTCATCAATGTTAACAGCCAAGGCAAAAGACAATATACAGTTCAAGAGAAAACACCTGTAAACAATATGTCTGATGAATGCATTTCCAAGGCATGTAAGTAACATACAGCTCAAGAGGAATAAAGGGGAAAGTAAAGCTAGATATATTCTGATTAAAATTATAGGCAATGGAAATGAACATATATTTCCTTTAGACATACAGGTGGTCAACAGACCTTTGGTTCATGATCACTAATAACCAGGAAATATTAGTCATGTTGACAATAAGTTATCACCACAAACCCATTAAAAAAGATATAAAAAATTAGATAGCATTATCGAAGATGTAGTGAAATTTATTTTTACACCATGTGAGTGTGAATGGTGCACCCATTAACAAAACTGGGATAAAGATTTCTCAAAAATGAAAATCAGAACTTCTACCACATCAGCAATCTCAAACTTGGGCACTTGAGCGAAAAAAAAAAGATCAAAGTTATGATCTGGAAGAGATATTTGCTCTCCTTTATTCACTGTAGCATTACTCTCAATGACAAGGTTTTTTAAAATTTATTTTGCCCCCTGAATTATGATTGGTGTGCCTCAACAGGCCTGTAATGGTGATTCACAAATACATGCTAACAACCACATATTTTCATCTATATCAAGCTAATTATTGTTGGGTAGACATTTAGATAGATATTCCAGTATGCATACCATCATATAACCTTTGAGAAGGTGCTTCATATAGAAACAGGCCCATCTCACTTTAATAAGACTAAGTATAGAAAGGCTAATATTCTTTCTAAGTATCAGTGTGACTGTTAATGTTACTTGTCAGCTTGGTAGTATCTAGGATATTTGATCATGCCTCAGAGGAATTACTTTGGTGACATCAGTTGATGTGGGAAGATGTTTCTTGGGTGTGGCTAGGACCATTCCATGGGCAGAAATCTTGGACTGCATAAAAGAAAAGAAGCTGGATGTATACATTTATTGTTCTTTGTCCATGACTTTGTATCCACTCTGAGCAGCTGCTTCATGCTTCCCTGCCATGCTTCTTTGAACTTGGAGCCAGAATAAAACCTTTCTTCCTGAAGTTGCTTTGTCAGAATATTTCACATAGAAACAGGAAAAGAAACAAAGACAATTAGTAAATGCTGCATGATATTTCATATGCTAGACCGGTGATTGGTAGAGTCTGACTCAGATGATTCATCTGGATTTATTATATTCTTTTCTATTATCCAGGAGAGTTCTGAGGGAGTGGGTGGTAGATAGATACATTTAGTAGAGGAGAGTGGAGTTCTAGACAATCAGGGCTAGGGAAGTCTGTACTATTAAGAAAGCTGTGTTTGGAGATGATACATTTGCTGAAATGCACAAGGTAGAGGGATTTTTTTATTTGATAAAAGAAACTTAGGGGAGTCTAGGAGATGTTTGCTTCTGTGCACATTGTCTGTAGAACACAGTCTATACTCTGAAACTTAGTTTACTTTTCACAGTTGTAAAATGAGAAAATTCCTTCAAATAGATTTTATATAACATTCTAGATAATGAAATAATATTCAGATGGTATCACATATTATACAGTTACTATTATCTCTCAGAACTTTCCTTATAAGACTCTGTATGTTGCAAATGAATACTTCTGCTTGGAACATAGGGAAAAAGAGAGTGCAACTTATACAGTACCAAGATAATCATGATTCCATGTGAACTGGAGGCAAATTGTTCTTTGTAGAGTGGAGGACATAAGGAAACTAAAAAAGAATAAAAGAAAAAACAAATTCATATAAAGCTATCAAATATGGAAATGAAGAATCTGTGTCTGTCCTACAGGCCTTTGTTACTCGACAGGATTTCTCACAGGCATCCTTTTCTTTGTCTTACTGTGACCCAGGATTTGCGAGAATAGCTTCAAAGACGAAAGGTTTGTTCAGGATGCTGGCTTAAGGACTTTTGCCCATAGATGGCTGGAGTAATGCCTTCAGGTAGAGTATCACAGAAGAAGGAGCATGTAGGATATGGAGAAACTTCAAGGGACCTGGAGAACAGAGAGAATCTGTAAGGTCACCCTTTCCAGTGATCTACTACCTTCAAATAAGCATCACTTCTTCATTTCCAGACCTGCCAAAACAGTGTTACTGGCTGGAAACGAGATAGATTTCATCACACAAAGCTGAGGAGGATGTCTCACCAGCGCTGCCATTAGCAAGAAAAGGGTGACACTGGTACAGAAGGCTAATAAAACAATTAACTTTTTCATGGGGGAGACTCACCTCCAATTATTTACATTATTTCTTGTTTGGTGAAATTTTTGTGAAAGTGAGCCATTATTCTTTAATCCATAGTAAGTTAAAAAAGGAAAAAGGAAATGGAATTCTTAAGCATGGTAGATATATGGAGATGGCTCAGTAGGTAAAATGCTTGCTTTTGAAACATGGGGACCTGATTCATATTTCAATTACACATACAAAAGCCTGGCACTGTGGCTAATATGTGTAATCCCAGCAGGGACGGGGCAGGTGAGTCCCGAGGGCTCACTGAGCAGCCAACTAGCTGAAGTGTTGAGTTTCAGGTTTAGTGACAGACATAGTCTTAAAAAACAATGTAGACAGTCCTTGAACTCTGCTCTCCACATATGCACATGCGGATAACACACACACACACACACACACACACACACACACACACACACACACGAGTCACACACAGTGCACATTGCAGTATTTCAATTTTTCTAATGAATAGCTTGAATAACTGATATATTTAAAAAAGGTGTTTTTGTGTTTTGCATACACATTAGCAAAAGACAAAATTATTTAAAGAAAAATGGATTACTGAATTGCTAAAGTTGAGTTCCAGCCCTAAGACCAAGTAAAACAAGCTGGAGGCATTTCTCAGAAGAAACACATGGACAAGATAGGTGAATGGAATTGATAACTTCTCTCATTAAAGACACTACCTTGAATTCTTAATTTTTGTTGTTATTAAGAATTGAAATTGTTCAAAAACACAATGCAAACACTCCTTCTGTTCCTAAAACATTCTAGTTACATCATTCTTCTGTATCATTGATTTTAGTGAAGGATGGAGCAGAGTGTGTCTCTTCTAAAGTTCAGCCAATGTCACATAAAAAATGGAGGAGATCACCAAAGCAGATATAGAGTCCAAATGGAAAGAAAATCATTCTATGCCCAATATGTAAAGGCACGAGCATAAGAAATGGAGGCTCTTATCCAGCAATCTAAGGGAAGCTTGTTTACACAATGCTTATTGCAAATGAAATTAGACCTCAGTGTGTAGTATAGTCAGGGACCTTCAGGGATTTTCTTGTGGAGTGCAGGGGACGGTTATTATCAAATCATATAGTCTAACCTACTTTCACAATTTTCCAACATCTCAGTATGACTTAAAAGTAACACACATTGGTATAGTTCATCCAGGCTCATTCTTCACAACTTGCTTTAATGCTATGGTTGTGTATATTTTGTTAATTTTTAGGCTTATGAAATTATATCTGTCTTGAGGGGTTTTTTGCTTGTATATTAATGTTCTTCTAATGCATCGATATGGACTCAAAATGAAATGTATCCAGGCCTGTTTCTAGCAGTCCTTATCATTTCCTAATACCCCAGTATTTAGCCTTTGTAACAGTACTTGCTAGCACTTCTCACCAGAATTCTAGTTGGCCCTTAATCTGCTCTGACAGATGAGAACTAAAATAGTAAATTGTAGAATCATGTCAAGTCTGATGATGTAGGATGTCTTTGCAGAGCAGTGGACACAGTATTTGTATCCTAATGCTTATGATGGTCATCTCAATTAGACTTTTCTTCAAAATAACTGAAGATGTAGAACTGAGAAACAAACAACTCTACATACATTTATTTTTAATTCTCAAAACTCTGAGTCTGACAAAGATAAATACACAACTATCTAAATTCAGGCCAGCACCAGGGTTATAATGCGGTTCAGAAGGCAGATAATTTGGTGAAATTATCTACTTGGGATTTTATTTAACTTTTAAGAGGTAAGGACTATTCAGATGGAGGAAAATAATGACAAATAGCTAAGGACATTCATAAAAATTAAACTATAGTGTATGTGTGTGTATGTGTGTGTGTTAGCTTTGTGAAGATCGTAATGAAAACCATGGAAGCTATTGATCATTTTATTCTGATACTGAACTTTCATGAAAGCAAAGACTTACCTGCACTGAACACAACACTGACACTGTCTTATATGGAATGCAGAACTGTATTTCTATCCATCCTGATACAATGATACAATAAAAATTTGAGGGTATATTTGGATGCCAATACCAATTACTTGGGCTTACTGGTTGTTTTATATTGGTCTGAAAGGTTCTCCCCTCCCATTTCCATGTAGTGAGTACTTTTTATCAGGTGCTTGTAGTTTGTATGTGAAATGTAGATATATTCATTAGACAAGTTAGCAAAAGACAAAAATAAGAGTTGGAAATATTTAAAACCTTGATAAATGGCATTGACTCCACATTGCTTGAGAAGTCTTTAATGAATACAGATCTTTACTATGGACTTGATCAATCTGGAGTAGATGAAGAAAATGACTGAGGAGGGACTGAGTGCGCGTGTACCAGCTTTGGGGAAATGTAGCAGACAATATGAGAATGTATAGTTGAAGCTGTGTTCTGATGACCTCAAAAGGCTGCTTAGGCAGCCATCTTATCACCAGTGAGAAGACTCCAGAAGTTACAGAATGCCCAACTAACAAGGCATTTTCGGGGTGAAATAATTGGGTTTATAATTATCCTAGCTTTTATTGTTGCTTAACAAAAGGATAATGCTAAGAAATAGGGAGTGATGAATAGACTTAATCCTTATTAAAATATCTTGTTTTATGAATAAGAAGGTGAATTTTGAGTTAGCTACTTAAGAAATTCAAAGCAAGAAAGTTTTGCCTAAAGATTACATCCTAGAGAGAGTAATTCAGGTGTCGAGGACACTGAGGTCGCTCATGAAACCTGCTTCCTTCTACTTCGCAGGACTGACTTGTGTTCCAACTTTCCACAGTTTTCACTTTTGTCAGAATTCTCCTGAAAATCTTAAACAATTACATAACCAGTCACATTATCAGCAAGATCCTTATGCCTCACATCTATGATCAGACATTTCTATCAGATAGCTTAAAAGTTATGGAACTAAATAATGCTAGTCCTGGAATTTAATAATAAAACCTGGCAGTTTCTACCTTATTGAAAAACCAAAGAAAAACATTCCAAAGTTGTTTGTTTAAAATGCAGCCATAAAATAAGAGTATTAGAGAATATGCAATGTCATTTGAGTCTTGTCATGATTTTCTGAGACAATTGGGAAATTATTACTGTTTCTGGGAAAGTGGAAATTTAAAGTGGGTATTTTCTCGAGTCATGATGGAGAGGAGTGGGAGTCAGTCTGATCAGTCCCAAGCCTGTGTGCACCAGGTTCTTCCACAAGTGGTCCACTGTGTGTTGTACTTGACTATCAGTGTCAAGCAGTTTGCACATTTCCATTTCTTGCCCACAAATCCAAGAGTCTACCCATTCTTTAGATTTGAATAATTGTGCCAATATATAAATAATATCTAAACTTAAATGTAGCAATTCTCTATAGGTACGTCTCACTAGTATAGCTCTCCTAAAAGGTAGAACTTAAGACTTGCTTGGCATAAATAGCTTTTAAGAGAAAGAATTGGCTTTCCTGAGAGCCTGTCACATGGTCAAAGACATGAGAGTCTTCAGAATATGATTGCTATTAACAGGAACAATTTGAAAGTTCAAAACTAATTTTAGAAATTATTTTACCATTTTTTTTAAAAAAAAGACATAATTTGCAGTCTTGAATCATTTTGCAAAGGCCCTTTCTGGTGTTTTACTTAGTTAAGGGAGAAAACAGTTGTTTGATGTCATAGCTGACCACAGATGGCTAAGTGAGATTTTTCTAAAGCTGTGTTTTTTTTAAAGGTTATTGTCTTCCATGATTAGAAATGTATACAGGCTTGTGAACGCACAGGCACATATGCACTTAATGTCTGGCTATTTGGGAGCTTTCTGTCTGTCTGTCCACTTTCTCCTCTATCTGTCTTTCTGTGATAATATATATTTTGCCTTTAGGTAAACAAAACCTACAAAAATTGCTGCTTTATAGTTGTCATTTTAGGTCTAGCTAATATTTAAATACTTAGATATAAATATAAATAATTAATTTAATTTTGATTTTAGCTGATAAATTTTATGTTTATTTTTTACCACAAGTGTTTAAATGACCATGAAATAACCACATGCTTGTCAGATGGCAAAATTTAAAACTAAAGAAAATATTGCTAAAAATAGAAAAACATATGGTATTATCAGAAGTGTAATGTAGTACAGTTTGTAATGTTTTCAGCGTCTGCTAAGACAATACATACAAATGCTAAGACCCACATATCTGTGCATATATCTAAATAAAAATGCAAATTTTGTCAAATAAACTTTAGGAATTTTATTAACACAATTCATAGTAGCCCCAATTGAGACATGGCCCAACTACCTACTTATAGAATGGATGAATAAGGTACATTATCATCTCATAATGAGATCTTATAAAGCAATAATAGAGCCAAAAGGAATATATCTTTTGAAGTAGTTTATTTGAAGAGTGCTTCATAGTACCATTGTTACCCTACTTCTTTTTCTTTTTTTCCTTAAATGCTTCTATCAGTTCTTTGAGAATGTCATACACTGTATTTTGATCGCATTGTTCCCTTACCCCAACTCCTACCAGATCTTTTCAATCTCCTTACTCACTCAACTTCATGCTTTTTCTCTGTCTCTCCCCACTCTCCTCCCTACCAATGGACTCCAATTTTTATTCGCTGACTATTCCTGAGTGTAGGGCATGCCCTGGAGTGTGGTATATATAAGATGTTACTTCATTGAGGAAAAAATGATTTTCCTTCTTCTGTAAGCAATCAAAGGTCAACAGCTCATCAGCTAGGGGTCATATTTTATGCCCGTTTTTATTCCTCTATGCTGGGATTTTGTCTGGCTTGAACCTGTGAAATTCTTGTACATATTCTCACAATCTCCATGAGCTCACAAGCACATCTGCTCTGTTGTGCTGGGAAAACATTAGTTCTTTGAAGTTATCTACAATCTCTGGCTCTTATAATCTTTCTGAAACCCCTTTCTTCTGAAATGGTTTGGGAGTCATGAGGGGAGGCATATAATATAGATGTCCCATTTAGGGCTGAGCACTCTGTGATCTTCTGTTCTCTGCTGATTAAACAGTTGGTCTCTGTGTTAACTGCCGTATACTTCAGGAAACAGATTCTCTCATGAGGCTCAACAACAGACCTATGGATATATCAATAAGTCATTAGGAGTTGTTTTAATGCTCTGTCCATTTTGCTTAAAAATAGTAGTAGGTTCTCCTCTGGCCCTAATGACTAATGTGGCCATGCATTTTTCATCTCATTTATAGGGTCAAATATGGGTTCCATCTTGCACTGTGATCCTTATATATACTCAAAAAGTGATGGGTTAATTCTATAACATTCATGTAACCATGGCACCAGAACCATATAAGACAGCTCATAGCTGGGTGAGAGTAATGATTATTATTCTCCTTCAAGAGCAAGCATAGTACCTTCTAGCAGTAGGAAAGCTAGCCTGTAGGGATGATGCTTTCAGTTAGCATCAGTAATATTTTTTCATATTCTATGACTCAAAAATGTGTTACCTTCAGCAATAAAGTTTTACCATAAAGTTCTGGAGGGTAACCAATAGCATTGTCAACAGCTTCTAATTTGAGAAAGGGGTGTATGGGACCCTAATGGACAACAATACAAAAAGAGGTAATCCATTCTTGATGATGGGATTTTTGTTTGGGAGCATGCAGTATCTAGTTGAGGTATTCCCCCTCTTCAGGAATTGGGTAACTACATTTACAGGTACGTGGATTTCTGTGTATTTTAGGAAGCTTCTACAGTAGATGGTGTCCATATGGTTTTTTTCCCCATAAGGCCATTATTATTTAGTCATCCTCCCCATATTCTCTTCTCTAACCTTATCTCTCATCTAAATAGTAAACTGATTAATTGGTATATTTTGTTCACGTGAAACCTGTGATGGTCACAGAGGAGTTAAGTGGTGTGAAAAGGGAAGTATTTGAAAGAACACGGGCGAAGAGTTTTACAGCTTTTGAGGAGAGTTATGTGTGTGTGTGTGTGTGTGTGTGTGTGTGTGTGTGTGTGTGTGTGTGTGTGTGTGTGTGTGTGTGTGTGTGGTTGTATGTGTATAGGTGTGTGTGTTTGTGCATGTGTGTGTGTGTGTGTGTGTGTGTGTGTGTGTGTGTGTGTGTGTGCATGTGTGGGGGGGCATGTCTTGGCAAATAGAGAGGAGCATCAAAGCACTTTGGGAGAAGAAAGCCAAAGCAGGGTGGAGGAAGGAGAAGGTACATAAGGCAGATTAATCCCCATTTTCTCAAAGTTATCAATTCCTTTTTCTAATGTTTCCTATAATTAAAATTTGACAGTCAGCCTTTCTTTCAAGTGTTATGACTTTAGCCATCATTGAAAGCTGGTGATCCTTGGTGCAAGCCTGTAGTCACCAACTCGATAGATGATTAATTCAGTTCATTGAACGTGCATAAACATGCAAACACAAGAACTACACAACCTGAGAATGTAGCTACCAGAGCATGACGATGGCTTAAACTGAGAAAATCATGCTAATTTTTGGATAATAAGTGAAGTGCTTGTGACTGTCTGCTCACAAAAGCTATGAAAGTTGAGGGGAAAATATCATCTGAGAGAAGAGGTAATTTGAGAGAAAGAAATAAAGGCTTTTTCCTTCCTTTCTTGGAAGAATCTAGCTGGTCTTAAGTGATCCATAGATTTTTGGAATGTGTCTTCTGACCTTGATAAATGTAACTTCTGTAGGGATTCTGTCAGAAATATATGCTTCTATTTCATATTTTTGTCTTTGTTAGCTGAAACCTTGAAGTACATCTTGCTCTAATACTGTTCGGTTTCACCTTAGTATTACCCAATTCCCATTTTAGCTCAGTTTTCTTCAAAGTTATACAGTCATTAGTCAATCAAAATGCACTTACTTTTTGGTTTCATACAGAGACAAATGGAACTTGAAGAGTTTTGACCTGAAAAGTAATTTCTCAGAGTTAGAACTTTACCCCACATAGGAATCAAAAATATAAATGTGACCTGAGGACTTTGTTCAATTCCTGGGGCCTCTAAAAAGCATGCCTTCTGCCTCTGTGTTGACTCAGTTTCACAAAAGGACTTTCACATGTCATATGTTTTTATTAGTATCCAGACTATTACTCCAGAGACCTGTTGTCTTTGCTAAGGAAGCTGAAGGTCAGAGAGTGTATATGTCTAGGCTTCTGTTTTCAGTGTCCCCTACAATGTCTGCCTAGTGAGGTTATGGTAACAGGATTCTTTTTCAGGTCAGGTGTTACTTGTCATTTGCTTCCCAAATATTAGAAAGTCAAAAAACATTAAAAATTTGCCCCCCCCCCCAAAAAAAAGACTTTTGAAAGGGAAATTGATAGGCAATGCATATTTATTCAGTTCACACTGGTTCATATGGGAAGATAGCTTTCTTAAGAAAGGTCTCTGTTCAGAGCTGTGTGGATGTTGTCTTGGTAATTGAGGCCACACTGGTAGTTTGTAAAGAGCAATTCATTGACATTATTCTTTAAAATATAGAGTATAAAGCTAAAGTCCTGGGTGTAGTAAGCGGTTTCTGGCCTGGACTTTCGGGCCTAGCCTCAAGGTTTGGACCCGCAGACCTGCAGGGTCACACAGATGCTTACATTAATTTTAGGATGGTTGGCCTAAGGCCCAGGCATATAACTTGCTAACTCTTTACCCTTAATCTAACCCATGACTCTTATCCTGTTCAGCCATTCGGCTTGGTACCTTTTCTCAGAGCAGCACAGTTGTCCTCGGCATCTTCTGGCTTCTCTCTGGCATTCTGCTCTGTTCTTCCTGTTCCCAGAGTTTTCTTAATCTGGTAGCCTCGTCCATACTTTCTGTCTGCCTTTGGCCAATCAGTGCTTTTTATTAAACTCATAGGCAGGACAATTATTTATTTAGAATGTAACATCATAAATCAACTAAACCTGGGCACAGCAATTAAAGCTTATAGTGACAGCTGTCAGAGACTGGGAAGGGTATAGGTTTGGGAAGATGCTACTTAGAGGTTACAAAGCATTAATCATGGAGAAGAAACAAGCTCTAAAGGACTATTGTACTACAAAAAAAATTAATTCTTGAAAATGGCTAAGATCATGGGTTTTACAAATATTTTAAGTATATAATTGTATATTTTAAATATAAATACATTATATAGTATATATAGTCACTTTAAAATATTGTCACCTAGAACATAATTACCTTGATCTAGCTATCAGTAATGTACATATACCAAAAAATATTGTGACACATTTATCAGTGACTTAAGACATATAAGCAAAGACACAAGATAATTTTATTCTCATTAGAAAACTAAGCAAGGATTCAGTTTCAAAGTGGCACTGGTGCTTGGATTATTACCTTTGCATCTCAATAAAGCCAAGGAGCCAGGCTTTGTATTTTCCAGAACAATGAGAGTTTAGTTCTTCCAGACAAAGCCTGATTAAGTGAGCAAAGGAAGATCTTATACAGAAAGCCATGTCTTGTTCTTAAAAAATTGAAACATGCAGAGCATGTGTGTATGTGTGTGTGTGTGTGTGTGTGTGTGTGTGTGTGTGTGTGTGTGTGTGTGTGTGTGTGTGTGTAGGTGGGGTTGTTTGGCTTGAATTCTGCTAAAATAAAACACTTACTATTCATCAAAGACCAAACAATACTTCATTAGTAATCTACAATAAATGCACTGAGATCAGTCAGAAGCAGAAACTGAATAAAAGACTCAGGTTTTTAATTTATTGTTTCTGCTGATAAACCACACAGAAGAAGAGACTTGAATGTCAGAATAGATGATCTGGATTTTATTTTACTGAAGATTTTGTAGAAATGAGTTAGATTTTTGTCATATTGTATAAACAGAAGATACAGAGAGACAAAAAGGCAGGGTTCAGTCCAGAACTACAGTACAAAAGAAATACAAAGACATCAGATGCTGAAGCCCTAAACTAAGACAGTAGAGGAGAAAGCAAAATGGAGAAGTGGGTATGAAAAGCTACAGTGAAGACAAAGTGAATATTGATTTCAAGTTGGCAATCAAGAGAAAGTGGCTGTGAAAGGTGTAAACATGCTTTCAGCCCAGGGACTTGGGAGGATGGTGCCTCCTTACTTACTTAACTGAGATGAGAGAGGTCAACCTTCAGTGGCAAATAAGAGTCCTACATATTGAAATTGGCAATATTTGGTGTGGCCACTGAAAGCTATGAACATAGATGGCTTCATAAGGGGCAATAATTAAAACAAGAGGAAAATCTGTAGACTATTTTTAGGATGGTGCCAGGGGACTGGGAAGATACATGGGGATGGGAACAGCAGGGTTCCTACTGAGCAAACATCAGAGCTTTGATACAAGAGGCTCTTGAAAAATTAAGTGCTGTACAGGAAGATAGAGATGAGAAAAACCAATTAATGGATTTGTTGGCTCACAGATCATGGCTGACCTTGAGAGAGCAGTTAGTGATGTGCATGAGAATGTCTGTTCAGTTTAGAGAAATGGCAGGAAATACAGGAAGCTGTAGGTGTATTTTACTTGTAAAGTTTGGCACATGAAAAAAGCAGATAAAAACACTAAGGAATTGTGTTGCTTAAGAATAGCAGTGCTATTTGTAAAAGACTGGAAATAGTCCAATGGGAGACCATAACTCAGGAATCAGAAGGTTGACTGAGGCCAGGTTTCAACTCAGATAAGACAGAGAACAGTGTCTCCAGCCTAGGCCAGCATGGACAAAGGCGAGCCCTTTGCTGGATCAGTCCTTCCAGGAGCCCAGACTAAAACCTTCAACACACACACACACACACACACACACACACACACACACACACACACACACACACACACACACATCCCCTATGATATGTATATGATATATATATATTTATATGCACATACAAATCTATATCTATCTATCTATCTATCTATCTATCTATCTATCTATCTATCTATCTATCTATCTCTCTTTCTTCTGAAATGCAAGATTTACTTCAAGTAAAAGAATCCCAGGTTACTTTTGCCTGAAGTATCCTAAAGTTTATAATAAAAAAGTCAATTGGTAAAGATTGCCTTTGCATATTCTAATTTTAGTCCTTTTAAAACAGTTCTTTGAGAATTCTGTACAACATGTGCTTTTTTTTTGTTGTTGTTGTTATCAGATTCACCCCTGATGTGGGAATGTCTTTCTGTATGCATGACTAGCAATCTTTAAATAAAGGAGCTGTTTTAGCCCATGACAGGCACCATAGGAAAAGTAGGAGGAGGCATCATCAGAGTAGGTAGGAGGAGCAGGGCGGAGTCAGACAGAAGGAGCCAGAAGCCCAAAGGATCAACATGTAAAGAGAGACAGACCAGGCCTGAAGCCTAAAGAAGCAACATGTAAGAAACACAGGTGAGCCACAGGCCATGTAGCAAGAAAGATTAATGGAAATAGGTTGATTTAAGATGTAAGAGCTAGCTAGCAATGTGCCTGAGCCATAGGCCAAACAGCATGAAGTTAATATAAGTGTCTGAGTCATTTCTGGGGGCCTGAGCAGCTGCGGGCGGCTAAGGGGTCTGGGGCTGACTGCAGGTCTGTGGGTCTGGGCCTCTGGATGCCTGGGACCGAGAAACCCCCATTGTAACACACCCCTAAACATTTAACTTTTCAGAGATCTACCCAACTCCATACCCATCCAAGTTTTTGTCTTTTTTTTTTTTAACAGCACCTACTTATATTTTCCCAAAAGTAATATTTTTTTATTAATTATTTAGGAATTTTGTACAAAACATCCTGATTATTCTAGCTGCCATTCCTCCCAGATTCACCCTTCTCTCCTTGCCTAACCCTAAAAATTCAAGTCCAATTTGTGTTGACCGTATATTTACAGGAGAATGTTCAAACTCCTAATGGCCATTCCCTTAAAGAAAACTGAGTTGGGACATCCCCCTACTCCCTACCCCACCCCCTAGTGCATGCTAGAAAACATCAACTGTGAAGACCTACATTTCAGAATCTTTATCACAGTTTTTAAGGGCGCTCTGTAATAACTTTTTATCTGGACTGTTTCTTGTTGCTATTTTGGGATCTTTTGAGGGGAGGCAGTGGAAAGAGGTTGTCATTGAGGTAGTCAATGGTTCTCATTCTCAGTTGCGAGTCTACATTCATTAATACAATTACAAAGGAAGCTTCTTTGCCCTTAGCAGCTAGCATTGGCAGCACAGATCACGGACTTTCATATGCTTTCTGGAGGCAGCATAGACTGTGTTTCAACAGTGCTTCTTGAGGAAGCATGTACCATCCTTTAAGACAAATTTGTGGGGATTGAATATTCTTGTATATATATATAGTCTCCATTGGAGGTTGCTTGATTTAGCAGGGTCTCTTAGAGAAGACTATCTCTTTCTCTCCCAGCCTCTAACAATTGACATCTCCATGGTTAGGTATGGGATTATGTACCCAATCCTACTCTTCGTGTTTAGATTTAGTCTGGTTTGCACAAATATTTTTTCATGCAGTCACAAGTGCTACAAATGCATATGTGCAGATGCCCTGCTGTGTCCACAAGATATCCCCTATAGTCATCCACTACCTGGCTCTTACACTCTTTCTATCCACTCTTCTACAAGGATTCCCCCAGCCTTGGGATGTGGGTTGAGGCATATGTAGCCCATGACAGGCCCCATAGGAAAAGTAGGAGGAGGCATCAGAGTAGGTAGGAGGAGCCATACTTAGGTCTAAGATGAGTATACTTAGGTCTTTTATTAAGGACCTCTATGTTAAATGAACAGAAGATGCTCAGATAAGTATTGAGAGATGCATTCACTTAAAATTTTATAACTTTCTTTCTGATTTCCACTACATCAAATTTACTCTAATTTACTATAAATGTGTATTTTTCCTTATTTTAGCAGTGTGGTGAAAAGCATCTTCAAAGACTTGATACTTATGATTCAAAATTATAATAACAATTTATCTATAAAACATATCATTTTAAGTATCTAGAAAGTAATATGTAATTCTGAAGAACTGGCAAGAGAATGACTCAAAATGAGAGAATTTTTCTTTATTTCTGAAAAAGACAAAATGTACCCAATAGAAGCCGTGAAGGTTTCACTCCCTGTACTACTACTAATTGTATATGTGTGTCCTAGATATATGATTGAAATGGAAAGCTTGCAATGAATGGTTCACCAAGATAGGTTGTGGACACTCACCATTTCCCTTCATATTTGGGTTATGACCTGGATTTTTTGTCTCCACCAGTACAATGTAGGCATTTATAGACCACTGTAAAGTGTTGACTAATGACATTCACTCAGCACTTAGGACTGGCCAGAAGTCCAGATCCTTTAGAAAACATGGGTACTTGTGTAGATTTTTAGATCTTTGGGAAGGAGTTAGATACACCTTAGAAAGAGCAGTTGACCCTGTTCAGGTTTCCAAGTGCCACCCTCAGGGACAAGATTTACTAGGGGCTCATATTCCCTTACTTTAAGACTTTAGCATTAATGTCCACTTAGCAAGCTGAGACTAGCAAGATGTCACAACCAAAGAGCTATGACCATTTTCTGCAAAAGAGCAAACAGAACTTCAAGATGTGGCAGGGTATGCAAGCTTCAGGCTCTTCATGAGGATAGGGAATGTTAGACTCTGTGGACAAAGATGGCCACCATGATCTCTTTAGTGTACAGTGAGATGTACAGGAAGCTGCCTCCCAGTAAAGAATTAGATATGTAAGTATGGAATAAAATGCAGAGCCTGCTAGCTACTTTGTTAGCAAAAAGACTATGACTATCATTTGAAGATGAGTTATGATAGTTAAAAAAAATCACATCTATGCCTTCAACAAAATACTCTATTTCCCCAGTGCTCTTTAAAAATTAGGCATTAAATGTTTCTCAATTTTCAGTATTTACCATGGAATTAAAATTTAAAAATAAAGCAGAAAATTGAAAAAAAAAATTATAAACCTCCAAACAAAACCAGTCAACCAAACAAAAAGCAACAATTAATGACACAGTATTGTGCCCAAACTATGTTCTATTTCTCCTTATACATTTGACTTTTCCCATTGCTGGAGGTCAAGGCATATGGTTAGAAACTTTAGCATATGGGGAGTTTTACAGATTGAATGTCCAGCACTATACACACCTAGTATCCCAGGCCTTGGCCCTAAAATGTGTTTTATTTCAGAATTTCAGAAAATTACTGGAAAGAGTGGCATGAAGTCTTAAAATATAAAACATCCACCAGAATTACTGACCTTTGAGAGAAACACACCAAAGATACTACAGTAAGAATTATTCTCCACTGTAGGCTTCATGTAGAAGAGTCCTCCTGGATGGGCAGATGACTCCTCTGAGCAGTGAGTCTCATGTTAATGTCTCACAATCCTGGAAGACTTTATTTGGGGATGCCACACCACCCAAGCACTCACAAAGACCTCTGATGACTGAGACGATGTCAGAACATGTTTACCATTATGAAGTGAAGTTTCTGTTTCAAATTTTTGCTGTTTTTAGGGTAAACACTTAATATTTATGAAAATAATGGGAAGGATAAAAATAAATGTTTTTACTCTTATATGCATACTGCCTACTAAAACAAAAACTTAAATATGACCCATCAATTTTTCATGAGGATGATTTAGCCATTTGAAGAATGGTCTAAACTGTGGTTTCTTTTCCATAAATGCACAACTTGAAAATCCTGGCACAATCTGAATTCAGTATTTTAATATAGAAGTATTTTAAATAGCTTTATTTGCTTATAAAATACCCTTTATCTTTAAAGGAGTGAGTCACTAAATTTCAGAGCAAAACACTTTCGTTTCAGTGGATGGAGATATTAAAGGATCCACTGAGGACTTTGATTTTCTGCTCAAAAGTGAGACCCTTTCTGACCTGGGATGCAAGGGTTTGTGAGGGCTTCCTTAGTCTCACTTTACTGAGGGAACCAGGCAATTTTTAATGGGAATAATTGTCAATCTACAGTCTCATACAAAAGAAGTTGATGGGAAACTTTCAAACTTTTCACTCATAAATCACAGTGTTACTACTGAACTGTCAGCTTCAAGTGTGAATCCTTCAGTAGTAAGTACTAAGAACAAGGTGCCCGAGGGAAATGTGTGGCATACAAAAACTCTCAGCTTCCCAAAAGACCAGGACAAAAGGTAATGTGCTATTACTTGAATTCATAGTTGGTTTAATTATGTAATTAAATTTTAGCTATTATTTATGAATTGGAAAATTTCCCCAAACTTTAATTTCCCCCACACACTATTCATTTTCTTCCTCTTACAATTTTATTTTCATTAAAAATCCATAAAGTAATGAGTTTCTTTACATGTTTCCATAATATTCTGATGTGTTGAGCCTCCTCTGCACAAGCATCTTTAATAATGATATAAAAGACTGGTAAAAAGGAAAAGATAGATGAACTTCACTTTCCATTTTAGATTTCAAGTTCATTAATATGTTGAATCGTAATGAGTTCATTAAAGCACATTTAAAGAAGAATGTTTCCTTAGTTTCTCCTGACCTATTTCCTCTTTCTTTACTGCCCTTACCACAGTCTCTTTGAAACTTTCCTTTAGTATCTCAAAGGTCCTTGAGATTAGTCTGCCCTTTGTTGAACTCCCAACATATACTCGGTGGAAGTCAGCCTCCCGTGTGCCTTCTAGTGATCCACCTTGCTTGGTCTTCGCCCTCCAACTGTTGGAGTGTTGTTCTGTGTACCTGGCATCACAGGGCAGAAGTAACACTGCACCATTTCTGGAATTAGGTTAAAAAACCCTGCAGTTTCCAGAGTGCTTTTCTTTCTGTCTGTCTCCTTTGAATGTTTTTCACAGAGGAAGGAGATCCAGAGTTCTCTGAGAAGTCTGAAGGGGAGGCTCATGCTGTAAGAAATGGAGATATCTATCCAATAATTAAAGAAAGCCAGAGCCTGGTAACAAACCCAGAAAGAGAGCTTGAAAGTAGATTTGTCAGCCATTTTGAGCCAATTGTATTCCTGTCTGGTAGCCTGAGCTCTTCACTGTTATTAAGGACTGTTTGCCAAACTCACTCAATTAACCTGCCGCTCTAATATTATTGATCTTTAGTTTGTGGGATTGTGAAGTGACCATTGTTTTAATCTTATGACTTATTTTTGAGTAATTTACTTGGCATTAATAGATAATTAATATATACTGATCCAGATCTTTTCTTAGATTCACCTTCTCACTGCAGTTATAAGAGCCTGTGCCCACTTGTATATACCAAGATCCCTTGACTCACCCAGGAAACTATTTTCTTTAACACTCTGACCATCAATTATGGGGGAACTATCCTTTGGTATTAAGAAATAACAAATAAAATGAAAGAAATTATTAGGGAATTTGCATTTTTTGAGAGTAGTATTGTACTAATACTACTAATACTCCAAACCTCTCCGTCCTCAGCTGAAAAGGGAAGTGACAGGGGAAGCTCAATTCCTCCGTCCTCTGTCTCCACCCAGAGATCTCATTTCCTTGTTCAACTTTCCTAGATTTAGGATTAAAGGTTTGAGTCACCACTAAATGGCTCTGTTAGGTCTTGAACTCACAAAGATCCAGACAGATCTCTGCCTACCAAGTGCTGGGGTTAAAGGCTTGGGTCACTACTCCCTGACCTTCACGGCTTAGCTCTGTTCTCTGATATTCCAGACTATTTTTATTAAATATACAATATATCACCACAGAGGACCAGAAACCAAAAATATTTGTTTGTTCTTAGATGACACAATGAAGAATGCACAAGGGGGTCAAAGGTGGTGCTGGTTGGGGTTTATTCATATGGAAGGGTCCAGAAAGTTCATCTCTAAAATAATTATTTAAAAAGACCAAAGGAAATTATGACATGCACAGAGATGAGTGAGTAAAAGTGATCCAGACTCAGATTCATTGGCGTAAAGGTCCTATAACATGAGTTTGTTTTAATTAATGCTGACATAAGGAGACCATGTACCTGTGGCAAAGGAGAATGAACAGTGTGGCAGAGAGTATCACTCAAGGTTGTCTTGGTTGCTTTTTATTTTTGTGATAAGAATCCATAACCAAAGTCTCCAGTTACAGAAGAAAATGTTTATTTGTAGCTTACAGTATCAAGGACTTAGAATCCAGGACAGTCATTGGGGCAACATGCAGCATGATGCTAGAGCAGGAGTTGAGAGCTTCTATCTCAAGGTATAAGTATAAGGCAGAGAGAGATAACTGGGAATGGCATGGGCTTTTGGAACCTCAAAATGCCCCAAGTGACATACTTTCTAGTTCTCCCTAAATGGTCCCATTAACTGGGGAGCAAGTATTCAAATACTCACGCCTATGTGTGTGTGTGGGGGGGCATTCTCATTCAAACCACCACAGAAGTAATGTGTGATAACTATATATTTTTGTCCTACAGTAATGGCAAAGATGCTGGAAATGTCAAGCACATGAATGGCAAAGGCAGACTTAGGGAGAACTAGCTAGTCCAACAAGGTACATTTTAAAGTGAGTTTTGAAGGTAGAACCAATTAGAGACGTACTGATGGTTTGTATCAAACATGTCTTCCAGTGATGTTAAAATGCTCTGTTTCACATAAGGGCAGTTTTGTATTGGCTGAGCATGCTTCTTTCACTTACATGCCAAGCCTACCACTCCTTTATCCAGCCCATCCTGCCACTCCTTTTCTGTGGAGGTAACCTTCCAGAACTTCCCAGCAGATTCTATAGAACCCATTAAAATGACTACTCTCTTCATAGAACCGAAATCCCTGGTTATAGTTTTTCTTTTGATATCATGCTGACCTCGGTCATATTTCAAGTCTTACTAGCCAGCATTTTCTTTATGGTAGACTTTTTGGTAGTCATTTCAATATATAAATGATGAGTGCTACGGTAGCTCTTATGTGTTACATAATTTTGGGGCTTACTTCTTAACGCCTTGTGGCAGCTTTACAACATAATTACTTTTATTATGACAGTTCCACAGTTAAGAAAAGTAAGAGCCTGAAAAGCTAAAGTATTAACCTCATGTGACTATAGTTAGTGAAGGGTATGAAGAGACATTGTTCATGGTCCTGATTCTAAAGGTCCCTGTGTAGCAGAATTACACGGAACCGCTTGTTCTTTGTTCTTTCACATATTTTGTTCAAAGTAAGAATATGTTGAAGTTTACCATGTGAGGAATAAAGATACTTATTTGATAAGGGTTGGCAATAGAGGACATCGTTGCTATGTATGTACTAAATGTGTTCAATATCCACAGTTATAAATGGTAGAAATTTAAATCAATAAAACCACTTCAGAAAATATAGCTGTTTTCAAAGAATTAAAAAATAGAATTTTCATGTGATATAGCAATTCATCTTCCAGGTTTATATCCAAACATAATAAATTAGCATACTGAAGAGACACCTTTACCTCCATATTCAATACAGTGATATTCATTGTAATAAAGCCATCAAATTAATGTTAGGTAGATTTTAAAAAAGACCCCATTATTGAAAGACAATTAATGATCTTGGATGACATGCTAAGTGAAAGAAACCAGGCACAAAAAGTACTGGCTGATCTCATTTGTCTTTAGAACTGAACTAAAAATTTTGAACTCATAAAAGTGAAGGGTGAAATGATTATTGCCAAAGGCTAAGATAAGATACTGTAAAGAGATACAGAATATACCCAGAAGGGACAAGCTCAGAAGTTAGGATAATTTCCAGATTCATCTGTTATTGCACAAATTTTATTTGGTATTATAATAAAAACTCAGAGCCAGATATTGTGGGAAAGCTAAATATCAGAGAGATAGAAAAGCAAAAAAATGGCCATTTTTCACTCAGAAAACTCCTCAGCTTGTCTCCAGGAATCCTCCAACACCAAACCTCGTCATCCTCAGCCGAAGAAGGAAGTGGCAGGCCAAGCAAAGAAGTTCTGCCTCCTCCAGCCTCTAGCCTCACCTTGATTTCTCTGCCCAGCTTTCCTCATGCTAGGACTAAAGGTGTGTACTTCCCAAGTACAGGGTGTGGGAATGCCTTTCTGTATGCTGTGAATCTCAATCTTTAAATAAAGAAGCTGTTTTGGGCCATGACAGGCACCATAGAAGAAGTAGGAGGAGGAATCAGAATAGGTAGGAAAGGAAGGGTGGAGTCAGAGGCAGATCGGAGCTAGCCGCCCAAGAAGAAACATATAGGAGCACAGATGAGCCACGGGCCACGTGGCAGACAGATTAATAGAAATGGGTTGATTTAAAATGTAAGAGAAAGTTAGCAATGTGCCCGAGCCATAGGCCAAACAGCATAAAGTTAATATAAGCGTCTGAGTCATTTCTGGGGCCTGAGCAGCGGACGGCTGGGCAGCTAAGCAGTCTTGGGTGGCAGGTCTGTGGGTCTCGGCCGCCCCGACCCGAGAAACCCCACTACTACAACAGGGAACAGAAGCATGGGATTACAAATTTTGGGATTAAAGGTGTATGCCAATACAGGCACTGTTAGGCCTTGAACTCACAGAGATCCAGACAGATCTCTGCCTCCTGAGTGATAAGATTAAAGGCTTGTGTCACTACTTCCTGATCTTTATGGCTTGGCTCTGTCCTCTAATATTTCATACTATGTTTGTTAAATATACAATGTATCACCACATACCTCCTTTTGTGTCAAAGGAGGCTGTAATGAATATAAAAAAATTATGTACAATAAATACAATAACTATATAAAATATGTACAAACAATAATTACACCAATAATGTTCAGTCCATCAACAACCAAATTAAAAAATATTTCATTATTTATCCTTTTTTTATGAATCCAAAGGATTGCACCTAATTAATTTTCTATTTAATTTGCATTACTGATTGAAAACTAACTTTTGTTGACCCTTAAACTTATACACTTAACACCTCTTAGTGAGTTTCTGTTCTGAAACTGTGACTAGGAAAACTATAAATATAACTATTTAATCTCCAACTCTCACAGAGACTTGAGAAGGAAATAATATAAACTAAGTAAATAAAAAGTACAAGCATATGGTTTCCTAAAATGTGAAAAATGGCAGAAACAGCTGGCTACCTGAAGAGTTATCCAAGTTTCCTCTGTACCATTTTATTTAAAAAGTTATTTTCTACATATACCCCTGTGTTCCCTCCCTTCTCTCCTCCAAGTCACTCCCAGTCCCCCCTCATCCTCCCACTACCTCATCCTTTCATTCATTTCCCAAGGAGGGCGAGAAGCCCCAAGGTGGGTCAGTTTAATCTGGTGTATCCATTTGCGGTAGGTCCAATTCCCTTATCCCAATATTAGGACTGGGTTATGTGTTCCTCTGTAGGGAATGGGCTCCAAGGTGCCAATTCATGCAAGAAACAGTCTGATCCTACAGCAAGAGGCTCCATAAACTGCTCATGCCATTTGATAGTCATTTGGAGGACTTAGTTCCTTTTTCTAAAGATTCCTCTATGGCTGTTTTTGATTCAGTGAGCTCCTAAAACCTCCAGCCAGCCATCACTGTGGGACTCCTCATAATAAAGATCCCTTTTCTCATATAGACTCCCTGTCTCTCTCTTTAGCTGGACTGGGAGCTTGACCTGGCACTTAGCTATGGATTCCTGCTTCTGCCTTCACTCATTGCAGGATGAAGGTTCTATAATGACAATTAGAGTGGTTATTCATTTGATTATAGGGGAAGTCCTGTTTAGGCACCCCCTCCACTATTGGTTGACATCCTTACCAGGGACGTCCTGTGGGTCTTGCAGGTTTCCATAACACCCAACCTCCTCCAATCCCACAGTGGCTTCCTCCATCAAGATATCCATCTCTTTTTTTCTCCCTCTTTGTTGATCCTCTCACTAAACCATCTACTTCTCTCATGATCTGTTCTCACCTCTCCTTGGTTGTGACCTGTTGTGACCCCAATTTGCTCTGGGGATCTTCTCTATTTTGTCTTTCAGGGGGTTCCCTGAATGTCTCTTAACCATGTTCATAACAGTGTTATTCATAATACCAAGTACCTGGAAAAAACTTAGATGCCCCCTCAGCTGAAAAATAGATTAACAAATTGTGGTACATTTACACAATGGAGTACTACTCAGCAGAAAAAAAGACATTTGAAAATTTTTAGGCAAAGGGATGATTTGGAAAGTATCCTCCTGAGTGAGGTAACATAGGCCCAGAAAAATAGGCATGGGATATACTCACTAATAAGTGGATTTTAGGCAAAAAGCAAAGCATATCCAGGCTATAACCACAACCCTTAAACAGCTTGGGATCAGAAGTAACCTAAGAGATAATTTCTTTTGTTAAATGCCATTGTTGAGCCCATATATGCTTATTTGTTAACCATTATAAAGGTAGGGTTGGTAACTCTGAAGAATCAGTAGCTGTTGTACCTTGTTTGTATAAAGAATGAATAGTTAATGACTGTTTCTTATAATGCCATCTTATTTTTTTCCCCAAAAGCATATGTTAGTTTATAGTTGGTTTCTGAGATTGGAGAAATGTTCATCTGAGTATTCCATTGTAATAAATCTCATTCCCATAAATTCATAGCAATGTTAGCTACATATTGTTATAATTTTCCTCTCTATCCTCCTGGTCTTACACATTTTAGCCATCTTATACTCTGTTTTACCTGGAAAAATGTTCTAATTCCGAAAAGCTGAACATTTACTTCCTGAAAGGACCAATTTGGATGCGAAGATTCTGGTGAAATTATTGTTACATTTATACCTGTGTCTACCAGATCTTCACTGACATTATTTATTCATTTTTAAAATTTTTGCCTTTGTTTATTTATAGAAGTTTGCCAAAATATTCATATGATGATTTTTCAAAAAATTTTTTGTTCCCTTTCCTATAGCTGTTCTATTGTTCTGAACAGTGTGGATTTTTAGAACAGGCTTTAGGTGTTTTAATTGCTCTGGGATGATGTTTCTTCCACGATGATAAAATAAGACTGAACTGAATTTGATACTAGGGCCTGAAAGAGTTTCCTCAGGGTGTTCTCTGAAGGTAAAAAGTTACCTTCTTTGTCCCTTGTTGACCTACACTTGTTCCAATGCCTGAATTTTCCACATCTTCTAGATATTCCAGAATGGAGGGGTCTTCTGTTGGGGTTATTCTTAGCAAAAACATTGTTCTCAAGAATGTCTTGTTTACAGTAAATTTTAAGGTGACCTTGTTTTTTACAGTTGTAACACTTGATATTTTTATTTTTTTCAAATCTCTAGGAATACCTTCTAACCAATTATAATCATAGTTATGAGAGTCCATATTAATTGCATCTCAGATATAATCCTTCAAGGGTGTTGATCATTTCTTTCATGGCCTAATTATCCTTTTTCATTGTGAGTTAGCATTTTCAAAAGGTAGAGATTCAATTATTTTTTGTCTAGCTTCTGAATTTGGTAATGATAATTTTATTTACTGTAATGATAATTCTATTTACTGCTAAAGTCAATCTTCATAAAAAATTTTTGTAAAGGTTTCTTTTTGGCCTTGGATCACTATTGTAAATTACTTACATTTCTTTTCTATTTCTTCAACTCTATTCCAAGCATTCAAGGCTGCCATGCTGCATAAAGCCAAGATGTGGTCATTATATAAAGATTACTTTTCTACATTAGCATGATCTCCCTCCTCAAAAAGTTGGTCTTGGGATATTTCCATGCCTATAGCCTTATTGTGTTGTTCAATGGTTTTAGTTTTATTCCTCTACTAGGTCCTTTATTGTAATTGGGGCTCAGTTTATAAAACTGCTATAACCATATCTGTCTAGTGCTTAGGGATAATTCTATTCAAGTTCAGCATGAATTTAACATATACTTTACAAATAATGAGTGTATACCATATGTTACCATTGCTTCCTTGAATCTCCTAAAATAATATTTATAATAAACATTATGTTAATCTCAACTATACTAATTATTCTCTATTTTAATAGCTCCATTTTCAAACCATCTAGAATAATACCAAACAAAAGCCAAATTCTTTCTATCTTAATGTTTCTCATTTTTTAATGTGGGCAAAAAACTCTCTCTCTTATGCTAATTTTTCTTTTTTAAAAAAATCCCAATTGACTCTCCAAATATGCTGATAATGACAATTGATATGAGGGTGAAGTGAGGCAGCTACTTAGTGTGTCAGCAGCTTGAGGAAGGCGTCCAGGGAAAGCCACAACCCACCAGGAGAGGGAAGCCATTATTTGAAAAACTCACCCAGGTGATCGTGGAGAAAAAACATGTGTGTTGGGAACTGCCTAAAAAGCAGACCTGGATGGAGTCTAACTCCAAATAAAAAACATAGCCAGTGAGGTAGTGATTCCAGGCATGTTTAGCTCCAGCCTGTGCTGATGCCTGCAAAGCCATAGGCAAGCAGCTATTTTTGTAAATTCATTCACTAGAAGTAGCTTGCCAGATATTGCACAAATTCTATTTGGTATTATAATACAAACCCAGAGCCAGATATTAGGGAAAAGCTGAAATATAAGAGAGATAGAAAAATAATCCATGGCTACTTCTCACTCAGCCAACTTCTCAGTCTGTCTCCAGGAGTCCTCCAACTACAGACTTACCCATCCTCTGCAGAAAAGGAAAGTGGCAGGTCAGGTGAAGAAGCCTTGCCTCCTACAGCCTTATTTTTCTTTCTCTGACCATATATTTCACCTTTTGGTTCAACCTTTCCTGACTCCATCTTCCTTCTCCTTTATGTATGCTTGGAATTTGCAACTGCCTCTGAACTGCTTTGCTACAGAGCATTGCTACAGAGCAAAGCTGTTTCTTTATTAATCAATAATAAAGCATATTCGCTGTATAGAAAGACATTCCATATCAATTCTAACTATTTTTCATGGGTTACTTTACTTAAAGTCCATGCCAACCCCATAAAATACATATTCCAAGGACAGAAAACAAAAATCAGGAGCACTGCCATTGAGCACATGATCTGTGGAGTGTTTTCTGTGCTGGAGCAAGTTGCATTGGATCTCACATTCTGTTGTCGTTTTTACTAATTTCAAACTGGAAACAATACAATTTTAAATTGCATGAGGACCTTTGAGATGAGTACAGTGATTAAAAGTGCAGTAGAGCAAATAGATGAACATTAAATCCAGCAGATTATGTGGCTGACTGAGGCACTGAGAACTTAAATATTTTATTGTCTCCAGCGAGTGGTCTGACAGCATACTCCATGCCATTATCATCTATACAGGTGATCCAGAATGATGATTCAGTTTTTGAAAGCAACTACTTAGTGTCAGCTGAACGTATTCACATTTAACAGAAGTACTGATTCTTGGAGTTAAATTTGCTACATAAATAGATAAGGAAACTCAGGGTCTTTGAAGTTAAGACACTTAAAGATGATCAGACCTCTAGTCTACTTTTCCAAAAAAGATTGTTTTTCTTATCAATCTTTCTATTTTCTTGGAAGTCCCTATTAAAACTAAGTGTTGTAGTTGGAGAGTAACAGGATGAATAAAGACATATAGAGTGAGGATATATATTTTGCCTTGTGAAATTAAATTTTATAATTGGAAAGCTCCTAAAGATATCCAGTTTTGCGATTGTTCCAGTAAATAGGATTATCATTTTGCAATGCATTAATTGTATAAATTTTTAAAACTCTGAAAAAGTTTTGTTACCTTTCTCTATGCTATAATTTCAGATTAGAGCATTGCACACTTTAAAAACTTATCAGAAAGGAATTTGGGGTACATCTTTTACTTTCTTTAGGATTTTGACAAAACTAGACATGATTTAATTTTTGCTGTGTGGTCAGAATTGTATCATACACGTGTTCAGGTTAGTTGATAGCTTGCGTTTTTCAACCAAATATAATCAGACAGTGTCCCATGTTCCAATGACAAATGCATTAAACATTATTTGAATAACTTTATTTGTAGCCATTTTTTATTATTTAGAAATATTAGATAGTTTATCTGTTCTTAATAATGCAACCCATTTTCCCCCTGTATGTCGTGTACTAAGACTGGCTGATTTAGTTCCATTGCAGAGATTTCAATTTCTCTCCATGGCAGGCTTTATGCCAGGAGTTTCAGACTCAGAAATGAATCAAATCCAGACATTTATTTTAATAAACTCACAGTAATATCAACATATAAACAAAGAGAATGGCCCCACAGAAGAATAACATGCAAGTGTGGATGTAGAGAGAAGCTGGAGGAACATACAAGCTCAAATTTATTATGATAATGGGGTTATCAAGGTTTGGGTCATGGAGAAAAACAGTGTAACTAGGGTGCAGTTACTTTCTGTACTGGCATACATGTTTATAGTGAACATTTATGAATATTCTTGTGACCATAAAAAAACCAAAAGCAAAATATTGCTGTATCTTCAAATAGATTATTTTGCTTAAATGTGAAGAAGGAAGCATAGAACCAGGCTTTTATTTTATTTTTAATTTGCTCTTGGAACTATTAGAATACATACTGGAAAAACTGGCTACCAAGTGAAAAATGAGAAGGATTAGACATGAGACTATTCTTGCATGGGTGTTGCACAAAAGAATGAGACTCAGGGATAGATCTCTGAAGAAGTTGGAGATACTAGAGGGAATAAACACCACAGTCAAATCTTACCCAGCTGTCTTCTAGCTTCCTCAGCCTCGATTCCCTTGGAATGGCTTTCTCTGTGTTTGAATCCCAACTTAAGTATTCTCTCAGTAATTAAGGCGTGGCCCCACCACACTGCTTGGGAGCCTGGAATTCCTTCTATAATCTGAAGTGACCTGACTCAGTTAGGATTAAGGGTGTAGGTCACCACTCCCAGGATACTCCCTGTGCTGGGATTAAAAGTTTGAATCACCACTCTGATTTTCCTAGACTGAGTGTGGTTAGAGCTATGGGACTTCTGGAGCTTTTACTAACCCCCCAAATAGACTGTGGGTAGATTCTCTCTGATATCTCCAAAACTTCTGAAACTTTATTAAATCCCCACACATGGGATTATGTGTATTCATCCTAAAGGGTTTCAGTGTTCTTTCCCAGCAAAGGTAAATGTATTTTTGATACATAATCTTATCCAGTGTCATGACTTTATGTACTTTACACCTGTGACTGGAATTCAGCATTCATATCTGAGCCAGCACTCACTACCGAGTTATAGAATGAGTGTCAAACATCTCCATTAGCATGCTCATGCTGCCCATAAACAAATACAGAATCTAGTCCCCAGTCTTCCTTTCTTTACTCTTCTTCCTTAGCCTGCACAGCTGTTCATTCCCACAAAATATCCTTGCTCTTAACCCCCTCCTTCCCTTTACATTGTCTTGTATTCCTTTGACTCTAATAAACGTAAACATCACTTTGGTTTTCATAATAACTATCTCTCATTTTGTTGCTTCCTTTTGAGGTTTACCCAGTGTGGCTTTATTATAATAAAAATAGTCTTACTCTTCAGTTTTTCCAAATCAATTTGGAATGAACTTCAAATTCCCCTAGGAAATGAAATTGGTCTGTCTCTATTATGTCTTTAGCTTTGCCTCAGTCTGAGTTGGGCTAGAGTAAATGTTAAGTCCCATTTCTGAATGCATTTCTCAGAAACTACTGAATTTCTGATCAGCTTCCAGGACTCTAAATGTTTTTATGCTAGAGAAGTTATTCTTTACACATCACTGTTTAGCAGATCCCCTTGTCATTCTCTATCTAAGAACCTGTGAGCTTCAATTACTGTTTATTTCTCAGACTTCTTGAAGACCAGACTGTGATCATTGTCATTCATCTCTATCCTTAGTCCCTCGTGCCATGCTTGACTTCAATACATATTTAATATGTGATCTAATCAAAGCTTGAAAATTGTCAGCTTGTAAACTGTGCACCTTGTAGCTAGCATTTGCTGGACTCTCCCAGCTTCTTCCTCTTGCTTTGAATGCTTTGTTTTCTTTCTTTTCTATCCTGATACTTTCTTCCTGTACTGCTCTACTCTTTGCCTTTCCACTCAGTTTTGATGATTTGCTCCCTTCTCAGGGACTGAGGTAGTTTCCATTGAAAGGCCATCCACTAATGGAGCAGGTGATGGGAAGGTGAGAGGTGAGGAGGGTGGGAACATGCATCTGAAGCTCTACCAACATTCCATGGTGCTTGCTGCACATAGGATTTCTTTGAATCTCTTCCCTTAAATTTTAAGTAAATTTGTATCTTAATTTATATGGACTCTATTTGTTTTGCAATTAAAAGTATCTGCTGAATGTGACTTTGTCAAAGGTTTTTCCAGCATCTAATGAGATGATCATATGTTTTGGAAATGTGAACATGTACAGCCACTTTGGCAGTTTCTCTGAAAACTGGGACTTGATCTACCTCAAGACCCTGCTATACCACTCCTTGGAACATACATCATGGAAGCTCTGGTGTGGGTATACTTAAATGTAAGCAGGTTGCTTTATTTGACTCATCCTATATTTTAAAGCAGTTTCTTCTTCCCTCATAGTGAGGGCTCCCTAGACATCATAAAATGGTGACCTCTTGCTCCTGATTATTCCCATGGTTTTGTTCTAATTGGCAGTGTTTCCTGGTTTCTTACCCCCATCTCAATTCTAATTCTATAATACTACATATGATTTTTGGGTGTAAAAGTTTTTTTATTGTTCAAGACTGTGTTGAACCTACCATGTTCCCTCTATGCTGTGGAAGGTTTAGCATCTCTGGATCTTGCCTTCTTGCTGCTTGCATCAGTATAGTCACAGGGAGAAATCAAACCCTGGTCATTTTTTCCTAATACCCTTAGGTGATGACACTTCTTCAAGTGAAGGATGAGTTTGTTCAAATTTTTAGGCTCCATTATAATAGGAAAGTAATCCCTTCTGTTCACCAAAAGCTGTACTTATTAAAGCTTCTACGTGCCCCACAGCTATTTTTATTTGATTGTGTTACACTGATAAACAGACCAATCCTTTGAAATCTATAGTGCCTTATTTTTCTTATTACCACACTTAATTTTCATGCTTGCTTCTAAAAAAAAAAAACAACAACAACAAACCAATATTGTTCTCATTTAATGCACCTTTAAATTGTCCCCAGAATGATCGGATGCTTTCTTGTTCAACAGTTATGAGAACGTTGCTATTTACTCCTTAGCAATAAGGAACAAACATTTCTATCTGAGGAGAGAGATCAAAACACTGACCAAAATACTAAGAATATCTTTTAACCTTGACTCTCAAATCTGAAAAAGGTGCTTAACAAATAAAATATTAGCAAAAAAAAAAACCCTCTGATATCTGAAAGAGTGACTCCATTTGCTATACAAAGGTGCAATTAGCTTCACCATATTTAAAGACATTGTTGAGTGCTACCAGCTGCCAACGAGAGAGAGGGTCTGCCAAAGTTACAAATGAAACAGGGAAGTAGAGAAATTACTGGTCAATCCTACCCTTTAGGAGAACAAGTGCATAGATATTTGAAAAGAAAGCTAATACCAATGGTTGGTATTAGCATAAAATGTTACTTTATCCTCCTACTCACAAATGCTATATACATATTTCAGAGCCTCTAGTACCTAGAAATACATTCTGTGTTTCTAACAGTATTATAAAACTATACATGTTAGTTTAAATTTCAAAACAAAATAACATCATGATCATTTTCATGATTGTCATTGTCTTTTCCATTTTAAATGAAGACACTGAAGCACTAGGAAAGTGATAGGTTATCTCACAGATAGACTGCAAATCCAGGAAGTATAGCCTAGGGCTTCTTTCTCTCTTCTTCCTCTCCTCTCCCTCCCTGCCCCCCCCCTCTCTCTCTCTGCGTGTGTGTGTACACGTGCACACACACACACGCACACACACACACAAACATACACACGTGCACATCCATATGGAAGTGTAGGTACCCAGGGAGGCCAGAGGTGCTGAATTCCCTTGGAACCAGATTTACTGGTGGCTGTGAGCTACCCTATGTAGATGCTGAGAACCAAACTCAGGTCCTCTGCAAGAGCAGTCCATGCTCTTAAATGTCAGTTTTTTCAGACCTATAGATTTGATGATGAAAAAACACCAATAAATGAAATATAAGAACACATGAAAAAATTATCCACCATAATCAAATATACTCTATTCTGAAGATTCAGGGATGTTTCAAAATGGTAGGAAAATCTGTCAATGTAGTTCACCATATAAACAAACTAAAAGAAAAACAAACCAAAATACATGATCATGTCACTAGATGCTGAAAAAGTTTTTGGCACAATTCAACATCCCTTTGTGATAAAGTTCTACTCTCTCCATATATATTCAATATAATATGTACTGTTCTAGCTAGAGCAATAAAACAATTAAAGAAGATGAAGTGGATACACATTGGAAAGGAAGAAGTCAAAATATCTACATTTTCAGCTGATATTATAGTATACATAAGTGACTCTCAAAATTCTATCAGGGAACTCCTACTGCTCATCTTTAGCAAAGTGACTGCATACAAGATTAACTAAAAAAAAAAATTAGTAGCCTTTCTATATATAAATGGCAAATGGGCAGAGAAAGAAATCATGAAAACACTATTTATAATAGCCACAAATAATATAAAATTTTGGGGTGACTCTAACCAAGCAAGCGAAAGACCTGTAAGAGAAGAACTTCAAGTCTTTGAAGGGAAAAAATGCAGAAGATATCAGAAGATGTAAATATCTCCCATGCTCATGCATCTGCAGAATTAACAGTAAAAAGACTATCTTACAAAATGCAATCTGCAGACGCAATGAAATCCTCATCAAAATTCCAAAATAGGGACACCTGATTTTTGAGAAGCCAAAACATACAATGAAAAAGAGACAATGTCTTAAAAAAATGATGCTAGTCCAACTAGATATCGGCATTGAAAAATGCAAATAGATGCCCATCTATCACCCTGTACAGAGTTCAAGTCCAAGTACATCAAATACATCTACAAAAATTTTGATATACTGAACCTGATAGAAGAGAAAGTGGAAAATAGCCTTCAATGCATTGACACAGGAGGAAACTTTCTGAACAGAACACCAATAGCAAGGCACTAAGATCAATAATTAATAAATGGAACTGAACAATTTCCAAAAGGCAAAGGATACCATCAATGGGACAAAATGGCAACCCCGGAATGGGTAAAGATTTTCACCAACTCCACATCTGACAGAGGTTTATATCCAAATCCAAAATATATAACGAACTCAAAAATTTAAATACCAACAAACTAAATAGTCTAATTAAATCTGGGAAACATTTAAACAGAGAATTTCTCAACAGAGGAAACCAAAATGATTGAGAAACATTTAAAGAATGCTCAACATTGTTATCCATCAGAAAATGCAAACCAAAATGACTCCTAGTTCCAATCTTAACCTGCCATAATGGCTAAGATCAAAACCACAAGTGACAGCCCATGCTGGAGAGAATGTGGAGCAAGGGAACACTCCTACATTGCTGCGGTAGTGTAAACATGTACAAGCACTTTGGAAATCAATATGGCAGTTTCTCTGAAAACTGGGAATTGATCTACCTCAAAACTCTGCTATACCACTCCTGGGAATATACCAAAGGATAATCCATCCTATCACAAGAGCATTTTATCAGATATATTCATAAAACTGGAAACATATTTAGATGGCCCTTAATTAAAGAATGGATAAAGAAAGTGTGGTACACCCTAATTTTCATCATAGAACCTTCATCCAGCAACAGATGGAGGCAGAAGCAGAGAATTGTAGCTAAGCTCTGTGTCAAGCTCCCAGTCCAGCTGAAGAGAGGGAGAGAGAGAGAGAGAGAGAGAGAGAGAGAGAGAGAGAGAGAGAGAGAGAGAGAGAGAGAGAGAGAAAAGAGAGACTACATGAGCAAAGGGATCAGTATCATAAGAAGAAGACCCACAGAGAAGGCTGACCCTAGGTACTGGGAGCTCACTGAATCTGAAATAACAGCTGAGGAACCTTTAAAACATTATTCTGTGGAAATTTTAGCGCAATAGTATTTAGATTTGATTTCTCATAATTTTATTTTTCCAGGAGTATTGAGTTAAAGTGACAGAGATCCCTGTCAGTTCTCAAAAAAATTAGTAAACCCAGAACGAATTAAATTCTTATAGATTTAAATATATGTATATAAATAGCACGTATATTTAAATATCATATATCAACTACATGAATGCCACAACATAAATTCATGAAGGTTTCTTTCTTTGCTCATTTTCTATTTTGTTTATAATTTTAAATGAGTGAGGATGTTTCACATTTCTTTCATCATTTTGTAGTTTACTTACTCTTGGCTATCATGAAAACTTTCTCTTGAGTCTTCAACATTAGAATCTGCAACTGAGTCATAACTAAATCCCTGTAATCTACTTGTCTCATTCTGGCAATTAGTTTCATTGTGAGTTAGAAAGATTTAGACACAAGGTCAAAATGATCTGACTTGACTGGTGGATGCAGTTACTGTTTGTGTGTTCTCAACCGCAGAATTCTTCTCGTTAATTACCTTTCATTTATTTTATCATTTTGTCATCTAGTTACATATTCTCTAATTTGTCATCCATCCCCATTCTGAAAGCTGTTCACATAGGTTGGAGACTATCAGGTTGACTGAAAGACAGAAATAGAAAAACACTCTTGTCTTCTAGAGAGTATTTTCTTTTACTGACTACTGAATCAGAGTTAGAAATCAGATCCTCTTTGCTTCAGTTTTTGAGAACGGAGAGCGAAAAGGTAAGAAAATGCACCAATGCGTATAGCTTCACAATTGATTCCATTCATTAAGCTACCTTGGTGAAGGTGGTGAAATGGATTTTAAGGCTATCGCCTGAATCTCTCATTGATATGAGAAATTCCTAGATATTGCTTAGAGTAGTCTCAACAATTTAATGCCACCAAATTATGAATTAATATAATCCGATTTAGATGAAACAGTGCACTCTAGAAATTCTTGTTGTCTGACACTGGAGGGCCATGAGCTGCCATTCTTTTTAGCAAAAAAAAAAAAAAATTTAAATCTTTAAACTCTGCACTTCTCAGCATTGTGTCCCTGTATTATACCACATGCATGTGTGTGTGTGTGTGTGTGTGTGTGTGTGTGTGTGTGTGTGTGTGTAGGTGGTGGGTTACTGGATTCTCTCTGGGCCAATGATTATGTTATGTCATTAAAATTATTACTAGAAAGATTATTAGTTACTTTTACATCACTCAACAATACGTGACAGAAACAACTTAGGGGAGGATAATTTTGGTTCACAGTTTCAGAGAATGTATAGTTCATGGCAGTGGTGTGAGAAAATATTGTCGTACTGATCACAGTGACAGAAACATGTGGCAGAAGCTCTTCATACTGTGACAGACTAGGAAATGTGTAGAACCAGGAGTCTGCCCTAGGGATTTACTGCTGCCAACTAGATACTAGAAGATGGTCCTAAGCCCCTAGAAATATAATTACAAATGGTTATGAGCTGCCATGTGGATGCTGAAGCTTGAATCCAGGTCTTCTGGAAGAGCAGCCAGTGCTCTTAACTGCTGAGACATCTTTCTAACACCAGAATTTCAATACTTTTAAATGTTGAATAAATGTATATGTAAATATGTGCACATATAACTATGTGCTGCATTTTGTTCATGTATTCAATATATATGCACATATTCCATCATTTGGCTACTCTGAATAGTGGTCCTTTAAACATCAGTGTGCAAACACCCATTCAAGTCACTGCTCTCTATCTTCTAGCATGCATCCCTAAGTGGAGTCTGAGTTTTGAGGAATCAATGAACTGCTTTCTACTGTGGATCTGTCATTGTCATTTCTACAGTGGGACAACATGATCTGAAAATAAAAACACTCAGTTCTTTCTTCCTCTTTTTTTTGAGGTTATAATATCCTTACATTATTTCTCCTCTCTCTTTCCTTCCTCTATCTAGTTTCTGGTTCTTTTACAAACTTATGACCTCCTTTTTTTTTATTGATTGCTGTTAAATACATCTATCTATATTATCTATCTGTATCTATATTTATATATTCCTAAATATAACCTGCTTAGTCTGTATTGTGTTACTCATACATATGTCTTCAGGACTAACCATTTGTACTGGAAAACCAATTGCTGTGCTCTTCCCTGAGGAAGACTATTTCTCCTATTCTTAACATTCTTTAGTTGCCCATAGTTCTTTGTGTAGGATTGAGATCTCATGGGCTTCCACCATCCCACTTAAGCATGACCATTGATGTCATTCTCTTTTCCCTTTCATTTTGGTGATAATCATCCTAAGAACGTGAAGTGGATTTCCCAATAGTTAGTTAATTCTATGCACTATGGGCCATCACTGGAAGAGATTTTAGGGCCAGGCTATATCTAGAGCTTTACTGATTCTGAGCCGTTGAAATTTAGTCTTTCCAGTGTGTTATTGTAATTTTCTTACTCTATACCTCTCCTGCTTAAACTAACAAATGGTGATTCCAGTTACTTGTCACCAGGGCTTGCTACTCCAGTAGGAAGCACTGTATTTTCTCTGATCTTAATAAACATCACAATCCACTGCAGAAATTATCAAATATCTTTGTAAAACACACTTGATATATTTCTACCATTTTTTGGTGCATTTTCCTGTGAATAATGGAAATTAGGTATGACAAAGAAAATGTGTACAATACACCTGTTTATTTAAGTGTAATAAATACAAAACTTGTAGGATTTGCTTTCTTCACACTGTCTCAAAGATAAAATATGTAAAATTTCACGTATATTCACACTATGTTCCAGGATGCCAAGGACACAGAACTCATATGGTGAGGAGTAGCCCATGGAGTTATGGGCAAGAAGGTAAGGAACAAATAAAGTTGAGTTTGCTTGGGACTCCACATCTCTAGCAGCATCCATATATTTGTAAGACCTTGTAAGACAGAGTGAGAATTAAATGATGTGGTTTCTATACAGCTGTCAGCCAATGCCTGGCACATAGTGAAATCTCAGTAAAGGTTAACAATCTCTCCTCCAAGGGACATTTTTATATTTAAAAGTGTGAACTCTTTTTATTCTAGTGTGAATTTCTCTCAGTTGGCATTTAAAGAGAATGAGATACAGACATTTCATTTCTAAAAAATTAATGCCTTCATCCAGTATAATAAGATAGCTTTATAATTGTGCAGCAATTAAACTTAAAGAAACGAAACAGCCAGACCAGGGTACTGACCATGCCATCATTTCAATGGGAAATGAGCATAAGAGAGACGCATGGTTTTCTGTGGTCATTGTGCAGGTCGCAGAAGAAACCATTTTCTCTACATTTACTCTCAGAGTTTTGAAGCAGTGAGGAACTAAAAGTAAAATCATAAGGAATTTAAAATAAAGTCATAGTGCATTTCACTCACAACTCTCAAGGTTTGGGTTAATATTCTTAAAGGACCTGTAGAATTTTCCTGAATAATAGTTCAGCACAATTAAAATGGAAATTGCAGTAATATTTTCCCTTTGACTCCTTTGTCTGGTCTGTTGCTGTGCCATCCATTTACTCTTCTGCTATTAGAGTCGTTATTCAATCATTGCCCAATCTTGGGGTTAATTATAAGCTTCAAGGCTTTCTGTCAACTCTCTGCCCATTGTCATGAATTACCCTTACCAGATCAGGAAATCCTGGCAAGGCAGTAGATATAAAGCACAGCAACTTTTCCCATCACTGGGTTTGGAAGAGAAGTGAGTTAAAGGGATTTCATATATATTTTATTAGCTATAAGAAATCACCTGACTTAGAAAATGTTGATACCCATATCTTCTTTTGTACTCCATTTTACCCCATCTTTTGTCAGAACCACCAGTATAGTTCTGGGATCTATGATTTAGCCCTTACTCAGTGGGAATAACAGAGCTCAGGGTACTCTCCAAATACTGTCAGACACAATTACTCTGGCTGTTTATAACCATCTAGTTTCTGACTGTGCTTCTCCCTGCCATATATGTTTGAAGAATGTGTTCTTTATTCTTTTAGCACTGGGGACAGACTTCATGAGAAGGTAGAGATTTCTCAAGGCATTGGTGTCTGCTTCTCCTATTCTCAAACACATCCAACATTCTGTTTTTAGCTGTTGCAGTGTCCCCAGCCAATTTTTGTGATGTTGCACCTAAACCATGTTACAACTCTATCTTACGCTTTAAGGACTTGATATGGTGTTTCTTTTACCTGCTGGGAAACAGATTCCATTTCTAGTCTGCATGTCACATATTCCCAGATGTACAAAAGCTATGAAAGGTTAATTTAATTTTGATATGAGGGTTTAATGTATCTATCCTTGGCTGACCTCAAATCCTCCACCCTCCTGCTTCAGCTTTGTAAGCTCTGACGTTGTAGGCAGATAACGCCATGACTAGAAAGTGTCATTTGATCATGGAAATGATATCCCAAAGTTAGACTCAGACTTTAATCAGCACACAGAGCAGACATTGTCTCTGTTGGAAAGGAATTCTTCCTAGTTATCAGCATTAGGAACAATTGTAGCTTAATGACAGGAGGCTCAAAAGCATTATGCTATGATTGCAGCATCCTAAAAAATCCTGAAAAATAAAAACCTAATGGACTGCCCCATTTTGCTTTGTGTTTTGCTTCTCTAAACGCTGTACTCTTACATCTTGAAGATTTGGCAGATCTTCATAACAGCATCATTATTCCTTAACACTTACTTTACCTGAAGAATAAAAACGTGTGGATGTCTCTGGGCGTAGGAGTAAGCCTTATTAGTTTGTATTTCTGCAGCACACTGCAAATCCTGACCCTTAATGGAGTTCAGTCAACAGCTGCTGAACGATGAGATAAGATTCCTGTTATCTCATGTCTTGTCAGGGCTTGAACTTCCTTTTCAGGCACCATTGCCTGATGGCATTTGACAATTTGTTTTATATATATATATATATATATTTGTTAGAACTTGAAATTGTGGCTTATCTAAGCAGAGAATCAGGACTTTAGTATTTGGTCAAAATTGCTATTTAATTGGAAATCTCATAGGAGACCACAAAAGGCAAACTAGAGGTGTGGAGAAGAGAGTGGAATGACAAGGGGTCGTGTGAGAGGTCAAATCAGAAAGATGGATGCCTGGGTGAATGGGTACAAGGTCACGATTAGGATGAAGGGAGGGGTAAACAACAAAGTCTAACATTTTGGGTGGGTCAGTCTTCAGAATAATAAAAATGGCATTTAAAATATTGTCAGCTTTTTAAAATTTAAAATCTAGTTTCAGGATGACTAATATTGATTTGAAAGGAAGGGAAAAAGAAAACCATAGGCAAAATAGTGAACCAAGTGGCTGTCCAGAACTCAAAAAGGTTTTAAGTTGATTCTGGGAAGGTAGAAATGGCAATTCTTGTCTGCAGACCAGAAATTGTGAGTTTCCAATGCAGGAAAATAAGGCAGTTGAGCCTAATCCCATGTTACTAAAAAACAAAAAGCTGAAGTATGATTCTATTAATAGAAGAAAGCAAATATATGAGGTGATGGGTAAATTTCTTTGATTTAATTGGTATATACATATTAAATATGTATTTTTATTGGCCAATTAAAAATAAATTAAATTTAAATATTATAACTATTTTAAAAATAAAAAGGAATATAAAGCTAAAAGTTAATAATGTTATTAATTCAGGACATCATCACAAAAGATAATATGTAGCCATCTTATTCTTTCAATACATTTATGACATCCCCTAATTTAGACATATATTTTAAAAATATTTAGAGTTTATGTCAAGGAGTACTTTTTATTGCATACTCATAATGATAGTTTTCATTAAAGCACTTTAAAGTGATATTTAAGGTGGTCTGAGAATAATATAATATTTTAATAATGATGATGAAAATAATCAAGACGTATACCCACATACATGTATTTATGTATTATTTTTGTACTTAGGTGAGAGTTAAAACAAGTGCTTTTATGTTAAGGGGAAATAAAACAGCTTACCAAGAATTACATCTTCATATGTCTTATGTAAGGGATTTTAGGGACATGCTTTCATTTTAAGAGATACCAGGAGAACACTTTTACTAGTTACTTTACAATCACCTTGATGAGCTCTTTGAAAGTAGATGCTGCAGGAGGCTGATTGTATTTTAATTATTGGTTCTTTGTGAAGGACTGCAGAACATCAGAATGATCCTCTATCTCTCCTGACTTCTTACTGGGCCATAAAATTATTCTTTTTCTTTTGTCTATTTTCCATTCTCATTCCAAGGTGATTGAGTCAGGCAATTGACCTACCTCTGAGGAAACAATATTGCTGAGGATGTAATTCTTTCCTGATGGTGATTCTTAAAATTTCTGTGGACTGATATTTACCATTATACATTTTCCTGTCCACAAAGCCTAAAACTTCATAATTGACGTAACATGAACATGACAAATTTTCACACTTCAACCCATATTCCCTCGGCTTTTATGAAATTTCTTTGGTCATTGCTGTTAATATTTTGGTTTCATACCCCTCTTTGAGTTGTATCCTAAGTCAAATCCTTGACTGTGATGGGTACTTGTTTATATTGGGATCTAATAACTATCAGTTTAATGGTACCCAGGTAGGAATTATCATGTAGTTAAAGCATTAAGGATGCAAGAGCCAGCAGTAATTAGCTGAAACAAAAGGGTAAAAGGCCCTGGAATGGCTAACAGCAGAGTTACTATATAGGGGTAGTCTCAAGATGAAAATGGACAGTCATTTATTTCATTTTAGGTCCATTTTTTGGCAATGTTTCATTGAGTAAATCATTTCTAATGATCCCTGAGTAGTTTGTATAAAACAATAATTTTGTCTTAAAGGGACACAATGTTTCCTTATTCTATATAAATCAGTTTGAGTTCCCTATCAATTGTAGAACTATTTCAGCTAAAGAATCTATATGTTGGTAACCTGTGTCTATTGGTTTTAACAGGTAGCTTTCTTGATATCCCAATAGGAACTATAATAACCATTTTGTCCCTATGGCAGGGAGTTTGTTGTGGTGATATATTTAATAAAACCAGCCTAGAATGTCAGAGAACAGATCCACTCACACTCATGCTAGGAGGCTCAGAGAGAGGTAACTCATGCCTTTAATCTCAGCATGTGAAAGACTGGGTGTGGTGACCTATACCTTTAATCCCATAACTCCAGAGATAGAGATCTTTCTGTTTTTCTGTTAGTTCAAGGCCTAACTACCAAATAGTAGCAGCTCACACCTTTAATCTTAACTCTAGAATATGATACAGAGTTGAACCTAGAAGTTAAACAACTGAGTGAAGAAGTTATTATTTAAGGCAGGTGTAGGAAGACAGAGATTTATTCTGTAGAAGTCACAAGCCAGGCAGAGGTGGTGTATACTATTAGTTCCAGCACTTGGGAGACAGGACGATATCTGTGAGTTCAATGCCAGCCTGGTCTACAAACAAGTTTCAGGACAGCCAGGACCGTTACACAGAAAAACCCTGTCTCAAAACAAACAAAAGGCTGGAAAGATGGCTCTGTCCTAACATTCCAGCCTGTGGTGACAAAGGGAGATATGCTACTTTTTTTTTGTAACTATTTCCTGCTGGAACCAGAACATCATTGTCAGGGCTCAAGAAGATTTTTATGTTAGTCAAAGGCCAAGAAGGGATTCATAAATGGGGTATTCATCAGACACATCTGGTTAGCTGACCCAGCTAAAGACAAAGGGAACAATCACCTTGGCTGGACTGGCTCACATCAGCTTTTAGAAAGTCCAGGGCTTGTCATTTGAAATAGGTTATAGTCTGCAATTAATTTCTGTCTGTCAGACAAGTGGAAATCTCCTAAGAAGGTAATATACTAGGGACATAAGTTAAAATTTAGGAACTTAAAGGAAAATCTTACATGTGGAACTTTCAGGCTCATTATCCTAGTGATTAGGGCAGGGTAGTAATCCTAAAACCAGGAGAGAGAGATCAAATCCTCAGGAATAGGCAGGTAAGGAAACTTAAACTGTACTTATCTGGAATCCCTTTGACCTTTGAGAGGTGGATTTAAGTCGTATGATTCTTTAAATACCCTGAAATTTACATGAAGTTCTTAGTTTATAAAAAAAGATAAGAGTTTTAGATATATTAGTATTACCACTGTTGTATGAAATACACATTCTTTAAAAATGCAGCTAAGGTATCTGTAAAACATCTGGAGTAGACTCATGCCTTTAAGTCATAACAGAAGCTGTAGCTTTGGGTTAAAAAGCAAGCTATTTTTTTCCTGTCTAGAATGCTGGCTATATAGATTAGACATACATGTTTTTAGCACAGTGAGAAGTAAAGTTTATATGTAGAAGACAACCAAAGAACATTTAAAACGTTGGGCTGAATAGTAAGTTTTGACTGGATAGTAAGGAGTAAGTATTCTACCAGCTTATCAGAACTCCAGTGACCAGTGTTAAAACTATGAACTTTTAAAATCTTAGTATAATAAAAACATAGAAGGGTAGGAAATATAAAGCAATTTCTCATTTTTTACATACCTTAAACCATATTTTCATCTTTACAACTTATATTTATATATCTTTAATCATTTTTAGACCCTCAGAACTTACATAAACTCTCATAACCTCAGACTTTCTTAGACCCTCAAAACTTGCATAGATTTTATCCCTTTTTCTTTCCATCTAACCACTTACCAGACACATGAGTAGTTATTACTGAGAACAGTCATTGCAAAGCATGTTCTTTCAGTGAAAAATTACATCTGAAACTTATCATTTTTATATGAAGCTCTTCAGCAAGGCAAATATGTTCACCTTTCTCAGCAGAAGACCTAATAGTTCCAGAAAAAAACAAAGCCTGAATTTTATATATGAAATGAAGTAACAAGGTGGCTACAGCCTGGGGGAGGGCAGGATTGGTTTCCTGTCTGCCACTGTTAAACGGACAAAAATACAGTTGGCCTAGCCATCAATTCCATCAGAGATCTGAGAAGACAAATTGTAGCAGGAACTATAATTCAAATGGCCTATGTATCTGTTAAGTTAATAGAGATTTATCTATTACCTATATTGTCATCCTAGGATTTTTGGTCTCCATGGCTTATTTTGGGATAGAGGTTCCAGGGTAGCATCGGTCTTCAACAACTAGACCCAGAAGACCTGAGAGATTTTTTCTGTGGAGGAGAAGCTTGAGGGGCTAACCTTACTCTGTTTAGGCAAAACCGGGCAATTAATTCTCCAGTGTTCTGCTTGTCCACAGTTTGGGCAGGATCCGGGGATGGGCAAGGCATTAGAACAGTTGCTCCCCGTGATAAGTGTTACCATAATCTAGGTGGTGCTATTAAGCCCCATTATGTTCTTTGGAGATCTTGGAATCACCACTTGGAGCTGGGGTCTCTGTCATAGGACATTTGCCCATTAAACGTTTTAAATGCCATATTCAGCAGGTCTCTGATAAGTTTAAAAAACATTATCTATTAAGTATATTTGAGCTATACAAACTTTGCTTTTAGTTAGGCACAAACTTGCAAACATATACAGGAGGCTAAATATGGCTTATTTCTATAATTAATTACATTAGTACTTCGCATGACAAGTACAATTCTGAACACATTAAAGAAACTTGCATATCTTAATTATCCTTGACAATTTCTGAGTTGAAGCTTTTTTTTTTTTTTTTTTTTTTTTGGTATCAAAATAAAATTTCAGATCATGAATAAAGTCCACAGGGAGACTGGAAACTTTCCTGATCCTTTTATAGTCCACCATTATAAAGTATCACAGTTTCTTATGTGACTCAGCTTATTAAAAATAGTTAAAGCTTAACAAAGCTATCAAAGACAAGGAGGCAAGACATTCATTCTAAAATCTGAATAGACCTGAGGTAATAAAATACATTCTCTAAGCCTGTGGTAATCAATCTTCCTAACACTGTGTTGTGACCCTTCAACACAATTCCCCATATTGTGGTGACCCCAACAAGCAAACATTCTCATTACTATTTTACAACTGCGACTTTGCCACTACTACTAACTGCAGTGCAAATGTCTGACATGCAGACAGTCTGGGCTACCCCTATGAAAAGGTCTTTCGAGCCCCAAAGGGTTGTGACCCAAGGGTAGAGAACCATTGCTCCAATCCCTTGCCAGACAACTTTTGCCAGACTGCTCAGGTCATTGTCTTGTTAAATCATAAGATAGGAATATTCCAGTTTCTGGTGTTTATTCTTTTGTGTTCATAGATGTGGCCTTAACTCTTTACCCTTTTATTTATTTTTTAAATCACATATTAATAATTTTATAAACTTAAATGCCCATAACCTCATAAGTTTAAATATTTTAAAATCTGTTCCTTAAAAAATCTAGTTTTTTTACATTTAAATTTTTCTGAAAAATACAAAAATTTCTTCTTAAAGAAGTTTAAAGTCTTTAAACTGTGTGTTACTACAATATAAAAAGCAAAGTAACTTTTTTATTTCAAGAAGAAGGATACAGAGCACAACCACAGTATGCACAAGCCAAAACTAAGCTTCAGCAGAGCAAACAATTTAATGCTTGGTGTCTGGAATTCATTTATAATGCTCTGGGGCTTGGCTCATCTCTTTGACCCTACCCTCTGCAGCATGCATAGTCTTCCAGGAACCAGCTCCATTTAATTGTGGCTGATACTTTTGGTGACTAGCACATGGCACCAACATCTCCAAAACTATTAGGGTCCCCCACTGCAACTAGGCTCTCTTTTGGAACTTCAACCATGCCATACAGTTCCAAGCTTCAGCTGTTCCACATGACTCCTTTGTTTTTTAAAACCAAAAACACCTAGATGACTCATAATACAAGTTTGTCTAGCAGCAAGGTACATTCTTGTATATAAAGACATGGAGGTACAGTCTTAATACCTTATTAACTTAGCATTGTTTTTAAATTATATCTTTCATAGACCTTGTTTTTAGAACAGAAATTATTATATAAAATTCCACCCTAATCCAAAATATCTTGTAGTCCTGTTGTTGCATTCTTGATTAGGCCACACCATGTGGTCACTTTTAATCAAGATGGTAGTGAAATCACATGACATCTGCCCTTGCCAGCCCTAGCAAAAATGGCTGCCAGCCATGAGGCTGCCTAAAGTGGTGGCAAGCCACATGTTGCCTATATCCCCAAATGTAATTATGTCACATGGTTCCTTTAAGATTACCTGTGCACAGATTTTATCTACCAGCCCCATATTACAAATTTTAACTTAACTTTTTTCCCACATTTTTAAACATACTCAATAAAATAAACATAAATCTTGAGGTACAGAATATTCACATAAACTATGCCTAATTTTTTTGTCTGTTCTGCTTTGATCTCTTATCCCTATCACAATGTCAGGTGGATGCCCTGATACAAGACATAGAGGAAACTTTTAAATACTCCTGACTCTAGGGGAAGGCAGCCATAACCCAACTCTAGAGCCAGCTTTCCAATAAAGCAGGACAGTATAAAATAATTTTAATGTTATCCATACCCAAATTCTGAATTCCTGCTAACCTAAATCCAGTGACCAGAGTAAAATATGAAAGCAGCCATAACTGCTGTTGTGGCTGGCAGCTTGCAGCAACAGAGACAGCAAACCATCCATCTCTGTCTCAGCTCCACCTTTTTCAACACAACTGCACCATAAAGCGCAGACCCATCCATATATACAAACAGACAAAACCTCCCAACAGACAAACAGACAAAACATTCTAACAATCCGGATCCAGGCTGGCAGGCTATGTCTTTCTTATTTGCTCTCAATTGGAGAATATTGGTGTACCATTGACCCCCCTCCACTTTCTAGATTGATATTACATTGAACAGAATAGATTATGACTTACTAGAAAGCCTCCATGGATGCTGGCTGCTTTTTTCCATACTAAAGTTGAATCTAATTGTTCAGGAACCACAGGCAGCCTCAGAACCTTGAAATGTTTCAAGCCACATGCCTCCTGAAGCTATCTCTCAGCCATGGGGGCAAAGGGGTGGGGGGAGGCTCTAGGAAATGTTAATCCCTCTAGTTGAAAATGTGACCACTACCACATGCTTCAAATAACATAGGACAAAAGGAACTTATTCTTAACTACAAAGGTTTCTCTTAACCTGTAAGACTGTTTTGGTTTTATACTATACATGTTTACTATGGCAAATGTACACTGCACCCACACATAAAACTAAATGAGCAAATATTAAATGCAATGTGTTTAGCTCTTTGGGGTGCTGTCTTCACTAAATATTAATGTGGTTTTCACTGGAACCTTTTCAGTTCCTCTGTGAGCAAGCTGTCACAAAGAATAAGCCCATTCATTGGATTTCCTTAACCTTTTGTCTTGTTCATTGGTCTCTTCCATAGCTACACTCCTGCCATTGTGATACCATACACCAAAAGGCACATTTGTTTTGTGACAAGACTTTTCCTGGAGAGACACAGCACACACATCTACTTATGTCAGATAGGATCCCATGACGGCTCAAATTACAGACACCACCCAAGTCTAACTTGGTCAAGTAATGAGTTTTACTGGGGTTACTTAAAGGAATTCAGGGGAGGAGATACTTATAGGAGTAGAAACGACTCAAAGATAGCATTACCAAAACCCACCAGAGCAAGGGTGACAGCTCAGGAAAGCTGGGAACCTAGAGCACTATACTTCTCCAAGTTCCTCATTTGATTTCTGTTTCCTCCAGACAGCTGGTCTGGTCTGAGAGTCATCTTTGTAGCTTGTTTGTCTGAGAGTGAGTCTTGTCAGTTTTTAATGCTTACTCTTAGAAAGGAGGAGCCCATTGAATCTGTTCAGTTCCAGGGACTTCCTGAAGCTGTTTTAAATAGTTAATCTCCAGTTTAAGAAGCTTCCCTGCACGATAGACTGTTTCAGTCTTGGAGGAAACTGCTACACAACACCTCTTGGTTGTGTAGTTTCAACTTCTAAAACTGTGAGTTAGATAACTTCATAAATATATTTTTGGGCATGTTATGATTACAACAGGGAACTGAACTAATACATTAGAGTGTTAGGTGTGCTACAAAAGAGAGAAAAAACGGGTACTCATTAAAAAGAAACACAGAAAATTATGAAAACTTTTGAGTTGGTAGCTGGGTGTCCCAAAAGGGGTTGTGTCAGCACCAATTCTCACTAAATATCACCTATCACCATTTTTGAAATGTAAATGTTTAGGCTAATTCAGATCTCCAGAATTAGAAACGTGGGGTGGGACACACCAATCCTCTCTTTAACAAGTTTGCCAGGCTATTTGGCCACTTTTTTCTCCCCTTCTCAGTTCCTTCTGGATCAGTGTCCACAGACACACTTTCATGATATCAGGGTCAGGTTTTGGAGGTACTTATGATAAAGCTGTCTTCTGGAACTTCTGGACCTTTAGTGACCTGGTTATTTAGACAGTGCCAGGTCAGCTCCAGGATGAGCTTTCTAAGGAACTGAGCTCACGGAGTCCAGAATTATTGTTAGTGGATTTGATCTTCCAGTGTTTTAATATTTTTGACTTGTAAGAAGAACATTTCAAGGGTGAACAGATAATTTGGTGGTTAAGAAAATATACAGCTTATGCAGAGGACCCAAGCTCTGTTCCTAGCACCCGTGTGAGATGACTCAGAGACTTCTGGAACTCCAGCTCCAGGGGATACCATACTCTACAAGTACAGTATGTGTACATACCTACTTATATACACATAATGCAATGTTTAAAACATAAAAAACTTTGCTCCTTCACTCTATTCTTGCCTTTAATTATACCAGATTTAAAAATGAAATCTAAATATATTTTTTATTGAATTTGCCCTTTGACAGTTTCATACATGTATATAATGTGTGCATATAGTATGGTGACAGGGTTAACCATTTTTAGTTTTACTATTTAAGTCTAAGCTGGAAAATTATGAATGTTAGTGATTTTTATGCCATGATTTAACTAAATGATATTTACCAAGAAATGTCACTTAAATAAGCTTTAAGTGAGATACTATTAATTTTATTGTACTTAGAAATATTATAATGACCATATGAGATGACAATTTAGACTGAAGTTAGTGTTATGATGCTGTAATACATGCTGCCACACACTACTTTGCTATTATTAAGCATCTAGGAGAACAGTGAAGTACGTAGTCTACGTGCTAGGTTTTGTTTATTAATTTATTTTATTGCACTAAAAAATTGCCTTCTTTACCTGAACTCCTGATATCTAAGATCAGATACGATGCACTAGGAGGAATTTTCAGTTTGATATGTGGAGATAAACTAGAGTTGGATCTTGGGGAGCAGATGTGTTCTGGACACTATTACTGGGGGTGCTAATCTGGTGTCCAGGAAGAGTACTTTTAAAAGCTCAGAGATCTTGAGTATGAAGTGTATTTTGTGAAGGAAACCTGGATAAAAGTATCAGCTGAGTAAAGGAAAAATCAGACTGAATATACGGATATACATGCTATTTTCATGGAGAAGGCAGAGCAGTGGTAACTGCTGACAGCAGCGACTGCTTGTTCTTTATTATAAGAAAGAGCTTACATCAAGGTAAGTAGTGTTTTTAGAAGTGACTTATTTTAAGCAATTTTATCTGCTGTAAATAAGTTGGCTATTTTCTCAGTTTTTGTAGTACTGATGGTCACTTACAAAGCATACTAATCTCATACAATATTTGCTTTTTTGATCTTGGAATGTGTTGAATAACATTGACAGAATCTTATTGTCCCCGTGATAGAGCTTGTTTATAATTATTAGATCATTACTATTTGTCATCTATACACTTAAGTCACATAAGTAATAATGATAGGGCTTTTTTTTTACATATATTGTCAATATGTGATACAGTTTGTTCTTATTCATCCATATTGAGCTTCACTGAAATGCTATCAGATTGTTCTGATTTATTTTCTCAAAGACCTTTCTGCTTTTGCTAATGCCTCTATTTTCTTTTATAAATACCTGTTTCATTATTTTTACTTAAAGTGGAAAAGGTCTTCAATAGTGTAATGTGTAGTCTTACTTTAAGTACTGAAAAGATTTGTACCAATTACTTTTTTAATCTTCACTTTTCCACTTTTGAAACAAAGACAAATGATTCTCGTGTTTGTGCATATCCTAAAGACTATCGGAAATCAATATCTAGTGGTGAGGAAGATGGTGCCAATTCTACTTTTGACCCAAAGTAAATAGAGGAAAAACAAGATGTGTAAAGTAAAGAATGGTTTGAGACACAATGCTAATCAACATTTTTGTGTCTTGCTAGCTGTTTTATTGAGCAAGACATTAGGCCTGGTCAGCTCCTCCTCCAGTGTTACCATACACTGGCACTTGTGATATTTGGTGTTACTTTGAGAATCTTGTCGACATAAAAAAAAAAAAGAAAAACTACCTAAAACATAAATCTTTCCCTTCTTCATTTAACAGAACCCGATCTGAAAATAAGCAAGCAACATATTGTGAATTATGTTCCATTACTCAGACATGGGATGACATACAATACTTCAAATTTCCAGTGAGATACATCCCACTTTTGCAAAATTCCTTTGACAAGGTGCTTTCCCAGGAAGCTGCAAAAGAGAATGTTGTATGACAGCAGGCCTAAGCCAGGGACACCCTGACATCAGGTAGGTGCTGGATCATGATTGATATGCTTTTCTAAAAATACTTTGGAGGAGAATTGAGAGTCCAAGTCTAAACACAGAACTAGACTTTGTATCTCACCCATATCATTTATTCAATTTGGTTGAGTGATCTACAGTTAACATTTTAGTGTGTATTTCTCAAGGAAGTTTCTGGAATTTGGGGACAAATGAACTATTTAAGTTATAAGAAAAACCTGTGATTGCTGGATGAAAAGAAGCTATGGCTTCTTTAAAGTCATTGCTCTTCATTGAACAAATTTATAAAAGATGTCTTACTCGGCTCTCTGCCAGGTGATGGGAGCTGGCTGGAAGGAGTCATTAGGGGGCTCCCTACAGGTTGACAGATGGAGCTGTGCTGTCAGATCACATCTCAGGGCAACCACACACTTCATTGTTTCCAGCATCGAAATTAGACCTGACTTTTTTTTTTTTTCTGTTAAATCCCAGATGTCTTCATGTAAAACCAATACATTTAGTCAAATGTGCACTTTGCAGTGACTGGTGGATGACTGAACAATATGCAGAAATCCTCTGGAGTTGCAGCACACAGATCTCCCCAAGACCTTGTAGTAGTAACTTGGCATCAGAGGACAAATGACATTGTAGGGTGTTCACTGGTGTAATTAGCCATAATGTAGAGAACAGCAGCAGATGGCAGTACAGAGTTCACTGGACTAAATCAGCACTGAGAAACATTGTCAGTAGTTATCCAGCTGCAAGACACAGGCATATCAGCCTACCTAGTTCTTTCTGGTGCCTGTTTTCTTGCTCATGGAGACATAGTAAACCCAGTTTCATGAAAGTAAATATGAAGGTGACAATCACTTAGCACAGAATCCTTTGTGCCATGTCCCATCTGTGAAGTAGGTCTTGCGTTCTTAGCTGTTTTGCAAACAATTTCAAAATCCAAGACACTACTATTATGGTTATATTATTAATTAGAAATCATTTTAGATTCTTTTAGATTTCCAATATAGTACTTGATAGATTAAAGTCAATGTATTATGTATTAATTAAAAGGGAGAACAGAAAGCAATTTTCTCTTAGTCTTAATAACATAAAACATTAGAATACATATTTGTATAGAGAAATAGAATGTGAGTTATCTAAGGGCCCAGATCACAAGTGTGAAGTAAACATATAGATTTGTGTTACAAATTTGTAAAGAGAATAATAATAATAACTGAATGAAATAAGATAGCTTATTCCTTTTTTTCTCCTTACCCATATTCCAAGATAGACGGACACCTAAGAAGCATCAATATATCTCAAGAAAGGAAAAGTGCAAAAAAGCTCTGAAAAACCACCCAGAGTCTGGAGAGAGAGTCCTGGAAGAAGATTATTTCCTAGAATTAGGAGTGGTAGTCATGCTAAACACAGTAGCAAGTTAAAGTGATATATTAACTAAAAAGTCTCTATGAATTACCAAGTGGCTGGTCCTGGCAGGCACGATTCACATGAGCTCAGGATGGATGGATAAGCATTGAGCTGTAGCTGTGGTGTGGAGGTTGTCAGGTATAGTTCCTTGGATTAGTGTTGGTATTTAGGGTAGGAAGAAAGTCAGGCCCAGATTTTAGAATATTACAATGAATAATCACGATGTTAGAAGAAATCATTGACCACTAAAGTAATGTAAAGCTAGGATTTTCATGAATGTGGTTGAATGTGGTCAATGGCCTGGCTAAATTTATTAATTTTCTGAGAAAAGCAAGCAATTTTAAACAGCTAAGACATGGTGGTTTAATATCAGGCTATTAGAAACGAAGTAGGACCGTAGAGACATGTAAATGGATTCTCTACAGCCACATGGCTTTGTGCTTATCCTTCAAAGGTCACATTAAGAGTCCTTTGTAGTAGGATGTTCATTTCTGTCCAGAAGAAACTCCCAACTAACCAACATCTACTTCCCAAATAATTGACTTGGAGGCTTAATTTTATAGTAAATGCTGGGCTAGTAGTTCAGGCATATTACTGACTAGATCTTTCATTTATATTAACCTATAATTATTATTTATGTTTAGCCACATGGCTTAGTACCTTTTTCTCAGTACAGTATTCTCATCTTACTTCTGCATTTGGTTGGTGTCTGCTCTGCTCTTCCTCATTCAAGAATTTTCCTCCTCTGGTTTTCCCTCCTATATTTCCTATCTTCCTAATTTATGTCCAACCTGTTTTTGCTAAACTAATATTTACAGTGACAAATATTTACAGTGTACAAGATCATAGTCTCACAGTATTTTCCATTTTTTTCTTTTAAAAATAAGAACCCCAAATCTAATATCCTTTGTTTAGCTTTTTTCCCCCGACCATTATCTATAAAAATTTGTAATAAGCACCCTAAACAACAACAACAAAATAATCCATAATTCAGTATTTGGGAGTGTGGACATAGTTCTCCATACTACTTCTTGCTGTTTGGGAACACTGATAATTTTATAGGGATTCAAAGAAAATTTAGGATTATGGTCAAGTCCTGACTGGAGTAGTCTGTGAAGTTTGGTCATCTCAGCCAGCAGCCTTGAAGCTGTACTTGTTGCAGAACTTAGAGGAAACAATAACAGCAGTGCTCTGAAACACTGAGTCATCTGGGCCATTTGTTCTGACCAGAGATTTTTCAGGGGATCTTCCTCAATCAAACCTTATTTTGTTTAACCCAGAATAAATCTACAGCCTCTCATTTTCTGTGGGAAAAAAAAAAAAACCTTTTCTCCAAAGTAAGATATGTTTTGACTTCAATTTTGAAGTCAAAACATTTACAAAATATATAAGATGGATTAATCCAGCAACATTTATAATCAAATGTCTTTCAGCAGCTCTTTGTACTTCCTTTGCAGTTAAACAACACAATAACATACAGTATCCAGACTCTGTATATATTTTATCTTTATTATTGTTATTTTACTTTTTCTTTTCTTAAGGACTTTATCTACCTTTTCCCCTCCTTCCCAAGCCTGTGTATGTTTTTAAATATGCTGTCAACTTTTTAGAGTAATTTTTTTTTGGTCTGAATCTGTTTTTACTGTAGTTCTCTATCAGTTTCTGACTAAACATCTTCAATCTGCTAAGGTTTGCTAGGATTAAAGGCTCAGCTATGGTCATTGGCTCCATCCAGGTGCTTGGTCTGTGAAAGCTTAGCTTCATGGAAGAGGTACTAGAAGGAACACTGTTTACCACCCCAACTCTGGGAAACTTTAGGGTCCACACTGCTACCAAGTAGAGTACAACTGCTCACTGCTCATGAACACCTTTTAAGTGTTTGGCAGCAAAGCCTTTTTTGAGGTATTTGGCTGAATTGGGAGCCATGCCTCTGTTTGCCCCCAGAAAACAGAAACCACCCAAGAAAATACTGCTACCAGGAAGCCGTACTTGACTCTGTTCCTTTTTTATCTGTAGTAACAGAAACCTCATGCTTGTACTGAGCCTTTTGTGAGATTGCAGCAACTTAACATGTTGCAGCTCAAGCTTCCAGGCCACTGCTTCTCTGTACCAAGACCCACTTGAGAGGCACAATTAGGAAGCTGTTTGGCCTCTGTTTTTGTGTTCTAGACCCCATTTTCAGGCTTTATGTGGATGTATGTGCAACACATTGGAATACTATTTGTAGTAGGATGTTTCTGTCCTGGCAGAAACTCCTTATCTACCCAGAAGATTTTCATTTCTTTATCTTCTATTCACTTTACTATCTCCTCTCTTTTTAGTTTGGCACAGGATACCCTATGATACCCTTTGTAAATAAAAGTAAATACTTTTAGTGGCCAGAGGAGCTGCAAAGAGATTATCAGATGCCCAATCTACCTTCAAGGCAGCTTTGGGAAGTGACAACCCATGTCAAGGACAGGCTTTTCAGTGATAGGATTGTTTTTGAGTCATCCCTTGCAGTGGCCTGTGTAGGTGGTTCCTGGAATTCTTGATCAGGAATGACGGGGAGATTAAGAAAGACAGACACGGGTGACATGTGTCTAAGAATGAGCACCAGCATGTTTATTTTATATAGCATGAGAGAGGAGACGGTTATCTCATCTTAGTAGCAGGTCTCTCAAGGGGCCATGATCATGCAGTCCTCACAAAGGAGGATGCTGTGGTTCTTTTTTTTTTTTTTTTTTGCAAGAGCTGTTTTATCTACAGGTCAATTGTTCATCATCAGCACATATAGTTCAACCAGTGAAGTCCTTGCCATTCCCATGAGTATGAGGCATTAACATCCTTGGCATGGCTGTGCTCATATCAATAATGTATATTCAGTCAGAATTTCTTCTGATCTCTGCAATGTAAGTAATGTCTTACCTATATATATTCCTGTTAATCACTCTAATAAAAGCTCATTGGTTCACCAAGTTGGGCTTTGATACAATCATTACTTTGATCTGTACTGTTCCCTATCTATGGTGTACAGATTCCACATCCATGCATGCTGTGTCTCCATAGTAAAAGTCTCTCATACAACAGTATTTCAGTCTACATAGATGGAGGGTATGAGAGAGATAATGAAATTGGCCTTTGAAGTTGTCAAAGATCTACTTCTCAGTTTTGGTGGGCTGGGAGAATAATTACTCTTCATCTACTGAGTTTCAAGAAAGATGATGTATACTCATGGAGAGAGAGAGGGAGAGGAAGAGGGAGGGAGAGGGAGAGGGAGAGGGAGAGGGAGAGGGAGAGGGAGAGGGAGAGGGAGAGGGAGAGGGAGAGGGAGAGAGAGAGAGAGAGAGAGAGAGAGAGAGAGAGAGAGAGAGAGAGAGAGAGACTGACTCTAGCTTCAGAAAGGCACTCCAAATAGAATGTGGAGGACAAGAAACAGAATAGGGCTGGACTTAGAAGAAGGAAGTACATGACCATGTAGCTTATATTGGCCTACTGTGGGAAATTATGTTATTACATTGTAAATAATTGTCCCACCCACTGGTTTAATAAAAAGCTGGTTGGCCAAAGGCAGGCAGGAAGTGTGGGCAGGGCTACCAGACTAAGAAAACTCTGAGAACAGGAAGCACAGAGCAGAAGGCCAGAGAGAAGCCAGAAGAAGCAGAAGACAACTATGCTGCTCTGAGAAAAGGTACTGAGCCCCATGGCTGAACAGGAAGAGTCATGGGTTAGATGAAGGGTAGAGAGCTAGCAAGTGATATGCCTGGGCCTGAGGCCGATCAGCCTAAAAATTATTGAAAGCATCTGTGTGTCTCTGTGGGACTGTGGGATATGGGTCTGTGGGCCTAAACCTTGAAGCTAGGCCCGAAAGTCCGGGCCAGAAACCTCATACTACAGCCTACAATTTCTTTTTAATTGTATGTTACCATAAGTCATTTTACATATTCAGCTGGATTGCAGTATTCTTGAGGACTTAGACCTAGAGCTTCTTAATCTTTTACACTACTGTTATTCTCCTGGGAGTATGGATAGCGGGATTTGGCACTTACATTTTTCTTTGAAGTATATTTAAGTATATGTATATGTCACAATAGTTACACCAAGATTTTATATGAAATATCTTCATATTTGCCTTATCTTGGAGTATTCTGCCTTGCATGTGGTCTGCATATAATGAAATAATAGAAATGGTCTTACTAAGGAATATGATAGAACAAAATTTTAGGAAACACTATGACTGGTGAATTGACAACTTCTTTTTAAAGAGCTTTGAGTAGTGCAAATTTTATTTGTTATTGAAAGATACTTTTCAAGTAGTGGCATAAAGCTGGTTTGTTATTTTCCATGCTCTTTGATGGCTTTCTTAACATTCTTGGGATAAAGGCATGCCTGACAGAAGTGAGGGTGGAGACAGTTTCAAGACCCTGAATTTACATTGTCTCTATGGGCAAAAGTAGATTAAGGATATTATGGCTTGAAGAAAATTTCAAACTAGTGTTATCATCTTGGGGTCACATTTACTTTCTCTGCCAGTTAAAGAACCAAATGGCAGGAAAAATCTTTGCAGACACAGTAGACAACACTGGCTAGTGAAGGAACACATACAGAAAACACCAGAAAGAAAGAGCCTTTGCAAATCAGCAGGGGTGAGGGTACAGGAAGGGCTAGAGTTTTAAGGATCTTTCATGGAGTGCAGTGGGATCCCCTTCTGATTTAGCTTTAGTCAGTTGAAACAAAGGAAGGAAAGTTGAAAGGCCTACACTTTGGTCCAATGTGTCCTGGTCTGGCCTTGAGCTTTTTGGACAGATCCACCAGCAGGAGGTGTCTTATTGGTGAGAAGACAAAGCACTCTAGGCCTGTGTGTTAGATTAGCAGCATGACGAAGAAAACAGAAGTTTTCCATGTTTATTGTTTATCTGTAGCTCTTTTCTCTAGATTCCTGTTATGGACATAACTCTAGTCCCTCTGTAAGAATGAGAAAGTGTTTGTCTCCAATGTGTAATTTTAGAAACAAGTGTCTATGGGAAATGATTTGAAATATTCAAGTGGTGCTATTCCAAGTGGCTTTGTGACAATATTCTTAGATGCTTCTAGGAACTCCTCACTGTGAGGGGACATTTTTCACCAGCATGATTGACTATTTTCTCTTTATTTGAGCAGTGGTCCAGTTGCAGTTTGAGAAGATTTTAGGGTGAGAACTTAAAGGTTTAGTCAGTGAACTGAAAGTTCTAGAAATGATACGAAATTATATCTTTGACTATATATAGATTAATATACAAATTCAGAAATCTGGCAGAATCCCATCTAGTCAAATTGTCAATATTTACAGCTTTCCAGTTTCCTTCTCTGTGTGTTATAAGACATTTACACGAGTTTTAAGAAATTTATTTAATAATACCTCGTTGTGACATTCTGGCATTATTTAATGTATTCTTAACTCTTAAAATCAAAAGCACATATTCTATGATTACTGTATTTGGTTTCCAACATGCTATTTATGATTATTTTAAGTATTGCATTTTGCTTGCAGGCTATATTGAATCCCCTCTGTTAATTATAGACCTTTCCTTAAAAGGCCCGAAGTATTATAACTAGGTAGGAAAGATCATTCTAAGACTACATTCACATGTCTGGCCTCATCTTACATGTCTGTACTCATAACACATTTAGGAGGACCTGTGTTCTTGCTGCTGTTAACTTTCTGAAATAGCAAGCATTCTTGATGAGTAGCTCTTCAGCCTATCTAGCCTTTACATATTGGCAATCAGTGTTTAATTAAAGATATTCACAAATACATTATGAAATTGTAATAGAATATCAATATTTCATCACCAAATATACTCTGTTCATTTGCTGCTGAAACAATTTTAATGGCAATTATGTGTTGTATTCTAAAAATCACAGAGTGTGCTGCTCATTGACTTTTCTCATTTAATTTGTTTTCAGAGGTGTTAGTGGAAATATTTCTGAAGAGAAGAAAATGAAGAGACTTTGAAGAAACTGGTCAAGTTTATTTCCAGAAAATATTTGAGACTGATAGGAATAAAACTCATTATTCAACTAGATAAAGAAAATGAAATATACATTTAAAAATTAGCTCAATTTAATCTTGAAATTGTGTGTGTGTGTGTGTGTGGTGAAGTGTACGTGTGTGTTAGTGTACATGTGTGCATATTATAGAAGCTAGAGGCTCATACTAGGATTTTTCCTGTATCACTCCCTACCTTACCTTTTGAGACAGGATCTCTCGCAGAAATCAGAGGTCACTGATTAACTAGACTGTATAGTCAGCAAGTTCTGGGAATATCCTGTCCTTGACCTCTCTAGTGTGAGAATTACAGACACCAGGAACATGCTCCGATTTTACGAGTGTCCTAAGGTTCTAAATTCATACCTTCATGCAGGTATAGCAGGCACTTCACAGTCTGAGCCACCTCTCCAGCCCTCTATGATATTTATTAAAAACAATTTTGATTACTTATTTTGCAAATTGCTTTGAGTTTTGATTATATATAATCACCACCCTAACTCTTCCTTACCTCTAATATTCACACTCAACTTACTTTGTTAAAACAAGAAAGCAAGCGAACAAACAAATAACAAAATAAGATAAAATTGTGCTTCTGATGTAGGAATGTCTTTCTGTATTCTGTGAATATCAATCTTTAAATAAAGGAGTTGTTTTGGCCCATGACAGGCACCATAGAAAAAGTACAAGGGGAAATAACAACATAGGTAGGAGAAGCAGGGTGAAGTCAGAGACAGACTGAGCCAGCTGCCAAAGAAGAAACATGTGAGGAACACGGGTGAGCCATGGGCCACATGGCATACAGATTAATAGAAATGGGTTAAATTAAGATGTAAGAGCTAGCTATCAAGATGCCTAAGCTATAGACCAACAGGATGAAGTAAATATAAGCATCTGAGTCATTTTGGGGGACTGAGCAGTGGTGGGCTGCTAAGTGGTCTGAGGCAGCAGGTCTGTGGGTCTGGACCTGTGGCCATCTGGGGCCAAGAAACCTCATTTTAACACACTTCCCAAATATTCTTGGTTGTATCATCAATTTCCTCTGAAGTGTTGTCAACTTACCAGGGTCTACACTCATAAAGAAAATTATTTCCCATCTCCCAGCAGCTAATTATTTTCAGTAGCTCTAAGGCTATGAATGCGGTTTCAGGCCCAAATCCCATTACACATTCTCGAATTTGGTCTGGATTTCCAAGGCTTTTTCAGAGGCCCTGATGAAAAGACAAAGGGAACCTAGTTTTATGTCCTTGCCCAAGGGCAGATTGACAAAATCCAGTCTGGGGCTGGATTCAGGGCCTAGAAGGAGCTAAGGTTTTGTTCCTGGAAACTTTTCTTTACCCCCAGAAGAGACTGAAGTTATCAGTCCCAAGGCTGCTGTGTGGTCAGTTTCTAAAGCCCTGAGATGTTATGTGTTTCTGTTGTACAACATTGCTTGATAGCTTTCTGTGGGCTTTATGCAGTTTCTCCTCTAACTTACTATATATAAGATGCTATACTTCTGAACAAGTTTGTTTGAAATAACACATAGCTTTGAAAGACCCCTGAACACCATCTTTTTTAAAATCTCATTTTTTCTTATTTATCTTCTCATCTCCTGACAACTTCCCCCCAAGGGTCCTGCCACTGCAGAATGACTTGCTGGTTCAGGTCAATGCATACCATTCTAACCCCTGTGAGTTTGTGTAGCTGCTTTGCTCTGTCCAGAAGACACCCATTTCTTGTTGTCTTCCATCATCTCCTACACTTGAACTCTTTCTGTTCCTTTCCCAAAATGTTCTCTGAGTTTTTAGAATGGGGTCCAGTAAACATGTTTCATTTAGGACTGGACATTCCATAATCTGTTACTCTCTGGTCCTCGGCCGGTTGTGGGTAGGGACCCTGTGTTAGTCATCACCCTCTGTAACAGACCCTACTCAGATGAGAATCCAGGATATGTGGAGATAGCAGCAGGTCATTAGGAGTCATTCTATACTATGTTCCTTTAGCCACATAATAGTAGTTATTTTACCTCTAGGGCCTATGATCTGACTAGCCAACTGTAAACGATGCCAGGTATGGATTCCATCATGTGGACTGGGCTGTAAACTCAATCAGAAAGTGATTGGTTACTATTATGACATTTTAGCCCCCATTTGCACAAGTGGACATGTCTTGCGAGGGCAGTCATTATTGTAGCTTCCAGGGTTGAAAGCTGGATATGATTAATGATTAACTTTTCTCCACTGGTAGTGTGTATAGCTCCTTTCAGCATTATGAAAAGTAACCAGTAGGGATGAGGCTTCCAGGTCTACTAGATAAATTTTCCAATATTCTGACTTAAATATGTGAGATATTATTACCAACTTTTGGAGGGTAATAAAGAATATTGACAATAGCATAAACTTTTTTAGGAATTGGCAGGACCACACTAGTCAATAGTTCCAAGTAATAAGACACATTCCAGAAACTGGAATTTTTTAGTTTTAAGTCTCTGGGGGCTAGTAGGGGACATTATTTACCTTATTATAGGGTAACTCTATTTAGCTCTTATTTTATGACACAATTATTTTCTTTCCACTTAAAGCCGGTAAACTACAGAAAGAACCTTTCCTAGATTTGTGCCTGTTATTTGAAATAGATACTTTCTAGAGTACATGGGGTGATTTGCAGCATGGAGCAAAAACATTTTTACCCATCACCCTTAAAATTCACTAGCCATCTTCTCTTCAAACTTGAAAAATTTTATACATGTGCCCATTATAGAATAATAGATTTCTCATTTGTGGAAAATTATGTGTGTAATATCCACGGGTAGGTAACACTTTAATAACGCCCCTATTTTGGTCCCAAAGTATTTGTCTACTACAAGAGAAAACTAGTAAATCTCTGAGTATCAGAATCTTCAGAGGCAGAGACACAGATGAATACATGGACCATTTTTAACTGAAAGAGAAAAAAAATAGTACTTTTCAGCATTTCCAAAACTCTTTTACAGATGGTTGTTTTTTATAAAAATTGTGGTACTCAGTCCTTATGATAAACCTGTGTGTTTGCTTTTTTTATACTTAAAGTATAGAGAAAAGAATTCTTCTTGTAAATAGTTTATTTGTGGCAACACTAGGATTCAAAACCAATTATGTGTAGATGCACAGATGACCCATAAAAGCCCAAACAACCCTAATCACTGCAAATTACAATGGAAACATCACCATACTTAATCTCAATGTTTACTATTATACATACTTGAAAAAAGAAAGAAAATCAGCATGGGACTGGCATAAAAACAGACATGTAGATCAAAGAAATAGAATAGAGACAAGGAAATAAACCCCCAGAACTGTAGCCACTCAATTTTTAACAATAATGTCAAAAACGTATCTTAGGAAAAAGCTTCAGCCAAGGGTACTATAAAACTGGATATCCTTCTGTACAAGAAGGAAACTCAACCATGTCTATTACTTTACATAAAGATCAATTCAAAATGGATCAAAGACTGGAATGATTGTAAAACTTAAAACCTTAAGACTTCTAGGAAAGAACACCTGTAGAAAACACTTCAAGGCATAAACAAAAATGTTTAGAAAGACCCCAATAGTACAAGCAATACCTAGCAAGTAGAATTGGTGACTGGGATTCAATAAAACTAAAAAAAAAAAAAAAAAAAAAAGGTTTGAACACAAAAGGAAGCAACCAGCAGCATAAAGAGATTGAAGGAGGCTTTTTTCTTCCAGATACACATAATACAGATTGTTAATATCTGATGTGGCGATATATTGCATATCTAGTGGTTTGCCTGAAAATCAGAGGACAGAGCCACCTACAGATTTAGCCTTGAAGGTCAGGAAGTGGTGACCCATCTCTTCCACCCAGCACTCAGGAAGCCTAGATTGTCTGAATCTCTTTGACTTCAAGGCCAAACAGAGCCACATGGTGGTGGGTGGCACACACCTTTAATCCTAGCAACAGTTGAAATGAGGCAGATGAAAGAGAGAAGTGGAGGCAAGAGGTCAGCTAGCTCACCTGCGATTTCCTTTCTTTTCAGTCTAAGGACTCATGAGGCGTGCTTAGGTGAGAAGTGGGTCTGGCTTCTTTCTCTGTCTCTCTGATCTTTCAGCCTTTCCCTCCATTATCTGGCTCAGTGTTTTGTTTTGTTTTTTATTATTACAAGACCAAGTAGAATTCATGCAATAATCTGACTTATAAAGAACTACAAAAATTAAACACCAAATGTCAAAGCATCCAATCAGTAAATTGTTAATGGACTGAATGTATAGTTTTCAGAAGAAAGAGATACCACTTATATATATTTAGAAATTGTTCCTCAGTTCTTCATTCTCAGGCATCTGGGAAATGCAAAATAAAATTCTGTGCTATTCCTTCTCAGTCTAGTCAGAATGGCTATGATGGAGAAAACAAAAGGCTACAGATGCTTTTACATCTTGCTTGTGGAGATGTAGGCTGGTACACCCACTGTGGAAGTGGTGTAGAATTTTCTAAAAAATATACAGAAACCAGCTGTGCCACTCAGATAAACTCGACTTACCACAGAGATTTTCATACGAGTGTTATGCAGAACACTATCAATGGTAGCTGTCATCCTCCAAAGGGGTTTCTGCTGATTAAGATCCAGAACTTCTGCAACAGTGTGACACTTCCATCTTGTTTAATCAAAATGGTCTGAACATCATATGAGTCTCCTCTTTATGGTTTATGTTTTGTGGTATTAATAATTCTTTTGGCAGGAGTTTTTAACTGTGAACCTCTGTTCCTAAGAGCGTGGAATTACCTAAAAATTCAGTGCTGAGAGGGACATTGCTTTTGCACATTTTCTGCTAACTAATAAATGCAAGATTGTCTATAAACTCTGTAGATTAGGAATATGAAGATAAAGTCTTTGTAGCTTTTTTTTTTAATCAAATGTGAAAAACATTTCCTGTTTCCTAGTTTTGGGCTAACATGGTGATAGTCTATAGAAAGTAAAATGTGGAAATATTATGCAAGGCCTTGCTCTCCCTTGGAACATTAAAAAAGTGATTCATTATAGAAGATAGCTCATATTTCCTCTTAAAGGATGAGTGTCTGCATGGAAGGAAATTAAATGATCTTCTCTGATAGCTCCTACCAACCATGTGACATAGGATTGAACCTATGTTAGATCCTCAGCAGAGTCAGGCCTTTACATGTATCCCTGGGAACAAAGCTGAAGAGCTATAAATTTGGAGGAAGAAAATGGTGTTCTGTTTTTTTTTTCGAGTTGCTAATTTTGGGTTTATTTGTTTATCAGAGTTAAGCTACACACACATAAAAACCACACCTGATAATTTGTGTCAGTTGACAATTACAGGTTTAAGTTACTTCCAAGTTATGAGAATTGCATGTTTCTTTTTTATATTGACTCATTTATTTTTACTATAATATTTTGTTAATTCTTTGAGAATTTAATACAGAATATTTTAATCATATTCACCTTCCATCCTTCTACCCAGATCCACTCTCTGCTGTTTTCTATCCCCCTCTTAAGTTCTTCTTCTTTTTATTAGAATTATTATTATATTTTTAGAAGACTATTCAGCAGCAGACATCCTGGTCCTCTGGCTATTACAATCTTTATACTCCCTCTTCCACAATATTTCTTGAGACTTATATGTATGGGTTTCATTGTAGATGTTTCAACTAGGGACAGGCATCCCAGGGAAGGCACCCCATTATCAGATGGTTTTTGAATGGTTGTGGCTTTCTGTAATGGTCTCAAGTCAGCTGCACAAAGAAACTTCTTTGATGAGGAGAGAGAGCTATACTCATTTGTTGTATAAGAATATGTATTTAGAGTGCAATTAGAAATTATATTGGCTTAAGAAAGTGGAAGTAGTAGGTTTCCTCAAGATTCTGTGGCCTCAACAGCCAGGGGCAGTTGGCTAAGTTTACTGGGCCACATATACAATTTACTCCCATTGTATGGCCTTAAATCCAACTAGGTGGCTGTTTCCTACATTCAATATTACAATCTTTGGTGCATTGTGTGTGTTGTTTGATGGACAGTTCTTCATGGGTCTCCCCTGTTTCAGCATGACTTTGGAACACTACGACTTTGGTTTTACAGAATTGTCAAAGATGTTTGCATAGAGAGTATCTGGGGAAGACAGAATTAATATCTACTGGTGGGGTAGAAGACAGATATGCTTTGTTTGGTCTAGGACATTGATTCACAATAATTCTAATGCTGTGACTGTTTATTATAGTTTTTTCATTTTGTGGTGACCTCCAACCATAAAATTATATTATTGTTACATTATAACTGTATTTTTTCTGGTGCTATGAATTGTAACGTAATTGTCTGATATGCAGGAGAGCTGATATACTACCCTTGTAAAAAGGTCAGGTGACCCACAGATTGAGAACTATGTGTCTAGAATATTAAAATAATGTTCTCAGCTGAGGCCAACATTGAGTAAATTTGCTTAGAAAGAGATATTTTTTAAGTTCCGAATTGCCTGATTCAGTGTTTCTCAGTTATGATTGAAAGCACCTTTGTGAACAATATTTACCTTGTTTTCTCCAACAGCACAATCCCTTTCCAGTACTTGGAAACTGTGGAGCTCCAATGCCAGCCTGGATGCCATGCTGCCTAGTGTCCAAGAGTGAAAAGTCCTTTGTCTCTATTCCAGGTACCTCATATCTTCTGCCTCCATCAGGGAAACTGAACCAGATTACTTGTCAGTTTTAGAACTTCAAATTTCAGGCTTCACAGTTATTGACATTTATTTTGAACTTAATACAGTACATAAGATACTATGTGAAGTTTATATGACCTAAGGGTCAAATTCAATCCAAATCTGTTTTTCCTTCATAAGTGTGTATTATTAATTAGAACCTAGATGTGGGTTTCTTCAGAATTGAATTATTTTGTGCATTAAAGATTACATCCAAATGAATGTGTTTATATTTTATTAGTGAATACTAATTCAGAACACTGTTTTTATTCTGCTAGATATGAAGTTTTCATTAATTATTAATTTTTCTCTTGATGTATTTTCTGCTTATATATTTGTGATTTCTCTATTTTTTTCTTTCAATTAAGCATACCAGTATTTACTCATTTATCTTTGTAGTTTTAGGGTTCCCATCCCTGACTATGCCTACTGATTCTCTTGTTCTTGTTCTGTGATTCCGATGTTTGAGCCTTCTTTTATCAGTCCCTCCTGCTGCTTCCCCTTTATTTTAATTCCAGCCTTTTGTTTTGGATGAGATGCTTAATTTGTACATTTTACTCTTCCAAGGAAGTTAGCTTATAAATCTTGCTCTAAGTTAGAGGTTCAAACACACAGTACATTCTCGATTATTAAAAAATTGTTTGTAATTTTTCATAATAAAGAGTTATGAAGATGGTTTTTACCTTCTCTGACAGTGGTATTTGTTCTTTTGTCCATGGAACTGTGACTAGGGAATTCAGTTGGTTTTGTAAATAAGTTTTGTGTTTTGAAGATTTTTCTCTGCGCCTACTACATGATCACCATTTGTAACTACCTTAATGTCCCTAAGAATCAGTATTTTCTCTGTCTTCCATGTGAAGTTTTTAAATGCAGGGTTTCATATAGAATATGACTTAAATCTTGTTTCAATGGACAACCTCTTACCAAGGATACTGCTATTTCTCTTTGAATGTTTCCACTAAAACTCATTATTTAGAATTAGGCTAAGTAAAGCTGTCTTCTTTATAAATTATCTAGTTTGTTATATTCAATAATATAACAATAATAACCATGAAGATTAAGCCAAACTCCTACCAGATTTTTGATTTGTATAATATAGTGAGATATACAAAATGGCAAGAGTGACCTTTGATGCTTTCTTTTGAGTAACTTTAACATAATTTGCTTAAGAATCTTATTTATGAAGGTAGAGTATTATACTGGTCCTTGTATTTTCCTTCTGGAATGCAAACCTAAGTAAGAAAAATGTTTGAAATATTCAGTTTAATTTTTGATAACACATAGTCTGACAATTTTAAAGTTTATATTTTTATTATTTTTAAAATATGCATAGGTGTGTATGTCTGCATGTGGGTATAAGCATATGAATGTGAGTGCCTGGAGAGGCCAGCGACACTAAAGCCCTAGAGCTGGAGTGAAGACAGTCATGAGCCACTTGACATGGGTGTTGGAAACAGACCATGGGTCTTGGGAAGACTAGCAGCAGGTGATCTTAACCACCAAGCATCTCTCCAGCTCCTTGGAATTTTGTAAAGCCTTATTCAATTGTCATATTAGAATTGTTCTCTCTGATGATAACTAAACACCATCACTTCTAAGTTGATCATTCAACTTTGAAATTACCCAAATTTTCAATGCTTTAGGCTTTTTTAACTCTAGAATCCTGGAAGGAATCTTAGAAAGGGAAATGGCCTGCTCATCCTAACTTCTGATGCCTACCATGAGTATTCACAGAGAAACTGATACACAGTGATGTATTTATGAGGTGGGGGCAAGGCATAGGGCCCATAAAGTCAATGAACTGCTTTCATGTTTTGATGAATTATTATTTTTGCTATTTTTGAAATATGTGTAGGTGTGTATGCCTGCATGTGGTCATGTGAGTTTGAGTGTCTTAGGAAGCCAGAGGCATCAAGCCCCTAGAGCTGGAGTTAAGACAGTCATGAGACTGTCTTAAGAACTAAGAATGGAATAAGATGGATTCCTAATAATGTCAGACAGATGGATCATGAAGGGAGCTTTTGACCAAGCTGTGGAGTCCATAAGTCTGTATCTGTGTCACAACACATACCTGCCACATGATGTGTGGCCACTAAACAGGACAACATTTTTTTTTTTTTTTTGTCTCAAAACCCACATGGAGATATCTCAAGCTAGAGAGATCTATATTTAAATTTCAGCTTTGGTCTTTTATTTAAATATCCCTGAATGTATTATATAATGTTACATTATTACTTTTGTTCATTACTGAGCCATATCATTTTAGTAATCAGCTTACTATTCTTCAATAACCAGTAAATATATGAAACATATGACACAGATAAGACATTGTTGAGGGACAAATTCAATGGATCTAATACAAATAGGTTATAAAAAACAAAATTCATCTGTAGTATTTTTTTAAATAGCATATTGAATTTTCTCTTTTACTACTTTGCATACATATGAAATGCATCTTGATTATAGTAACACTCTACCCACTTTTATTTTCCTCCTACCCTTATTGCCCACCTTGACCTTAAGCTATACACAAGTCTTTACAAGACTCACTTTTGTGAATTTGCTGACCATTTTGAGACTCATTGAGTTTGACCAAGACCCTCTGTGTACCTTTGAATTTGGAGCTAACCACTAGCCTGGTGAGCTTCTCAGTGGATACACAACTGAAGACAATTAACTGTCTCTCTTACACACTCCATCAGTAGTCAATAGTTCACCAAGAAGGGTGGGATAGGATCCATGAGCTCCTTCCCTATCCATGATTGACTGTTGTTAAATCCAGTACTGTGTACATTCATTGAAGGAAACCTCAGGCTTGTAGTGTCATTTGAAAATTAATTGGAATATATGATGTTGGAATATTGGCTTATATAAAGCATCATTTATATTTCAATTTGGGTATTTTGAGAAGTGCTCAGAGTAGCAGGATCTTAATAACAGAGCTAATTATAGAATCAGATTTTTTACTTACTTATCACTACTCTGTGGCTATGGTAGTCTGAATATAATTGGCTCCTGTAAGTGCATAGGGATTGGCACTATTAGGAGATGGGGTTTGTTGGAGTAGGTGTGACCTTGTTGAAGAAATTGTACCACTGTGCATGTGGGCTTTGAGATCTCCTGTATACTCAAGCCATGACCACTGTTTTAGTTCACTTTCCATTGCCTCTCTAGATCAAGATGTATTAATTCACAGATGCTTCTCCAGCACCATGTCTATCTGCATACTGCTTTGCTTCCTGCCAAGGTAATAATGTACTACACCTCAGAATTGTAAGTGTGCCATCCCATTAAATGTTTTTCCTTTATAAGATTTGCCACAGTCATGGTATCTCTTCACAGTGATGGAAACCCCGACTAAGACAGTGGCTTTTACTGTTTAAACATAGGTGTCCTTGCTCCTTGGTGATATCTTAGATAATTCTATAATGTGAGAAGATATGGTATTTCAGGCCTGAATTGATAAGTGCCAAGTTCTGATTTTGTTTTCTTGTTCTGTGTTTTGAAACAGGGACTCTTTTTGTAGTTTTGGCTGGCCTGGAACTTGCTGCGAAGACCAGGCTGGTTTCAAACTGTAGAAATCCGTCTGCCTCTGCCTCCCTAGTGCTAGAATTCCTGTTTACTTTTATGACATTGGCTGAAGTATCTCCCTCAGCTTTGGTGATGTGGGATGTCTTTCTGTATGATGTAAATATGCTTTATTACAGTTGGTTAATAAAGAAACTGTTTTGGCTTATGGCAAGATAGCTTAGAGGCAGGCAGAATAGTTAGACAGAGATAAAGAAAAAAGGGCAGAAGCTACAAGCTGATCTTCTGAAAACAAGGTGTAATGGAAAAGCCACACAGGACATGTGGCATTACATAGATTAATAGAAATGGGTTGAGTTAAGTTATAAGAGCTAGTTGGTAATGAGCCTGAGCCATAGGAAAAACGGTATATAATTAATATAAATCTCTGAATAATATTTTATAAGCAGTTGCAGGACCGCAAGTGAAAGAGATTTCTTCAGTCTGAGGGGCCTGGATAGAACAGAAATACTTCCAGCTACAGTTTGGCTCTTTTTTTTTTTTTTTTTTTTTTAAATTGAAATAATGACAGCATGACTCCTTAGATCATTTTGGGGAGTAGCTTCAATGGAGATGACTAGTGAATGCCAGTCAGAAATGCACCTGAATACATTGCATGCAATGATATCTGTAAATATTCATCATTTGAAGATAATCTGTTAGATTTTATAGGAAGAGATATTGACGGAGAGCCTGAAAATTATTATTTCTCTATTTTCAAATTTTTGTGTGATTATTATTTCAGTACAAAATTCAGAAATAAAGCACTCAATTAAACCAGCACACAGATCTTAATGGGAAGCATGACACTGATGTTCTACACTGGCTGTTGCACAAGGTCACACAAGATTTTACACTTGGAAGTCAAACATAAAGATTGCTTCTATGAAATCTAAGTGTTTACAGGAAAGGTTAAAAATAGGATCGAAAGTGTTAGGAAAAATGCATAAAATAAATTATACCCCACATATAGCTGTCGGTGACAATAATTGTTGGTCACAGAGCAGCTTCTGAATGCTGCTGAATGTGGCTGGTTACTCTTCAGCAAACTACAGAGACCCTAGCTTGAGTTAGCATGTGTGAGTGCCAGTCAGCTGGAGAGCTCCCTTCAAGGGAGGGCTCCCTGGGTCCCAGCTGTTAAACTCCCAGGATGCCTTTGGCTACTTGAATGGCATAACATAGAGGGCAGTCTCTTTTTCTGAAGATTACAAAAATTCACCTGTTCTTTAAATAGAAGTAGCAGATTTGTGTGAAGCCACTTATCTAAGTCTTCCTGACAATGACCCCAGGGACACCCTGTGTCAACACCTGTGATATCTCCTGCAGATGCTAAAAAATGAAAGCCCCCTTCCATAAGCACACTTCTCAGAACCCAGATCCCTTGTTCCATTCCTTCTCACTTGTTAGATTATAAAAATGAAAATCAAGAATAATGCAAACCTCTACTCTAGCATTCAGAAGGAGCCTCATTTCCTTACTCCTAACAACAAAGCTTGTGTTTTTATTTAAAGATGAGATTCAAAACCCCTGGGAAATGGCAAAGAACATAAAATTTTTTTTATTGTTGCTTTGTTTTGGTTTTGAGTGATGGTGCTGCCAGTTACTGTTACATTTGTGTCAGAGAATTAAGCAAGCATTAATAATTTGTTCAAGGTCGATTTCTTTTCTTTTGTTTCTTAATTCTTTAAAACACAATTATAAATAGGACACTTTCTGTGAGTTAGTTAGTTTTCTTCTCATCAAATCAATTTATCCATAAACCTATGGCTTACAAAGTTTCCTGATTGGGGGGTAAATCCTATAGTGGACTATTATAGATGTCCTATAGTAGACTATTATAGATGTCCTATAGTGGACTATTATAGATGTCCTATAGTGGACTATTATAGATGTCCTATAGCGGACTATTATAGATGTCCTATAGTGGCCTATTATAGATGTCCTATAGCGGACTATTATAGATGTCCTATAGTGGCCTATTATAGATGTCCTATAGCGGACTATTATAGATGTCCTATAGCGGACTATTATAGATGTCCTATAGTGGACTATTATAGATGTCCTATAGTGGACTATTATAGATGTCCTATAGTGGCCTATTATAGATGTCCTATAGCGGACTATTATAGATGTCCTATAGCGGACTATTATAGATGTCCTATAGTGGACTGTTATAGATGTCCTATAGTGGACTATTATAGATGTCCTATAGCGGACTATTATAGATGTCATATAGTGGACTATTATAGATGTCCTATAGTGGACTATTATAGATGTCCTATAGCGGATTATTATAGATGTCCTATAGTGGACTATTATAGATGTCCTATAGCAGACTATTATAGATGTCCTATAGCGGACTATTATAGATGTCCTATAGTGGACTATTATAGATGTCCTATAGTGGACTGTTATAGATGTCCTATAGTGGACTGTTATAGATGTCCTATAGTGGACTGTTATAGATGTCCTATAGTGGACTGTTATAGATGTCCTATAGTGGACTGTTATAGATGTCCTATAGTGGACTGTTATAGATGTCCTGTAGTGGACTATGTAAAGCTGATGTACCAGACTTTGTTTAAGGGAAGTATCTGCTGTCTCTGTCGTGTAGTAAGGAGGAGAACAAGGCCTTGGGACATGGCTATGGTGACTTTTTGCAATTTTCCAAGCTTTGAGCTACATAGTCAGTTCACAGCCACCCTGAGCATCTTAGTAAGGCCAACATTCAAAAAGAAAAGTAGGGAAAATTAAGGAGTAGTAGCAGAGACTAGTTAGTGATGCAGCTCACTGGTACAGCATTTGCATAGTATTGAAGTGTTGGGATTAACCACCAGTACCTTCAAGATAAAAACATTATAATAATTATGGTTAGATCATTAAATCACAGAGATAAGCACTGTTCAGTCTCGGAATCACAGATTTTGTTCTGTGACCTGTGGGAAGTCATTGAAGATTTTTTAGCTGATGCTGGGACTGATGTTTTGGTACCCTTATGAACACATTGTGTTGAGTAAGATGAAAGAGATAAAGCAGAGAGATGAGATAAAAGTGAGTTAGACAGTTTGGTCTTGAATACCTTAGTAGCATTTGGGAGCAGTGGTAGCTTCTTTGCTTCTGCTTCTAAGATGGATCATCGGATGCTTCTAACACTCTGCTTCTCTTTCTTCAACATTTTTTAGGCAGTTGAGTTAACATTTTCTACCAACTTTTGCAAATACCATTTAATTTTGATTCTTGATCTTTACATTTTATTTTTCCAAGTGCATAGGGCTGGAATGCAATGACAGTGTGGTACAAAGAGCCACCTGTGAGGGCAGTGAGGCCACTCAACCACACTGAGCTTTCAGGGCATAGCCTAGCAGGGGAACTTGCTGAGTGCTGTAGGTCTGGAAATCCACTCCAGCTTAGACATTATCTTCTCCTCAGTGAGGACACTGACTGTTGTAAAGCTGCTAGCTGTGTAATTCAGAAACTGAATGTTCCTTAGGTGGTTCTCCTCCCCACCGCCTCCTTCTCCTACCACCTCTCCTCTCCCTCCTTTCTTCTTTTGCAGGCTTGCTGTGCATGCATGTCAAGAACTGAGATAGCTTCCAGTAGAGTTTTGAAAATTCTGGGATAGCTACTTCATTGCGTAGCAGCAGCGCTGCTGTTTGAAGACCCCCATTTCATTAGTTTCTCAGGTGCTTGGTACACCTTGTCTCTGTTAGAAAAGCCTAAAGCATATCGATGATGGATTTTTGAAATTAATAATTTACTGAGCAGTGTTTTACATATTGTGCAAGATAGTTGATCTATACTTCTTAATTTCATAAGTAGTACCATAGAAGTATTCTTTTCCCACTTTTCAAATAAAGTCCAAAGAAATTAAAAAATGTATTCAGCACAATGCACAGGTTTTCTAACAGAAGTTTTAAAGTTATCATTTTGTATATTAACTGGTAGAAATGTGAAATAATCTCAGCTTGGATAGGCAATAAAATACATCTGTGAAGACAATGGACTCCATTTCAGTTAACAAGACAGGAAGGTTGCTTACAATATCACATGTGGTAGTACAGAATCTCATCTTGGACAAAGGTCATTAGGGATGAAATGGAGCATTATTTGTTTGGCATTATAGGAATCATTGGTCTAGTTCAGCATCAGTAGTCAAAATGAGGACAGTAACTAGTATTGGCTAACTCAGCATCCCATTGCCTGATTCCCATTCCAGCCCGTAGACATCTATCTGCCTCTGCTAGACCAAGGTTTCAGAGTGGCATCATCACTTCCTTGTTACTAGTTTTTGAAATGACATCCTTGCAGTTAGTAAAGTTTAAAGTGTTTCTAGGACTTTCCTTTTTGTTATTTAGGTAAGATTATTGCCTATGTTCTGAGGCAAATACTACATGTTTTACACCATTAGAGCTATTACTCTTTAGAGGCTTTCCTCCTATGACAGTAGAGAAGATATTTTTATTTGAGTTTGTGCACTCTAATCAAGTGACTGGAAGTCAAAAGTATAAGACTTTTTGGCCCATTGTTTATAAAATTAGTAAATAATCTTAATTTAGAGTAATTTAAGCATATTACCCAGACTCAGTATTCTATTTTAAAATAAATGAGAACGTGTCTATTTTCAGTTGGGCTGCATTAATAAAAATACTATAGCCTGGATGAAATAAACAGTGAACTCTTATTTACCACAGTTTGGGGAGATGTGTGTCAAAACAGATATACAGCATATCTTCTTTTTCATGAGGGCAGTCTGCCGGGCTACAGTCACTTTCCTGTGTTCTATGCTGGAGACAGAACACCACAGATTCTTCATCCTATTACAATTGTGTTTATCTCATTTATAAGTTCTCCAGTCCCATGATGCACAGATGCCCCATGACTAATCATCTTCACATAAGAGATATAGTCTCCAACATAGGAATTTTGGGTAGGACACAAACATCCAGTCCAAAGCAATTTTCATCATACCCTTGATATTATAGAGACCCAGTAATTGTTATTCACGAATTAAAACATTGAATTCAACTATTTAAGTTTACAAAGTGGTACAATAATAGAGATTTTGTGTAATGAAAGACTTGTAATTTCACTTTTGGTTTATGTATTGAAAGAAGTGTTAAATAGCTACCCTATGTAAATATTTTAGTAGTGATATAATGTCTTAAATTATTAAACAATGATAAACAACACTTCAGATGTGCAATGTGTTGCTACTAGTACCAACAGCAGCACCATTAGAGTATCTGTTTATTACCCTCTTGATTTCAGGTTTATAATATGCTTGAGAATATATTCGCATAAGAATACCTAATACATTTTCAAATTAATGTAATTTGAATAAGCTACACTCCCTTTGAAATTTCTCCAATGACACTTTGTGATATGAAGGCCTTTCTTTAATTCTGTTTTCGAACTTGTTTTGGCAGCACGAACAGCATGCAGAGACGCAAATGAAAGGGGTCCACCATTGGCTGTACTCACCAACAGAGTTAGTTCCACCCCTGGGCCTATAGAAGTTTTGTTAAAACATTACTAGCAAAGTGCAATTTTTCCTTACATAAAGGTTAGATTTGTAAATAAATTGAAAGTGAAATGGGTGGTGTCTTTGTATAAATGAGTGGAAATTTTCACCACTATGTCCTTCTCCCCCCTTTCCCTTCCTCTTCCTTTATACATATGTATTGAAAATAAGAAAGCAGGTTCATACTTAGACACAGAAACTATATTCCTGTGGATTTATCATTTGAAAATAGAGGAGTAATAATGCATTGACTTACATGTTTATTTTTCCTTATACAATGATAAGTAAAAATTTATATTCAATAACAGGTGTCAGTTGATGATATTCTTTATATAATACAATTAAACAGTCATAAAATTATGTATAAAATAATAATTATGGCAATACTTATTGAATTTTTACTACATACCACTTAATACACTGAAAAATATGTTTAGTTTTAACCTTCACAGCAGTTCAGGATTTCTGAACCACATCTGAAATCCACATGTTGAGTTGAGGACTGAAGGCAGGTTCAGATCCAGGTGTGACCGTCTGTCTGGCTCAGACCTATCAGAGTTTACGCATATTCAGTTGCATAAAGAAATGCATAGAATGTATTATTAAAGAAAACCATCAAAGGTTCTATGCATAATATTATCATGTTAGATTTCTTTATATGTGTGGAGAAAAAAGTATTACAAAGTGAAAACACATATGGATGGTAAGAGTGTGTATATTTATAATTAATGTTTACTTTGCTTCCTAAATTTTGTACTATAAACATGTATTAATTTTGCAGTAGAAAAATAAAGTTTCTGAAAATCCCATGCCTGAAATGTTAATTAATTATATTATTCCTAATATAATTGGGAATAATTTGAATGTCAAGCAATAGATGAATTGTTTAGTGAAACACAGCCCATCAATTCAGGGGAGAAATATAAAATAAGTAATGGCTATTAAGCATACATAACAAATAGAAATTAATATAAAGTAATGTTCTTTGAAATAAAGAAGAGCAGAAAATGCTACTCTAAAAATCAGTATGGCTAAAACTCTGGTTGTGATGTAAATTCTTGTGTACAGTGAAAGGCCGCAATGTCTAGGACAAAGATGAAGTGCTTGCAGGATCAGGAGTGATAAGACTATTTTCTTTTGTGTTGTATGTGTGAAAAATATTGTCAAATTCACAATCTCTATGATATGATAAAGTGCTAGATTTATAAAAGTAGAGGTGTCTATGTGAAAGACTTGGTCTACTTTGCAGTGATTCAAAGACATGTGCTTCTCAGGCACTCAGCTGGGTGTGGTTTCACTTCCAACATCTTCAACATCATCAGAAGTGATATGCCAGGCAGAGCTGCCTCTGGTTTCCCTCCTCACTTACCAGACCTATTCCTCCAGATTGCTGCCATCTCAAATTAGAAAGCAACCTGAGTAAAAGTTCCCCAGACAGGTTGTCTCAGCCGTTTTGACAAATGCTGCATACTCCGTCCCTGGGGTCATGGCAAATGACAGGATGTGAAAAGTGAAGAGAAAATGCTTCTCTGGCACTCTCTTTCCTGGCTTGCTGAGTAAGACAAGCGGTGCAGAGAGCCTGCAGCTTCTAGCTACGCAGCTCCAGAGGGCATCCGCAAAGGCAAACCTTGTCTTTTGCCCAGAGGTGGGACTGCCAGCTCAGCATGTGTAGTGGACGGAAGTCTGGCTACTTGCCCAGTTTGCCTTCAGAGCCCAGGTGCAGAGAAGGCCAAATATCAAGCTGCCTGTTTCTGAACCAAGCGACTTACCTGTCTCCTTTTTTCTATCTCCAACTGGCTTCCCACACAAAGGTTTCACTGGTAGATAAAAAAACGCATCATAGTCACTGAGCTGGGTGTTGTCAGAGTGACCTGAGTGAGTCATTCAGTGCCAGCCAGTACTGTTTGGTTTGTGTGTATGCTTTTACACATTTTATCATTCTACTGCCTTTTTTAAAAAAATGAATTGTAATTTAATTGTAGAAAAGACGACCTCTTTAGTTGCTGGAATCATTTTTGATAATTTTACTTTTTCAAAAGAAAAAAAAAAAAAGAAATACACTCGATGAACCAGGTTTCCTTACTGAGATGTGGAAATCCAGAAGTTTAAAACATTTTCATAACTAGATTTTACCCAGGTGATCATGACTTACCATGCCTTGAATGTCCATTGTCTGAAGTGGAAACATGACTGCCACAAATATTTCACTGAAAAGTCTTCATACTGAAAACATTTTGGGAAACTTTAGTCTAAAGATAAGGGTTTGGCATCTAAGAGAACAAACAATGTTGGTAATTCAATATATGCTCTATCTCTGTGGCTTTCACAACAGTATAGAATTCTGTACAGCTAAGTATCAGTGCTGATTTCTTAGGTTTGGGCTTGACATGTAACATTAAGCATATGAACACATGAAAATAGATTCAGGAATTATGAATGGATGTTATCACTGGAAAATCCTTTCATCTTGCAAATTAAAATACTAACTGTAATCTTTAGTGGACTTTGTAATTCCTAACCATTAAAAAGTTGAGTGGCTATAAAATCTGAACTAATTATTAAAGTGGCTTCTTTAGTTAAAAAAATTATAGTTTGAATAACAGTTATATTTTATCAAAAGGAACTATTCTTTGTCTAAATGTTCTCTATTTCTAACTTCACAGTTGAGTTTTTATAATCCCAGATAAAGCTACTCTAGAAAGTTACAGTAACTGGCTTAGAAGTGAAGACATAATTAGTATAATATATGAGGAAGATTTTGTTAAAGTTTCTGAGAGAAGCTCCAGCTAAAAAGCTATTATCTTTATTAATTCTTTGAGAGTTAACATGCAATGTATCTTAATCATATTTACTCCATTCTGCCAGTTTCTCCCAAATTCACCCTGGATCCTCCACTACACAGAGCCCAGTTTGTGTTGCCCAGTTACTTCTGGCAATGGGCTCTGCTTTACAGTGTTGTCAACCCACAAGGGGTCATAAAGGACACATATATAGCACTATAGTTACCTCCTGAGGATTATGCAGGATGGTGTAAGAAGGTAGCATGCTTAGTATGTGGAGATTCAGAGTTTGTCTCTTCTTCAAGGAAGGAGAGCTACATGCATGGAGCAATCTGCACTCAAAGTGTGACAGTTGGTTTGTTAGATGGACAAAATCTTGAAATGTAATAATAATAAAAAAAAGACGAGAGATATTTTGAAACGTTAATAAATGAGTCTTTCTGAATCTGTGTGAGACTATTTTATCTTACTTGATTGAATGCTATTCACCAGGCTCTCACCACAGTAAACTCACTTTGGCAAGCAACTTCTGAATAAGGAGTATATAGTAGCAGAGTAACATAGGAAAACTTTCTCAAACTCATTAGTTAATGGCAAAATTCATATTAAAACCTAAGTAAATCCCTACTAAACACCTAACAAAATGGCTAATATTAAGAAGATGAAAGACATTCTCAAAGTGTTGGATTACTACGTGTCAGAGTCTGTATAAACCAAGAGACTTTCCAGCCTTGTGGTGGGAGTTCCAATAGTGCGTCTCTACTATGGAAAGCTATTTGGCATTACTTACCAAAGGACTCACCATTTATTTACTATTCTGACAATTTGATATTCTGTGGTAATGAAAGCAGGAGATAACAGCCACATTTAATGACATGAATAGAAATCAAATGGGAAACAAGTGAAGCCTGACACAAAGAATGCATCCTGCATGAATTTATGTATGTGAGTTAAAAACAGGCAAAGCTAATACATTATTCAAAATGAGTAGGGTGGGGCAGTGCTTGGAAGAGAAAGAACTCCTAGGTTGTTGTTGATACTTTTTTCTTGATCCGCTTTTAGTTATGGCCAGTTCTTATTTTATAGACAGTATTCAAATTGCTCACTGTGGTGTGACTTTCTCCACGTTATGTTGGTTAAAGAATTTAAACAGTAAAATGGGAACAGCTACTATTATCTCAGAATATGATTCGATATCTTAAATTGAGAAGGCTTTAGTGATTGCAACTGATGGAAGTACATGAAATGAAGAATATTCTTGAGCTTACAACAGCAGTAATAATAAGGGAGAATACTGATCTTTGGCTGGTGTTAGGATTCCTGCTTTGCATGAATTGGGTTTTGGGCTAGATATTCAAACCTCCCTTGCTCCTCTAGTCTGTGCCAGTTCATGTTTAAGTTATCACCAGGGAGAGTGTAAAGAATGAGTTCAATATTTTGAACTGGGCAGCCTACAGGAAAATTTAGCTCCGGGATCCAGCTTTTTGAAAGACATGCCTGAGCCCTTCCCAGTTAGCCCACTCTATAACAAATTAAAGCTAAAGAAGTATCATCCAGGGCCATGTGGACCGTTGTATCATCTTAAATATTCAATCACAGGCATTCTTGTTTAGAAATGTTTTGCTTTGGGATTTTTGAACTAGAGTCATACTATCTAGTTCAGACTGGCCTTTAATTCATGGTAGTTTACCTTCCTCATCTCTCAAGTGCTAGAATTATAGGCATTTGGATATCATGACTAGATTTAGAAGTATTTGAAGCCATTGGTTCCTAGCAGAGAGGGAGGGTTACATGACTTGAAGGTTTATATGCTAGCAATGGAGATTCCTTTAAAGCTCAAGTGTATGTCCCTTACACTACAGTCTATACTTCAGACTTCTTGGGACAATAGAAAGGAAACAACTGAGTAGTAATACAGTGTGAAAATGTAGTGAAATAAATGTTGAGATGGTTAATTTCTAAGAGAATTTCCAGAAGGTGGTTACCTACTTACCTATGGGACTTTACATTTTTCATAGAAGGCAGACTCTTACACATTCTTTATAAAAGTCTTTTAAAATGTCTATAATAATTTAAAATTTTATTTTTTATATGCTGGTCCAGAATTCAATCAAGAGACAGACCCATGCATTGGTCATCAATACCTTTGACCTTGGACATACTAAAGCTATTTTGTACTGTAATCTAGAGAAAGTACTAAGTTATCTTTGTTGCCATAAACATTTTAAATTTCTTTAGGAAATGACTGAGAATAAATAGCTATCTGAAATGTCTTTACCTTCTTAGAATTTATCAAACAAAGACTTGTCAACCCTGAAAATAATAGTTAATATTGGTTTTCTTCTCCTTATGGAGAGTTTCTAAAGCCTCTACTGTTTTGTGAAGCAACATTAATCTTAAGTCCACATGGAATTAAAGATATTTTAATTAAGCAGATAGCTTGGCACTTTATAACCTCAAATTTGAAGATGATAAAACATTTTATAATGGCCATTGAATTAAGCTCTCCTAGGACTTTTATAGACACTGGGAGACAGGATAATTATCTAATTATTCTAGATTGAGACCCAAAAGATATAAAGTAAATAACATAAAAGTTGGGCCTCAACAAAAGCTTGCCCTTTGGAAATGTGTTTACAAAGTTGCTGAGTCAAGAGGAATCATTTATAATGTTTGAATGTGACTCATATTTAATCATTCACTCAACAAATATTAATTCTGTACTTGTTCTTTACATTTTTTTCTAAGCACTTGAGATGGAAAAGTGACACATTGTGGTACTCATAGACTTGTGCAGGCAGAAGATGAAACAAACCAGCAGTGTTCATGACTAGAAAAGCTAGTGTTGGGGAAAAGTATCCCCCTGAGTTTATCCTGGCAGTTTGGAAGCATTTACACACACACACACACACACACACACACACACACACACACACACACACACACACCCTTGCTGGAGTACTAATATACAAGTAAAAATCACAGGGTTAATTAATGTGAAATATAGGTTTTTTGACAGTCACCTTTCTTGTGTGGGGACATTCACTGATTGTAAATATGTGGTTGAGAATGAAAATTTTTAAATACATCACAAACTAGGAGTATAGGGGTTGAATTAAAAACCATCAAATAAGCCCAATGCTAACCTCAATAGCACACATTTATAACAACATTTCTCTCTAGCTGCAGAGCATACATTCTTTTCCAGTACACGTTGAAAGTTTACATGGATGGGCTATAAAACAACTCTCGATGCATTTGGAAGAATTGAAGGCATACATAGTGTGGTGCTTTATTGTAATGGATTTGTGCAAGAAATAAGTATACAAGGATAACTAGAGCATCACCAATATATTTGAAGTAAAAAGATGAATATGTAAGGAACTCATGAGCAGAAAAATTCAAAATGAAAATCAGAAAAGAACTTGAACAAAATTATAACTAAAATAGAACATAGCAAAAATTGTGGAATATCAGTAGAATCATACTTAGAAATTTGTTATCCTTTTAAAATGTATTAGAAATATTTAAAAAATTTTGGGAAAGTTAATGAGCATAATATTCATAATATGAATGAAGAAAGACTGCCAAACTAAGCCAGATGAGAACAGAAGAAAGGGAGTTAGACTTAAGAGTAGAGATTTGAAAATAGATATGAACGATAAAGAGCATCACTAATAACCACAAAACTATTTCTGAGACTAACCAGAGAGCAAGACTCAGATGCTTAGATAATCAGTGTTAGGAACATTAAAACTACATTTATGCAGAGCCTAAAGACTTTAAATGGTATGGTAATATTGCAAACAACTTAATATGAATATCTCAAGATTTTTAATAAATTAGAAAACTTAGAAAAGACATCTTAACAAAATTATTTCCATGAAGAAATAGAAATCCGAAGAGTTTCATAACTATTAAAGCAATTAAATACATGGTTTCACACTGCACTCAAGGAACTCTCTAATCCACTATTGGCCTGTTACAGCATATTTCTTTCTCTTTTTACTAAATTTTTTTCTCTTTTTTGAAATTATAGTTACATTACTTCTTTCTTCCATTTTCTCAAATCAAACTCATTCCTGTACTTCTTTTTCAAATTCATGGCCTCTTTTATTAATTAGAATATGCATAAATGTATATATATACAACTATATATATGCATATATATAGATATTTATTTTATATCTATACATATTTTGTATGTATATATATATAGATATAGATATTTAGTTATATATATATATATATATATATATATATATATATTTAGTTAAATATCTACTCAGTCTATGTAATGCAACTCATTTGAATGCTTTTAAGTTTCACCCTTTGGTACTGAATGACCAGTTGGTGTGTTATTCCCTAGAAAAGACTAGTTCTTCCCCTTTCGGCATTCCTTAATTGCCTGTAATTCTTTGTGTCATGTTGAGGCCTCCTAGATTTTCCCTGGTCATTGGTGGCATGCTACCGTCCTTGTTCAGCTGATGTTGGCAGTCATATTGATGAGACTTTGTTCACGTAGCTTTTGATATTTCTAGGAAACATAATCTCACAGTAAATTCCCTGATTCTCTAGCTCTTACAATATTTTTGCCCCTTCTTTTGCAATGTACCCTGAGCCTTAGTTGTGGGAGTGTTTTGTAGCCATATGGAAACCAAGTACCATAGAAACTTCCTAAAATATACACATATATGAAAATGATTTAAGTGAAGTCACCATATAACAGTAGAGGCAACGCCACAGCAAGACATTTTCTGTCACCAAGTAACACCTCTAGTGCTAGGTATGTATAGCTTATACATTTTTGAGTTTTTGGTCAAAGTAGTCTTATAAACCCTACAAATGCCGCAGGTTATTTTCGAGGCATTTTGTTCTTCCACACAATTGATGAGAAGTCCTTACTGTTGAATAAGCCATACTTATATCATCAGTATGGAGAAACCCAGCTGGTTCTCCAGAAAGAAGCTTTATCCATTAGCATTCATAGTGCTGAAGGTAGTCTCCATGCTACTGGAGGAGAAAGGTAATCGTCAGTATCATGTGGCTACAAATCCTGTGACACAGAACAGTGATACACCTGTAAAGTATGTTGGTGAAATAATGGCACACATGCTGTGGTAGTAAATGACTATGTTTTAAAAATTAGATTTAAAGCTCACTTCATGAGATGAAACACATACATGGCACTACTGAAGTGGCCAAGAACCTGGGACTAGATAGGTCATAGGCACAGGGGAAATCTACTATTATTATAATGCTAAATTAAAGCAGTAAAAAATTGACTCCTAATCACATATTGCTATAACTGTAGATCTGTGCATCTCTCAATCTCATCAGAGAAGCTTCTTCTTGCAGTGGATGGAAACTAATACAGAGAAGAGTGGGAGACTTGGGGGAAAGTCAGTTCTAAATGGAATGTCCTAATCAAACTCCTCACCTCAGGCTCAGGAATCTATGTGGAACAGAAGAAAAGATGGTTAAAAGCCAGGATAGCAGATGTCTCCAAGGTAAGTCTCTTATAGTTTCTTATAGACAGGACTGACGTGCATTGAACACACAGAGACTGTGATAGAACTCATCTGACCTGCACAGGTTCAAATCAGACAAAAACCCAGGACAGAAAAGTGGGAGTGAACATAAAGCACTAATCCTAACCAAGAAGCTATTTGCAATTGATGTCTTCTGGAAAAGTGGAAATCCGTTTTCTGCAGTGGAGTGTCGCTGGATGTATCAGCCACCTTCCAGGGTAGGCAGAAGTGTCCATAAGAAGTTGGTCAATATTAAACTGACTCCATGCTTCTTGGTGAGCTTTTAGTTTTATTTTGGCATTTTTTATTTTATTGTTTTTATTTTTCGATTTTGGGACAGAGTACCCATGAGGTTGGTTGGGGAAAGAGGTGAAGAAGACAGAGAACAAGCTGGGGAAAGGGAAAAAATGTGGTTAAAATATATAAAAGAGTTTAAATAAATAAAAAAGTTAAAAGAAAAAAATGAGAATCTTGGTTTTGATTTTTCTGAAATCATAATAAAAACTGAAAACCTTGGAAGATGTCCTTCCTCCTTTGGTTCCTGTCAATTTAACTATAACCATTACATTTAACATTAACAACAATATAAAATAAGTACTTCTTATTATGAAAAAGGGTTTTATTAAATTACCTTACGTGATAAGGGCTAAGTGATAATGGCCATTTGCATGTTGGAGAGGCTAAGAACCAAGAGATTTCTTGGTTCAGAAAGCTGGATGCTTCAGTGGTTCCGTTTTGGTGTTGAAGGCTTGGAAGATGCGTAGAGTGTTGGTTTGAAGAAGCTAACATTGGAAGATGGCGTTAGCAGAAGAGGCATCAAAAACGGTGAACATGCCATATAGTGATAAGTATACTGACAAGCAAGAAGAGAAGGCAGGTAGACAGTACTGCTTTGTACCTTAGCTACCCCACTTGGTGCCACAAACACTTTGGAAGGTCTTTCTCCATTAGTTATATTTATTTCGCAAAATACCCTGATGGAGTGGTTCAGAGACATGTCCCTTAGTTGGTTTCAGATCCAGTAAAGATGACAGTCAAGATTAAGCACCACAAGTCTATCCATTGTCAGTTTGACTAGTCCTATGGCATACTTTATTTCCATCTGAAGGCAATAAAAGGCCATAATTCTGCCTTTTTCTTTTCAAATGCAGAGAAGGAAAAGATGGCTAAGAAAGGTTAAATAATTGTCCAAACTGATTGCAAAGTGCTCTTCTATCTGAAATGAACATTTCTCCACTGTCACACTTTCCTTCAGTTGTACTCACCATGACTTAAGAATGCCAGCAAGCAAGTCAAAAGGGAGAGTGACTGAGACCCTGGGCTTTGTATTTAGAATGTGGACTCAAAGCAGAAAGAACTTCTTCCTTGTCAGCTTTGATGATGAACAATTCCTTGACTTTTTATGTCTTATGATTTTTAAATCTAAAAAGGCATTTGCCATAGAACCTACCACAGAAAACCATGTTGAGGATTAGATGAAGGTATATTGGTTTATTTTCTTTCTTACCACCCAGGATTAAGTAAGTGCTTTAAATTTTTCTTTTTAAATATTTAATAGCATTTATGCTTTCAAATTTTAAACTTTTATTCATTTGTATATGTTAGTTTCATGCTGCAGTTTTCCTCCCATTACTTCTTACAATTCCTCTCCCGCCCCCCTTTTCCCCCAGATCCACTCTTCCTCTATTTCCCTTGGACAAAATAAAGAGCAGGCCTCCCAACTATATCCACCAAAGATGACCTAACAAACTGCAATAGACTGGGCACAAAACCTATTAGGGCTGGATGAGCAACTCAGAAGGAGGCAAAGGGCCTGAAGCACAGGCAAAGGAGTCAGAGACACCTCACTCCCATTGTTGGGAGTGCCACAGAACACGAAGCTACCCAGCCATAAGGTATGTGCAGCAGACCTACCTCAGACTCATACAGGGTCCATGTTTGTTGTTTTGATCTTTGTGAGTCACTATGAGGCCTGCTTAGTTTTTATTATGTAAATAAAATGATAGAACATAAGCATGTAAACAGAATGAACTTTGGCTATTTCCTTGTTTTTACTTATTTGTAAGAATTCTGGATGATGGGAGCTCATGAAACACAGGCATTTTCTGCCCTTTCAAAATGATCTCTGAAGCTGCAAGTCTCCCAATGAGGGAAGTGTCCTCTTATTTTTAATTCTGACATCACTATGAGCCCCTAGATGCTAATATGATAAGAACCTTTGGAATAAGTATCTTAGCTAGGACTTCACTGCTTTAATAAATGCTTTTCTTATTACTCTGATTTCTCATTTTGATTAGTGATACAAGAAAACACCTAGATGACATTGTCAAGTCTCATCCATCATCAAGAATGAAACAAGCAATCTGAATAAAAATCTCTAGACACTGCCAGTAAATCAGTTTTTTTAATCATGCCCTTGTGTTGTTATCTAGTGTCTTCAGAATTTCATGCTGACACATTTCCTGCACGTGACTAAAAAGCAGTTCACTCTCTGCAGTGTGGGTATGGGAAGCTTTACTACGCCTGTCTGTTCTTGGTGTCCATTAGTAGTCACAGTGTTTCTGAGCCCAAGGGAACCATTAGCAGCAGGAAGACTCCACAGCATGGCATTAAAGGAATGGAAAGTCTTCAGCTGATTTTCAGTGTGAATCACAAAAATCTAATTATTCAGTTTTCAAGATTTTACAAGTGGGAGAGCATTATTGTCTTCCAGAGTCATAGCTACCTGAATATGCTTGTATTTTCACTGGCAAGCATTTATATTTATTGTTTCTCTGAATGCACATTAAGAAAGTAGTTATAAAATTAATTTTAAAAATTACCTGAGCTCATAAAGGAAAATCTGAATTGAAGTCCCAGTTCTTCCAAGTTCTTATCTAAGTAGGTAAAACTTCAGTGTCCCCTTTGGGTTCTAGAAATCAGGAACTAGCATTCCACTCTCGGTTAAGGTGCTAGACAGTAAAAGAACAGTTACCTCACAGCTTTTCTCAGCCTGCTTCCTTCCACAGTGTCCGATGCCTACAGGTGAAATAGTCTCTGTAAGTAGAGAACTTTCAGGCTTTGAAAATGCCTTTTCTGGAAAAGGAATGTATGTTGTCAGTTTCTGCAGCTAGACATTATGTAAATCTAAACCAAAAGGAACTCAAATCAGGATTCAGGTATCATACCAGCTAAACTGAACTCCAATTTACACCGCATCCCACCTTGCTTTGTCTGTTTCTCTCTTAAGGAAAGTACAGGGGAAATAATTTTGACTTTCTGAAATTCTAGTTGTTAAGAAGAGTTCTAAGAGTTTTAAAAAGTGCATTATGAATTCTAAACAGTCTTTTCTGAATTAATCAGGCTGAATTGGGAGTGCCTCTTTTTCTGCTTTTCTAGTTTGATTTAAAACCATTATTAGTATTCTCAAGAATTGTGGACAACCCTCTGATTTACTGGAAACAACAAAAAATTCTAAACACTACGCTGTGCTTTTACTAAAAGTTTTCTTTACTGGAAAAGAGTTGAGGTTTTTGTTTAGATTTCCAGTTTTCTTCCAGCACTTGCTATAGGAAGTTACTAATATACCATCCAGTACAGAAGCCTACCTTGTAACAACACCCATTGATTGACAGGCAACTTTATAATATAAATGTTAAAAATGTATCTGTCTAAGGCACAATCATCACTAATTATTTCTAATAAATATTAAAAATTTAAGGATTCATCTGAGTTGTATTTTATGTTAAAATTTTAAAATTTGTGTCTGTTTGTGTAGTTATTTCAGAATTCAAACCCATGCATACACACTGAGGGAGAATTGCTGATAAGCGTTGAGGTGTGCCTTCACATCTGTCTAATTATGGCTAAGATATAGATTCCTGTTCCTGAATGAAGCCCAAGCCCACAGCAAATCACCTAGCTCACTTTTCTCATTCTTATTCCCGACATGCCACCTTTACCTGTCACTCTTTCAGGCTAAAGAAATTTATGGTTATTAACTTAATTTAATTTAGCATGTCTGGTGTACTTAAGGAGGAATATGCGCAAATATATAACAGAAGCGTTTGCTACTTGAAGGCTGCCACTTAAAAATTCTTTCAAAGAATAGAAACCAATTTTAAACTGAACTGATAAACTGGACACATTCATGCATTGTAGTCAGTGTGTGAAGATCTTCCCTGTAAGGGAACTTGCCAGACCCAATGAACACAATGTAGCAGTGAAGAAAGACAGTGGTCAGTAAAAGTTGTGAATATGACTTCCCTCTGCACTCAACAAGAAGCACAACCAAGCTGGAATACCAAAAACATGCACCTTCCATCAAAGGATGAAATATACAAACCTCTGTCATACTTATGGAAGATTGAGAATGTATATTCTCTGTGGGTGTAAAATATATTTCTGAAAATTTGTAGCTAAAAGACAGATCAGAGGACACTTATAGCATGGATTGATATTGCTTAGGTGGTCTGAAGAACACATCATTCATTAGTTTAAGAGGATTCTGAGCTGGTTGTTCCAGAACCCGGCAAAGGCAAAAACACAAGTTCTTCCAGAATCTATCTTCAACACAGGCTTTAAATCATACCCATAGCCAGGCATAATGCCATACATCTGTTATCACAGAGCTAAGGATGGGGAAATAGCAGGTTGTGAGCTTCAGGTTACCTTGGGTTACATAGTAACATTGTTGTAATTATGTAAATTGATAAGTTTTCCATAGAGGAAATTACTTAGTAGCAAATCTCAAAAGACCTAATATGGTAGAATGGGCAGAAATCAAAAGCAGAATGAAATTGATAAAGGTTTTGCATGTTGGCATTATAAGACATATAGTGATTAAGTTAGAATGTTCATACATTTAAGGACAAAATCAAAATGAAGGAAAAATAAATGTACAAAATAGAAGATTTTTGTAAGTGATCAAGAAATCTTTAGGAGACCCAAATATACTTTCTAAAAATAAAACTTATTTTAAATCTTTTAGCCTCGTATCCACAGGATTCTCTGAACTCAGGGTAGGGGTTTGATAAAGGTTGTAAGAACCAGAGGGAATGGAGGACACAAGGAAAATGAGGCCCTCTGATTCAACTAAGCAAGGTGCGTATGAAGTTGAATAGAAGACACCAATCTTAACCCGCATACATATGAACACCTGATTTTTGACAGAGGGCAAAACAAAAATATTCAATGGAAAAAGGATGGTATCTTTAGCAAATGGTATTGACATAACTGGATAGTAGTAGCATGTAGAAGAATTCAAATAGATCCAAACCTATCACCCTGCACAAAACTCAAGTGCAAGTTGATCAAAGACCTCAACATAAACCCAGCTACACTGAACTTGATAGAAAAGGAAGTGGGAAATATCCTCCAATGCATTGGCACAGGTGACCACTTCCTAAATATAACACCATAGCACAGACACTAAGAACAACCATCAATAAGTGGGACCTCCTGAAACTGAGAAACTACTGGAAGGCAAAGGACACAGTCAATATGACAAAATGACAGCCTACAGAATGGGAAAAGATCTTTACCAACCCTACATCTGACAGAGGACTGATCTCTAAAATATATAGATAACTCAAGAAACTAGAGCCCCCAAACATAAATATCCCAATTAAAAAATGGGGTTCAGAGCTAAAAAGGGAATTTTCAACAGAAGAATTACAAATGGTTGAAAGGCACTTAAAAAAATTGCTCAACATCTTTTGCTATCAGAGCAATGCAAAACAAAACAACTTTGAGATACCACCTTACACCTATCAGAATGACTAAATTCAAAAAGACAGATTACAGCCTATGCTGGAGAGGATGCAGAGCAAGGGGAACACTTCTCCATTGTTGGTGGGAGTGTAAACTTTTACAGCCACTCTGGTATGTAGTATGGCGGTTCCTCAGAAAACTGGGTATCAATCTCCCTGAGGATTCAGTGATACCGATACCACTATTGAGCATGTACTCAAAGGATGCACATTCATACCCCAAAGGCATTATCTCAACTATGTTCATAGAAGCATTATTCATAATAGCAAGAACCTGAAAACAACCTAGATGCCCCTCAACTGAAGAATGGATTAACAAACTGATACATCTACACAATGGGGTACTACTCAGCAGCAGAAAAAAAAAATCCTAAAACTTTATGGCAAATGGATGGACCTGGAGAATAACCTCCTGAGCGAGGTATCACAGCACAGAATGATAGACATGGGATGTACTCACTCATAAGTAGATTTTAGACAAAAAGCAAAGAATACCCAAACTGCAAACCACAACCCCTGAACAGCTTGGGATTAGAAGGAATTTAAGAGAGACATCCAGAGATTCTCCTAAGAAGAGAAAATAGAGAAATCACCTTAGCAAATTGGGGTTATAACCTAGAAGAGTTGGGAACAAATCTTGAAAGAAGGAGATGGTTGAGTGAGAGAAGCATAAAGAGAGACAGAAAGAGATGGATATCTCAATAGAGGAAGCTAATGTGGGGCTGGGAAGAGACTGAGTATTAGGGAAACCTCCAAGAACCACAGGATGTCTCCAGACAATAGTAGAGGGGATGCCTGAGCAGGACTTCTCCTATGGTCATCCAACAGGAATAGAGGTGGAGGCAGAGATCCATGGATGAGTGTTGGGCAGAGCTTCTGGTCCAGCTGGAAGCAGGGTGGGAGGTGTCTGTGTGACCAAGGGAATTAGGACTGTGAGGAGAGTTCCTACAGTGATGGCTACCTGGAGCTCCAGGGCCTCACTGAATCAGGAGTGGCCACTGGAGATCCATCGGAAAGAGAGCTGGACCCTTCAATTATAGGCAACTCAACTGGCATGAGCATGAGTGGAGCCTTCAGCGGTGGGATCAGTCTGTGTTTCTGTGCGTGGGTTAGCATCTTGGAGCCCATTCCCTGTAGAGGATCACCCAGCCCAGCCTTGACTTTGGGATGAGTGGATCGCACTTGCCTGGAGTGGATGTGCTCCACTGAGATGACCCACCTTGGGACCCTTTTGGGAGAGGGGCGATGCTGAAGGCTGACTGAAAGAGATTGGGAGGAGGGAAGGGAGGGGAAGTAGGGGAATTCATGGATAAAAATGACATTTTTTAAAAAATAAAATAAATGAAGTTAAAAAGAAAAAAGAACAGAGATCTAGTTTAAAGTGTAAAGAAGAGCAACCGACACATAGGAAAAAAAACATCAAAATTGGTGTTAAAATGTATTAGAACTTCCATGAACACTGAGTGTATTAAATGCTATTTTAAACAATCAAAGATCACACAACCAATAAATATGCCATGCTTCCATAGAAAATTTGGAAATTACCAACCTGGAACACTCAGGAGCAGAATGGTTAGAATGCAAAGGAATGCCAAAATATTTTGTCTGGATTGCTAGTTTTTCTCATTCACATATTTCTAGCTGTCATTTGTTTACTTGTTTTTTTTTGTTTTTATTTTTAGAATTGTGTTTACTGCACTTCACAGGTTGCTGAGTTTTATTCTTTTTCAAGATATTTTTCAACTTCTGGTATTATTTCTCCTTTGACTATACACTTACTCTTAATCAGAAGCCTATTGTTAGTTTGCACACTTGTTAATTCTCCATAATTCTTGCTTCTAGTTTTATTATACTGTGGTTGGAAAAGTACTTTTCAATATTATCATAATTATTAATCACTGGCAACTGATAAAGAAAGGCTTAATATTTATTAAGGGGTTTATAAGGGAAAAATGACTGATACAAGAGATTAAACAGTCACAGTTGTGCGGTTCCTGGAAAGCTGGACTAGTCCACCAGGCTGAACTGGGTCAGATCTTCCATCCAAGATCACAAGAGAGAAACAGGGAGCAGGGGGTACAGGGGCATACGTGCACAGATCTGAAACTGGCCCTCTTGTCATGCACCATAGAATACTAGGGCTTTAAGGCCTAAATACCGCAACTCTAGATCAAGGTGATAGTGGCTTGAGAATTTTATAAAGAATAAAATTTCTTAAGTCTTACTATGTAGTCTAAATGAGTGAGCTGTTCAGAAACTGCTCCATGTGGTGTTGAGAAGAATATAGAATCTATTGCTGTTCTGTCTGTGAGGAATATTTGTTGTATTGGTATGGTCCTGTCTTTCTTCATAAATTTTTATTTATTTTCTGCTGAAAGTGGGATACTGAGAACTGTTATTATAATTGTGTTATAGTCTGTCTTTCTTTGGGTCCCCTGCTGTTTCATATATTTAGTTGTGTTGATGTTATCTCTCCATACACGCCCCACCCCCAACACACATACACTTGGCATGCACTGTTGATGAAGTGATGCCTACTGTTTTACCATTTTACTTTCTTCCATTTTTTTCTTTTACCTAAGGTCCACCTGTGGGCAATAAGGTTGGCTATCTTGGCTCTCTTTTCCTCCATTTGCACAAGATGTCTTTTTTCTACACTTATACTTTCAGTCTGTGAATAGTCTCTGATGCAGAGAATCTCTTAGAGGCAAAACAAAACAAAACAAACAAACAAACAAAACCATTGGACCTTTTTTACTTTGAAAAGATCAATCTATATCTTTTATTCAGCGTTTTAAATACATTTACATTCAAGGAATTTTTGACACATAAGGAATACTATTGACATTTTAACTGTTTTCTGTTTGTGAGATAAATCTTTCTCCTGTGTTACAATGAGGTTTTGATCTGGGGTGGCCGGAGGTCCAGACCCACAGACATGCAGTCCCAGCCTGCTTAGCCACCTGCCACTGCTTAGGCCCCTCAGAATGACTCAGACACTTATATTAACTTTATGCTATCTGGCCTATGGCTCAGGCACATTGCTAGCTAGCTCTTACATCTTAACTCAACCCATTTCTATTAATCTGTCTGCCCCATGGCCCATGGCTCCCCTGTGTTCCTTACATGTTTCTTCTTTGGGCATCTGACTTGATCTGTCTCTGATTCTGTCCTCCTCCTATCTATTCTCTGATTTCCTCTTCTACTTTTTCTATGGTGCCTGCCATGGCCATAACAGTCCTTTACTTAAAGAATGATACTCACAGCATACAGAAAGGCATTCCTACATCACTCCCTTCCTCTATTCTTTCATAGTTTGATGGTTTTCAATAGTGAAATATAACTTATCTTTTAATTTTTTAATATATTAATTATAGTGTTTTTCTTGTGGGTAGTCTGAAACTTACATAAAACACAATAAGATGAGTTTGTATATTATTAGTCAAAAACATTCTTTATTATAACAATTCCAATCAAGTAAGACTACATATAATATTTTTACATATGCTCCTGATCATAGCGTAATAAAGATTTTTAAAAAGATGGTTAAAATGTAAAATTCTGTGAACAAATATTAAATAATAAAAGGGGAATCTGAGTTGAATCACAAGTCACTGATAATAGCCCCTCACTGGCTTCTTTGTTAGAAAGGGCTGCACACACCTACGCTCTGCCGTTTCTCTGGGTCAGTCCATCCATCATGAAAATCCTACCTCTTATACCAAAACACTCCTTTCAATTGACTAGTCGACTGGTAAAAGAATTCCTTTAACAAATGGCAAAATTGGAATCATTATAATCAAATTATACAAGTATATGTAATAAAAAGCACAATGGCTCTAGAACAAAAACACACATATAGACCAATGAAACAGAATAGATGGCTTCCAGATTCATTCCAAACTCCTGGTGAATACATCCATTGTAGAGCCATTTGGCAAATAGGGTAAGATTCCTCACAAATTTAAAATAGAATTATCATATAATTAAAAAAATATCTCATCTGGGCTAACAGCCAAGTAAAGGGAACCAGAATCTTCACTTCTACATACAACAGCATATTTTTTCATTAACCCAAATATAGAAACAGTCTAAGTGTTCAAGACATGAATGACAGGCTATGAGTGCGGCGCACACATGCACTCCAACCACTAAGAAGGTGAGGCAAGAGGATGGCGAGTTCAAGGTTAGCCTGTGCTGTATAACAAGAGCGTACCTCAACAAAGTGAAGCAAAGCAAACCAAAGCAACAGAAATGGTAAAAGCAGCATGGAAATGTATATAGCAGAATATTATTCAGTCTTAAATGTTAGTGAAAGCTCGGTGCTTTAACAACGTAGACAGATGGACTGATGCTCGGGAGATAAATCAAATGCCCAAAGATAAAAACTATATTTTATTTATAAAGAAATCTAAAACTATTGATTTGTAGAAGAAAGAGTAGGATGGTTGGTGGTACAAGGGACACAGGAGGGGGGAAGATGGTTGGTATATAGGAGACAGGAAGCCATGGGAAGATGGCCAAAGGATGACAAGTTGAATTATGTAGGATATAACACAGGGGCTGTAGTGACAGCATGTCATTGCCTGCTGGAAATTTGTTAGATCAACATATTTGAGGTCTTCGCACCACAAACAAACATAAAAAAAAAAAAAACCCAGAAAAGTAAGACATGCTAGTCATGTTGATTGATATTGCTGTAGCTATCTCATTATTTACATGTATGTAGCAAAGCATGTCACACTTTTTTTTATTATTTTAAAAGAAAAAGAAGACTATTCTTCACACAACTTTAGGAAGCTTGAACTAATCATTTACTGTTCATCATACTTAAGACCTCCATAGCTCACTGGCATATCATATCATAAAATTTGACTACAATTGCTTGATGGATGTTCACCTGAGAGAGCTTTCTTTCAGTGTGGATGTTTCTTTAGTTAGTGACAGATAGAAAGCCTATCCCAGTCTCTAAGCACATGGTACTTTTGAAACTTTGGAACTCAAATAAAGAACTAAAGGAACCATGGAAACGGAGGAGAAAGAAGCGATGAGGATTCAGAAAATAGGTCAGCCCACAGGGCTGCTTCACGTGGTGCATATTTAACTGTCTTTGGAAGAACTAGGCAGCACCTAGGTGGTTCCTTTTCCCAAGACGTTAGCTAGTAAGTAATACAAGACAATGGTACTCACTGACAAGCCCCCATGCTCACTGTTTTAGGGGTGAAATGACATTGTGTTTTTAAATGACTGGTATGAAGTACCTTGAAGTATATTTCTGGCAGCCATTGTGGGAAGAGGTGATAGCAGAAGGAAGCTCAATAATAACACTACAAAAATTGACTGTCTCAGTTAAAGAATATGGTGGTTATGTCAAAAGGAATGGGGTTGCTAGAATATCCTTGGAAGCTAGTGACTCAGAAACACTAAAAATAAGAAAGTACAGCTAGTGAGCGATGGTGAGAAGACATCAGGAAAGATGATCTTAATGCTGGCAGGGCCAGTGAATTTCTGCAGATACACTTTTAAGACTCCTGTATTTGGTGGGTGGGGCTGAAAAGAGAGTTGTTAAAGGTTCAGGTTTATATCTTAAAATCCTTTTATTTTGGCCTGTGAGTGCATGCTTTTTTTGTAGCTTACTGGTGTTTTCTTTTTCTTAATAAACCATCTTCATTTCTCATTCTAAGAGGAACCGTATTTTACTAAGTTTAAAATCCTTTACTAAATAGCTTACAAGATAATAATCATAATAGAAAATGTTTTGAACTACAAAATCCCCCTTAGTTACAAACTAAAATTTTGGGGATATAAAATAAATAATTATTAAATATTTGGACTATAAGACAAAATGTCTTGAATTAATGAGTCAGATCCCTAAATTAAGATGAGGGGGAAAAGCAAGGAAATGGTGTTGAAATAAAAAACTGCAACTATCATAGGAATCATGGGAGATTGCAAAAGCACTGGTTTTATGAGTATTTCCATAATAATTAAGTATAAGAATCTTGAGGAATGTTGGAAAATTTCCAGACAAAATATTGTGCTCAACAAAAGTAAATTAGAAAACCTCACAATATCCATGTAACAAGAGAAATAAAAAGAATAAAGTTAAAAATATGTTCAAAATGCAAATATCAGGGCCAGAGTTCTTACGTATAAATCCTATCAGAATTCAAGGAATGGCTGTAATACAGCAAAATGATTTTATTATATAGTTGAAGAAAAAACGTGCGGTGCTCAATTCCTCTTAGAAATCTAGCATTATTTTGATGTTAAACCCAGTCTAGGACTGTATGAGAAGGATGGGTAGAAGCAATTTTATTAATAAACACAAGTTTAAAACTTAGTAAAATAATTTATTAGGAAACTGATTCTGACAGTGCATAACCTGATGACACATGATATGTAATAGGGAAAGTAGTTTAGTGTTGAAGAGTTGGCTTGATGCTATGGTATAATTTAAACCACTACATTAGCAGGTTACAGGAAGAAAAATATTAAATGATCCAATGGAAGTAAAAAAGAAATGTACCCAAATTTATCATGAATCTATACCCTATACTACTAGTAATAATGTAGACTGCAATTCAGAGGATATCCATAGACAAGTTAAGGCAAAGATAATAGTATTGTTAACAATTTATAACATTTTGTCTAAAGTGAAGATAAAAACTGGGAGCTGATTAGGTGTTTCAGTGGATACATCACTAGCAGTGCATATGTGAGATGAAAGTTCCAATCCTAGTCTCCACATAAAGGGACATAAACCGATTATGTTTTATGCCAGCTATCAGTGGTGACATGACAAGATTCAACATAGAAAGACCACTTGATCTAGATGTTTCTACAGTGTCTCTACCAACTGGTCTATAAGAGTTGCAATCCCAGTAAAATTCTAAACAGGTTACACAACTGTTGCATGTATGCAGAGTACCTAGGTCAGTCTTATGCAGGCTCCCGGTTGTTGATCATTCTCTGTTAGTCCCAGTCCCTATGAGCCCAGGTTAGTAGATTCAGGAGGTATTTCTTGTTTGTTTGTTTTGTGGTGTCCTTGACCCCATTTGGCTCCCAGATTCCTTTCTCCCCCTCTTTTGTAGGATTCCCTGAACTTCACCTAATGTTTGGCTATGAGTCTGCATCTGTTTCAATCAGTTGTTGAATGAAGCCTCTATAATGACAATTGGGCTAAGAACCAAATTATAACAGAATATCATTAGGCATCATTAAATTGACTTTTTTCTCCCAGTCACGTTTTGTTCCATTCTAGGTCTCTTGGTCATCCGGCCTGTGGATCCTGGTACCCCATGTAGTATCAGAGGTGGGCTTATTATCCTGACATTGGTTTTAGGCTACACCAGTTAGTTCTGTAGCTTGGTCTTTTTTTTTAGGACTCCTAACAGCAAGAGCAGGGGACTGTTGCTCACACTTTTACTGGCTTTTGGGACCCTACTCCTTATACTGTGCACCTTGTCTAGCCTTGATGCATGAGGAGGTGCATAGTTTTACTGCAACTTGGTATGCCATATTTTGTAGATATCCATGGAAAGCCTGCCCTTTCCTGAACAGAAATGGAGGAAGAGTGGATTGGGGGATATGGGCAAAAGGGGTGATGGAAGGGACTGGGAGGGGAAGAGGAAGAAGAAGCTGCATCTGTGATGTAAAATTAATTAATTAAAAACTTGTCAACAAGCTTTTTGGTTGAACTTTATCAATAATTCAGGTATTTAGAAATTAGATAGTCCATAGCGGTTCAAAACACCCTCAAACAATTATAACATGCTTCGCTCTGATGGAGAAAATATTGCCATCAACTAGGGAGAATAATTATGGTGCCATAAAGAAAAAACAAAACAACAGTATCAGTAGTTGTATGGCCAGAACATAGACACACATACTTGGAAGCTTGATTCAGTCAAACTAGCCTAGTAGCTAAATGGTAAATTAAGACTGTATGTTTATGTCTGTTCATGCATGTTTGTGAGTGTATTGTCATGTATGACAATACATTCATGCTCATGTGGAGTTCAGAGGACTGACATCTGAGGTGTTGTTCCTCAGGAACCATCTACCTTGTTCATTTCTGTGGAACTTTTATTGCTCTGATTTTGGCAAGTAAGCTATGCTGGCTATCCAGGGAGCCCAATAAATATTCATGTCCCCAGCACTTGCATTTCATGGGTGTGCCATGATGCCTGAGTTTTTTTTTTTTTTTTTTTTTTTTTTTTTTTTTTTTTTTTTTTTTTTTTTTTTTTTATGTGGACTCTGGAGATTGAACTAAGGTTGTCATGTCTGTGCAGTGAGCACTTAACTGACTGAACTCTTGTTACCTCAGCCAGGGACAATTTTCAAAATGGCATTGAGGTCGTTGAGAACAATATAAAAGTTTAAAGACTTTATGTGAAAAGTAGGACTATAAAAGTTTCATAAGACAAGATTGGAAACATATTTATATCCTAAGGGTAGTAAAAATTTGCTCATACAGGCCATGAAAAGTGCAAATCAGAAAGGGAATGTAAGATGAATTTCACTAAGTTGAAATTAGAAACTTCTGTTCATTAACAGATGGCTTTAAAACAAAGAGAAATGGAATCCACACAGGGAAGGAAAATATTTACAAGCATGAAACCACCAAAGAATTATAATTCAATTCAATAACAAAAGACAGTCTAATAGAAAAATGAATAAAATATATGCATAAACATTTCATAAAAGCACAAACCTGAATGGCAAATGAGTGTATGAAAATGTGCTCAGCTTCATTAATGAGCAAAGAAATGCAAATCAAACAAAGAGGAGGCACCATGTCTTGGAGCTTCATGAAAGTGCACTCCAGTGCAGACAGGGTGAAAAAGAGCCACGCACATACTTGCTCATGCATCTGTAGGACCAAGAATGGTCTAGACAGAAGACTGAGTTATCTCCAAATCCCAAGAACTGAGATACAAATATGATGACTTGGTAACACAATGGAATAAGAATTATTACTACTAAGTTACAAAATTGATGATTCTCAGGAAGGTGTATGTGAGGGAACATATATATAACTCTATTGAAAACCATGTAGAAATAATACCAGCTTAATATATACTTATAATAAGTATGTTAACCACTTTGAAGAAGAGCCAGGAGATGATGCTTGTGGATACTGGAGTCACTTCTGAGCAGAGAGAAAGTAAGATTTACTGGGAAATGAAGGGAGTAAGTATTCAAACTGCCCTTCTTCATGATTCACATACTCAATACTTATTAAGAACAATGAAAACAAACTAAAACTGTAGAAGTACAGATGGTCCTACAAATTTTCATTTTTCAGGATTGTCAGATATTTCCCAGTGCCTTGGTGTGGATGTCCTGGAGTTTATTTTATATCAACTTTTTACATCCTCCCGGTATTAGAACATTCCCTTCTCATGCTTCAGAGCTACCCATCCATGTGCTCGGTCTTGAAATAACCAGAGATCTCATCTTTCACTCAAGCATGTACTTCATGGCAATCTTCTTTATCTTCTATTTTTATTTAAATTTTAACATAGAAATAGAAAAACAGCAAATAACCATATAAACAAAATGCCCATGAGAACAAGTTAAAAGGAAAGAAGCTAAGACTATCTATGAATGAGTCTCTGGCTTCTGTCTTTTTGATAATTATACTTACATAACATTGTCTATACTTTAGATTCCATGAATCAAAACTCTTGGCTGTTGACAGCCCTTGTATGTTAGGTATTTAAGTACTGTATTTTGTTCCTTAAAACAAAACAAAACAAAACAAAACAAAACAAAACAAAACAAAACAAAAAACCCCCTGAAATATAATAATAATGTGTTATTCAAACTGTGTAGATTAACAGTGGAGATTAATCTCAAGGTCAAATAGCTGCACACTGGCTAAATAAGAAGCTTTGTCTATTTGCATGTCTCCAAAGTCAGACAGATCCTTTTCAATTTTATCTTACCTCTTCCTACCATCTAAAAAGGGGGCTTTGGGATAAAAGCATTACCTTCTCTAGTTTCTTACATAACTAAGCATTTGGAGCATGTAAAATTATCCTCATTTGGCACTAACTAATCCATTGTTAAAAAAAAAAAAAAAAAAAAAAAAAAAAAACCCCAAAAAACCTTTCAGGCCTATAACCAGAGGGGGAAAAAATTACTGGGTACTTAGGAGCTTGCCCATTGTGGAGCTCAGTTCCCCACTGAGCTATAAACAATCAACTAGGCTGTTTTTCAGTAGGGGCCAGTGAGGGAGGAGCTTTCAGCCCACACACAGGAGTGCAGGTTCCCAAAGCTGAATACTCTGCTTGTCCTCTGCTTTCTGACAGTGCATGGATGAACCCCTTCCCCCTACACCGATGGGCTAAATGCCCAGCCCATCCAGGGACACCAGATATCACAATAAATATCACATGTAATATATTAAATACAGGATTAATATTTATTTGAAAGTAATTTAACACTCACTATAACAGGCTACACCTTAGGAAGATATTCGAGTGATTGGATGGTCCAAGCGATGAATGTTGATCCAATCTATCTAGAAGGCAGGAACAATTGGGGCTCTCAAGATCCCAGCAACCCCTCTTGAATGGGGATGGCCACACCCCCTTCAGGAGCCTGGGACCCTGGATAAGTGTCTTCTGATCTTATCAGCTGACACCTGCATCCCACCACAAATTATGGTATTTTTTTTTTTTCTCACTGAACTAATCATTTTGAATCTGAAGAACCAATGAAATGTCTGTTATTTCTAAATCAATTTTGACTTTGTTTGGGGGTGTAAAAGCAAAGTGAGAGACAGATTTTCATCATGAAAGATTTGCTGCTCTTTCTAAGGCATGCCAATATTTACTAAAAAAATCAAAACATTTGAAATTAGGGTTTCATCACTGGATATTTAATTTTCATGTGTTTTGCTTTGAAAAAGCAAAGACTTAAAAATAGCAGAAAATCATCTGACTAACAAAACTCTACATTCTATTGTTTGAGAACCATGTGAGAATGACATATTTGTCATATAAAATATACTCCAGAAAAAAATTTCTATTTATTGAACTTAATTTTAGTTTGCACCAAGTGCCTAGAAATATTGCTATCAGGTTTTCTAGTGGATGGAAATGTTTTGCAACTGTAACCCATCTCTGGAAATTTATTTCTTAAAAATGAATTACTTATATCCTCTCTTTTGATATATATGTTGTTAAGATTTTGTGTGGATTTGGTATGGTTCACATTTCCCTGGTTATCTGGCAGCAAATATCTATGGATGCATGTGGGAACATGGCAGAAGGCAGTGGTGGATAGCAGGAGACACTTAACCCTGTTTCTATGTAGAAAAGGGCTTTATTGTCAGATGGGTGTGGTTATGATTAACAGAAGATTATGGAAACAGGAGTTATGAAAGCAGAGATGGTTATAATAATCAGGGAAGGGGGAGGGGAGAGAAAGAGGGGGGAGAGAAAAAGAGGGGAACAGGAGTGTTCCAAAGAGAAGACAAAGGGGAAGAGAGAGAGAGGGATTCAGAGCAGAAATGTTGGTTTAAATGGGGCTTGATGTCAGAGTTTAGAGAAGAGCATGGCTTTAGAGGCTAAAATATGTTTATTTGTACTTCTATAAGAGGATCCATTTAAACCATACTTTGAGACAGGAGTTCACACTCACATCTCTGTTTTGTGATCTCAGGTGGGTTAGTGGTATGGCATAATCCTTCTGGACACTGTGTAAATATATGTCACTATATATTTTAATAAACAACCTGACTGACCAATGGCTGACTAGGATAAAGCTAGGCAAGAAAGCAAAACTGAGACTGATGAGATAAGAAAGGATGCAGTCAGAGGATATTCCAGCCAGATGCAGAAGAAGAAGGACATGTAAAAAATGAGGTAGCAAGCCATGGGCCATGTGGCAAAGCATAGATTAAAATTATCAATTAATCCACATGTAAGAGTTAGGCAGTAATAATCCTGAACTATCAGCTGAGAATTTATAATTAATATTGAGCCTCTGTATGTTTAGTTTGGAGCTGCTGGCAGGGCAGAAACTTCAGTCTATATATGGTGCCCAGAGTAGGGTCATGTACATCCACATACAGGCTAAATAAAACTTAAAAAAGGATTCCAAATGGAGTAAAAATTGTCTTCTTAGTAAACACTTTTTCTTGAGTAGGCTATGTTTGAACAGAGGCACATCTCTTCAACATTAGCAGCAAAATCTTCAGGGCTCTTTTAAGAAGCACTGCCACCAAACACTTAAATGAGCAGAAGGTAGTACTCAGTGGTAGTGTGGATACAAAAACTCCCCATCAGTGAGGTGGTAACTGTCTCCCACGTGCTTCTATCTCTGCCATGCAGCTAGGCTCTCAGGGAACCAAGAAATGGGTCAGAGTCAGCTCTTTGGTCCTAGTTAAAAATAAACATGGGTTTGGGGAGAGAAAAAGAATGTATAGTCATAGATTAAAACATAGTTTTTTTTTTTAAACACAATTTTTTAAAAAATGAAGTTCTTAAAATAGAAATAAAGGAATGTAAAAAAGCCATCTAAAATTGGAAAATACCCAGAGAGTCTGGATCCTGTGTGTTATTGTGTCATTTTTGAAATTTTTTTTGGCTGCTAAAAGGCAATAGATTCAATCAACCTATATATTTTAAACATGACTTCAAACTTTAAATCAAATATATTTGTTATTTGGGGGAAAGGTTATACTTTTATTTGCATAGGAAATGAGAGGCTATGGATTCATTCCAGGTGAAGGAAAATTACGTTTGATAAAGGATGACTCCCTGAAAAATCCTGGTTATAAACATAAAGAAATAAACCTAAAATAACTACAAGCCATATGATGTATCTACCTGCTCAATCATAAAACAAAAAAGTATCTTTGTCTGATTTATGTACAGTGTACTATTGATACTTGTAATAATGCAGATATGCATGCTACCTTTAAAAGTTTATGTATTTTCAGAGCAAAGGGACCAAACATCAATAAAAACAGATGGCCTAGGTGATCTACAATCTCAAAATGCCTTATTATGGTCTTTTCAGAATTCTTCACTCAAAACAGCCTCACAGAATACTCCAGTCAGGACTTGACCATAATTCTCAATTTTTTTTCAGGGTCCCCCAAAGATTACCAGCATCCCTAATCAACAGGAAGCAATCTATAGAGAACTTTGGCCATATTCCCCCAAAATGGATTATATGAATTTATTATCATTTAAGAGTGGTAGCATAAAAGTTGTTATTAGCCATAGTAAAAAAAAAAAAAAAAAAAAGAGCCAAACAAAGGAGAATAGATTCAAGGATCTCAAGGATCTCTTTCTCAAAAAAAATAAAGAACAATATAAAAATAATAGGACAAACAGGTAGATTATTAAATCTACTTTTAATCATAAAAGCAACTACTAGTCTTAAATATTTTATATTGGTATAGATTTTTGTATATTGATACAAATTTAAAGTTAATTTTGTTATAGTATATGTATTTATTTACTCTTGTAAATAAATAAATAAATAAATAAATAAATAAATAAATAAATAAATAAATAAATAAATAAATAAATAATCCAAACTCTTGTTTAGGTTATTGTGCATATGCAACATATTTAAAAATGTAATGTATAATTAAAAAAAATACAGATTTGTAGTAGTGGGGGTTTCTCAGGTCCCTGGCCACCGGAGGCCCAGAGACCCACAGACCTGCTGTCCGAGACTGCTTAGTCACCTACCGCTCAGACCCCCAGAAATAACTCAGACGCTTATATTAACTTTATGCTGTTTGGTCTATGACTTAGGCACATTGCTAGCTAGCTCTTATATCTTAAATCAACCCATTTCTATTAATCTGTCGGCCACGTGGCCCGTGGCTCACCCATGCTCCTTACATGTTTCTTCTTGGGCGGCTGGCTCGATCTGCCTGACTCCACCCTGCTTCTCCTACCTATGCTCTGATTTCTCCTCCTACTTCTTCTATGGTGCCTGTCATGCCCAAAACAGGTCCTTTATTTAAAGATTGAGATTCACAGCATACATAAACGCATTCCCACATCACAGATTATTAGTCAAACTTATAGTTAGGTATGTTTTAAGGTTATAAACAGCTATATTTTTATATATAGATGGCCTTCAAATACTTCAAAGACCTGCAGAAGATAGTATTTGGTATGTTTAATAACCTAGGGATTTTTATGAAAATTAGACATGTTTGTTCCTGGTAGCACCTATCTACTTTAATGAAGATTATGAGCATCAAGAAAACTCCATATTGGGCTTATTTTTATTATGGCAAAAGCTAGCCATGTGGACAAAGAATCTTCCTTGCCTCAATTGCTGACAATATATTGTGTAAACTGGAAAAATAGGGTACAGTGGTCTGGGATATCTTTCTGTATGCTGTGATATGTTTTTATTACCATTTGTTAATAAAGAAGCTGTTTTGGCTTATGGTAGGGCAGCTTAGAGGTAGGTGGGAAATCCAAACAGATATAAAGACAGAGAAGAGCAGAGTCAGAGAGATGCTACAGGCTGCTCTCCAGAAAGCAATATGTAATGAGATATAGGTAAAGCCATGGAGCCATATGGAAATATATCGATTAATAAAAATGGTTGAGTTAAATAAGTTGTAAGGGCTAGCTGGTAATGAGCCTGAGCTATAGGACAAACAGTTTGTAATTAACAAACGTCTTTGTGGGATTAAAAAACTTTAAAAATGCACAAAAATGAGCTACACTGGGACTTCTAGTCTCAGAGACATGTCTCCTAGCAGCTCCCTGGGAGATATAGCCAGCTGTTGGCTGCCATGATATAAGCTGCATGGCCAATTTCCATAGTCCCTTTCATGGGCTGAGGTAATAACAGGCTTCTCCCAGCCACCACTTAAATGTTTGGGAGCACAGTCATGGGCTGAAAAAGATAGCACCATGATACTTAGTACTCCTTCCCAGAATTGCGGAGGTAATCATGGACTCATTGGTACCTATACCACGTTGAAAAGCAGAACAAGGCAGAATCAGAAGCTCTGTCCTAGCTACACAGTTTAGCAACTTAAAAACTCTCCTTGCTAAAAACTGATTGAAGATATACAATAAAAACAGATTTGGATGGAGAAAACCTGTAAACATGTTACAATCTGTATTTAAAAAGGTATGTAAGCTTGTAAGAGAAAAAAAGGTAGAGAAAGTCTTTTTAAAAAGAGAAATAGAACAATAAAAATATAATAAGCCATGAAAGATGGAAAATAAAACGATGGCCCAGATGATCCAATATCTACACCAGCTTCAAGGCTGATGACTAAGATGATCCAGCCTCTAGGTTCCTCAAAAATTATCAGCACCCTCAATAAGCAGGAAGTAGCATAGAAAACTATGCCCCATTTCCCCCCAAAATAGAGTATGGATCTTTATCTTTGCTAGGAGGGTTTGGTTATTGATCACAGTCAATCTCTTTCTAAAAATAGGTGGGGATATAAATATGATAGGAAAAAATAGATTATTGAATCTACTTTTAAAAAGCAACTATTTGTTTTAAATATTTTAAATAGACATGGATTTTTGCTTATTGATACAACTTTCAGGTCAATTTTGTTATTTTGTATGTATATTTCTCCTCTTATTCAGGTATTATGTTTCTTCAGTTCCTTTAAAATTGTAATGTATAACTAAGTGATACAGATTAAGTTACTCATCTATGATAAACTTATAGTTATGTTAGCTATGTATTTTAGATATACAAAGATGTATTTCAACTAGATAAATAACCATCAAACATTTCAAAGTCCTACAGAATACAACACTTAAAATATTTTAAAAACAGACCTTTCTGGACAATGAAACAAATCTGCTCCTGGCAACATGAATCTACTTCAAGAGAATAAAGAACATCAGAGAAGCTCCATATGATGTTTACTTTGTGGCAAAGTTAGTTATTGGGCAAGAAACTACTCTTGCCTTGACTGCTGACAGTATGCTCTATAAATTGGACATGCAAGACACATAGGAAATTGACTTCTGGAACTTTGTAGGAATAGGCTGAGATGATCCTTCAGGTACCTGCTTTGCAGAGGAAACTGCCCAGACATTCTACAGGACACAATGAGAAGAGACTAACAAACCTTGCAAAAATGGATAGAGCAGTCCTTCAAATTGTCTGCTTCACTAAAAAGTCTGCCAGAGACTCTAGGTCTGTAGACTGAAGATAGATGCTCCAATATTATAAAGGAATTTTAGTGACTGTTCACAACCAATTGTCTCTGTCATTTCTAGAATTTTGAAGTTGCTTATAATGACCTTCCTGTTTACTCGGGTAATATTATATCCTTCTGTGGTGTTTGATAGAGCTGAAGACTAATTAGTTAAAATTATAATTTTCTTTAGTTATGATAAAAGGTAAATTATAAACTATATGTAAATTATATATATTTATAAACATATAAATCTTTAGCCTCACAAAAATAGATATTTTCTAATTTTCTAATACAAATCAACTAGATATTGTAACTCTAATTCTTACTTGATAAGTGTTTTGTTATATGTAATTTTACTATGTTAGAATTGAAACCTTCCTTTTTGATTAGACAGAAAAGGGGAAGTGATGTGAGATGTCTTTCTGTACAATGTGAATATACTTTATTGCCAGTTGTTAATAAAGAAGCTGTTATAGCCTATGGCAAGGCAGCTTTAAGGAAGGTGGGAAATATGGACAAGTGCAGGATGAGAGAGTCACTACAGACTGTTGTTTAGAAAGCAAGATGAAATAGAACACAGATAAAGTCACGGAGCCATGTGGCATTATATAGATTAATAAAAATGGGTCAAGTTGTAAGAGCTATCTGGCAATGAGCATGAGCTATAGGCCAAACAGTTTGTTATAGGCGGAGTTTTACTTACAAGGCACCAGTCCAAAATTAATATTTATTAGAATATAAATCAATACTCATGATATTAGTAACAACTTATAGTGGCACCTGAACAAGGACTGGCATATCCAAGCGACAGATGAGCGATGGAGGTGTGATGGAAGGATGATGGATTCCGATCCTGTCTTGCCAGCAGCCAGGAACCAGGAAGAGAGCCTCCTCGTGTCTCAGCAGCCACTTTTCAATGGGGTTGGCTACACCCCCTCCAGAGTCCCGGAAGCGTCTTCTGACCTTATCAGCTGACACCTTAATCCCGCCACATCTCCCCCTTTTGTCTAACTAAGAAGGTTCTAAACTAAGACTATGTACAATAGGAATTATTATGAGTTAGTAACCGTAAATACCTATTTTTCAACTCCTTCAAGACCTGAGAAGGAAGATATATCACTTGAAAGTCAAAAGTACATGGAAGTAGTGGCTTCCAAAATTTGGGAGAGGACAGCAACACAGCTACCTGGACAATCACCTCTGGTTTTGTGCGCCGTTGGAGCATCTATAATATTGGCTACAGGCCTATGGTATCTGACAGATCTCACAAGCAGGGCAATTTTGGAGGGACTGTCGTATCCTTATCCAGTCCAGGCAGGTTTCGTCAGTCTGCATCCATCAACTTGTTCATTCAGCTTGGACACCATGTGTGTACTGTCAGCAATCAAGGTAAGGACAGTTCCTTACTCAACCGGCCATTCTCTGCCAAAAGGATAAACTCCAATGGAGTATCCTTGATGCTCATACCATCTCGGGAAAGGAGCAGTGACACCAGGAGTCGTTGTGCCTCTCAGCATATCGAAGAATCAACCAGCCCATGGAATTCTCCTGTTTTTGTTGTCAAGAAAAAAAATCTAGAAAATGGAGGATGGTGATGGATTTAAGAGCAATTAATAAGGTGATTTAACCTATGGGGTCCTTACAATCTGGTATTCTCCTGCCTTCTCTGCTACCTAAAGGATGGCCTATGGAGTTTACCACCCACTTTGGGCTGCATTCCCAAGCAACCCAACTCCGGGAAGACCCAGGCCCAGCACGCCGGGGGGCCGCTACTAGCCTCACACCGTGCATGGGCACCTCTTAATGGTTTCACGCCCTCTTGAACTCTCTCTTCAAAGTTCTTTTCAACTTTTCCTTATGGTACTTGTTGGCTATTGGTCTAAGTTTGTAATTAATATAAACCTTGGTGTGATCATTTGGGACTTAGTACCTGTGTGAATGTGGGTCTGGACCTAGAGACTGGCTGGTTGGGACAGAAACTTCTGACTACAAAAAGTGACTGTCAAACTTTGCCAAGACAAGGTAAGATAGTCCTCCAAAATTCCCTGTTTTACAGGAATGTCTGTCACATATATTAGTCCTGAAAGCCAGAGTTGGATGCTTCAACATTACAGAAAAACTTTGGATGACTGTCCAGGAAGCTTGATGTCACTGTCATTAGGTAAAATTTTATTCTTCTGGGAGCTTGATAGAGTTAAAGACTAAATAGTTAGACTTACCATTATCCTTAGTTATGATAGAAAGCAATTAGGTATAAAACTTTAGACTCAGAAAGATAAAATAAATAATAGAATATTATATGCTGTGAATAAAGAACTGTTTTGACCATGGCAGGCACTGTAGGAGTAGGCAGGGAAATGGGAACATAGATAGAAGAAGGAGGGCAGAGTTAGAGGGAGACTTGATGCAGCCACCCATGATGTAAGATGTAAAGAAATAGATGAGCCACTGGCCGTGTGGCAGGATAGATGAATGGAAATGGGTTGAATTAAGATGAGGGGGCTAGCTAGCAATATGCCTGAGCCATAGGCCAAACAGCATGAAATTAATATAAGTGTCTGAGTCATTTTGAGTGGAAAAGCAGCTGCAGGTGGGTCTGAACCATGGTAAAGTCTGGGCCAGAAACCTCTTGTTATAGAATATTTTCTCTAACTATGCCAAATACAAATAGACTGAATAATGTGACTTTAATTTTTACTGATACCTGTTTTGTTCTGCATGATTTTACTATGGTAAAGTTAAAAACCTTCCTTTTAATTAGACAAAACGGTGAAATAAGTCATCTGTACACTATGTGAGTATATGTTGCTCTGATTGGTTAATAAACAAGCTGACTGGCCAATAGCTGAACTGGGTAAAATTGTGCAGGAAAGCCAAACTAAAATTGATGAGATAAACAAGGGAAGAGTCAGAGGAGATGCTAGCCAGATGTAGAGGAAACAGCATGTAGAAAATGAGGTAACAAGCTATGAGCTACATGGCAAAGCCTAGATAAGAAATATTGGTTAATTTAAATCTAAGACTTAGGTAGTAATAATCCTGAGCTATTGGCCAAGCATCTATAATTAATATAAACCTCAGAGTGGATATTTGGGACTGGATGTTTAGGAGAGGAAAACTCCATCTACAGGTCAACTCCCTTCCCTCCATTTCCCTTCAAAACTATGATATGGATAAGCTTCCTTCTGCTTTTCAGTTTATTTTTCTCAATGTGAGGACTAGGAAAAAAAAATTGCAAAAAGGTTATTCTGAGAGGCTCCCATGAAGGGTTGATACCATCGTTATCACATTCTATTATTATTACTAAAACGGATTTCTTCTTTTTGGGATAGCAGTGTTGGTTTCAATATAAATGCCAGGGATGTGTTGAGCTTCTGGGTCATAAAGGCTTTTCTGCTCTAGACATATTTTGAGCAATTAGTTTTCAACTGTAGTGTGACCCCACATTATAGAACAAGAAGTGTGAGAAGTGTCAGAGGCTGTGGTCTGACCACTCCTCCACAGGACCCTCTCTGACTTTTATATCAGCCTTTGCATTAGCGGAAGCAGAAGCAACTGCAGGGTGTCTTTACTGCTTGCCTCATTCTAGCATGTGAGTGAAGTCCCTTTGTCTAGTCCATGCTATCTAAAAGTCACATTTCTTTTGAATTTGACTAATTTTCATCATTATAAAATTTTTGGTGATGTCTATAGTCTATTTTGTTATTATTTCTCAAAGTAAATTTTTTCTGAAGCAAATGATCTGATTTTTAATTGTTAGAAAGTGGGTGACAGCCACATCTGAGAAAGAGTATGAAAGACTTTAATGATGTACATAATCAGGTTATGAGAGTGGAGGAGGTTGCGGAGGAATAAAGAAGGGAAGGGTACTGTGGGGGACTGAGGGATGTGAGAGCATGGTAGGACGAGATTAACTGAAACAAAGAAAGTACAAAATACTATTACTTATAGGGAGTCTAATAAAGATTTGAAAAGAAGTAAGTATATCTCTATACACATGCATTTATGTTAACTCATGAAAAATACCAAATTCCTCCAATACCACAGAGAACAATCATCCAGAATATAATAACTATCCTTTAAGCAACATCACTAAATGAGATAAATATTTTACAATAATTGCAAGCTAACAGTGAGGAGAGAGAACACAGTAGAGATGACCAGAGTAGAAAAGGATGAAGGAAGAATGGAACAAAACTCTATCCACTTGAACAAACACCTCAAAGTGATTATTGGGAATACTTAAATATCTTTGTTTAGAGAGTTAGAGTATTTAATAAATAATTAAAAATGAATGACTGTGGCAATCATGAGAAGATAGTGGCTGTTGTGCCCAGTGTAACGTGGACTGATCACGGCACAAGTGGTCAATTCAGAGGAATAGTGGGTGAAAGAAAGAAGAGTTCAGTCTTCTCCACTTGTGGGTATTGGACCTTGGTTGTGTGGGGGAACTACTGAGGCATCTTAAGAACTTGAAACCTGGCTAACAACTGGGTGGTCTGCATGATGCAAAGGTTAATCAAATGAGATCTGAGGTCTAGTTTTGCTTCCTATGGAATAGGAGAGAGAAAAGGAGTGGATGATCATTTAATTCTGTTTAGGAGACAATTCAGCATAAGTCTCTGTTGATTAGAATTGCAATGTAAATGCCATAACCCTTCTTTTATTAGTTTAGATACAATTCTCAAACATCAAATTGAGTGAGTTATGATTGAGAACTTTTGAATTCAAAGGCTTTCCACTGGGCACTCCATGGGCTAACAAATATGCTGTCATATCTGAAGTCAGAAAGACAGGGCTCCCATCCTCTTGCTATCATTTATTGAGGGAACTATATGAATCTCAGGTGAGGACTGTGGGGCTGTAACCATTGCCAGAGAATAATTGAAATAGTATGTTCTTAGGGCAAGCATCAGTTTCGCCGCCAGAAATACTACGTGAAGAACACAGCAGATACTTTCCAGCCCTTCTCTGAGATGACACCAGTGCACCCTGCAGTTTGCAGTTGATTGTACAATATTAGGTTAGTAATGTACCTTTCACTTCTTAGGCAGTGATCATCATCAGATTTTCATTACCGGGCACACCATTGGTCTTCACATAATTACTCTTTTTCTTTAACATAAGCATTACCCTTTCCTTTTAGAAATAAAGATCATATCTAAATTTTATATTCTTTCTACTACTTTCAAATTTAAGTCTACTAATCTTACTTCCTTAGATATATTTCTTTGGTAGATACAACATGTTAAGTGGATCACATGAGTTCTTTGTAGACATCACAGCTGCTTTAGGCTGATCAGGGGACTGTTGATTCTTTCACTGTACTGGTGTTGGGACCTGAGCATTTACAGAGTTCTGAACACCTATAATTTATCTGTGTCTTTTTGGTCTGTCACTTTTTGCTGAAACAATGGAGAATTCACAATTCATTGTTATTAATACCTGCGTATGCATTTAAAACTATCCTGGAACTTCAATAAACTTTTCTCTTAAGTTGGAATTATAATGTCTCCTAGCAGATGGGTAGTAATCACATGAGATTGATGCATGGGTTAATTTACTCTTTGTGAACTTGCTTTGGCTGGACATATCTACATTCATGTTCTATAGAATAAGATCCTCGCTCATTACATTAATAAATGTTTATTGAATATCAATCACACAGAAGTTTCTACACTGAAAATATTGCAGAGATAAGCAGAATTTGCCTTTGCAATTATTTATTTAATGTTTATTCAGTACCAAGTGGTCAGTCCTGAAAAATATATACATACAAGTAGTATTATACAAGATGAGAACTCCTGTGTGTGTGTGTGTATATGTGTGTGTGGTGGTGTATGTGTGTTGTGTGTGTGCACGTGTGTCTGCACATCTACATAAAACAGCAATCACAATAAAATGGGACAATTTGAGAGATGCATAGAGCATCTTTGAGAGCAAGGTAGGATACATATGAGAGATTGAAGAGAGATAGTGAGAGATAAATGATATAATTATATTTTTAGTTAGAAAAATTAACTATCCAGGGCATGGCAGGACACATCTTTAATCCCAGTATTTTGGAGGCAGGGGGAATCTGAGTTCAAGGGCAGCCTGGTCTGCAGAGCTAGTTCCAGGATAGCCAGGGGCAATACAGAGAAACCCTGTTTGAATTTTTAAACATAAAAAATAAACAAACAAACAATTTAACAGAAACAGCCCTCTAGTGAAGTGATTGAAAATGTGTCTGGAATTCAGTTATGAGGATTCTGAGGGCTCTACTGAGAAACATTGTGTTCTCTCATGAGAGGCTTAATGTTAAAAGGCTTAAAATATGCTGAGATTTACCAGAAATGACAAATCACAATTACAACATTGTACAACTTTTTAGAAAAGCGATCCATCAGTGTGTGCCAGGCCATTCACGAGAAACACCCCTCTTCTATTAATTTCTATCTAAGGTTTTTGAAGATATTGTAAGAATCCAGAGATATAGCCAAGACATATGAACTCATTCATTACCATATCTCAATAGTTAAAAATCAGGGACGATGAATGAGTTGCATTGGTGAGCACAATGTTCGTCTCTGGTGTTTGATATTCTGTAGACTGTTAAGAATCTTCACAGTAGAAAAGTGAAGATAATGATAGATGCAGGTTCAAAACTACCATGAAAGGGTCTGTACTCACAGAGCAAAGCAATGCTTGGGATAGCAGTAAGGGATGGAGTGAGAGGTCTGTGATGATTATTTTGTTCTTGAGACTTTTCTGCATTTCCTAAGGTAACTGCGGTTTTCTTTCCTAAGCCTCCTCCTGATCCTCTCCCGTAGGCTTTGTGAGCACAGCATTAGCTCTTGGCTTTCTCTGGCAGCATTTATAGACACAATCAAGTTGCTTCTTAGAGATGTCAGCCATTAAGCATTCTGCAGTGATCATTTGATTTCTTTTCATTCAGCAATTGAGGCAGTAACCCAGAGCAGAGGTTGCCCATTTTGATAAATGTCATCTACACTTTGTAAATACAAAAGAACCCACAGATCTGGGCTTCAGACATTCTTAGGTCTGAAATTAAATGACAAGCTTTGTCTTTGCCTTCTGTATGGTTTCCTGTGCTTCAGGGTTATTCTCCAGGGAAGTCTGTGAATAAGATTGGCCTGTGGGAGGATTGTTTACATAATGCTGATAGGATAGGCCCATTTTAAAGACACAGCCATGAATTAAATACATTAAAATTTAAGATCATGATATATTCGTTAATTTTACTTGTGTGTTATGTTTGTGAGTGGTTGTGTGTGTGTGTGCATGCGCGTGCGCGCGTTTGTAAGGGAGAGAGAAACACAGAGACAAAGAGACAGAGATACATAGAGAGAGACACACAGAAATAGATAGATACAGCATGCATGTCCCACAAAGATTAGAAGAGGGACTTGTGTTCCTTGTTGAGCTTAACATAGGCACTGGGATTCAAATTTGGGTCCTCTGGAAGAGCAGTAAATGCTCTCACCTGCTGAATCATCTCTCTAGCCCTTCTGATCCCCAATTTTTAAGTAGTCAGAAGGCAACATCCAGAAATAAGCTTTCTCCTACCATGCTTCTCCCTTCTTTGTCTTGAGGACTGACCTCTGCTTGTCACGCTTGGTGGTAAGCCCTTTACCTGATGAGTCACATTGCTGCCTAAACACATCAATATTTAGTGCTCTAAACTATAGAATGCGGATAGTGAAAAAGATCGTTTGAAAACATAGCAGAACTTTAAAAGTATAAAGAAGGGATGATAGTTTAAAATGATATCACTTAGCATATGTTACCAAACATTTTGAGAATCAACTGCTAAATAAGAAGATTTGAGTGTCTAGTACATCATGACACATTCTAATGACTGAACATGTTGAGGCTATCATAGCCTCATATTTATTTAAATTAAAGTCTCCCAACACATCATTTTCTATCTTCCAGAGGCTGGTGATGGGCTGCATCATTATGGCCAAGGTGTAACAGTAACTCAAGCCCAGTTACACTAACAAGTGACTAGGAATTCCTTTCACATATCATAGTGGTGTGGTTATCTCAAAACTCAAGGTGCACTGTACATTTATTTCACAGGCCCAATTCACGTCTCTTATTTTCCAAAAAGAAATAAAACAAACACCAACAGCTCTCTATAGGCCTCAACACAGCCTATAATTTTTTATTATTTTGTGTCTTGAGGAAACATTAGGCAGGTCGCTAGGACAGTTGTGGTGTCACAGGTCATATGGGCCTCAGTACTCACAGCGTTTTCTGGCCCTTTTGCACTGTCCTAATGTGTCAAATGAAATTCTTTCTCCATCACCTAGGGACTGTGGAGCTGGTAGTAAGAGCTTCAGGTTGTATTTTAGGAAACACCTTGCCTTTGGATTCTCCAGGCACTGATGTGTATCTACTTAGCAGCTCCATGTTTCTATACGGGAAGGAACCAATGCCCAGAGTTTTGGGTGCTTTGGAAAGACACCTTTCTTAGGTGCTCCATCACTAGGCACAAAAAAGAAAGCCAAACTACCACTAAAAATTCCAAAGAAGATACCTAACTTTTTCTTTACTCTTTATATTTGTAAATAATGGTGTTCAGTGGGAGTCAGGTTGGGTGTGAAGGCAGCACTGGAGTCTGGGCACACAGTGGTTGCAGAATGTTGGTGACCTAGAGGCACAGCAAACTTCAAGTAGACAGTAGGTTGGTTTTTATCTAAGGACACTGTTTCAGGTCCTACTTGTTTGAGAAACTGACCTGAATGAGTCTTTTAACCTGAGTCCTTGGCTAAAATCAAGAAACACTGGCTACATTTACCAGGAACACGAGATTCAAGGTTCAACTTTTATCCTGTTTCACAGAGGCCACATAGAGTATGAGTTGTTGGAAATAGAATTTCCTTTTCTAACCTCTTTAGAAGACATCAGAAAACCATTTTATTGCCAAGTCCTGAGGCCAGTAATGATGATAGTAATGTTCATAGAGAATATTACAGGATTCAAAGTGCTGTGGGCAGATGGTTTGCACAGTGGTAGCCATTTCCCTTGGTGCCCACTTGAGAGCCTGGCATGTTTTGCACTTCACAATAGAAACCAGATAGTGCAGGAGTGATGTTACAGCTCTCCAACGAGCAAGCTTTGGGAATGGCAGTTTTTCCTTCTCATAAATAATTCCAATGAAACTAGTTAATACCCTCCAAGTTCCTCTTCTCATAAGATTTGCCAGCCTTCAGATTTCCATGGACACTTGAAAACATGATCCTTTTTCAGTCCTCTTGTTAATTTTAAGCTCTATGAATATTTTTGAGCTCTGCCTGATCAGGGCTGTGCTTTAATGGCCTTGCTCTTTTTCTGTGCTGCATTTACTGAACATCAAGCATTGCCAATTTTATCCCAACAATGCCTCCTTGTTTCCCCCTTCTTTGCTTCATTCCTAATATCCTTGAATAGCTCAGGTCACTTCCTGCTGTGTTACACTCAGAGCAACCACACTCAGAGGCCTGAGCCAATGGGGGCAGGGTACCGTACTTTTTGCACTCAGAAACAATTGCCCTCAATTGTACGGAAAATACATTGTACCAAAGCCAGGGGAATGGATGTTTCTCAGAACCAAAGGATGATGCCTGCTGTGAACTACAATGTAAACTTGACTTTATTCTTTCTAAATCCTACTGCTGGCCTTTAATTTTGGTGTAGCTGATGGAATAATCGGATTTTTGGCATACAACCTTCTTGCAACTTTCTGATCTCTCTTTCACATTCTGTGTAAGCCAGAGAGCCACCCAGTCTTGGTCTTCTTATGCTGCTTGCAAGTGGAAAAAGTCAGTCAATGCTTTTCTTTACCATCTTTTGAATCATGAGATTGTAAAAGCGGTAGAGGAATCAAACTTTCTAAAACAGATTGTCTAAACTTTTTCCCTCAGTGATGTTTATTCACTAGCCCTCTAAAGAATAAGACAGCAGATACTGTTGAGTCTGAACCCAGCGTGCAGAAATGACCATATAGTACCTCTCTAAAGAACCTACAATTTGTACTTTCAGTGACATAAATCAAAACATTATAAAAATCAAAATATCATGTTTTAATTATTTTTTGGATTATTTTAAGAAATATGCTTGTCTCAGAAAAGCGTGCTGTTACTTACATTAGTTTTCAATATTTCGCTTTAAGTTTTCCACAGTGTCTAGAAAGAGGGATAAATCAAATCCTATTGCTTTAATGGAATGCTGCAGGGCTCGCAACAGGAAAAACATTGTGTTTACCAATGGTGAATCATCTCCAGTATGAACTTCAGGCCACGCTGCCTTTTACCTTTATAACATATAGAAGCAGCCCTTAGCATCCTTTTAAGAAAAACAAGGACTGACAGGACGATTCATAACTCTCTGACCACAGCATTCTGACTGGGGCCCTTTGACACTGAGACCAGTAATTGGCCAGATTTGAGGTTTATATTTGCCCTCCTATAGAAAATATTTCACACGATTTTGCCTGGGAAGAGCTTTAGTTATTTCTTAGACTACCAGTTAATAGGGAACAGACTCTATGAATCCAATCAAAAGACAATTTGCAAATATTTGCCTTTTATGAAGTGAGTGGACTTTTCACCCAGACAATCAAGTACATTTAGACAATGCTACCTATATTGCCCCATGAATGTTGACTCACTAGTGCATGCTGGTCCCCACAAGAACTGCAACCTGGTAGTATTTGGATTTGGGATGCTCTTTGTGATTCGGTCTATCCTTTCAATGCAGCCTTTACTTCATCTCAACACACCTGCTTCTCTCATTGTGTTTGCTGCTTAGTGCTAGAGCACTTGCCTAGTATATGAGGGACCTGGGCTTAACCTTTTGTTTGACACCACCACCAACAAATATGTCGAAGACCTATGTGATCAGATGCTGATAGAGCAGTCCTTGTTAGTGTCAGTTTAACTTGTGGTTCTCACTGCAGAGCCTTAGATGCTCTGTCCTCAGGAGCTGTGTGGTTTATCTACAACCCAGGCAGCAAGCAGCTTAATGCATGTCTGGATATAATCATAGTTAAGTTTACTCTCAAATGACTTCCTGGGTTCACTGTGGGGAATATACAGGCTTCAGCATTTCCTCACAGTGACAAGTTGCGTCTCAGATCACTGAATTCTCACACTGTGAATATGTTACAGTGACCACTATAGTATATCCATGATCTCTAATTTTGCTCATTAGGTAACGATTTTATTGCTTGTTATAACTATACAGACATTTATAACTTCAGTTTAGTTATAAATGTTATATAATCAGTGTTAAGTAATAGAGTCAGTGAAGAATGATACACATATTAATCTATGAATTTTCACATCATCTGGTTTCAAATCTTTTATATGTATAACTCAGGCTATTATAATCATGACCATATAATTGTGCCCATTGTTATTTTTTTTGTTATATACTTCTATTTTTTTCTAGAACAATTGTGTTCAATGACAGCAGCATATGCAATCCCCAAAATGAATAACTTTCTCTAAAATAGCTTTGATAGAGTACCACCCTTCTCCTTCTTAAATTGAATAATTCTACAGGGAAACTCTTCCTAGATATCACTATTTACGTGTTTCAGATATGTCTTTCTCATGTCTGTCCTTTGAAACATTATCTTTACATTTGAGTCATCTGGGGACTTCTTTTAAAGCTGCATTTGAGGCTTACCTAAGGATTCTGGTTGCATTTGGTTATGTTAAATTCTAAGCGTCAGGATTTAATAATCCTATTGGGGTCTTCTTAGTGATTTTCCATGGGGCAGGGAGAGGCATTTGAAGGGAGTATAGAGCTACAGGAAAGGGGTTATTGTTAAATTATTTCACCTGTCTTACTCTGATATCATTTTGTCTACCCTAAACCTGGGTAAGTTAATCAGCTACTAGTAACAGGACAGTACACACCTTCCAGTGTGTTAGGGCAGCGAAATTTAAGGAAAACGCCTAAGTCTCTTAAGTTATACTTAGATCAAAGAGTCAGAATATGTGTTCAAGTAATACTATAAACGGAACCCCTGTTCTGCAGGAGGATACTGATTTCACTACTACTGGTTAAAAAAGAAGAAGGAGAAAGAGGAGGAGTGGGGAGGAGGAAGAAGAAAAAAGAATAAGAAAATAAGATTCTCTGATATGAGTTTTATTTCCTTCGTGATAGAGGAAGCAGAATGGTAGTATCCTCAGGGAGTCTTCCACAGATAATGAAATAGTGTATCTGAAATGTTTTATAAAGCATAAAGCTATATCTGCCCTGTACACCAAGCACTATATGTTAACATGACATATATGTATGTGTAGTACGAGGTTTCTGGCCCAGACTTTCGGGCCTAACCTCAAAGTTTAGGTCCGCAGACCCGCAGACCCGCAGACCTGCAGTCCTACAGAGACACACAGATGCTTTCATTAGTCTTTGGCTGATCAGCCTCAGGCCCAGGCATATCACTTGCTAGCTTTCTACCCTTCATCTAACCCATGTCTCTTGTTCAGCCGTGGGGCTCAGTGCCTTTCTTTAGAGCAGCATAGTTGTCCTCGGCTTCCTCTGGCTTCTCTCTGGTGCTCTCTGGCATTCTGCTCTCAGAGATTTTCTTAGTCTGGTAGCCCCACCTACACTTCCTGCCTGCCTTTGGCCATTCAGCTCTTTTTATTAAACCAGTGGGTGAGACAATTATTTACCATGAAACAACACAATACCCCTACATGTATGTATTCATTTTTGTTTAATGCTTGACCCTGGCTTTTGCTTATGCTGGTGACTGTTAGAGTTCATCACTGACTTCATCTCCAGTCTTGTTTTGAACCTGTAATCAATCTTTGGAGTTCCTGTGAACTAGCTGATTTACAGTATATAGACTAACAGGGTCATTCTTTACTGGAATTTCATTTGCTACATGCACCTGACACACCCTTCTTTGCTCTTTAGACCCAGGTGAATGCAAATGATTTTCTTCACTTGAAAGTCACAAGAACCAAGGGAATTCAGAAGTAAAGCCCTTGGAGCAGGCATTATTTGTGTTTGTTCAGGCATGGACTTTAACTCACTCTCTACAAATAAAGCCTAAATATTTATTGTTCTGACACCACATAAAGTTACAGCTTGTTGGGTTCATTTCTGACAAGATGAAACTCATGCATTTGACTGAAATGTATCACATATTTTCCTCGATTACCCACATCCCCACATTATTTAAACCCTGCTACTTTTGGCTCTCCAAGGTATTATTACAAGGAATGAGGAGAAGAATTATTGCAAGGCATAGTTCCAGAAAAATGATTTGTCAGTTTATAATATATATTACCCTTGGTACATTTGCCTGATAAAAATTTACATAGCCCTGAGCTTCACAGAAGATTGTCTCTTTTTCTTCGAAAGTGCTCAGCATCTATTACCTTCAGACAGTTTTCTGGTATTTCTCTAGCAATGGAAGATTGCCATAGGCTTCTAGGTCTGAGTCAGATGTTGTAAAGTCTCCCATGCTTACATCATATTAATGCTATAATCTGGAAAAATACAACTAGACAGCCACATGACAAATTCTATTAAACTATATTAAAAAAAAAAAAAACACCTTTCAATGTCTGGTGTTTTTAAAAATGGCCAACAGTGCCACAGAATTAGTAGGGTATAACTTTTGTCCTTAGATAGACCTGGTTTGGAATTTCTGTTTTGCTGAATTTCTTCATCTTTACAATGAAAGATAGTGGATTTAGCGAAGCAGGAAGTTTTTGAACAAATATCAGACTTTGTATCCCAACAGTAACTCTTCCTTAATGAGATTGTTGCTGTTAGCTTTTGATGGAAGATGAAGAAGCCATGTGTACAATAGGAACACTGCAAGGAAGGAAAATGAGTCATGAGTGGCACCTATGGGGTGTTCTGGAAGTGACCACCACCCTCAGCTCCTCCCAGCAGCTGAGCGATGACCCTGTTTCTGATCCTATGACTGATGCTTGTATTGTTGCTGTTCTGTCAGAATATGAGGAAGCAGATAAATCTCTTTTGTCAATCAGAGAAACAAACTAAGGCTGTGATTCCAGGCTCACTTAAGAAATGTTCAATGCTTTACAGAATTCACACTGACCAGGTTAAAAACTACCCATCCAAGGTATATAGTCAAAGTACATTAGATATTATATGACAATGTCCTTATGTACCAGGAATAAATAGCAATAAAAAAAAAGACCTTCCTGTTCTTGTAACTAAGTTCTATTTAGATCTGGTTGATCAAGAAAATTCTTAAAGCATTTTTTTTTTCTGTTATTTACTTTGGTCTCTATAAAGGATCTTTTTAATTTTTAAAGGAAAGAACACATTTTGTTTTGTTTTCAGATGGGAGTCTCCCGATTTTCCTCTTAGCCTAATGTAATTAGCAATTATTCTTGTTCATTATTATGGAAAATTGCTTCCATGAGACACACTGTGCTAGGATATGTGGAGGAATGTTGATGTGGTTGAAGCTTTTTAAAGGAGAATTATTAAAGTGCTTTGGTGTTTAGTATGCTCATTTTAAGGAGTGGAATTTTTCTTTCTAAATTAAAGCACTTTTTTAAACATCTAAAACCAAAGTATTTCATTGTACATTACTGTAGACATAAATAATAAGTTATCTAGTAGATGATGTTTAATTGTTTATGCATCAGAATCTTCAACTGGACTTATGAGGAATTTGCATATTAGTTATATTTGCATATTAGTTATAATATCCGTTCTCAGACTCATTTGTTTACAGCTATCTTAAGAATATTTTATTTAACAAGCTATGATGAGATACAAATTTTGGCACAGTATGTTATATGTATTAATAAAATCTTTGATAACTATTCATGATCACAATTTTTTTATTTATATACTCAAAGAAGAATTAAATTGAACAGATTGGTTGAAAGTGTAAGGGCAATTTTTATTTAGGAAAACATATATATTTATTTTCTAAACTCTAGACTCAGTGTTCTTTAGGAGTAAAATAAAGCATATGAGTATTGCAATAAATCTCACTTGAAATATACCAAATACAGGGTTAATATTTATTGGAAAGTAATTTAACACTTACAATCACAAGTTATACCTTAGGAAGATACTTGAGCGATCCGATGGTCCAGAGTATAGATGCTGATCCAATTTCTCAAGAAGGCAGGAACAAAAGGGCAGGTCAAGATCCCAGTAGCCCCTTTTGAATGCGGCTGGCCACACCCCCTTCAGGCACCCCGGGCTCTGATTACGTGCCTTCCAACCTTATCAGCTAACACCTGAATCCCACCACATAGTGAATATGGCCTATGTCTATGAACTGCCATTAATGTTATCAGATAAGAGTAAAGAGCAAACCTGGAGAGAGATGAGTGTGAAAACATGTGTGCTTTATCTTTCTATTGATATGTTATTGGCTGTACGGAAAGTGCCAACATCTCCACTCCAATTGTAAAGTAGAACCAATTGTGCCAAGTGAAAATTTAAAATTCTAACTTCAGTTGGAAGTTTTGCCCATTATAACCAGGACTATGTTTTGAGTTCTGAAATTTTCTTCCAATTTATGTTGCAATATATGAGGAAAGGTGTGCATTTTTATGGCAGTGTCTGACGTTTACTAGCACCCTTATACACATAGGGCAGGTCTGCTCTGAAAAGTGCAGTTCTGATTAGATCCAGGTCAAGACGGAAGAAATCTGAAAGTCATTCACTGAGAACTCTTTCTACTAGATTTATAAAATGGATTTTTTCATTTGTAAATCATCAAAACTAGATGTTGCTCAACTAGAAAATGGGAAAAACTAGGGCTCATGACTCAAAAGATCTAAAATATTTGTACATTTTGATGTATTTTAGGTGATTTTTTGAGACAGGTTTTCATTGTATAGCCATGGCTGGCTTGCTATATAGATGAAGCTGACCTTGAACTCACAAAGATTTATGTGCATCTGCTTTCTGTGTGCTGAAATTAAAGGCACGAGTCACCATGCTTGGCTAATCTATATCTTTTAATAGTGTTTTTTTCTTTTTTTAGATAGGTAGATTCCAAATTTGCAATGAATAAATGGTATTTTGCATTATTACATGTGTTCTTAGAGAGTGTTAAATCATATTAAATATAATTAATAGCAAAATATGAAGCTTGTATACTTTTTAGATTTATCTACTAGTAATCAGCATAGAACATAAACTTATGATATATTCATAATAGGACAAAATATGAAGCATAATCTGAGAAAGATGAATTCATTGAGTTTAATTATTGTAATAATTCTATTTTGTGAAACATTCAGCATATTCACAAGTGTATCTGACAGCTGCTTTTCCTTCTCAGTGGCAACATTCACTTTTAAACACAGCAAAAGAGCTCTGACTTTCCAAGGTAGTAATGTACTCAGTTAAATTACCATATTTCTCATTTTTCCATATAGCTAGGGCAGTCCTTGTGCATTAGACATTTTCAGGTGAGTCTAATAATCCATAAGGAAAAAGCAGGAACCTGGTGTATATATATAAATTGCTTTCCCCACTTTCTTACTGATACCTGGCAAATGATTACAATGGCTGGAAATCCAGCAGCCATTTGGACCAAGATGTGGGCTTGAAAGCTATGTATGGTGTGTAAAAAAAAACACAGGTTAGCATGATCAACACTCCTCAAATATCATTAAGTTCAAAATTAGGTAATTATTCCTGATGTTTTGGGAAACTTCTCCACTCTGAATTCTTTCTCTCTTATTTCGAGACAGAAATCTTCCAGATTCACTTCAATAAGAGACAATTAATGAACAGAGATGATTGTCTACATCAGTCAACCTCCTCTCTCATCTTCAGCTTCTGCTGACCCATCTCAGCACCGTATGTTTTCTTACTTCTTGATTCACCACATGGCAGGAGAATGGGGCTATAGAGGGTGGACATCACATTAGTCAGCTGTCAGCTGACAGAGTATGGGAGAGATGGTGTGTGTAAACTGCCTATGGAGGGGGGTTGGTTTCAAGGTCCAGAGCTTTGAAGTTGTGTTTGTCTATCTGCTCACTAGCCCACTCTAGAGTTGCTTCATTTTCTCAATAATATGTATTTATTTTTGTTTCTGTTTCTAACCATGTGTCCAATTCTTTCCTTTGGAAACTTCAGGGTTTCTGGGTCTCACATCCAAGTCTGCCACATTAAGTCTTGAGCTCCATTTTCCTATTAGAATGTCTTGAGTAACATTTCCCCTGTTGGTTTAACCTTGACTAGAGAAATTTATCTTTGACATCATGGAACATTCATTGTGTGAGAAGAGCTTGTCTTTATAGCTAATTCGTAAATGAAGAAGTGGTGAGAAAATGAAACAATTAACATGTAACAAACCTCAGCATAATCCCTGATTAGCCAAGAATTATCAACACATGATATAACCCTTAGTAAAAAAGTTGCGGAGTTTGCAGGGCATTTCAGCACAGAGCTGAACTAGCAGGGTTCAGACCACATATTAACTGCAAAGGAACCGTAGACTGGCATGATAAGGGTTTTGTCTTTGGGCTGTTAGAGGTCTAGACTTATAGACCTGTAGTCTTAGACTGTTTAGCCGTCTGTTGTTCAGTCTTTTAAAAATGATTTAGATGTTTATATTAACTTTATGTGGTTTGGTCTGTGGCACTTTGTTAGTTTGTTTTTTTATTTTAATTTAATTTATCTTTATTAATTTATTTTGTCATGTGGCTCGTGGCTTATTCGTGTTCTTTATATGTTGTTTATTTGGGCAGTTGGTTTGATTTGATTTGACTTTGTCTTTTTTATTAAAAATTATTTTGATTTTTTTAATTTATTTTTTATGGTGTTTGTCATGGCCAAAACAGTTTATTTAAAGATTGATATTCATAAAGGAACTATATACTATACTGATAGAATGACTGTCACCAATTGAATTAATTTTTATCTCATATGTTGCTAAGGAATGGCCTAATATATCCATCCTGATTTGGTGTAAGTGGGATACACACCAACACTCATGAAATGATTTGGCCCAAATAACTTTCCTAAAACTAGCCATCTCTCTGTACAGATGAGTCAGTTTATAGATCTATTTGTTAATTAATTAATTAGTTAATTGATTAATTAATTGTGTGTATGTGTGTGAAAACTTTTCTAATTGAAGGTAGAGAATCCTAAGATAAAAGTGATTTTTTTCCTTTAAATTAGAGTGGTAGTAAAGTCAAGACAGGAACTTTGATTCTTTACATTTATTACTTTATAAAAAATGTAAAATCTTGTAATAAATTTTATAACAAAGGAGGTGTGAACTTTTATTTTATATAAATGATTATGGGTTTGAGTTTCTGTTATTATCAGCTGAACCTGCTGTAAACTCTAAGTTTAGGAATTTGAATCAATGGTTTATCTAAGTCAGCAAAATTATGGTAATAAAGCCTTGCTGTCTGTAGAAATAAGGCCAAGCCACTTTAAGCATAGATGAAAATCTCCATATACACATTTAAAACAAAACAGTCCAAAATTAGTTCATATTTGCATATATATGAGGTTAAAAAGCATCATTAGTATATGAAAATTAACTAATAAAAATGGAAAAAGTTCTTGAAAGCATAAAATCTTAGAAATGTTAACAAACAGAAAAAGTCCACATTTTACTCTCACACAGGTGAAGACTCACAGAGTCAGAGTGATTTCTGCCGAAAGACTCTGCTCCTTAGACTCTAAGTCTTCAATTGGCAGCTGGAACTGGTGTCACTATTTTCCACATCTGCCTCCCACTTTCAGGTAGAAACAAGAGAAAGAGGAGTGTTGTTTGTGACTAAATCTCACAGGTTTGATTTTTACCAATAATGACAGGAACCAGATGGACACTGGGGTAAATCCTGCTAGATCAGAGAGTCAGAGAAGGCACCTGACTGACCTTCCTCTTTTGCAGATCTCCCAGAAAACAACAAAACAAAACTCAAAAAGTCTTTTTCCCTCAAACAGAACTCTTCCAACAAAATTTCCTTCCCTTCTACTTCCCGTGTTTCCCTCTCTGTCCGTGTCCGTGCCCCCCCCCCCCCCCCCCCGTGTTTCCTGTCTACTGGTTGATCTACTCTTTGAACTGTGGTTAACTTTATTTCATTCTGTTTACAATATTCAGTCTGAAAGCTCTTGGATTAAAGGTGTCTACTAGAGAGACCTGAGCCACACAACAGCTAGAAATAAGTTTTTACAGTAAATAATGGAATCTCAGGGTTTACAGTATGATCAAATATCCTGCAACAATAAAAGAGGTCTCAAGATTTGGAATCGACCCAGAAATTCTCCTGAAGTCATCATGATGATGGAGCCTAAATTAGAAAACATTATAGCTCAGATGACATTCAAATGAAGATTTTGAGGAAAACAACAATTTTAACCAAAATGGTAAAGATGTGAGGACTCCACCCATCATCACCCATGAGGTTTAGATTTGAAGATGTTTTAGCTATAGAAGTGCTTTACTATGACCAAGGAGAAAATTGTCCATAATTAGTATCAGATTTTAGAACAAGTAGATATCTTAACTTTTTGTCAATTTTTATATATTTTAAATGCATAGCATGATGTTTGAATGTATATGTTTTGTAGGTTAGTGAACATGGCAAACTAACATATATACTAAATGAAAACTTTTATTTTTATAGTCTACATATATACCCTTTTAGCATTTTAAAAATAAACTGTTATTAATTATAATCATTTAACTGTTTTACACACTAATCTTTGAACTTATGTGTCCTTTTGATCAATGTGAATATAAGTTCCCGGAAAGTAATTACACTTTGCACTAAATGCTCTGCAAGAATCATCAACTGGCTATAACTTCAATAATGTAGAGATGCTAGAATTTGTAGATACAAAGAATAATTTTTTATCTTTTATCTCCATTTATAGCCTTAAAATATCTTATCTCTGAATATGATCTCACATACTGACTACTAGGTAAATCTTCTGGAATATATGAGGAAACACATAGTTTCCATCAATTTAAAAGCTAAGAATGTCACCAGAAATAATCCAAGGTCTGTTGCAAAGAGCTCCTCACTTTGTTATAACCCACTGACCAGATATTTCCAGTTAAGATATTTAAAAAATGATTTGATTCATGACATTCTTCATGTAGTACTGTAAAAAAATTCACAACAAGGCTGCAATGTTGAAACAGAATTTAGTGCTCTAGTTTCTTCTTCTGTGACAAACACTTTAACTAAAAGGAACTGAGAAGGATGGCTTTATTTCAGCATATTGATCAATTAAGATTCACCACTGAGGAATTTTGGCCAGGAATTCAACTAGGAACTTGAAGAAACCATGGAGAAACAGTGTTTGCTGGTTTACTTGTTCATGGTTGGCTAGGTTTATTATATAGTTCAGGACCACCTGCTCAGGAGATGGTGCTACTCACAGTTGGCTGGGCCCTTATTTTAGTAACCAAGGGAATCTCCAGAGACATGACCATAGATGTGGGGTAACTAGGACCTATGAGCCTCCACAGACCTAAGGACCAGCCAGTATAAACCTGTTTAGGCCTGTATGAGGTGCATGTGCATAAGATACTTTCTGATTGCCAACCAGGGTCTGCATGAGCTAACTCTAGGATATGTCAAGTTGACAGCAAAAGCTAACTAGGACATTGGATAACCTAAATATGTATTCTAGAAAAATAATCTACTCATATTTAATTCCATAATAAACTGTTACTTATCCTCTTTGATAAGAGAGCTATGCTTCTTGTGTTTCTTGTAGCTATCATGCATGTTTCAACATCTATTAAGTAAATATTTTTATATTCACACAGGAGTGAATAATGTGATATTTGTCTTTCTAGGCCTCATTGATTTCAGTTCTTCAGTTTTCAGGTTTTCAAAATTAATTAGTTTCATTCTTTTCCGATTGTCCTGCCTTCACCTCCTGAGTTCTGAGATTTCAAGTGTTCTCTAGCATGCTAACTTCAAGGCATTCATATTTATGTTAGAAATTAAGTGGACGATTAGATAATTTACAATGTATTCTGCAATGTGGTAGATTACAATGAAGCTGAAGATCAAAATTTTAAAGATGAGAACATGGAATCTTGTGAAAGAATACCCAGGAACCAGAAATAAGAGTTAGAGATGTGCAGACCTAAGGAAAAATAGTCCTGGAAAGCTGACATGATGTTCACCTGCACCGAAGAGTGCAAAGTGGAAGGAATATTGTGAGCAAAGGACCTGGTCTACACAGTAATTTCCAAGAAAGCTGAAGTGATACTCTGTCTTGAAATCCAGAAAACAACCCCAGATGTAGCATGTGGAAATAAATGCCATCCTTTCTAAACAACTTTCATGGATTGAGTGACACAGAGGCCTAAAACATCAACTTTTTTCAATCATGGGCTCAGTGTCTAAATATGACTACAATGAGGATGAGTCAGGTTGGCAAAAACATTAAAACATTTAAGTGAGTGAATCATGCTATAAGTTTTGAGAGAATTTATGATGGACTTGAATTGTTCAAGGGCAGGAAGACAAATGTGTGATATAGAAGCTGTAATAAATGAAATTAGACAGTTAAATGTAAAGTCTATTTTAAAAATATCCAAAAGAAGTAAGCTAATTGAAAGACAAATCTGGAAGATAGACTGAAGAACACTCCCTTGGTATAGTCTGTGAACTGGTTTGTTCTACCCATTGCAGATAGTCAGAACAGTCAGAGCAATGGACACAGAGAATGTGTTCAGCTCTTGGTGTGTTTCAAGAGTCAACAGACAAATTCATTGTTGTTGAAACAAAGAAACAGAGTGGACTTGTCTTCTTTATGATATTCTTTTCTAGTAATAATTTCATCATGATTTACAAAAACTGTTACCCGAAATGGATTGGAAAAAATAAAATAGACCCTTAAAATATTTTGAGAACTCAATTGGACCTCATCTGGCAGAGATAAAGGAAACATGATTATAAAGGGAACTTAGAGGCAAAGTTATTTTTCATCATTGGACCTGCATGGGTAATATCTAGGGTTCCTTTGGGACTTATGAGGGGATGTATTTTCTTCTACAGAGAGATGTATCTTCTATGCTTTAATCAATAAAAGCAAATAGTTATAGCTCAGAATTTTTCCAGGGAATCCATGTGTGTGGTGTGTTATAACCATGATGAATTTGAAAAGAGAAACTATAGTTAATATTGAGAAAACAGTTTCATATAGCAAGGTCCAAAAAGCTCATCTATTTTCTACTCAAGTTTTTTTTAATAACTCAAATGCTTATTACTGGGCAACATCAACAAAAATAAGATCTTTATATTTTAAATTTCAATTTTAACAAATTAATTCTTATCAATAACATCATCAAAATTCTACCTTATATATTCAAAGTTTGGGGATTAATATTTTCATAATGGTTTAAGGCATTAATTTTTACATTATTTAAAGCTCCATAGACAAAGCAAATGGAAACTTTTAGCTTAAATGAGATTTATAATTTTAATATTTTTGTTGTGCCTAGAGAAATATGATTGATCTGTTTTGAGGTGCATTTAGTATATATGCAAACATTTTTAGACAAAATAGTGGACATTCAAGAAGCTATCAAATTGCAGTCTCCTAAAAGCAAATATAATATGAAGTTTCAAGTCTTGCCTAGCACTAAATGTATAGCTGCTTAGTTCCAAATAATCACACAAAGACTTTTATTAATTACAAGCTATGTGGCCTATGGCTCAGGCACATTACTTGCTAATTCTTACTCATAAACTAACCCATGAATCTTATCTTGTTTAGCCATGTGGCTAACTACCCTTTGTCAGAGCAGCATTCTAATTTCTTTTCTCAGCTTCTGCTGGTGTCTGTCTCTCCTCTTCCTCTTCCCAGAGTTTTCTTAGTCTGGTAGCCCTACCCATACTTCTGTCTCATTTCTGGCCAATCAGTGTTTTATTAAACCAATATAAGTGACAAATATTTAAAAGTACAAGAGCGTAATTCCATAGCATTTCCCCCTTTTTTTTCTTTTTAAAACAAAACCCCCAAATCTAATCTTACTTGTATATTCCCCCCCCCCTCACCATTGTCTAACTTGTAACCAACATTCTAAACAGAGACAAACATCCATAATCCATTTTGGGGGGATGTGGGCATAGTTCTCTAGACTACGTTCCACTGCTTGGGGGTGCTGGTAGTCTTTGAGGATCCTTAGAAAATTCAGGATATAGTCAAGTCCTAACTGGAGTATTCTGTGAAGCTGGATCATCTCATCCAGTCTACTTGAAATTGTTCTGGATGCAGAACTCAGAGGAAACTGCAACAGAGCTGCTTTGAAGTGTGGGATCATCTGGGCCATCTATTCCCATAAGAAGTTTTTCAGGGGAACTCCCTTGGTCAAACACAGTTTTTCTTAACTCCGAATAACTTCATAACCTCTTATTTCATGTGGAAATAAAAATAAAACCTCTTCTTCTTATGTCTTTTGACTTTAATTTTGAATTAAAAGCATTTATAAAATATATATGTTGGATCAATTTAGAAAATTTATAATCAAATGTCTTTCATCATTTCTTGCTACCTTCTTTGCATTAAAAACTCAAAATTAATACAATAACATAGAGTATATAGATACTCTGGATATTCCATCTTTCTGTGAGTTATTATTATTTTTTTTTACTATATTTCTTTTTTAAAAAGTTTTTTCTCTTTTCTCTCCCATGCCTTCAAATATTTTAAACACACTCTAAACCATTTAGAGTTTTTTTTTTTTTTGTCTGAATATATCTTTACTAAATATCTCTTATCTTTTTCTGACCATACTTTTAATGTGTTAACCCTGGCTAGGGTGGCTGGCTGGCTCTACCCAGCTTCTTAGTCTAGCTTTTCTCAGGGCAATATTCCTGTCTTCTTTCCTCTGTGTCTCCTGACATCTGCCTCTCCTCTTCCTCTTACTCTCCCAGAACTTCCTTAGTCTAGTATCCCCGTCCACACTTCCTGTCTGCCTTCTGACTAGTCAGTGTTTTATTAGACCAATAGGAATGGCAAATGTACAAGAGTAGAATCCTGCAGCAGGCAATGGTTATCCTGTCTGTGTGATGCTTTTCTCTTCTGCACTGGTCTCCCACCCGCTGGCACACAAACGTAAGGGAGAGATTGAAGATCCAGAAACATTACTGGTGGAAACTTTAGGCACTCCTCTTAAGATTAATCCCATTCACTCTTTACATGCTCTATATCAACATTTGCTTCAGGTGTCTTCAGAATGTGGAGATACTCATATGTCTTATAGACCACTGTGTATACTGTAATTCAGGGAGTGACATTAAAGATCATATTACATCATAAAACTGTAAGATCTTCACTTTTATGAGAATCTTTTTACTAAAATAGAAACAAGAGAAACAAAATGAGAGTTATATAGCATTTGGAGAAATAATATTAATTTTTATAGTTGAGGGCCAATGGAAAGTGTTTAAATTACTTGGTTTCAACTATTTTTTGTTTTACCAATACAAGCTTTAGTTATTTAAAAATATTTTCGGATTCACTTAATCTAAAAGATGTTTATTTGATGATTTAGTAATCTGTTATATTATTAATCTGAATAAGTAATGTTTAGTACTTAGGTTGGGAATCAGAAGTGCTTCTGAACATCAGTGTCTTAAATCAACTCTCCATTGAGAACACCTCTTTTATTGGCATCTCAGTAAGGCTTGTGTTTGTGAAGTGAGAGTTCAGAAGGTTAAATAACAGCCCTAATCTGGTTGTAGAACTCAGTGAATGCTGGGCTTTTCTTTGGGACACCAACTCACAAATAATGACACAGAAACATATTAATAATCATGAAAGCTCAGCCTTAGCTTAGGCTTGTTCCTAACTAGCTCTTATAACTTAACTCATGTCTTTTAATCTCTATATTTTTTTAGATTAATCAGTCCTCTTTATTCTGTACTGCTCACCCTGATTCCTTTGTGTGTGGTATGAAGTTTCTGGCCTGTCAGACCTGTGGTCCAGACCTGAAGACCCATAGACCTGAAGACCCACAGTCCCGCAGAAACACACAGACACTTGTATTAATTTTACGCTGATCAGCCTATGGCTCTGGCATATTGCTAGCTAGCTCTTGCTCTTAAATTAACCAATGATTTTTATCCTGTTCAGCCATACAGCTCGGGACCTTTCTCAGAGCAACATAGTCTGGCATCTCTGTTCTGCTCTTCTTGTTCTCAGAGTTTTCTTAGTCTGAGTAGCCCTACCCATACTTCCTGTCTTCCTTTGGCCAATCAGCAATTTTATTAGACCAGTAGGAGGGACAATTATTTACAATGTAACAACATAATCCCACTACATCTGTGTCTGTCTGGTGACTCTTCCTTTTCTTTTCCCAATATTCTCTTTCTGACTGGAAGTACTACCTGTTACTCCTGCCTAGCTATTGGCTGTTCAGTTTTTTATTACACAAATCACTGCAATACATCTTCACAGAGTACAAATGTCCTACAACACCAGACTGCTGACATTGTTAGTGAATCTCTATTATAAAGTTATGGATTCTAAGAAGCTGTTAGTCTCAGTCATGGTGCTATAATGTCCTGAATATGATAACTGAAAGAACAAATTTTCCATAGTATTTATTTCAATCATTTAAAATAGAGTTTTATACTTCTACAGAACTCAGTATTGTTTTTTTATGAGCAATAATCAAAATCATATGCCAATAGATGATGCTTTGGTAATGGCAATATTCAATGTAATTTTCAATATAAAGTATTATTTTAGTGGCAAGAAGGTTGCCTTGCTATATTGTTTTTCTTTTATCAAGTAGAATGGGACAAGGCTTTTTACTTATTTATACTTGCTTAAACCTAAATTGCTCTTCAGTCACAATAGCCAGTTGTGACAAATTACACTCAACTGTGTGACCACTTGCCGCTTGAGATAGAGCTAAATTGGACTTGTTCTTGGAAGCTGTAGCCAGTGCTTAGGTCAGCCAAATAGTTTTCCATACTTTTTAATAGCCACAATGCATTTGTTATTTTTTTTTTTACTGTATTTTATGGGTTATGATCTTGAAAATCCTTCCTGATGCATACCTCATTAAGTCAAGAATAATCATAATTTACACCCCAGAGGAGCCCATGTTCTGCAGGAAAGGTGATGAGGTCAAACCATGTTAGTCACAGTTAAAATCTGTAGGGAAAGACAAGATCAAAATACATAGATAACTTTGCATAATTTACATCTGAAATAATTTGGATTAGCAGGAGAAGGAGTTCACCCAGGGACAATAGTCTCATACCATCAGTGATAATATATGGAATATTGAGGTGCAATATATAAATGGCATGCCATCTTTTTGCAAAGGAAAATTGAAGGTAGAGGATAAGAAGGGAGAAAGGAATGATAGGAGAAAGAAGAGAAAAAGGAGGAAGAGGAAACAGATTTTAGATGGCTGGATTTTTGATAGTTGCTAGCATAGACCAATGGCCTTGTACCATTCTAAATATCTTATCCAAGAATTCTACCACCACCATGTAAAACTGATAGCTAAAGCTGTTTCCCGGGGTAGAGTGTTGGTCCACCTGAGCATTAGGCTAAACTTTGAAGCATCCTTTAAAAACTTTGATGTACTTTCCAGACTGCTGGAACCTTTAGTTCCTGGTTTAAGACTCAGTGTTCTCCTTTAAGGGTGATTTCTAGTCCCCCAAACTTAACCACTGCTCTAACAGCATTGGGTGGTTTACTTGAGAGAGAACAAATTCTGCAAGAGGACATATACTCACCTATACTTCCATGTTAAAATGGGAGGATCTGAATTGAGAAGCCTGAGGGTCAGAAATGTGAATACAGATGGGCCATCCAAAAAACTAGCATTAGTTGATGAACAATAAACCCTCTAGTGATCTTAACATAAATATCTTCTAGTGTTCAGAAGAAGTTTATGTTTTTCTGTCTGTCTGTCTGTCTGTCCGTTCGTCCATCTGTCCGTCTCTCTCTCTCTTGATCTCTCTCTCTCTCTCTCTCTCTCTCTCTCTCTCTCTCTCTCTCTCTCTGTGTGTGTGTGTGTGTGTGTGTGTGTGTATTTATCTTTTGGAACAAATGGTCTTCAGTGAAGATCTTCAGTGCTCTCTGAAGTTCTTATCATCTCAGTCATAAGATGGCGAAGGATGCTGACTGCACATTTGATAGCCTGGTTTGGAGTTTTTGGAGTGTCAGGGTTTTTAGGAATGAGAAGCTTCTTCTCATGACAGTCTTTGTTTCTAAATGTGAAATGGTTGGCTCTGAAGCTTACTATTTTTCTTCCTTAATATTTTGTTTTCTTGGTAATGATACTGGCAGTTAAGAAATTCACTTGAGCCCTAGGTCCAGGCTCTGCCACCTAGAATCTGGAGACAGGAAGGATGTGGCGAGGGCAGCCAGTACTCTCCTCTGTGTGTCCTGGAGAATGAGTATTTTTATAGTGTGCTGAAACCAAAGCTGAGGTCTGAGAAAGTGTGTTGGATGCACTTTTGATTTATTACTCTTTTTCTTTGACAGAAAATTTGATCTCTGTGTGCTAAAGCTAGATGAGGTAAACTCAGAGCCAGGTTCCAATTTAATAAAAGAAAAAAATAAAAACACCTCATCCAAGTCTTGTTAGCAAAGAAAGAGAAGCCATTCTGTTTTCCTTTGCGACTATGCATATCTATCACCCAGGCTGCATCCATGTTCTGCCTGGTCTCAGATGAGAGCTTCTGGGTGTGAATGCCATTGCTTCTTTATATAAGCCTTTGATGTTTCTTACACTTTTAATAGAAAATACGCTTAAAATTACCAGCAGCTGTTTTGAACTCCACAATTAGTTTTGTTATATATTTTTCTCACTTTATGACTATGCTATTTAACTTGGTTTACTTTTTCTGTTAGAATTTAATTGGCTTGCTTATAAATTATTAAGATACAGTGTATCTTAAAGAACATTTTATAAGTGAAAACATTCTACAGAAGAAGAATAATTATTAAAATCCAGTATCTGAAGATAAATTGTGGCTTAGTACACTTTGTTCTTTTATTATTTGTTGTATATGTATGCATGCGCAAGCACACACACATTTATTTTATGCTAAAAGTATTATACTAAACAACTATTTGTGTTTGCTATTTGATTTTGTATTATAAGCATTTTTCTTTTGATTTCAACTATAATAAATTCTATACTATATTATTTTAATTTGTTGTTGTTCGTTTGTGCTAGTGTGTGTGTATTTGTGTGACTGTGTGTGTGTTTGTGTGTATATGTATGTTTGACTTTTAGATCAGGATCTTGTACATAGCTTAGTCTAGTATATTCTACTGTAATCAAGACTGGCCTGGAACTTGTGACACTCTTCCTACTTCAGTCTTCAGACTACTGGGATTATAGGCTTATACTATTATCCCTGTTTATTATTTCTGGTTTGGGATTTTTAATTAAAGTAAGTTTCTTATGATTTAAATTCCTTTTCCCCACTCAATTCTTTGCTAATTAAAACAAATAAAATCCCAAGCTAATCCAAAGCAAATAAGTAAAAATTTAAAGAGAAAGAGAAGAATGCTTCAAATTCTTGTACTGTCCTCTATTGCAGAGAATCTAGTTCACTTATAAAGAAGACCCAGAGGCAGATATTGGAGAAAAGCTGGAATATAAGAGAAAGGAAACAGATCACAGTGAATTTTCACCTTAAATATCTTTCCCACCCAGCTATTTTACGATCAGGTTCAACTGTGCATTATAATCCTAGAGTTAAGATTAAAGGTGTAAACCACTACTGCTTGGCTGTTAGGCCTTGAACTCACAGAAATACAGAAAGATCCTTGTTTCCTGAGTCATGTGATTAAAGATATAAGTCACCACTCTCTGACCTTCATGGCTTGACTATTGGTGATTCTGTTCTCTGATATTCCAGGTTGATTTTATTAAATATACAATATATCTCCACAATCCTGAAAATTCTTTTTATAAGTCTTAATGAAACAATAATTTCTTAAAAATTTACCCTATTTAAAAAAAAAATCTTGAGTGTAGTAACCCAGACACAGAAAGGCAAACATGATATGTACTCACTCATAAGTGTATGTTTGACATAATACAAGAGATAAACAGGCTAGAATCCCCAACCTCAGAGAAGTTAGGTAACAAGGAGGACTCCTGGGAATGGGGTGGTTGAGTTTGGAGAAGAACAAAGTGGGAGACATGATAGAGGGAGCCACTGTGGGTTAGGGAAATTCCCAAGAACCTACAAAGATAACCCCAGATAAGATTCTACACAATAGTGAAGAGGATGCCAGAACTGACCTTCCCCTGTAATCAGATTGATGACCACCCCAGTTGTTATCATACATACAACCTTCATCCAGCAACTAATGGAAGCAGAAGCAGAGGTCCATGGCCAAGCACTGGGTGGAGCTCCCAGAGTCCAGTCAAAGAGAGGGAGGAGGGATTATATGAGCAAAGCAATCAAGAAATCCACAGAGACAGCTGACCCAAGTTGGAGCTCACTAACTATGGAATGACAACTGGGGAACCTTCATGGAACGTAACTAGGCCCTCTGAATGTGAATGATGGTTGTGAGGCTTGGACAGTTCGTGGCGGCCTCTGTCAGTGGGACAAGGATTTATCCCTAGTGTATGAACTGGCTTTTTGGAGCCCATTCCCTATGGAGGGATACCTTGCCTTAATATGGGGTTGGGGGTCGGGGGCGGGGAGGATGTAGTGCTGCTACAACTTGATATGCAAGACTTTGTTGACTCCCTATGAGAGGCCTTACCCTCTCTGAGGAATGGATGGGGAGTGGGGGCAGGTCAGTGGGAGGATGGCAAGGGAGGGGAAGCTATGGTTGGTATGTTAAATAAAAAACAACTTTTTAATTAAAAAATACAGCCTTTAGTTAGCATGATTAAATTTTAATTTCTATTTTCTCTTGGAATGTATATGAACAGTGAATAAAGTGACAAGGGCCATAGAAAATATTCTATGAGGTAAAAAATTTGTTACCAAGAAAGTTATGATTTTACTCTGATGCTCTGTCAGATAATTCATAAATATTAAACTGTCAAGTATATAACTAAAATTAACTAAAAGACATAATTTCTAACAGAATATTTAATAACTTTTAAACCAAACACACAGTGCAATTGAATTCAAGACTTATAGATTCTTGTGCAAATCCCAATTAGTCTTATAATGAAAGCTCAGAGCCAGATAAATGATGGAAGATAGAGGGGGAAGAACCAGCCACAGCCACACTCTTCCCTGGCCAAACTCCTCATCCTGTCTCTACCCACTTTATATTCCTATTTCAACTTTTCTAGTGCTGGCATTAGAGGTGTGTGACTCCTATGTGCTGGGATTAAAAGTGTGAGCCCTCACTGCCAGGCTCTGTTTCTCATTTAGATTGTATTAATCTCATATAGCCAGAGTGGATTTGAACTCACAGAAATCCTTCTGCCTCTGTCTTCCTAGTGCTAGGATGTGCCTCTACTGCCTGGCCTCTATAGCTAACTCTGTGCCTGTCTCTGTTCTTTGATCTCCAGGCAAGCTTTCTTTGTTAGAGCACACATAAAATACCAACACAGTAGGTTTTCACAAAAATAATTTTTATTTATCAAACTCATTTGTTCTTTTAAAAACAAATTGTAGGTTGGGGAAATGACTCAGTGTGTACAGTGCTCATTGAACAAGCATGAGAAGCAGAATGCAGTACCTAAAACACATGTTGAAAGATGATATGTGTCGTGTGCCTATAAACTCAATGTAAGTGATAGAGAAAATTGGTTTTTGGTACCTGATACTCAGGCTTTTTGTCCAGCCAGGTTTGCCAGTCAACAGACTTTAGATGCATTGAGAAACCCTTGAACCCACATATACACTACACAATGAAATGTTATATACATACACACAAAGCAAATAAACAAACAAACAAAACCCAAATGCAACTGAATGGCTAGTGCAAAGGACTATTATAAACATTAGAAATACAGCAGAAAATAAGTTGTTTTTTTGTTTGTTTTTGTTTTGTTTTTAACTTGGGGGGGGGGCGCATGTATTCTACTGTGGGTGGCAACCAAAACCAAGCAAGTAAGATTAACTTTACACATTTTGCTTAGATAAACATAGCACTGTTATGGTGTACATACTGAAGAGATTGAGAGTTTGGGGGGTATGATAAGTGAGCATATTTCAAGGTGTGATTGATCATAAAAGACCTATCTAAGAATGGAATAAGTGGGTAGATTGTGGCAGTCTTTCTTAGTAAGTGTGGGCTGCTTTTCTTTCCACACCTTGTCAAATAATCTGCGGAGAACTCAGCTGTTAGTCTGTTATTCTTAAAAAAATCAACCAAATGCAAACTGCTCAAGTCAAAGCCTACCATATCTAAGGATGGAATGTTGAAGAGAAGTTCTAGACACACAGTGGGTTGGGCACTCACACTGCCTCTTGTTTTCCTTTCCAGCTTCATTTCTTGCCTGCGCCCACTGCCAGTCCCATGTGAGACACAGGGTTGTGCCTTTACTTTCACCCCACGCCCCATCTGCTCCTGTCTGTTTCTGTTGGAGGAGGAATGTCTTTTTTCCATTATAATTTATGAATAATGATGTTCTTTGGTGGGTATTGTAGAGATACCTAAGAGTCTATCTTCAAGTCTCACACATACAAATGACCTTTTCAACATCTAAAATCCATTTTATTTCATCCTTGAATACTTAGTAGTAATTACCATTCCTTCATTCTAGATGGTGCTGTGTTTGCACAAAAGTCACTTCCAGGTCTTTCCAATTCATATGGTAGTCAGCCTGTTTATCTGTATACATCCCTTTATTCATTCATCAGTGTCTTAGCCATTTTTCTTTCTATTCTTCCCAGCTCATTGGTGGTGGTCATGAATTTCTATGTGCTTTCAGCTCTTAGTTTGTTTATGTAACATAGTAAATCTCCACTAAATATTGAGATGATGAAAATTCCAAATTGAAGATGTTAAATCCCTAGTGAGATGACATTAGAGCACGCTTTAGCCCAGGTGGTGTTGTAGCATAAATGGAACAGCAGTTTTACCTCTGTGAAGAAGGGGACCTCAAATAGAATCTATATTGTCACTTTAGCATGCTTCTTCAAGCCTACTTATAACATAGGGAACAACACTCTTCAGAGTATGGCAGAGATAGAAAGGAGTCATGAGGGTACGCATCAGTCACCAACTGCAGAGGCTTTAGTGAATGACGCCTGATACTCATGCCCTTGATCTTGAGCTTTCCTTGACCGGCACTTTTCAAATCACTTTGTGCAACATCATTTTTTCTTGAAGAACTTCTAAGGGCAATGGCTGTGAGTTAGGGATGGGAGATAAGCTGCGGCTTCCACCAACACAGCTATTCATTCACACTGTCTATCTGCTCAAGATAAAGTTTGATCCAGGAGAAGCACTTCATTTTCTTCTTCTGTAAAATGAGCAAAAGTAATAGAAGTCTGAACTATTGGGTGAATAATTATAAATAGAATTAAAGGGATAGTGCCTGGTATGTGGTATTGAGAAAGGGGTGGTGGCTATTACTGCCATTATTGTTGCCATCACAGGTTTACCCATGTAAATTGAGGCCTTTATGTTTTTCTATATTGATTTACATGCTCTGGGTTGCAAGCCCCTTTCTCAAGGACCATTTCATTTAGTCAGACTGCCACATCACACTAGCTGCTCAGTAAGTTCTTGCGGCAATAAATCCTATTAAGTTTTCTTTCTCTTCCCCATTGGCTGCCTGTCAAGTTATACTTTCTGAATGCTCTAATTCATTATAGAATAATACAAATACGGGAACATTGGAATTGCTTGAAAAATAATTTTGGCTGTTAATGCCATGAGGCTATAAAATGGTTTTTCTGATTGCTTCATGTTTTAGTACTTAATAATCTGCCTACTCTATAGTTGTGGACATTTAGTTTTTCACCAATGGATGAGAGAATACGTACGTCAAATGAAATAGAGTGGTGCCTGTTTGGCCCAGTCAGGTGTTTTATGTGTGTGTGTTCTTTATAGTTTATACTCCAAAATAGGTAAAGTCTTAGGTAGAAAAAAATGTTGTAGCTATGTGATGATTATAGTTTTTATTTTGTGGCACATTGTGAGAAATGATGACAAAGAAAAGTTTTTGGAACTCAGGACTTGTCCATTTGATTTTGTACTAAGTTTTACAGTTATCAGCAATTCTAATCAAAGCTTGGAACAAGACAAACTGAAAATCGGGTTGCCCAGTATGCACAATGTCTGCCTTCTGAGCACTCCTGATATTATTTTGAAAAAGAAAGAAGTTGTAAAGTTATGTGTGAATATATCAGGTTTTGTAAATTGAGGGTTTTTTTTTTTTTTTAAATCTTAAAAGTAAAGGAACTATTGCAATTTACAGGGAATGAAGACAGTAACCTTTCCAGGGTAAAGTTCATCCCTTCACATGGCTGAGACCAAGAATCTGCTAATTAGATACTTGACTCCCAAGGATGACTCCATCTGATTCCCAGGCATGTGAGGTAGCACAGCCCCCACTCCCAAATTATTTGTTTGCTAATTCCTTCAGAGTGTCTTCTGAAAGCTGATGATATTTCATCCTATATTTCTATATTGAACAACACTCTTGGATTGTTGGTCTTTGAATATTTAATTGGAGTCACACATGCCAAACCTAATTTAGAACCTCATGATTAAGCCTAACATCTGGTTCTGAAATATTTGTGCTTAAAAGTACCGAGGGACCAAAGCTATTGAGGGACAAAGCAAGAGGTTCACTGTTGAATGCCCGAGGAAACATCATTCTGTGGGAAAACTTTCAGGTAATGGCCATATACATGGAAGAAGATGTTACTAAATTTTGAGGTGAAGTTAATTTGTGTGAACAACATGGAGACTAACAATGCTTGGCAGACTTATCTTTGTGCCCTTTGTCTCAGGCCTTTGTTATCTTCCCAAATGTGTTTGCCTGGAGGACTTGCTCTTTTTCTCCCACAGATCAGCTTATTATTTCTAGTTAAACAATTGTCTTCTCCTAGTCATGACTTTAGGCACAAAATACATCTCCCTCTCTTCTGTTGTACTTTCTTGAGGAAAATGCTTGTAATTGTGCTTCCAAAATGCTGCACTAACTTTGTAAATGTGTTAGGAGGAGCCAAGTGGGAGTCCTTAACATCAAACTGTCCGTCAAACATTCAGGATGGGTAAGAACAGTCCTCACTGACATGTCTAAATAGCTTCTGCTGCCAACACTGCTCTGACACCTGTCAGATCAAAGCTTCGCCAGCTACAAGGGCAAGCTGTGAGGAATGAGTGATACATTGGTTTCCAGATTTTACGGGCTGGAAGTTCTTTGCCCAAGAACTTCTAAGCAGCATGCAGTATGCTTTAAGAAAGTCAAATATGGCAGTCAGTGTGCAGGAACCCTATGTTCTTTGTGCTGCTGTTGAAGCACTAAATTCTTTTTGGAAACTATGTATAATTGATGGAAGGAATGAACTCTAATTTTCAGTTCATATGTGGCATGTCAAGACAAAGTCCTGTGGTCAGGATAGGACTCCGCCACTCTTATTTGACATTATTACCTGGTGGACTATTATAGTAGGAATATATTCTGTTTCATTGGTTTAATAAGACACTGACTGGCTGAAAGCAGACAAGGAAAACTCTGGGAACAGGAAGAACAGAGCAGAGGCATCAGAGAGATATCAGCGGATGCAGAGGAAAAAGTTGAAATGCTGCTCTAAGAAAAGGTTCTGAGCTACATGGCTGAACAAGATAAGAATCACAGGTTAATTTAAGGGTAAAGAATTAGCAAGTTATATGCCTGGGCCCTAGGTGATCAGCATAAAGTTAATGTAAGCACAAATTAATGTATGTTTCTGTGGGACTGTGGGACTGTGGGTCTGTGAGTATGGACTGTGAGCCAGACAGGCCAGAAAACTCCACTATAAATGGCTCACCAAGGGTAAAATATGTCCACATAAAGCCATTGAAAGCTTAAAGACAGTCTAGAGCACAGAAATGGAGCTATAGGCAGCTTCTGAGTTGTGTCTCTCAAGTGGGCCTTGGTAAAGATACTGAGTGGTGTTTGGGACTGAATTACAAAATGTCAGGTTTGCTGCATACAGCTAAAGCTGAAACAAGACTGGTTCCTGAGTCTCAATGTAAGCACAGAGCTGTATATGTTAGATTTAAGGTTTCTGTTTATAATGACAAAAAAGGGATCAGAGTCAAAGATGGCTTCTTAGTGGTGATATTTTCTTGGAACAGTTCTGTTTTCTGGAGGCAAGCAGAAGCTTGGCTTTTTTAAAGAGATGCTTCCTGATTCAGCCTTAGAGGCAAAACACTTGTGAGTCTTTTAAGAGGCCCTGATGCCAAATACTTAAATGGAGTTCACGAGCAGCAGATGGCAGTGCTTTAATTAATGATTATATGGGCCCTAAAATTCCCCAGAGTGGTAACTATGGGTCCAATCAGTACTTGTTCTAAAAAGCTAAATTCTATGAAGCTAGACTAGGACTTGGGGCCAGCCAGCCCTCCTAGCCAATCCTTAGCCACACCTTGGCAGATTAAAGATGTGATCAGAAACATAAAGAAATAGAGGTAGTTGGGTGGAGTCAGATGCCCTAACCAAGCAAAGGCTTGGTCAAAAACAGAAAAAGATAATAAATAAGAGATACACAGAAAAGGGAGATTAAAAAAAAAAAAAAAAACTCTAAACGGTTTAGAATATGTAAAAAAAAAAACATACATAGGCTTGAGAGAGAGAAAAAAAGAAAGGATAGAGAAAGTCCTTAAAAAGAAATAGAGTAAAAAAAAATCCAAAACAGTAAAAAGTCATGGAAAGATGGAAATTACAAAGAGTGGATATTGTATGTAATTGTCTTGCTTTAAAAATTTTTTGACTGAAAATGAAGCAGTAAAAGCTGCTAAAAGCCATTAGATTATACATGCTGTTGTATTAATTCAACCTATATATTTTGTAAATGAGTTGACTTTAAAGTTTAAAACAAAAGATATGTTACTTTGGAGAAAACATTTTTTTTTTATTTCCACAGAAAATGAGAGGCTATGGATTTATTCCTGGTTAAAGAAAATTAAGTTTGGTCTAGGAAGACCCCTGAAAAGTTTCCAAAGGAAATGGATGGTCCAGATGATTCAGCATTTCAGAGCATATAGGAAGTGTGGGTCTACCACACTACCAGATAAAGAAAACTCTGGAAACAGGAAGAAAAAAACAGAGACACCAGAGAGATGCCAGCAGATGCAGAGGAAAAAGTTGAAATTCTGCTCTAAGAAAAGGTTCCAAGCTGTGTGACTGAACAAGATAAGAGTCATGGGTTAATTTAAGGGTAAAGAATTAGCAAGTTATATGCCTGGGCCCTAGGCTATCAGAATAAAATTAATGTAAGCATCTGTGTGTTTCTGTGGAACTGTGGGTCTCTGGATCTGTGGGTCTGGACCATGGGCCAGACAGGCCAAAAAACATATACTATAGACCATCTCAGAGTTTGTAATGTGATCCCAAGGATCAGATCTCAGAGCATCAAATGTATGACCAGCATGGAGTATGACAATAACAAAATTAAATATTTGTTAGGATTAAATGTACAAACAAGTCAATCTATTGATTTTGAGTTGTCTATTTAGTTGTTTTGCCATATATTGTTTCCACTGGAGGAAATTTCTTGGGGTTTATGTCAAAGCTGTGAAAGTGGTAAGAACAGATAACACCTGCTTCTTGTTCACACTCTTTCTCGTTTCTTCCTCCCTATTCAATCTTCTTTAATGAGACATGGTCTCAAGTATATCAGGATGGCCTTAGACTCCACAGGTAGATAATTATGACTTGACTTCTGAACTTTGTGTCTATGTCTCCTGAGTGGAGGAGTGGTGGTTTACAGGATTCACCATTATGCTTTGTGACTGTTAAGAAGTCACTCTTCCACGTAAGATTTATCAACAGTCTCATTTAAAAACCGTTTTTAAATGTATTTATATGTATGCATGTATGTCTGTGTTATTGTATGGCATGATTGTGTGACTGTGTATAGAGAACAGAAGAAGGTATCAGATCCCCTAGAGGAGGTGGACATGGAAGTGGTTGTGGGCTATGTGATATTGGTGGTGGGAAAAGAACGTGTGTTCTCTGAAAGAATAGGAAACATTCTTAGCTACTGAGCTACATATTCTTTTGAAAATATTTGTTTTGAAATTTTATTACTTCTTTTTACTATGAGTTTCTTTTTTAAAACATATTTTGGATACTACTGGTTTGTGAGATCTATGGTTGCAAATATTTTTTTCCTCACTCCATAGGCTATATACACATTTTACTTATTATACAAAGGTTCAGGAGAATCTTTTATGTTAACAGTCATATTTATGTTTGCCTTTGTGTCCAGACTTTTGGGGTAATAGCCAAACAAATAATTGGCAAGCCCAATGGCAAGAAATTTTTGTTATGTGTTCTCCAAGAAGTTCAACAGTTTAAAACCTCACATTTAAGTCTTTATTCATTTTGAGTTGATTTTTGTGCATGATATAAGAGTCTAACGTCATTTATGGAGTTAAGTCTGAGAGAGCTTTGCTTTCCTGTATCTCGATAATTGTGTCCTCTGGATTTGGAAGATTTTTGCATTTAATATTCCCCAATGAATCAAAATAATACAAACATCTCTAAATACTTTCTCTGGAAGTTGTTTTGCTTCCCTTATTTGAATTCTTTACTCATTAGTCATTTTTATTTGTAACCTCATGTTTTTCCACTTGTCTGGGCCTGCAGTCTGGATGAATCTCTCCCACCCAAGGTCTCACAGCCATTTATAAAATACTTAGAGAAGAAATGAATATTAATTACAAACTGTTTGACCTTTGAATCAGACTCATTACTAAGTAACTCTTACAACTTAACGCAATTCACTTTTATTAATCTATATATTGCCACATGACTCCTTGGCTTTATCTGTGTTCCATTATATCTTGCTTTCTGGGCAGCTAAATCTTGTCTCCTAGACTCTGCCCTTCTTTATCTATATCTCTGCTTGGATCTCTGCCTCTAAGCTGCCTTGTCTTAGGCTGGAACAGCTTTTTAATTAACCAATGGCAACAAAGCATATTCACAGCATACTAAAAGACATTCCACAACTCTTGTTTTTATTTATGGTGACTGTAGAGGCCTGGAAGGCTTATTGATGCCTATGTGTACTTATTTCCTGAATTTACCACATTCTCACAGCTGGCATTGTGGACAGTTTAGATCACTCCCAGTCTTTCTTCCCTCAGCATCTGGGCTCTTGGGCAGTTTTCTGAACTGCCTAACCCTTTATTATATGATACAAAGCAGCTAAATTAACACACTTTTATAGCAAAAACTCTTTAAATTTATGCTGAAATAAACTACAGTTGTAGATTCTTGCAATATTTATTTCACTGTTTAGATGTGTGACAGAGAATCTGAATGAGCATAGAACATGGAGAACAGAGCCCTTGGAATGTGTGGCTATTATTAATGGCATGATATGAAAACTACATCCAGTGAAACTTGGAAAAAGATTCTGTTATGCCTGACTTAAATGCACTGATCTTATGTGAAGAGTGAGAACTTAATAAACATCCAATAGTCAATAGAAATCTCCTGATATTAAATATGACTTGTCCTAGGTATTTGCAAACTTAGCTTACACCACCTAATAACTGATTACGATGTTTGGTCACTACAGTGCTTTACATGAATTCCACTAAAGTCCACTACAATTACAATGCATCCCAGGGTATAGTTAAGTCATTGGTTGTAGAATCTTGCATTTGGGAAAATAATCAAATGCTGAGCCAGTTTCTTATAAGGATCTGGAAGGGTTTTTTTTTTTTTTTTTTTGCATTATGTTATGCATGCACAGAATCGATTATAATATAATGTTTTTTACCTTCTGGTCTCCAGTCAGAACTGTGTTTTGAATGCAGTTATAATCATTGCTTTAAATTCTTCATCTGGGAGTTCTTCCAAGACAGTCTTCTCAGGGTCCAGTACTATGGACTTAGTAATTTTGAAAGGAAACTTACTCTTGTCTTGAATTTTCAGGTTGTGTCTGTTTCTGTGGGTTGAGTTGAAAGAACTGTTTTCTACATTATTCTGTTTTAAAAATCTCATTAAAGTGTCATCAGTTTTTGTCATTAAAAGGAACTGCAAAAATCTGTTTACTAAACAAGCACATTTATTCTAGGGAGGGTGGTGGATGGAGATATAGAATAAACTAGATTTGGGGGATTGCTGTTGTTTGAATGTTCTCTGCTAAAACTCTTATGGAAATTTAATCTCTACTTTTTAAAAATTTGGTTTTGAAAGAAAGGCCCAAATTTTAATCTAGTTTTTGTAGTGGATAGAGGTTATATGGTAAGATTATAGACTGATGGAACCGTTACCTTATAAGAAGAGATGTGACCTGAACTAAAATGTTGTTTCTCCCTGTGATGCCCTGCCCTATCTTGGGACTTTGGAGGGATTTACTACTAGAAAGAAGGACCTCAATTACTTGAAATTTTCAGACTTCAAAACCACGAGGAAATAAACTGTAAAAAAATTAAATATGTGGTATTTAGTTGTTCCAACAGAAGTCTGAGATAGTATCAAACATGGCACAGATTGGCTTCATCATGTTGGATATTATTCTGTCCCCTTTTAAATATGTTAAAATAGAACATATCAGCCATGGAGTCAGCTGGCCAAAAATAGAGAATCAGCTGACATGAACTGTCAGGAGTCTGTCCCACAGTGACATGTAGGAAGAGATTAAAACTAGATTTAAAACTTACCAACTCCTAATAGCATGGCTGGGTTGTTTCCCTTACCTTAAAACCTAGCCACGGAGGCTGGGTCTAATAATGCATACCTATAACAAGCAAGCAGAAGCAGAAGCAGAAAAGTTACTGTGAGTTACAGCACTACCTAATATACACAGTAAGGTCTAGATCACTCGAGATTATAGGGTGGGTCTTTGCCTCTAAAGGAATGTTTTGATAATGGAGATTAAATTCCAACAATACACCATTTGAACACTTCCCATAGAGTAGATAGGCCTGTCTGAGTATGTAGTTTACTCATAGCTTTACCTTTGCTCAGAGAGGACAATTATGCCATTAAGGGGCATAGGATTTAATTTGCCTTTAAAACCAAAAAAAGCCAGGCTTTTCTAGTATGTAGAAGAATGGAAAAGTCATATACTGTTCATGTAAATTAGCAGCAACTCTTTAGAAAATTCTGGCAGCATCTATTAAAGTTTAAAATGTGCATAATCTATGGCCCAGCAATGTTATTTACAGGTATATGAGTAGCATGAATGTATGTAAATACATATATGTGTACATCTTTTTCACATAATAGCACCTGCTAGAATGTATATAGGAGTATATAGGGTGTTATCCTAATACCCATTAGCAATAGAATGGATGACTATATTAATATGTCTTTGTATGGTGGACAGAACTAAGAAATACTGAAATACAAAATAATATGTATAAATACCAAACATGGTACTAGATGAAAGAAAGTGGGCATAGAAAAGATCATATTTTGTTACCTTGTTTATGCAGACAATACCAAGAAGCAACAGAGCTAAGCTGTATTGTTCAAAGTCAGGTTAACACTCATAGTTGAGAACAGTGACTGGAAGACAGTGAGGGGCTCTGAGCCATCTTTGTCTACACAACAATCTAGTATGTTAAGTCATTACCATTACAATTCTTGGTGTGTATACCACATTCTGATGATATCAACAGTGAAGCCAGATGTTAATGCTAACGATTATAAAACATGTTTCCATAGATATTACTGAGTGAGACCAATAAATACTTGCAAGACAGAAACAATAATACCCTTGAGACCTTTTAAGCCTCATTCACAAAAAAAGAGGGAGAGAGAGACAGACAGACAGAAAGAGAGAGAGGGAGAAGGACAGGTGGGGGCTTGTCATTCTAATACCAGATACTTGGTTATAGTCAGATGTTTTTGACCTGTTTGGGCTGCTGCCTGGAGGAATCTTCCTACCTGTGGTCCCACAGTGACTTATAAAATAACTTTTCAAAGGCTTATATTAACTACAAGCTGTTTGGCCTATGGCACAGACTTACTACTTGCTAAGTCTTATTCTTTAAGTTAACACATATTTCCATTTATGTTTAGTCACGTGGCTTGGTACCTTTTTTCCAGTGCAGCATTCTCATCCTGCTTCCTCTACATCTGGCTCTCCTCTGTTCTCCCTTCTCTACTTTCCAGAATTCTCCTAGTCTGGTTGTCCTGCCTCTACTTCCTGTTGATCTACCTTTCCAATCAGCATTTTACTAAACAAATTGGAGTGACAAATGTTTACAGTGTAGAAGAGTATAGTCCCACTGTACCTGGTTAGGCATTAATTTGAATATAAGCCCAATATTTGAAGTGTATTTTTATTTTCTGATTTGGTTAGATTTTATGGTGACTTAAAAGGAGAAGGCAGTCGTTGGTCGGTAAACTAAGGATTCATTCAATGTGCATTGCTCTGGTCTTAAGAACATTAACTACTCACCAACATGCATTATTCTAGTTTGAAGCTGAAAAAAGAAACTTATAGTAGAACTCTGGATGATAATACTAATTTTATTACATATGACCACACATATTCTTCAGTTTCATCCTTCTCTCATGGCAATGCCTGTAATAATTACTAAGTTATTATGAAGCACAGATCTGATCATTTCTTCTTTCTGCTGAAAATTGTCTGGGAGTGAGTCCCCATCCTCATTTTACTCACAATTCCTTTCTTCACTCCTATTTCCTACAGGTAGGCTGGTGTTGAGTCTTTGAACTCAACAATTCTGGTTGTCATACTATGGTTAATTCACCAAATGTTCCATCTGCTTGGGAAATGTTTCTTCTTATCCCCTGAGGTTTTCTTTCCGTTCAAGGTGTTGTATAAGGTTCATCTTCCCAGGGACACCTTCCCTGATCCTCATCTTTAAAAGACAAAATATGATATCTTAGTTCTACAATTGTTTATCATCTGTCTTCTTCATTTTCTCTCTCCTGCAGTAACAAACAGGCCAAAGAAATCATTACCTAATATCCTGTTGGATCCCAAGGCCTAAGCCATTAGTACATAGTATGTATAGGAATGTGCTAGATACAGAATTCAAATGCTTACCCTGTTTATTCTTTGAGAACTTTTCTAACAACATTGTTTGGATTACAAAAGCTTCTACAACTGCCATCAGCTTGTGGGTAAATGCTAAATTCTCAAGTACTTTCCTTGGAAAGCACCCATAAACCAAATAAGGCAGCCAGTATTATTTTGTCTTTCTTTAAATTATAAATTCTTCATGGAAAGCAAGAACAGATTTTAAGACAAAATAAAACAAAACAAAAACCAACTCTGTTTACTTTTGTTTGAAAGCTAACTGAAATAGAGGAAATATATAAATCTAATTAGTTGCTAAGTTCTTAAAGTTTGGATGTTAGTTAAATTAGAGAAATGTTGATATAAATTTTTTAAAGATGTGATACAAGATGATCTATAAATTTTATTTATCATTAAACATTTCTTTTGATATATTTCAGACTTTTAAATGCAGAAAATATGGAATGTAGTCTTAGTCTCTTGGCTTTGTACTGTTTTATAATTTTTGCATGGCTCTTCAGTACTAATTGTCTGGATGACCAATATCATACATCATTTTGGAGTCAGAGGTAGACCATGTAAAATACATGATTCTCTAAAGTAATAACCTCTGAAGTAATGGTCAGAGTCATGTTTTCTGTCTTCTTCTTTTATCTAAACTGTGTCTTTCAGAATATAAGCAAAATTTTCTTTAGTTTTTTGCTGTATTAATAATATATTTAACATTATTTTAAAATTATTTTTATAGTTTTAATTTTGTATCCATTTGAGTGTGTATGTTTAAGTTGGTTATAGGTACATTAGTGCAGGTACTCATGCAGGCATATTCCCTGGAACTGGAGTTATAGGTGGTTATGAGTCACCTTATGTGAGTACTGTGAACTGAACTACATTCTCTACAAGAACAGTATGTGTTCCTAAATGCTGAGCAAACTCTCTAGCCTCAAAAGGAGTCAGTGAAATGTAGTATGTTGCCTGACCTCCAGTGCCACTTCCTCATAGATCACTGACCATGCTGTTACTGGTCATTCACTAGGACATCAGGTACTCTTGGATCAGACAGAGTACAACAGAACACTCATTCCGATCAGGAGGATGGAGTGTCTAACACCCTAGTTGGACCAGGTCAACCACTTGTCCTAGGGACCACCCTTAGGAAGGTAGGTTCATCTCAGTGCTGACAAATTTGGTGGATGGTTTTTCTTTAAGGAGATATACTGTGCTTTTCTTCCTAGAGTTTTGGCCCCAGTGAAGTCCTTATATCCTAGCATGGATTACAGCTGTGGCTGCTGACCTTGCTTTTCTGAGGCCAGAGTCAGAAAAGTTCAGCTTTTTCCTATTCTTTCTTCTGGATACTGGCCAGGGCCTGAGCATGCTTTTTCTGATACTTGGTGCTTCCTTACTCTTTAAAGTTCCCTTTCGCAGCATATGGCTGCATGTCAGCCTCACTTCTGACCTCCATGCAAGCTGAAATGGCATGACTTTTTCCCGAGCAGCTGCTGAGATTTAGAGTTTGCTTGAACTGAAAGTTTTTATTTATACACCAGTAAAACTGTTTTTGAGATTTTCAGAACTGTTTTAGTCTGCTTGCTTTTCAATTACTTTATCAATGAGATATAGAGGGGACTCACACTTTCTCTGTATCATCTAGCAACTACCAAGGGCTGGCAGAGTGCCAGGAACAAGATTGTCCCAAGAAGGCACCCCCTTTCTCCAAGTGGGAGCTAAGGCGAGGTGAGTATACAGCTATTTGTTTATTGCTCTTGCATGCCCTCACACACAGTTGACACATATATTAGACTTCCCTGACCACCTAGGAAAACACATGAGAACTAGTTTCCAAAATGACTTATGTGGCAGTTTCTGTTTGAACTCTATTAACTTACACACTTCTCAAAGCAACCCCATCATTAGGAACTGTTATTATACCAAGGCTGTAGCTGAAGTTGTGAGCATAGAAAATTCTATAGGACTTTGAAGTCTCTGACAATTCTAAAACAGTTCTCAGAGTTGCTACTTCAGGGCACATCCCCTATATCATCTGTTCCCACAAAGTATAAGGATGATACAGCTTCAATTGCATGATGTTACATTATGTAGCAGATGAAATTTTTCTAATATTGTTTCTAATTTCAGTGCTGTTTGACGTAGTTAAGTGTAGGGTGGGTGTTAAGAAGAAAAAAAATGTGTTTTACTTTCTTACTCTGTAGACAAATGTATATATGCGAGGTTAATGTCTAGTAAATGACCCATTTTCTAAGCTTGCTTTTGTTCACCCTTCCTTTAAAGTCCTTATAAAAATGGTAGGTGTTTTGACCTCTGCTATGTAGTCCTCATGCCATCACTATCCTCATTATATACCTGTCAGAGAGTTCACGTTTTTAAATATAAACACTTGACCTATAATTGACTCATTTCTAGATGTTCTAATACTGCCTTTTTGTGTGGCAATGTTTGATCATTTGGAATTATTTATTTGACTGTGGGGATGTTTCCTATTTAATAAAAACCAGTCTTGAATATCAGAGGGATCTACCCACAGACAATCCAGGAGGATCAGAGAGTGGCGGTTTACACCTTTAATCCCAGCACAGGGAATATTCCGGAGTGGTGACCTACATCCTTAATTCCAGCAGATCTGAGTTTGAGGCCAGTTTAGTTTACAGAGGGAGTTCTAGGCTCCCAGGCAGGCAGTGGTGGTGCCACGCCTTTAATCTTAACCTGGATGTGAAACAGCTGGGCAAAGAGGGTATTTAAGGCAGATGTAGAAAGACAGATGAGGCAGTAGAAGCCAGGAGAGTAAGGCTGGGGAAGCTGGAAGACAGCTGGGTGAGATCTGACTGTGGTATTTCCTCTCTTTGATATCTCAGCCTTTCCTTGATTATATGACTCTCAGTTCCCTTTACTCATGCAACATGTGACTTTATTCTAAACTGTCCTAGTGATTTAACTTTGCAGCCATCATGGGAAATCCATGGTAGAGAATGACACTTGTCTTATGGTATTCCACACTAGCCTGTGACAATTATGAACTATGCTATGACCCATCCATCTGATCAACTAGTAGTCAAGGGTATATGGAGCCAGCAGCTGCTCCAGATGTGGTAACTGCCAGGAGTTATTACAAGTGAAAGCTGAGTTTTAGTTACTCAAGATATTCAGGCATGGCAAAACACCAGAGAATACATTCAATTCTTTGAAACAACATAGTCTAAAACTAGAAAGAACAAGAGAGTATTTTCCTAGTGTGATATAAAATAAAGACTGCCTCACTCTAACACAATTAGTTCTCCATGTTATGAAATAACTGAGTCTGCAACTGGGAACTGGGTACCTTGAGTGACAGATGAGTCACACATCTTTTAAAAGTATCAAGTTAGATGTGTAAGAAGCTAGAAAGAAACTTTAAAGTAATTGCTTATGAATAATTAATATTTATTTTGTAAAGTGTCCTTAATCTATTTGGGTAGTAAAAACAAAATGCCATGTACTTAATAGCTTAGCAGCAGAAACGTGTTTGTCACCATTTTGAGGGCCAGAAGACCAATGTCAACAGACTTGTGTCTAAGGAAAGCTACTTTCTAGGTCATTTATAGTGCTGTCTCAGTGTGTCCTCATATGGTGGAAGTGATGAGATCTTGGGGATCTCAACATATGAATTTGGGAGAGGGGCTAAAATGTCCGTCCATACAAGGTCATGTTTTTTACTTTGCTGTATGAATGGATTGGAGCAGAGAAAGTATTACTATTCTAAAGTGCAAGATCATATACATTGATAGTACTGTGGTTTGCATGTGTGCGTATGTATGTGTTCCTGTATGTGTTTGTGTGTGTGTGTGTGTGTGTGTGTGTGTGTGTGTGTGTGTGTGTGTGTGTGTGTGTGTGAGTGTTTGTAGGTGTGCATTGTTGTTGTTGTTCTTGTTTGCTTTGTTTCAGGGGCTCTGTTATTATTCAGTTCCCGGAAGATGAAGATTCAGTGGTCTATTTTACCAAGTAAAGCACACAGCTGTGAAAAATCCTGGGGATGTGGAAATAAAAGAGGGAAGAGAAGTAAAGTAGGTTGTCAAGTAGGAAGGCAGGCAGTGTCTTGTAGGGGCTGATTCCCACTCTGGGAGCCTCAGGAAATTAAGATAAAGGAAATGCACAAACATTACAGTTCTCTCTTTCTTAGTACAATGAATTGAGTTTTAAAGCAAAACTGCACTCTGTGTTTAAAAGCAAGTTTTTGATGCATGTAACAAAGACTTAGGTGGGAAATAATGAAAATGTACCAAAATGTTTCCAATCATTTATAGTTCTTTTTTTTCTTTGAGGGGGGCATCAAGTGTGACAGGTTATATGGTCAGTAAATAGGTTGTGTGTTTTTGACAAAGTGACCAAACCCTAACCCTGACATTTGTCAAATGTTTCTACTAGAATTAACTGACCTCACTAAGGAAAATGGAGCTAAGGAGGAGGGCCTTCAGCACAGTGCAATACCTGATCCCAGAACTAATCTAGAGAGGAGCAGTTATGATGGGAGGTAAGTAACCACTAAAGTTCAGTGCAGCAAAAGGCTGCCATGGGACATGATGGAACCAGAAGGGATGACGGGAGCACTTCATCTTTAATTGGCACAAGGCTGGCAGGTGAACAGAAGTCAGAACTAAACCAGTGTAACTTTTTTTGCAGAGGAGTTCAGGAGGGCAGTGTCACAGCTGGCAAGGCCTGGAGGGGCATTAGAGGCCTTCTCTGAGGAGGGGTTCCTAATGCATGACTTATTCACAATTCTATTATTACAGAGCATAGTGATTCCCATTCTCCGAACAGCTGTGGGCTGAGGGCTTTATCCTTTACTGCTGGTTGGAATGTCTTTTCACAGTCTTGTTTGTCTGCCTCTTTTTCTTTATACTTGCTGACATGATGTGATTCTTGTCTTTCCCACGTGTACAAGCTGACTGGTGTCCATACAACTAGTCTGTAGTAGAATAATCCATTTAGTAATTTATATATTTGTAAAATGTAAATCTAAATTTATATTGCCATATCAGAGAGGATTTTAATGGCCATTGTGTCAGCCACACTTGACTCATATAGAAACAGAGTTAGGAAATCTAGATGCTTTGCTCAAGGCTCAGCACTAATTTATTGTTTTCCAAGTCAAACAACTTACAAGTCATACCTGGAAGTATTTTATAATTTGTGATTATTAAGTGAAATAACATGATTTAAGACAACTTTAGGTAATTTCAATAGAAACTGAGACACATAATTATATCACATAACTATTTCTCCCCTTTTTGTGTGTGTTGTGGAGCAGCAACGTTAAAATTGCATGAGACAAAGTTATCCAGGACAATTAATATAAAAGCTTATTCAACATTCAGTCCCATGGAAACAAAGGACTAAGGAGGCCTTATGTTTTTAATTTAAAGGGTTTTTTTTTTTTTTTTAAACATGCCAACCACTGTTTCTCCTCCTTCTCTCTTCCCAGTCACCCCAAAGCTTCCCCCATCTACTCCTCTGAAAAGAAAAGGCCTTCCATGGGGAGTCAATACAGTCTAGCATATCAAGTTGAGGCAGGACCAAGCCCCTCCCCCTCTATCAAGGCTGAGCAAGACCTCCCTCTATAGGGAATGGGCTCCAAAGAGCCAGTTCATACACTCGGGAGAAGTCCTGGTCTCACTGCCAGAGAACCCAGAAGAGGCTTCTTTTTTTATCTTTTAAATCATGTTTGTCTGTGAGAGTGTATAGAACACACGCCTGTGTTTTAAGAGCCAAGCTCGAGTCACAGGAGGTTATGAGTCACAAGTCTTGGCAATCTTTTCAGAGCTTCACACTGAAGAGCTGCTTTCTGCTTTCAGAGGATTTGCTGCTGTACATTGGTGGCCATTCCTTCTGCTGTGATATGCACTGATGACATCTTAGCTATGGGATGTCTTGGAGCCATTAACATGAAGATTCTGGCCAATGGGTTTTGCAATATTTTTCTGGCAACAAAGCTGTGTTTTCAGTCTCTCAGAAGCCTACTGTGCACAAATTGAATTTTACAGCCATAGGGAACTCTGCAGAAATCTGAATTAAAGACCTTAATGATTAAATGGCACAGAAATACTCATTTTTTTTCTAGGTGGTTACATTTGAGAAATATAAGAAGGACATTTGCAGTTTAGCAAGATGTGGACTTGAAGTCTTATTAATTCTATTGCTGAAAATCACATGAAATTATTTTTTACTCTATGCTGAAAACATGAAAGATCTTGTTTATTCTGAATTCATTCATGCCTATGATACAGTCTTTCATCATACTAGACATTTGAATGTAAAATATAAAAATAACAATTCCCATGTATTGAAAATATCCTAGCAGTAAGTGTTGTTTGGCTTTGACTGTGAACAATGATGGACAAAGTATTTGATGTTCCTGTCCTCCAGAAATTTACAAATAAATTTAAATTTTCAGCCATAGTTTTAATTAGTGTACTAGGGATATGTTAAAGGTGCTAAGAAATAAACATACAAGAATGGAAGACTAAAAATAGAAGATACCCACCTGATTGTAAGTGCCATGAAAGGAAATACTACTTATTTTGTCTAAATTATACACCAATATCTAGCACAGTATCTGGCTCACAGTAAAATAGGTGGTGAACAAGAATCTTAAAGTGTACAACTCCAGGTTTCTTTGTACATGATGCTATAAATTGGGACAGAATATAGATTAGTGACTTTGTATAATGGTGGGTCCTTCTGCAGTAATGATCATTCTACAGATTGCTTTATTTTTGCCCAACACCATTACTGTATGATATTTCAGACACATTACTCCAAGAACATGGTGAGAAAATAAGGAGAGAAAGCCATGGCTGGATAATAGCTTAATGTGAAAAGGGAAGAATTCTTATTGTAGTCAAAAACATTGCATGCTCTTTGGAACTAGAAATGGCCTGGCTTGCATCCTGTTTTGCTTCTTCAGTTAGTCAGTTTCTCTGAGCCTCAGCTTGCACATTTGCATAAAAAATGAAGACAGCACCGGTATCAATCATAATGAGTTATGGCAATGAATAAATAAATTCATTATTCACAAAAAATGTTGTAAAACATAGTAAAAGTTTAATAATCAGTAGCTAATATAGAGTTCCAGAATTCCCTTGATATGTTGGTGGGAATTTAAATAAAGCATGTATGGATATTTGATATGCTATAATACACATTTAGAAATTTATAGGAAATAGAAAGCACAATGTAGAAGATACTTGAGAGGCACAGAAATATGTTCCTGGAAGGAGGGAGGTAGGGTGGTTTCATTGGGCAGAAACATTACTATTTTGATGCACCACACTCAAGACTTTAAATTAAATGGGTAGGTGCTCTATCTACAAGAATCTCTTCTCTATAATGGCATCTGAAGATTCTTCAATAAAATGTCATATTATCTACTTATTCAATCAGTCTGTTCATAGATTGTTATGCATTATTTTTTTTTCTATTCTCTTGGGGAAGCAGACCTCAAAATACATGTATTTTTGTCAGGCTCCTGGGAACTAGTGAGTCCAGATTGGTACACACTGAATCACTTACAGAGAAGCAGGCGTGGAGACTGGTTCTCTTTGTTCTATGGTTGTGTAACCTGACTCTTACAATCAAATGGCAGTAGAAATGCCACAATATGAACATGTTAGTTATGGAAATGCTTTAGCAGAGCAGTCCTGATGGTCATAACAGTGCTGCCCTTGAAGTTCCTTTTTTATTTGGGAAACCAGCCAAGTCTGTAGAACCACATCCTTATTGGAAACATTGGAAGATTATAAAGAAGAGATGAAATCAAAACTTCTCCTCAAAGAAACTAACATTCTTGGCTAATTTTCATACAGCCATTTGCTTTCCATATAGACTCGATAGTATAGACTGCTAATTTTAAACATCTGTCATACACTATTGACTACAGACCTATTATTGTACCCAAGGCTATATTCACTCAAATACCTGAGCAATCCACATTCTACACTAGTTTGGTACTTGCCAGACTCTTGAATATTAACTCATAAACCCTTAGAATATCCTTGCTGCTCAGAAGTTTTCATTTTTTTTTAAAAAATTGTTTTGTTTTCTGATAATTCATACTGGTGATGTGGTATATAGTTGAGATTTTTGAGTTTGTCTCTCTCTTATACCTTTGTAGTGACCCCCAAAAGAAAACTTCAGAAACATGGACGTTTGTATATTGGGATTGAACTACTTCGCACATATTACAAATATTGTTACAAGGTCATTAAACATTCTTCCTGTATCTCTGTTTCTCTTGGACATAACCTGATATATCATTTCCACGGCTGTTCTTAACCTGTACTGTCCTGCTACACTAAGCTGTATCCATCCATTCTATCTTATTCATCATGCTGTCCTTAGAACACTTTTTTTTTTTTTAACATTGTTTCAGGTCTCATTTAATTTCCCTTCCTATTACGTATATTGGTCTTAGATAACTCAGCTTTGACAACTGTTCCAGGTTCTATCAAGACACGGGGCCCCCACTATTTTCAGAGTTTCTAAGTATACCCTGGCTTATGGTTTTCCCTCTTTGTACTTAGCGTAGGAGAAGAGCTATATTCCTCACCCTCCATTCTGTCTCAGATATGACCTTGACCATAGCCAAGGGACAGAAAATTTGATTTTTGTTTTAACCAAATAATCCGTTTTTAACACAAATTTTGTCCCCTGAAACCCTTGAAACTGAAAATCTCTATCAGCAATCACAAACAAATGTCTCTGCCAAAAGTATCAAAGGCTTTTGTTCTTCCTTGATGCAGGTCTTTCCCTGGGGTCTAAAGCAGAAAACATCCTACCTGCTACCTGCAACCAGGCACCACAGGAGACACAGAACACTTTTCTCAAAGTAGTTAATAGCCAGCTTATTGATGGAAAGTACTCATTAAAAAACTTCACACACAGGCAGTCACTGTTCCAAACAATACTTTGAGGGAAGTACCGTGAACACCTTTTATTTTATGAATGAGGAAAATGGCTCACAGAAAAAGTGATTTCATGATAGATACACAGTTTAGAGGAACCCAACAGAATTTCAAACCGAGGGCTGTTTTGGTCATGTCCACTCTTCTTGGATTTACTGATGAGACAGAAGCCTCTTAAAAAAAAAATAAAATAAACAAACAAACAAACAAGAAAATAAGGCAAAACACTAAGCTGGTGATGTGATCAGCTGATTGGAATGGGCAGCAGATATCCTGGATGGCAAGAAAGGGTGTGTGTATGTTTGTGTGTGTGTGTGTGTGTGTATTGTGGTGTGTGTGTATTGTGTGGTGTGTGTGTCTGTGTGTGTATATATATATGTTTGTGTGTGTGTGTGAGTGCATGCATGTGTATCTGTGTATATATATGTGTGTGTATATGTGTGTGTATGTGTGTGTATGTATGTGTGTGTGTTGTGTATGTATGTGATATGCCATGCAAATGAAGACAAAGAGGAGACAGGCTTTCAATGTCACACTTTAATCTATAGCAACTGTGATTTCTAGTAAAATTATGACACAGATAATTCATAGTTGAATAAGAAGCCATAATATAAAAAAAAATGTGGTAAGTCTACATTGATCAAAATATTAGAAGAATTTTTTTGTTAATAAAATTCTGACTAGTTCTATGTAGTGAAAATGGCTGTATCTTCCTTTTCTTTTTCTTTTGTATTGTCCTGACATCAATTAGGTTCCTTTAAAATATTTATATAAAAATAGTTGTGTTATCAATAATTGAGGAGGCTTTGGAGATATGAGAATGAAGAAAGTGCTTCTGATACTGAAAGAAACCAGTGCACAATGGGTATGAGATTAACTTAATTTTTCTTGTCATCTATCTGCAAGATGAATCAGCAATGTTCAACATCTGGAAAGCTGAGTGAATAAATGATCATGCTACAGAGACATAGGAATTCTTAATCTGTAAACCTTAATTACATAGATGAAGAGACTTCTCAGAAGATATATTCCTGTCAGAGCTGTATGTGACAGGGGATTGGGTAAGATGGAGAAAACATTTGGTACCTTGACAACTCAGAAAACAAATGTGTGAGACATATTTTGGCATGGCAGACTGAGGCACTTTTCAGATAATAGGCTGCCTTCCCTCTATGTCTCAGGGAATGTCACAAAGGAACCGAGGGTCTTGAATTATGGAAACCTAAGGTCATAAAATATATGATTAATATAATTGAGTCCCTTCAGTCTAAACGTAAACTTAACAGTCTTTTGAATATTGTGACTCTAGGTTGACTAGGTGAATGTTGCCATCAACAAGTAAACAGACAACAAGAGTCAGGCTTTTAATCCTCTGGACAACAATAGTTATTGGTGTATCTTGATTATCATTCTGATTTCATCATGGCTTCCTGGGCTTCCCTTGCAGGAGTCCTGCTCTAAAGCGTAGATGAACCATACTAATGAGAGAGACTCCTGAGATGAAAGCATGAAAATAAGTTCATGGTTCATGTTAATGCATTAGGTAGTTTCATCCTGAAAGAAGCTAAAGATTTGCAGAAAACAGAAAACATTCCTGGTGCTTTAAACAAAGATAATTAAGCAGCTGGTCAGGTGGGAGGCATCATTAAAAGCAGCGGATGCTGGGGTGCTCACAAAACCTAAGGAAGCAGCCTCCTAATCCTTAGGGCCAAAGGGATAATCAGATGAATTACACATATCAGAGTCCAGTGAAAGATGCATCTTGAAGAGGAGTTTACCACAGGACTACAGGTGTCAAAATAAGTGATTTGTTTAAAGGGATTGGCTGGGAGAGGTGAGATGAGACAGTGCGGAGATACTCCTTCTATTCTCCCCTTCCACTCTTTATCCTCCACCTATGAACTTTACCTGCCTGAATGAAGGTGGCAGGCAAAGCACCCAGCAGATGCTGCAAACCAGCATGTCTCTTGGGCCTGCAGAAGAGGTAATGGGAGGGAGCGATGGTTCAGACGAAGAGGTTATGAATAGATAGATGTTGAAGAAAATGAACACAGTCTCCTAGATGTGGATCAGCTGAGTGGTAACCTCTGTCTCCATGTTGGCTTCTCTGAAGTTTTTTAAATAAAATTTTATTATTTTGTTTATTTCTGTAATTCTGTTTAAAAAAAATGAAGTGTATTGCTTATTTTTACGAAGTTGTGTAAAGTGAACTTTTTTTGATACAGCACATTTAGCCATATTTTTTTAAAGAGCAGAAGTTGGGCTGAATTCAAAATAGACCGATTTTCTCAATACCTGTTGCTCACTGAGATTCTTGAGGTACAAGGTAAAGAACAAGCACTTCTCACTGAGCACTTGATACACAAACAAACTTCTACATGTAAAAGCATGTGCAGGCTACTTCAAACAAAGTAATGTACCTTGTCTACCTTGTGCATTGATGCAATTCATTAATATCTACAAAATGCAATACTGTGCCTCTTTAAAAGCTGACAGAGAGAAATAAGTTGACCTTTCATGCACTGAAACATCTTTGTTCTGTATGGTCCACATGGAATGTTTGAAGGTCAACCATAATCATATAATCTCATCACATCTTTATTATTCACACCACAAAAAATTCAACAAAGAAAAATAAGCTTTTGATGTTTTCAACAAAAATATAATAATTATTCAACACATGAGAAACCAATATGAGTGCTTACCTGTGTTTTTGTTCTTTTTCTAAGACACTGACAATGATTCTGACCCACTAGTAACAGAGACAGTGTTTGGAAGCAACAATGTGAAAAGAACTAGAATTCCAGAAAAGATGTCAGTCACCAGGATGCCTGTAGCCACTCTGGGACACTAAACATAGTTTCTACAAGGCTTCCTGTTGACTGTGTTAATTCACATTCAATATCATTGCTGCAGCCCAGTGCATTTGACTGGAGACCAGTATTTATGTCTGCACCCTAAATTAGAAGGGTATAAGGTCTTGAGAATTTTGCTTTTTTATTTTCAGAAAAAGACACCAGACTCTTATTAGGATTCATAAGCTCCAGAATAACAAAAAGAGGCATCATGTAGATATTGGACTCTACTGAAACTAAGACAAGATGAAGTCTAGCCACAGTCATGTATATATGGAGTAAAACTTTATAGTGAAAATAAAAAGGATTTAAATGATACTATAAAGCATTTAGACCAGGTCAAGGGGCAACTCATATGACTACCGAATTTCAAATATGACCTCCTGAATGACTATGGACCTGCAGTCCCAGACCTCTTAGCCACCTGCCACTGCTTTTCCTCTCCAAAATGACTCAGACACTTATATTAATTTAATTCTGTTTAGCTTATGGCTTAGGCACATTGCTACCTATCTCCTTTATCTTAACTCAACCCATTTTCATTAAAGTGTCTGCCACAGGGCCCATGGCTCACCTGTGTTCCTTATGTGTTTTTTCTTTGGGCGTCTGCCTTGATTTGTCTCTGACTCCATCTTCTTAGCTATTCTGATTCCCCACCTACTTCTTCTATTGTGTCTGCCATGGCCAAAACAGTCCTTTATTTAAAGATTGATTGTCGCATGAAAGAATGAGACTCAGGGATAGATCTCTGAAGAAGTTGGAGATACTAGAGGGAATAAACACCACAGTCAAATCTTACTCAGCTGTCTTCTAGCTTCCTCAGCCTCAATTCCCTTGGAATGGATTTCTCTGTGTTTAAATCCCAACTTAAGTATTCTTTCAGTAATTAAGGCATATAAGGTTCTTTTACATGATTCTATCAATCAAAGTGTTGGGGACATTAATGAATACCCCCAAAAATTATCTAAAAGCAATTTAAAGAAAAGTGAAAATACAAACTAAGATTTGTCATGTTTAAGCACATAACAAGACTATTGTTAAAGACATTCCATATTTTAACTGCAGGACATGGAGAAATAAGTCTCAAACTAATAAGAATTTCTATGCCTCTGGCTAGCTTCCATGTAATGTAAGAATGTCTTTCTGTATGTTGTACATATCAATTGTGGGGATTTAATAAAGTTTCAGAAGTTTTGGAGATATCAGAGGGAATCTACCCACAGTCTATGTGGGGAGTTAATAAAAGCTCCAGAAGTCCCAGAGCTCTAACCACAGTCAGTCTAGGAAAATCAGAGTGGTGACTCAAACCTTTAATGCCAGCACAGGGAGTATCCTGGGAGTGGTGACCTACACCCTTAATCCTAACTGAGTCAAGGTCACTTCAGATGATAGAAGGAATTCCAGGCTCCCAAGCAGGTGTGGTGGGGCACTGGGATTTTAAACTCATGTCTTCTTATTTGTGGACTGTGATAGTTTGAATGTAATTGGTCCCTATAAGTTCAGAGCGAGTGGTACTATTGAGTGCTGGGGTCTTTTTGAAGGAAGTGTGTCACTGTGGGTCAGGCTTTGAGGTCTCCTTTGCTTAGTGTTATAGTCCACTTCCTGTTGCCTGCAAGATGTATGTCTCCAGCACTACATCTGCTTGCACACCTCCATGCTCCCCACCATGATGATAATGGACTGAACCTCTGAACTGTAAGCATGCCACCTAAATTATGAGAGTTGCCATGGTCATAGTGTCTCTTCACAGCAATAGAAACCCTAAGACATGAGTCAAATACTTTACCCACTGAACCACCTATCCAGTTCTCTTCAGTTTTTAAATATAGTTTTTATAAAAATAAAACAGATATGTTTTTTAAAAAATGTTGGAAAGATGTATAATAGAAAGTTTTTCCAATATGCCCCTGCATTTGTCCCACAGCTCTTTTCAAAAGCTAAGTATTCTTTCTTCTGTTTACCTCCATATCTTAATGGCAGCATGCCTCTGCTACTGTTCCATAAATTTTCCACTTTTCCATTACTTTTTTTATATCCTCTTTCTCCAAATTTTCCATGTTCCCTGTATACTGCACTCTATGGAAATTTATTTTTTCCAAAATTCTTGCGTAAACCTATGGTGTTTATGTTGCAATACCTATACGAATACTATTTATCTGGTTGTGCAGAGTATAAAAATACCTTATCTTATCTGAATGTCTAATATGAAGTTTTATGTTGTTTTAAAATTCACTGATCTTAATAAACTTGCTAGTAATTCATATCAAAGCTCTCCAACATGATTATAAGTTGTCCAACGCATTCAGATTCTCAGGTAGCCATTTTATCCTGTTCCTCCTGGTCTTTCTACTCTTTGAGCCCAATGAGAGATAGGTTTCTTAGTATGTAACAAAGCTACAGTTTTAGACTTTTCTTCCTTGCCTTGCTTTGAGGCTCCTTGTTTCCTACATATCCTATTTTCTTTATTTTTCCTACTCTCAGATTTTCCAAGACATATATTCTCAGAAGTTAATTGAAACAGAATACACTGGATTGAGATTTTGAAAACTTGTATATCTGAAAATGCCTTTGTATTTCCTTCCACCTTGGTTGATAATCTGTCTGAGCATACACTGCTGGGGCTGGAAATCATTTCACTTCAGATTCTAGAAACTTTGTTCTACTCAGGTTTCCAAGTTGCCATGTAAAAGTCTGACAAAGTTTTGTGTCTTTGTCTCAGTACTTATGTGTTTCCTCATTGCTTTTAAGAGCTTTCTTCCCTCTGAAATTCCAAACTTCTAATGATGTTAGATGGAAAAGATTTGGTTGGCAGTTTCTTTCAGTCTGTATATTCATATCTAGTCTTGAAACCCTGTTTGTGTGATTTACTTCAGAGTGTTTATTCCGACAATTTCCCCCAGACTAGAATTCTTCTTACTTGAAAGCTAAGCCCCATTAACTGCCATCCATTTTCTTCTCCCTTTGATTTTATTTTTATCTGAATTGAAAAAAAATGAGTCATTTTATAAACTTTTCAAAGTACATTTTGAAATAATATTTCTAACAGTGAACAATTTTTGCTTTCCTGATGCTTCTTTTAAAATAATGTCCATTTAAAGTTGATAGAATAGACATTAGTTACTGGGCTTTTACTACTACATTTAATACTTAATAAATGTATGTATCGTAATCTGTGTGAATATGGAAATATATGCATATGTAGAATTTCACTTTTAGTATAATTATATATTACGTAAAATATGCATGGTATAGGGTACTCAAAGGTGTATTTTGCTTCTAACATAGTCTCTGATGATTCCGATTAATTTGCTTTAAAATCTAGATTTCATGTTACAGTCTTTCCTCTGTTGGCAGATGATTCTTAGCTGTCATTTCATATTGTAGAGTGAAACTCTAAATTCTGACTGTGCACTGTCTAGCAAGAGCAAGGCATCCTACATTTGGCTTTACTGATGAGCTGGGGAGTGGCCATCTCTTTACAGCCTCCTCAGTAGTCTACATTTTCTGACCTTTTCTCATAGTCTGCTTCTCCTCAGAGCACATCATTAATCTTACACCTAGAGATATAAACCGGATTTCCAGGAGCCCCAAGGGCTCTCCACTTTAATCTGTCATCCTTTCTTCAGCCTTCTTGCCGCTATGACTAGAGTTTCTGTCTTAGCTCATGGCTCATCTCCTCAGCTCAGAGACACTTTAGGTTCACTGGAGAGTAATCGTCACCATCTCAGAGTGGAAAAGAATTACATGGCTATTACAAATGAGGCAAGAGTTTAACTGCACCCCATAAAGCTGTGCAGACAAACCTTCTGCTTTGAAATCACACAGCAGTTCTGCTTTCTGGAAAACTCTAACACTTGCGTTCCTTGATCACTTCCAGATGTAGGTATGCATATTTCCTAATTCTTACTTCCAATCACACTTCAGCTTTGTGTTACATCTATTCTATTTTACATAGTCAGTTAGCAGTGAACTATTATCTCCCACTCCTCAGAGTGGTTTAGTTGTGGGTTTTTGCCTCTCTCCTTCTCTCTCTCTCTCTCTCTCTCTCTCTCTCTCTCTCTCTCTCTCTCTCTCTCTCTCTCTCTCTCTCTCTCTCTCTCTCTCATTTCTCCTTAGCTTTATATTTATAAAGTGATATCTTATTTATTCTTTCACTGTAACTACAACAGGATTTAAGGAAAGGTAAGGGATAAATGTGTGTATCTTGACAATTGTTTCAATAGATATACTTAGTCTCTAGAAGAATATTTATTAAAACTAGGTCTACCTAATTTTTCATGCCCATCATAAAATAGAAAGAAACATTAATTATTCATTAAAACTAGGTCTACCAAATTTTTTCAGGTCCACCATAAAATAGAGAGAAACATTCAGGCATTTCTCTACATGAGGTGTTAGCTATCTGTCATCATTCTCAGACCAATGCACATCAATTAAGTCTTAGAGTTTTGATGACAAATATTAAAAGCAGTCTTTCTTTGATACTAGACAGCTATATATTATTGTTCAATAAACTACTATGACTCTTACTAAATGGAAATAATTGACAAATCCTTTTAGTATATTTGGATTAAAATGCTGCAGGAGGGGAGGTGACCCAGGCAGGCCAGTACCTATGATAAGGCATGGGGAGGGTAAAGCACCAGACTACACTTCAATTACATGATTTCACATTTCTTATGATTTGTTTGTCCTTAACATAATTCATAGACTTTAAATTGAGAGGAAACTTTGCAGAACTTTATTAGTATTCATTTTATAACTTCAGAGAAAAACTCAAACTTACTGACTTTCATTTTATAGCTACCAACTAGATTTTTACAGTATTATTTTGCCCTCCCACAGAATTTTTCCCTTCATTTGATGGGTATGTACCTTAATAATGATTTTAATAGTGAATTTTACTGGAAATAATCTGTGTTACCTTATAAAGATCATTATTGAATACAAAGATAAACACTTCATAAATATTAATGTTAGTAAAGTCCTTGAACATTTCATAAATATTCAGATGTGAAAACAATTTCAGAGACACTCAAATATTATAACTTATGTATATATTAATTACTTTATGTGAATGATTAGTTCTGCATCAAACAAAAGTGGCATGTTATAATTTTATCATTCTTCATAAGTAATGACAGTATTATATTTTATAAATCTGGAAAATAACTTTTAATTTATTTATTGTTTTAATTTATTTAATGTTTTAAATAACAGACTTTCTTATTTATATATTATCTTTAATTTATAATTGCTATTCACATGTGTAAATATGTTCACATTATTTTTGTATGTGTGTATCCATTTGTGTATAGGTACACAAAAATATTTGTGCATGTAGAGACAAGAGGTAGGTGAATTTTTCAACTAGGCTGTGTCTGCCTCCCTAGCACTTGGGTCATATATTCATTTATTTACCACATCAAGCTCTTTTATGTGTCTTTTGGCCATCATACTTGCAAGGCAGTTATAGACTGAGCTATTCCCTTAGCCTCAACTTTTCAAAGTATATCATTTATACATTTAAGTACAAGTGGCTATGTTAGAGGAACAGCATTTGGCAATTAAAGTTTAAGGTGTCAGCCCACCAAAAGCTGAATCCCTGATGAATGAATCTCAGAGAGACAAGACCCCAAGACCACAGACTCCAGAATAATTTTTACTTCTGCTCTTCCTTTATATGTTTGCCACTGCCATCTTTCTCTGATATCTGGTATGGTATGAATGGGTATGGAAAAATCCCCACTGCCAGCAATGTAGTGTGTTTATCTCATGGAAATATTCCATTCTACTGAGCATGTTTACCCAAGTGCTAATATGAAGGTGATTTTTTTCTTAAGTTCTATTGTCTAAATAAAAATGATAATAATTTTGGCTTAAGTAGAAACTTGATGATTAAAAATAAGTACAAGAAAGTGCAGCACAGCTGTCAACTATGAGTTTCACCTGAGTAGCTTCATAGACCACTGTTTAAGTGAAGGGAAACAAGTAAGTCCCTAGGAGCCAGTGTGGCACAAATACTTTTTTAATCTTAATGTTGAGAGATGTGTTCACATGTTTTTAAGATGTATATATAGGATTGCTTTTCATGTATAAAATTTTAAGTTAGGGATTTCTTATAAGATTATCTTTTGAGATAAATAATAAAGTGATTGTTCTCTTCTTTGCAACCACAAATTGCAGCCTGCCCATAAATGAATACCTTGCTTCCTTACAATGTTAATTTATTAATAAGTTGCTTCTGCATGAATGTACCTGGGTTCTTGAGACAAATTTTTGCTCACCTGCAAAACACAAAATGCTTAATCATGTTAAGGTATGCGAAAAACATGCCATTTTTTTTTTTTTTACTTGAGTTCATTGTAATCATTCACTTGGAAAATAGAATGTAATTACATTGTAATTTTTATACTGCCTAAAAGATTTTGCTGGGATATATAAGCTGTAAGGGAAAAAATAGAGAGTTAGAAGCAAAACATCAAGATTGGAGAATTATAAGAAAAACATCAAAACATGAGAGAAGAAAATCACCAGGAAAATAAAGAAACAGACAAAATATGAAGGAATAAAGAAAATATCTGAAGGAAGCCATCAAGAGAGTGTTTGAGTGTCCTTTTTCTTTAACCCCTCAAGATGAAGAAGTCATAATACCTAGGTTCTCTTTGAGTCCTACACTGATGGAAGCTGGTTTTTCTCACAGTAAAATGTAAGTACCTAACATTTTGCACCTGCCTCCCTTTGCTACCTCCCGTTTCCCTCCTTTCTTCTCATTTCTTTATCCTTCCTTCCTTCCTTCCTTCCTTCCTTCCTTCCTTCCTTCCTTCCTTCCTTCCTTCCTTCCTTCCTTCCTTCCGTCCTACCTTAAAACACACACCTGTGAACACCTGATTTTTGACAATGAGGCCAAAAATATTCAACAGAAAAAAGATAGTATCTTCAAAAATTGGTATTGGCATAACTGGATGGTAGTACGTAGAAGAATGCAAATCGATTCATACCTATCACCCTGCACAAAACTCAAATCCAAGTGGATTGAAGACCTCAACATAAACCCAGATACATTGAACTTGATAGAAAAGAAAGTAGGAAATACCCTTGAATCCATTGAAACAGATGACCACTTCCCAAATATAACACCAGTAGCACAGACACTAAGAACAACAGTCAATGAGTTGGACCTCCTGAAACTGAGAAGCTTCTGTAAAGGAAAGAACACAGTTAATAACACAAAACAACAGCCTACAGAATAGAAAAAGACTTTCACCAACCCTACATCTGAGAGAAGACTGATCTCTAAAATTTATAGACAGCTCAAGAAACTAGAGTTGAAAAACTTAAATAACCTAGTTAGAAAATGGGGTTCACAGCTAAAAAGGAAACTCTCAGCAGAAAATTAGAAATGGCTAAAAGGCACTTAAAAATTTAATCAACATCTTTATACATCAGAGAAATGCAAATCAAAACAACTTTGAGATACCACCTTACACCTGTCAAAATGAATAAGATCAAAAACACAGATGACAGCCAATGCTGGAGAGGATGCGGAGCAAGGGGAACACTCCTCCATTGCTGGTGGGAGTGTAAACTTGTACAGTCACTCTGGATTGCAGTATGGTGGTTCCTTAGAAAACTGGGAATCAATCTCCTCAATGATTCAGCAATACCACTATTTGGGCATATACCCAAAGGATGTATATTCTTACTCCAAAGGCATTGGCTCAACTATGCTCACAGCAGCAATATATGTAATAGCAAGAACTTAGAAACAACATAGATGCTCCTCAACTGAAGAATGGATTAACAAACTGTGGTACACCTATACAATGGAGTACTACTCAGCAGAAAAAAATAACATTCTATAATTTGCATGTAAATGGATAGATTTAGAGAATATCCTCCTGAGTAAGGTTTCACAAACCCAGAAAAATAGGCATGGTATGAACTCATTCATAAGTGGATTTTAGACAAAAAGAAAAAAATACCCAAGCTGCAAACCAAAGGCCCTGAACAGCTTGGAATCCGAAGAAACTTAAGAAAGACATCTAGGGATTCTCCTGGGAAGATAATAGAGAAGATCTCAGCAAATTGGGATCATAATGGCTAGTAACCAAGAAGAGGTGGGAACAAATCATGAGAGAAAGAGATGGTTGAGTGAAAGGAGCAACAAAAAGAAGAAAAAAAGAGATAGATATCATGATATAGGAAGCCAATGAGTGGCTGGAAAAGGATTAAGTACTAGAGAAACCTCCAAGAACTCACAGGATGTCCCTTGCTAAGTTTCCAACCAATAGTGGAGGGGGTGCCTAAACAGGACTTTCCTTACAATCAAATGAATAACCTCCCTAAGTGTTATCACAGAACCCATATCCAACAATAGATGGAGGTGGAGGCAGAGATCCATGACTGAGCACTGGGCCTAACTCCTGGTCCAGCTGGAGAGTAGGGCAGGAGAGTCTGTATGAGCAAGGGGATCAAGATTATGAGGAGGTGTCCCACCAAGATGGCTGGCTGGAGCTCTGGGGAGCTTACTGAATCAAGAACAGCCACTGGGGAACCATCCGGGAAAGGAGGTAGGCCCTCCAAGGGTAGGTGGCTGCCAAATGGCATGAGCAGTATGTGGAGCCTCAAGGAGTGGAATAAAACTGTTTCCCTGTGCATGGTCAGGCAACTTGGAGCCCATTCCTTGTAGAGGAACGCCAAACTCAGTCTTGATACTGGGTGAGTAAATCGAACCTGCCTGGAGTGGATGGGTCAGGTTGAGCTGACCCACCTTGGAACTTCTTGCCCTTTTAGGGGAGGGGATGGAGAGATGCACTGAGGGGAGGGTGAAGGCTGATTGGGAGGGGTTGGAATGAGAGAATAGAGGGCTATCAGGGGATACATGGAAAAAAAAGACCTTCAAGTAAATAAATTATAAAAAAAAGAAAGTGGATAAAGTGCTTTAGGTATATAGTCTGCCAATGTGATTATCTGCTCCATTTAGTGGATAATGAGGAGCTAACTGGGCTGATGAGTCCAGTGTGCAGAGGTCTTCAAGAAAATCTGTTTCCATGAGAGGAGTCTGAACCTCTTTTAAGATGATAAAGGGTTGAGGGAAGTAGAACTTTGATATGATTCTGCACAAGCAAGGAGACTTTCTTTCATTTATATGCAAATCTTATATAAATGTAATTTTATGCATAATTTAAAATTTCCAACAAAAAACATGTTAGAGAAAATAATGTTATTTAAATTCTGCTACTACTATTTATTAAGTGTGTGTCATAAAATCTAATAATTTAAAAGGAAAGATTCCCATGTGCTCTCATGCACTGTGTCATTGTTTGTGTGTGCCTCTCTGTCTGTCTAACTGCTGTAAGTGGGATTATGGGCTGAATGTAACTTACTCACTGCATATTCAAGTTTTTCTTATATCACAAGTATTTCCATTGTAAAATGTTCTGGGAAACGGGATATAAAAAATGGATTCTCTGTTTCTGGAGATTTTTTTATTCTTTTGAAATTGGTCAGTATTTCATCCCTAGACTGGTCTTTACTGAGATGTAGGAAGTCTTTGGTGACCTTAGTCCTTTCAGATCAGATTATCCATGGAAATACTGGAAAGAGGAACCATACTGCCAATGTTCTCCTTAATTAATTGGCTTTAGTATAATCTTAATATATATTTTTTAGAATGATTAATGGAAGTAATGCATATAAAGTTACTTAGAGTTCTGTCTTTCATATGGTAAACACTATTTATATCTGCTGCCTTATCAACAGTATTGTTATATTCTCATCATTATAGAATGTGCCAAATCTATGTTCTGCTACTAGGCCTGATCTTGGCTGATCCAGGCCTGGAGACAGACATATACAGACCATACACTTGGGTTTCAGACAGAGCAGACTGCGAATCTGGGCTTCAGCTCTTGTGGATATGTGCTTTGTAGAAGTGTTGTGATTCTCTGTACTTAAAGGGCTTATTCTGCACAACTAGTTATTATGGTAAGTGCCAACTGAGTTTAATGAAGGTTGTATGTGGTGGTGAGCAGTACACAGGTACTTAGTTAGCAATGTTTGCTTGTCTCTCTCAATCCCTCACACCTGTTAGGCTCAGCATGACCTCTGGCTTTTCTCTGCGTGTCTCTCTCTCTCTCTCTCTCTCTCTCTCTCTCTCTCTCTCTCTCTCTCTCTCTCTCTCTCTCTCTCTCTCTCTTCCCCTCTTCCCTTCTTTCTATTTGCCTGTTCGAGTCTAGATATCATTCCTCAGCATTTTATTTGCAAACACATAGCAGATACTTTATAACACACAGTTGTGATAAAATCCCCCCATTGTGATCATTATAAAATATGAGCTTCTATCTATAGTGAATAAACATCCAGAGTTATTTCTTTTGTTCTTGCCTGATCTTCATAGACGCAAAATTAGAGCGGAACTTTAATTATTCATTTCTGCTTTGATGGTTCCATTTATTTTTTATGATTTCAGGGAATCATTTAGGAGAGCTAATTCACTTGTACCAAGATGAGATTTCTGTTGATGTTATACCCCTAACAACCTTCAAATGAGTGACATGTCTTAGTGTACATTTTCACTTGTGAAAGTGCCCAGGATTCTTCAGAACATCTAAATGATTTCATTTTTTGCTTACTATTAAGGAGTATAAAAAGGTAATCTGAAAAGGGAAGTTAGGAAAAATCTATACAATTAATAGAATTTTTCAGCTATTAACATGCTTAAGCCAGATTTTCTACTTTTTTTTTTATCTTGTGGAAAGTCTTTTTGATATACATGTTATGTGAATCTAATAGTATCATGCATAGCGATACCCCCAGTTTTTTATATCTTGGCCTCAAATGTTGTCCTATGCCACATGAGGGAGGAAAGCCAAGCTTTGCTTTTCCTACAAAACATTTACTTGTTTAAAGCCCTCTTAATAACAGAATTTTAAAATTCAAAATAAAAATAGATGTAAATTTATATAGATCAAAAAATAAAACTTTAAAATTAAATGGCTTTAATACTATACACATATTTAAAAAGCCCAGAAAAGTGATTTATTGCATTCAATAGTTGACTCAACAAATTTTTGCAGAATTCTTGCATGCAGTTCAATGACTTTAGTATATGACAAATTTTTCTGTTGTAGTCTCTATGCAGATCACAGAGAGGTAATTCAGCTTTGCTCTAGATTGATGATTGAAACTTGCTTGTTAATAGCTAGAGTGTGTTCGTGTGTTGTTCGATTTTGGCTTTATGTGTGTGCTGGACAGTTTTATGTCAGTTGGACACAAACTAAAGTCAGCTGAGAGGAGGGAATTTCGCTTGATAAACACGTCCCAAGATTCTGGAGGGATAGCTCTGCAGTGAAGAGCACTGTCTGCTCTCACAAAGGTCCTGGGTTCAGTTTCCAGCACCCACATGGCAGCTCCCAACTGTCTACAACCGTCTGTAGTCCCAGGGGATCTGATTCCTTCTTTTTATGTGCAGACTTATGTACAGACGAAAGACCCCTATAAATAAAACACACAAATGCATATTTACAAGATAAAAGCATATGCCTGCATAATATCTTGCTTCAGGCAAACTAATGAGACTTTTCTTAATGAGTGGTTGACGTTGGGAGGGCCCAGCCAACTGTGGGTGCTATCCATGGGTTGGTGGTCCTGGGTTATATAAGAAAGCAGGCTGAGCAAGCCAGTGTAGCAAGCCAGTAACTCCTCCACGGCCAATGCATCAGCTTCTGCCTCCAGATGCCTGTCTGATTTGAGTTGCTTCCAACAGTGATAGACTACAGATGTGGGAGCCTAAGTCAAATTAGCTCTTTCTTTCCCTATTTGCTTTTGGTCATTGTATTTTATCATGACAATAGTAACCCTAAATAGAACAGCGTACAAAAATAGGAATGCTAATAAATTCTACTCAAAGGATTCTTATAAACTATTATGTCGTGATGATAATTATATGTATAGAATTGCCAAAATATTGCTTGGGGAGACCCACAAGTGTGGGAAAGACTTCATTCCTTCTTCTCAGCCTGTTGAACTGTTCTTTGAATTATTCTCTGAACCAGGAGGTTCTCTCCCAAGCATGAATGATATATTTTGTGGCTCCTTGTGGTCCTGGCCACCATGCCATAATGCATACTTTGTTCTTTCTGCACAATGACTAGCCCTCTGCTTTTGGTTACTCTTACTATCGTTACTGTTATATTTCCTTGTAGTGCAGCCAGCAGGTGGGGGCTACCTCCCTGGATGGTGATGCAGCCAGCGGGGGTGGGAGGGTGGGGGGGGTGGGGGGGGGTGGGGTGGGGGGGCTGCTGCCTCTGTGAAACATTTATATACTGTATCAAGTTACAATAAACTTTGAGACTTGAGCAGACTTTCCAGCCTTGTCTCCATTCTTTGCGTCTCCTCCCATTCTTTGTCCCACTCCCTGTCTTCCAGACCCTCCATTGACTGATCCCGTGGGCCGGGTCAATTGCTGAGATATATAAATTGCATTTTAATGACTTATTTGTAATTTTTGGTTATGTGTATATATGTATGTATATATGTGCACATCAGTTCATATGCTGGCTATCACATCTGATCCCACAAGAGCTGGAGATACAGGCTATTGTGAGCCACATGCTACAGGAACTGAATGTCTGAAGGAGCATTTCAAACCTGCATTTTCATGGGCACCAGTGAGAAAAGAACTCTCTTCTTATAATTTTACATATATGATAGCTAGCAGATTTCTCCATTGAACTAGTTTCTCATTTTATACATTTAAAACTTTACAATTTCTCTGTCACCTATGACTCCTCTATATTAGGAATGGCAAAGTCTGGGGAGCTTATTCATATCAATGGTTAAGATTTAATAGCTGTAACCTAGTTCCCATTGATTATAGGAACCTTTGAAGGTCAGCTTTCCCCAGCTTTTTAAAAACTTAGATATTCCAACTGACTGTGTGTATGTGTACATGTGCATGTATACATATGCATGCATGCATGTATATGTGAGCATGTGTATGTGTTCTAAAATTAAGTTCTAAGACATTACTATGTGTGACCCAAGGATTGTTGTACTCTAATGCTTCAGTCCTTTGTGGAGTATTACATCTGAATGCCTTCAGTAATTTAGACAGCAGGGAAGTTAGAAGAATGTGTTTTGATCTAAGAAACAAAATGGAGAGCTTGTTCAAACTGCTGAAGGAAGAAAAGTGATTGTTGCAAAGCCTAAGACATATGGACTTTGATAAGGGGTCTCCATTAAGCAAACAGCTATACAGAATATTGTCTTGTAGGTCAGGAGACATCTTGTTTCATAGTCCCATGGTTAAATGTATGAAACTATCAACTTAGAATGACTAGAGTCTCAAGATACTGAAGTATAATTGTAAATGTTTAATGATCAACATAAGATAAAAACTATTCACCCGAAACACTTGTGTTAGGATGACAGGGCCTATCTTCTTATAGATAAACATGCAAGGCAAGAAAGTGCGTTTATGAAGGCACCTTGTGAGTGTGAATGAGAGCATGGAACAAAGTTTCTCCACCTGTAAGTGTTGAACCATCCTTTCCCATGTCTGTGGGCTAAGGCTTGCTCTGCTGGATGTAGTGGATTTTCTGTCTGATCAACAGAATTGTTCACATATATTCATGATGCAGCCATGACTTAAAAAACACTATTCTAGGTTTGGGAGCAGTTTTTTAATCCTTTAGATGACAAAAGATACATACTTTATGTTTAAATTTTTGAATTCTTTTATTCAAGTAGTAACACCTGTAGCTGAAAAAGCAGAAGACTTAGAAAAATTAGGCTATTGGATCCTTCCCATACATTCTCGAGTCGTTCTTTATGGTACTTTCTTAATTATCAGTATTCACATATTTTCTATTATGTTCTTACAAATATAAAGATTTAGCTTGTAGCTACTAAGTTTTCTCTAATGTCCATTCCTTCCAACTTACTCTGCAGTTCTGCTACTACAGTCTTTAATTCAGAATACTAAATAGTATTCTTGTATCTTTTTCTACTGTGAATTCTGAATGAGAGTTTTACTTCCTGATTTATACAGCATAGCTACCATTTCTTCATACTTTTCTGTTGTGCTCATCTTTCCTCTAGCTCCTATTATTTATGTTTTATTTTTTACACTGCTAAGATTTGATAGTTATCCATTACATGGCACATAGAAGAAATTCATTCAACACAAGAATAATAGTGTCCACATTCTCTTGTGAACTGACCAGTAAGAAGAAAAGATGAAGGGTCTGGGGAGACGGATCAATGTTTAGGAGGACTTGTGGCTTTTGCAGAGACTCTGGATTCAGTTTCCAGAATTCTCCGGATATACTGCAACTTCTATAACTCCAGTTTCATGGGAATAGTAGTCTTCCTCTGGCTTCTGAGGGCACTAGGCATGCATATGAAACAATGCAGGCAAAATACATGCATGCAAAATACACACAGAAGATTATTTTTTAAAAAATTAGGAGATTAGACAAAGATAAATTTTTGTGCCCAAAGACTATAGCCTTTTGGAACGTGTGCATTTCTTTGCTCAGAAACTCTTAGAAAGATTCTTCAAAGTGTTCAATTTGAGATGTACTTAAGCAGTATTTTACATATGCATTGTGTTCTGCTTTGAGCACAAATGCAAAGGCCTGCTAGGTCAAGATAACCCACACTACTGTGTTTTTGGTTTCAGGTAGACAGTGTGATGTTATTATCAATTGAGCATGAATCGTCACTGATTTTAGCATAGCCATAAATAATTTCATGTCAACATGAAGCTAGAGAAATATATAATTCAGGTAATGGTTTACCTTTAACCTTGCAAAGTGTGAGATCTAACAAGAAGATCCACTCTGGTTCTGTCATTCACTCACCGAGTGCTATCTTTCTCCCTTTTGATTCAGTGCTTTGTCTTCCAGCTCCTATTGTCCATGTTGCTTGTTCTTACCAACAATCTCCCTTTTTTTTCTTGCTTCATTTGTAAACTGTGACTGAAGTTGACAAGGGAGGATGGATATCGAAATAAAGTTTGTTGTTGAGTGAGTCATGGGAACTCTAAATCCAAAAGCTAAAGCCATCATCTTACATTCAGCCCAGCATCTCCTGTGTCCCCATTTTAGGTCATCATGCTCCAGTGCCAAAAGGACAGAAAGCATCCCGGGGTCCTTCCTTTACTCTCCTTCTTCTGTCTGCTGTAAAGTCATTCTCTATTGGATCTCATAGAGAGGAGTGGCTTAGGGAAGTTTCTTCTGTCTTTGTGAATGCTACCTTGGTTTGGACTGAGCTATTCTAAACCTCTCACTGAGAAATTACTAATGTTTAACTGTGCAGGCCTAATTAGTCTTACTCTGAGAGAGAATGAACTTTCTTATATTCCAACTTGATTAAATAAGTTTTTGCTTATGTTGGTGTGTGTGTGTGTGTGTGTGTGTGTGTGTAAAGCCTCATTGCCTTTTCAGTTCATACATGGAAATGACTCAAATATCAGCCATATTTGTGGCTTTTCATTGTATCATTGTACAGAATTGCTTAACCCACCACGTCTCTGTCTTTATACTTATGCTAATCAGTTTTTCTAAATTGAACACAAAACTAAGTCATATGGTAAAAAGCGACATAAGTTGAACCCTCAGACTGGATTGCAAGCAATTCTTTTGGTCATATTCTTAATTAATTAATAATTTAGAGGGCCTGGTTGACCATGGGTATTTAAGAAATCATACAGAAAAGTCATGGGTGAAAAGTCAGTAAGAAACACTCCTCAATGATCTCTGTCTGTTTCTACTTCCAAGTTCCTGCTTTGATTTTGGTCAATATTTTAATCATATCAACAGAAAGAAAGCTAGGCAATACCTTTTGTTATCCATTAATTACAGCCTCAGATTCCTCAAGCTATGTAGCCATTGCTTGGAATTTTGGTATCTGGTAAATCTAATAGAAGCTTATTGTTCTAGAGGGTTGGAATCTGAGTAACAGCGAAGAGTGTTAGGATATTGATGCTCTGTCTATGGTAAGTTCTAGCCTGTCTTAGTTAGGATTTCAATTGCTGTGAAGAGACATCATGACCATAGCAATTTTTATAAAAGAAAACATTTAATTTGGATGGCTTACAGTTTCAAAGATTTAGTCCATTATCATCATAACAGGAAACATGGTGGCATGTCAGCAGACATGGTGCTGTAGAAGGAGAAGAGAGTTCTATGTTTTGATGTGCAGGCAATAGAAAATGACCTCAAAGCACACCCTCACAGTGATGCAGTTCTTCTAAGAAGATTAAGTCTTCTCAAACAAAGCTAAACCTCCAAATAGTGCCATTTTCTTTGGGGGTCATTTTATTTCAAACCACCACATAGTTAGATCCTCGACATAATTTTCAGAGTAATTTAATGATGCACAATTTAACTATTTAATATGCCTGCTTAAATAAACAATGCAATGTCAAACAACTGAATATGTCTGTATGGGCAAATTCATAATAAATCAGACTAGTTGGGAATATTGTCTGGCTGTAAAGCAAAAGGAAATCATGAAGTTCACAGGTAAGTGCATTAACCTAGAAAGATTATATTGTGTGAGGTAACCCAGACCCAGAAAGACACACGTCTCATGTTCTCTTTCAACTGTTTGATTTAACTCCCAAATCTTCAGATAAAAGTGTAGCTACCACCCCTCTTCAAAGAAACTTCTCTTTACAATAAATGGGATGATCACAGAAAACCACACACGGACATAGTATAGATATCTTCAACTCCAGTAGATAAATTTATGCCACAGCTCCTGCATTTACAGATTAGGAAACATTACAGAAAATGGGGTGAAAATATTTTAAAAGACCAGAATACCAGGAAACTTGTTATGAAACAGTCTCTCCTAGAAATAGAAGTGTCTGCATAACCAAGACCAGAATAATGGTAATATCAATAGACAGGCTAATGTAGAAGGGAGGAGACTTCATGTGGTCCCTCCAGTAGACAAGGAACTAAAAGCAAATAATGACTTTTGGGAGAGGGAAATTAACCTCTTACAGGGTTAAGTCCCCTGATTACCATATACACATATCTAACAAATGTGAATTCAGCAGGTTGTATTTATAAATCTGTATATGCATATACATATATGTAACAAATATAGTCAAAGAAAAAGAGGTTATCAACTTGAGAGTTGGGGAAGGTGCTAGATGGAGGACAGTGAGGAAAATGTGATGTAATTTTATTTTAATTAAAAATGAATGAAAATAAAAGAATAAAATTTAAAATATGCTTTCAAATTAAATGTGTGTGATGAGCCAAGTTTTAGGCACCAAGTCTGTCCCTTTAAGTGGAGCAAGACTGTACTGTTGCAGGTCCACACTACTAGGCTCAGAAATGCTGAATTTTAGCAGCATTAGTCAGCAGCTTGTGAAGATAATTAAGAAATTAGAAAACAAACTTCCCATTCAAAAAGTTTGTGTTGTGAATGAGTTTCAAGATAAGATTTCAAATATCATTTGGAGAGAAAAATAAAATAAGTTGTTATATTTAAATTTAAAACCGGAAACAAATTTATCACAATGTACTGTTTGAAAATACCCATAAATAAATTTATACCACAGCTCCTGCATTTATCATTATTTAGCCTCCCATAAATGCAAAAAATTACTTATTTGACATTCATGTGTTAAGAAATTAATGCTTATATTAAAAAAATTTCTTAGCCACATTTCAATTCCTAAAAACCATATATAATGGCGTATAGCTTGAAGGAGGCTTCAAAATTGTTAAAATATTGTTTATTTTTGAATTTTTAAGAACAAAGTGTTCAGAATGTTCAAAATAGAAATTATAAGAAAGTTGTTGTCTAATTTATTTATTATTTTAAGAGGAAGAATCTATACTGTTCTGTCCAATAATCATGTAAATATGTTCAAAGAATTGGGTGAGGACTCTATGATTGAAGATATGTCCTTTGAGCAGACAGGCAGCAGGGAATGCTGGCATCTATCCTGGGCACTAGGAGCTCACAGTGACTAAGATATCATGTCCATAGGAATACACAATCTATTGGGTAAAGATGTGACAACATCTCTCTCTCTCTCACCCCCCCCCCCCCACCTCTCTTCTTGAGAAGCCATCCTTCTGAGAAGAGAAAGGAGTCTAAGTGCTTCTTTCCTCTGCCACATATAATGCAAAGAATGTTCCTTTTATATACTGGCTTCGGAGTAATTCTTTCTACAAATACAAGAATATAGACTATTTTTACAGAGAAATTTCTTTTAAAATTTCTGTCTTCCAACTCAGGTAAGATGCAGATGATGACTATAATACAAGACTGTGTTCAAAGCAGTTTCTTTTTGGTCTGATACTATGTTGTATGGCCTGAGTATGCTGTTCACTCAGTTCATGGCGAGTTCCTTATCAACACTGTATTCTTCTCTGAATTATCATACTCAGAACCTTCATGGTACAATTCCATCACTTATGAATTACTTTAGCGCTTGCTCTTAGCTCTAATTGTCTAGTAAGCATCTCTGAAACTTCCTTTCTGCCACTGGCAAAGGAGAACTGGATTCCTCATATTAAACAAATCATTTTCCCCCTTAAAAAGCACTCAAATTGGCATAGCATATGTTGATTCTGGTTATCTTTACACTTTTAAATACCTAAAAAATTAAGTAGCTAAAATATGCAAAGACAATGGAGAAGTGAGTTAGGGCATGTTTGTGTCTTCTTTTTATTCGTTCACAGCTAGCTTGTTGCTTGAAGGTTTCTTTATAGGTTTCTCTCTGAATACCACATCTCCCCTTTGTGCTAGAACTGCCAGGGAAAGTTCTTCCCCCTTTCCATGGATTCTGTGTAAAAGTATCAGTGCAGACCTGGCTGAACTGAGCCACTAGGCCCTACTGGCTGACTGAAATCACTCCCGTGGGATTTATAGTCAAGAGAGAAATAAGTTCTCTCCCCCAGGCTCTGCTAGAGTGAGACGAGGTGAGCCTGGGTAATTGCATGCTGTTCTTTGTCACCAGTTCATCTGCTCAGTTTTTGTCTATGTGACAGGATAGATGATTTATACAAGCTCATGGTAATATTCTTAGAGTGTCAAGGAGTCTATCTCCATGAGAGGAATGTTCTAGAATAACTTTACTTAGGAGAAAGCTAGTTTTTACAAAGTAGAGAATTTCTGTCTCTGGGGGTTTTCAGAATTATAATTTTCTCATTTCCAAGCATTGCAATATCTTGTTACTGCAGAGTAAGTTTAGAACTAAAGTTGCTGGCATATTTCTCTTCCCACCAAGCAGCAAAAGTTCTGTAGTTGAGATAAAACACCAAACATTTTTTATTTGTGATAATTGTTGTACTCAGAACCCCCAACAAGACCACGTTGTAGACTTCCAAATGCAAATACAAAGATTTCCGAGCCCAGGTAAGGGCTACTTTCTGCACTCTCCTAAGGGGAAATCACAAGCAGGGAATTGTATGACTTGGCATTCTAGGATTTGGTAAGGGAACATAGAGTGAGGTAATCTTTTGAAACTATTTGTCACTCTATAGTTGCTAAATTGCTAGCAGTTAAAGAATGTTGATGGGATTAATGGCAAGATATAGGATATCTGCAGACACATCTGGCTCTTGCTAAATTTTACTGTCATGCTTCCTGTTTGACTGTGTCTGGGATGTTTGCTTTGACTTCTTCTGTCACAGCACATTTTTGGGGCTTGAATTCAGCTCTGGGTCACCTTATGGAGGCCTGTTCTCAAGATGGTGTTGGTTATGCTCTTTTAATTATATCTTAAATGTACACACACACACACACACACACACACACACACACACACACACACAAGTTCTCTCTGAAACCTAAAAAATATTCTTTATTAAAAATATGCTTTCTATATCTCCTGCTGACCTGTGCTGGTAGCATGGGTCTATGCTGCACATCTCTGAAGTTGAGAGGAATGAAGCGAGGATCTGACTGAACTGTTTAGTTGTGTTTTCTCTCTGTTACCCGTTCCATGAGAATATGAATTACCACTCTGAGTCTCAGATTCAGGCTTCCTCATTCCTATGGGTGAGTTTCTACCTTTCCAACCATCATGCACTCGATAGACTCTTCATAACACAGACGGTGGGAAGTACAAATTGGAATTAAGGATCAGATTGAAGTTACCTCCTATCCAGGTGAACCACAGGCTAAGAAAGAATGATGAATATTTAGGTCCTTATTGTACAACTTAACTATGTCCCACCTCTCTTAGTTCTTAAAGGAAGGTACTATGGCTGGCATGGCATGGAATGTACCAGCTTGGACCTAGGAATCTTGCCTAGGAATAATAAGGGAAAGTAGGGTCAAAGACATGGACACATGTACAGGAAAACTGAAGTCCAATTGAAATGTGTTCACTCTAGCGAAGCTGCATCTTCCTTAAGACGTCACTCACTCAAGGCTTCATCTGCTCCCCACAGAAACATATTTGTTGATAAAAGGTATGATTTTAGCCAAAAGCATTGTTTTGTAAAATTAAGAGTGAAGTAAAACTTTTGGCTTATGTGATTTGAGCTTACCACTTACCTAGTCATTGATTACCTCTCTGCTTCCACAATGGTAGATTAACTTTTTCAGTACAACAAACCCTGGGACACAAATCCTGAGCTCGTACCTCACTTTCTGGAATTGTAACATCTCTGAAGTAATTGTCCATCACTAAGAGAAATAAACACTGAAAGCCATAAAATAAGTTTTAAATCTTAGTTCATGTCAGCAGGTTTCAGATTAATGCAGGAATGCTGGAGTCAAAAATCACAAATGCTTTGCTATGTCACATGAACTAGACTAAGAGCCTGTAACATTTTTTTATTGATGAAGAAGATTTTATCAATTAAGTTTACTAATGCAAGAATAGTTATGCTTCTATTTCAGCAATAATTCAACTAGCAGTAAGTTTATGTATCATGTTTTCATTTGGAAATTAAAATATTACAATGTATAAAAGTGTTTATGAGTCATATACCGGAGACTGCAGTGTAGGTCTTTATTAATATTTACTTATGAAAGAACAAGAGACAGGTTCAAAAGTGAAGATACCAAGTTTAAGTAAAGGAAAGGCCAAGTCTTTTCTGTAAAATTGAGAGGTTCTCATAAATGATATAAAGGAAGAAATTCTAAACATTTAAACTGCATGAATACTTTTAGTAAAGAAGTAGAAATTATACATATTTATAGGACACATGTTATATTTGGATATCTGTGTACATGTGATGATCAAATCATGTTTATTGGATCGCTATCACCCTAGAAAAATTTTTAATCTTTGCATAGGTAATCTTCAGACCTCTCTGTGGGCTGTTTAAAATGTTTAATCAGTTTTACCAGTCATGTTGCTTCTAGATTAGGAGTTTTCCTCCTAGGCACCTTAACTTCATGTTGATATGCACACCCTCTTACAATCTTCTCCTTCACACTTTACCCATACTCTGATGACTATGTATATTTTTAAGAGAAGTAACAAATCTTATCTTTGTAATCCAAACAATAAAATGAAGTTATTGTTACTAAAAACTGTGGTGCACATTTTAAAAGTATTTACATGTTATTAAAATGTAAGGCCATGCAAAGTCATTGATATGACTTGTGGTATAAATGCACACCAAGGGAGCACCCAGGGTTCCAGGGAGCAAAAAAGAACTGCAGAGACTAACATTAGTTGTTCTAACCAACACCATTAATTGCTCGTGAAAAAACTACTTTAGGATTGTAATTATCATCATGTTCATACACATTGAGATCATAAAATATAATTTTTTTAGCTCTTTAGACAATCATACATTGAAGCATTTTGAGTTGCCTATGGAGATTTATTGGATACACAAAATGCACTTAAATACAAACAAATGCCATGACAATTTTATTTTTATATAAGATGTTTACAATGGTAAGAAAAAACACAATAGTTTTTAAGTTCCCTGTCTTTTTTTCTGAAGTATAATTATCTCTGAGATTAAATATGTATTATTTAAGCAAATCAGCTTTAGTGTTTGCATCCTGAGGAGAGAAAGTATGAAACAAAAAACTCTAAATAGTCCATTAACCATACTGATAAATTTCACACTTGTGAGATAATCTAACAATTTCATAGGCAATCAAAATATTAAAGAAATTTATATGCTATGACTTTTGAAGTTTGGACATGCTTTTTATAAGGAGATAAATATAACATTTTTTTTTTCCCAGTGAGTTTGTAACCTTTCCAAAACTTTTTGGAATTCTATGTCAGGTTTTACATTTGCCAATTTCTGAGCATTGTGAGAGAGCCCTCATTACACCATCTTTGTCTAAGGAATGTACTTCTGCAGGAGGGACTAGATTCCTTTGTTTACTCACTCTGAATTCCATTTCTAGTAAGGGGGCTAACATGGCCTTAAAGATAAAAATGGACATCTGATTCCCTGTGTCAGATGCTGAGATAATTTCATATAGTTTCTACCCAAAGAGATGAAGTAAAACTATATTGTGTGCACATGCTACATTTTTTGTCCATTCCTCTGTTAAGCAACAGTTGGGCTGATTCCAACACTTGTCTGTTGTGAACAGTGGGGCTGTAATATAGATGGACAGGTTTCTCTGCCACATGTTGACTCAGCATGCTTTGGGTATATAACCCAAAGCATACAGTTGGGTCATCTTGTGTTTCTATTTTCATTTTTTTCCAAAAGCCCTCATAGTGTCTATATACTTTTATGTTCCTACTAACCACACTGACAAGTTCCTTTTTCTCCACATCTTTATTGACTGCTTCCTTAAAGGTAATCACTCTGGGTTGAGGCAAACGTAGTTTCAATTTAAGTTTCCCTGATGGCTAACACTTTTGAGAATCATATTATGTCGTTTGTTGGAAATTAATGAAACAATAGATCATATTAAATTAAACAAATGAAAGTCTGAAAGACAAACATTACATATTTTCTCTTGTTTGTAGATGCTGGAATCTTTTGTAGATAGATTAAAAAAGTTTTAGTTTTCAAAGGAGATGAGTAAACTGGCATGAAATCTACCCAGAACAGGCATATCAACATCTTTTCATGGAGGAGAGAAAACTCCTCAGAATATCTCCCCAAGAACTTATTTTCAGATAATGTAGGTAGAGAAGAGGGACTCATGAAGTCTCACACCTTACTAAATATCTACAAGTATTTAACAATAGTCCGGGGAAGCCTTCAGTGCTAAAAGAAATGTTAAGAACTCCTTGCTCCTATACACAGCTCCCCACCTAGGGTCTTAAGCAATCCTTATGAAACATAATGGTCATGTAAAAAAGAAAACATAACAAGTATCCATGGAAGTAGAAGGGGGCTTTGTGGGAAAAGGAAGAGAACCAGTGGGAATGAGAGAGAAGAACTGAGTGACAATAAGAAATAAAGATGATAAAAGTACACATTTATATTTATAAACATGCCACCATGATAAGACAGAAGCAGGGCACCTTGAGAAAGGAAAAATACTAATGAGGGAAAGGAATAGAGTTTTTAGAATAGGAATGAGACAAAGAAGTGTATGGGGAATATACATATATGTTGAAAAGACGTTTTAGAGAACCCAACGCTCTTCACCCTCAACAACAATCTCCAAGGTTATTAGTATGTTGAATTTGATGGGCTACTGAGAAAAGAGAATGCTTATGTCTGAGTGTTTGAAAGACAGACACTTAACATTTGTTTTTAGTCTATAAAATATGAGAATAAGTATAATCTAAGATTTATCTCTAAATGGAAAAGTAGTGTCCATTTGAATGAGAAGGGAAAGAACAAGTTTCAGTGAGCATAGAAAACTTTTAGTCTGTCTTGTTATTTACATATCCATATAAATATAAAATTGGAATAGCTTAGTGCAATCTTCAGAAGGTTTATGGTATTTTGCTATATGACAGCTGTGGCTAAAGGTCACTTCAGAAGGACATAGATGTTCAACATAGATGTTCAGCTTCCAGAAACAGAAAGAAAGGGTTCCCTATGGAAAGTTATGTATAGACCAGTAGTGACTTAAACTATAATGTCATTTTCTTACTTACTATGGGGGTTTGAAAGAAAATGGCCCACAAAGGGAACGTCACTGATGGGAGGTGTGAACTCGTTGGAGTAGATGTGGTCCTGTTGGAGGAAGTATGTTCCTGCAGAGACAGGCTTTGAGGTCTCATAAAAGCTCAAGTGAGTCAGTCTACTTCCTGTTGCCTGCATATCAACATGTAGCAACTACCTTTCCAGAACCACATCTGCCTGCATGCCACCATGTTTCACCATGATGAAAGTGGACTGAACCTCTGAACTGTAAGCCAGCCACCACATTTAAATGTTTTCTTTGTAAGAGTCGTTGCTGCTGTGGTATCTCTGGTATTTTTTCACAGCAAAGAAAACCTTAACTAAGACGTGTGTGTGTGTGTGTGTGTGTGTGTGTGTGTGTGTGTGTGTGTTATAAGTGTGTGCCATGGCATGTTTGTGGTGGTCAGAGGACAACTTGCAGAAGTGGGTGCTCTCCTTCCACCAAGTGGGTCACAAGTATGGATGCAAGCTTGGTATCAGGCTGTTACTACACTGAGCAAGCTGATTCCTGTGGTGACTTTTCCTATTAGCTGGTTTTTTTCCATTTTCTTTCTTTGCAAAGTCAGAATTAAGCAGTTATTCCCATAACTGAGAATGTTGCAGTAGTTCATCCTGAAGTGTGAGATTTCAGGTTTTGTATTTTCTCAGCCATTTGCACTATAAGGTTATTGTATTTAGTTTATAATAATAAGAAAGATAATTTCCATTAAAATAAAATACAATTGGTGAAATATTTATGAAGAGAGTTGGTTTGACTTTTTAATAAAATATTCCTGTAATGAGTCATTAGAATTTTTAGACAGAATATGTCTTGACATGCTTCAGTTGAAGAGCTGTCTTTTGAGTCAGGCCATGTATTCATGAGGCTCTTCTATGAGTTAACCTAAATAAGCTGAGAAATTATTCAGACTAAAGGAAAGTTAAGAACCAAATTATGGAGAAGAATCAGAAATAGAAATGTCAGGCATACCCCTGGGCTCTTTTTTATTCTTCTTTTAAATTTACCAATTGACTAAAGTAGTAAATTGGTGATGTTTCCTCAGGCCTTGGGAAAACATGAGCATTTGATGCTGACTGTAACATCCCTGGATGTTATAGAAGGACACCAGATCCAGGTGATTGGTGTACATTATTTGAGCTCTGGTGCTGCATCCCTCATGTAAGACTTGGCCAATACAAATCTAGAAGTAGCTCCTCTGGGAAGAAGAGCTAGTCAGAGGTCCTGGGGAGCACCATGACTGGAAATTCATAGATGCAAGGAATAGTTTCATACCCTACTCGAGCCATAACTGTCCAAAGTATGGAGTCATCTGTGTAAAACTTGTTTTAGCCCAACAAATGCATTTAAGAGTATAATCACAGAGCTTCCATGCTACTGTGGATCTCTGTTCAGAGTGGCCCACAGTAGCTTTTTCCTTCCATTATATAGTTGTTATGGGGAAGCTTGTTACGATTGATTATTAGTTCTTATCTCTGCTGTGACCAGTGAGTGTCGTCGTGCAATCAGAAAAACGCATATCCTGGATATTTTTTTAGTTTTGAAACAAATATAGTTGCTTACTTTGCATTACTGAGACAAAGTTTCACTCTGTAGCCCATGCTGGTTTAGAATGGAAATTTTAAATGTTAGATTTTTTTATGTATGTGTGTATAAATTGTTTCTTTAATTTTAAAAACTTTCACTTAGCTCATTTTTGTATAAATGGTATTTTTAGAGAATAACTAGAATAAGTAATATCTTTTAATTTAATTTTTTTCCATACCTACCACTGCTCCCCCTCCCTTCCATTTTCCCAGTCCCTCCCAGTCTTCCCTCAGGCTCCCTCCACCCCATCCCCCCATCCATTCCCCAAGGGGGGCAAGGAGTCGCAGGGTAGGTCAGCTCAGTCTGACATATCCAGGTGAGGTAGATCCAAGTCCCTCATCCCAGTATTAAGGCTGTGTTAAGTGTTCCTCTGTAGGGAATGGGCTGTGAGACATCAGTTCATACACAGGAACATAGTCTGATCCTACTTCAAGAGGTTTCACAAACTGCCCACGATTTTTGATAGTCATCTACTTTTGGAGGGTTTGGTTCTTTTCCATATAGTTTCCTCAGTAGTTGTTTCTTATTCAATGAGCTCCCAATAGCTTAGGTCAGCATCTCTGTGGGTCTCCTCCTCAGGATCCCCTTTGCTCATATACTCTCTCCTTTCTCTCTTCAGCTGTACCTGGCACTTAGCTATGGTTCTCTGCTTCTGTCTCTATCCATTGATGGATGGAGGTTCTATAATGACAATTGGGGTGGTCATTTATTTCATTATAGGGGAAGTCCTGTTTAGGCACCCTTTCTACTATTGCTTGGAGTCCTAGCCAAGGACATTTTAAATTTTTGATCCTACTTGGTAAAGGCTTTTTATTTTTGAATGGGCAAGAAAAAAAAACACATTAACATCTCTAAATTAAAATTGAATTAAAATATTTTGCATGGATTGTTTTCCCAACTAAAGATACCACATTGAGTATGCAAATGAGAATTTTTAGTTGTAAGTTTTATGAGTATACTTTTGGCAATGTAGAATCTAGAGTCAGCAAAGGGTAGCATACAAATGACAATATTATTAAATAAATTTTGTAGTATCAGTTTTAATTTAGACACATAGATAACACCTGGTCAGGCTTTTGTTTGTGTAAAAATATCAACGGATAAATCAGTGACAACTAGATATTAACTGAGCCCCAGAGGACAACTAGAGAACCAGAAAGCAGAGAAAATCTTTCTTTAAAAGAATTAAAACTGCCCACCATGAAAATGTTATTTTTTTTATCTGTGAGAGTATCACTGATAAAAATGTTTAAATGCCCCAAAGTAAATGTTACACACGGTGGTCTATAAGTTGTGCAGAAAAACTTTCAGGGTTTATCACACATTTATCTTTGTATCTGTTCTGGGTTGTCTTAGTTTTTTCTCTTACTTTATTTTATTTTTAAAATCTATTCTTCAACTTTCTTCATCCCAGGTCTCCCTTTAATTTATTTTTCGTGCCAAGGTAAGAAGTTTAGAAATTCCCTGGACTGGAGGTGATGATGGAGAACATGAAAACTCATGTAGAGGGCAATAGTTATTTGCAATTGTGAGACATGTGACAGGAGATCCCCAAAGTTTCCTCTAATCTGTGCTTTTGTTATGCTGGATATTTTTTAAAAATAGACCTACTCCTTCTCCTCATCTTCCAGTTTTGCCTTTAACATGTTGCTTGTTCCAGCACTTTAGAGGAGAGAGTTTCCAGTATGGAGATGAGGAACGTTTAGAAGACACCCTGGGTGCCAAAATGAAGTTAGTGGGTGGAGGAAAAAATCATTCAATCATCTCAACAGCTGGTTTTTTGATGTTCTAGTCATTGTGCATAGACAAGAGCAGGGGCTTCCATGATGCCTGAGGCTCAGAATTGGTAGAATGTGAGATGTTCCCGATTAAAGGTACTGAAATATGTTTTAAAACAGAATATTATGACAGACACTAAAGACTCATAAGTTCCTCTGTAGAACAAACAATGAATATGTTTGCTTCTGTGGTTTTGTCATTTATCATAAGGCATAAATCTACAACTATGAATTTTTTATTGCTTAATACCTATTTATTTTCTCAATATGTTCATCATCTTTAATAGAAAAATAAAACTTAAGAAAATAAAAGTGAATTCACAGAAAATATTATAATCTGAATTTCAAAAAAAAAAATCAGTTAAGATTGTGTAACTTTGCCATAATGTTTATCTATCTTTACATTCCCCAATGGGGTTGTGTTGATTTTTCCCATCAAATAAAGAAAATTATTAGATATAGACACACTAAACAAGCATTTGTATCTACTCAAAGTCAGGATTCTTCTTAAGAGAATTGAACATAAAGACAAAGATTTGTAACATGGTGTTTCAGAAGATTAATTTACATAGTACAATTTTCTTATATTTGTTTATGCCCTTTTATTTCCAATTTTAAGTGTATGTAAATAGTAGTTTTTATTGTGTTTATTTTATTTCCAGAGTAGATCAACAAATATGTAAATGATGATGACTTTATAGCAATGTCTCAAGAATAAGCATCAATCAAAAAGGAAAATAAAATCAAATTTAAACAGTAGTTAATTCTAGAAAAGTTTCAACATTTTCTCCCAAAGCATACAATCAAACACATCTGAAACTCCAGTCTGCCAAATACAAAAATATCTGACTGTCTTATGATATTGCTATAACAATAATCTATGTTTAAGTTAGACAGTAAAACTGAAAGTTCAAGGTTATTTTTCTAGAGTAAGTTCAAGATGAGTCTGGGTAATTCAGTAAGACACTGTCTCAAAATCAAGGTAAAAAAAGGGCTGAAAATAGATGCTTCAGCAGTGAAGTGTTTGCAGAGCACCCATTCAGTACCAAGGGAAAGACACATTGTTCAAAGCTTCATCCAAACACACTCCAGTTGTCTACATGAAAACTAGCTAGGAGGCAGAGAAAAAGCCTAAGATGGTTTTTGCAACTGTAGAAATGGCACCATCAAAAGTACTGCAGCACACACGAGCAGACTTTCTCCATCCCTCAATACAGATTTAAAAACAAAATGTTAATTAAAATGTTAATTGATAATGATATTAGAAATGTTGATAAATGTGCCCCATTAGGGATTGTTACAAGTTGCTTAAAAGCTATTGGAAATCATCAACCAAAACAGTCAATATGTAGAACGCAAAAAAGTTTTTGACTTTTGAGCATTCTTAGCAAGCTGTAATTACTGAACAGAAACTTTATAAGCAGAAAAACTTGGTTTGTAAAGTCAAGGGTAAAAATCAACCAATAAATAATAAACACATAGGAAGCAGATGGGGTAATTTTTAAACGTTAGAAATTTGTTTCTTATAGCTGTAGAACTTGGCAGCACTTGGTAGAAGATGTCAGTGATAGCTTTGAAGGCAGCTCTCTTAAAGGATTGTCCTTTATAGATGAGAAGTGACAAGGAATAAGTTGTTTGCCTTTTTGTAAGAACACTTTCCAGCATAACATTATCAGTCCATTTAGGACATGCACAGGCTCCCCAGAGTCTAGTAGTCTTTTTCACTCATAATACTATTGTGATGGAAATTAAGCCACACCATAACTTTGGGCAGGAACAAGCTGTCACAGAACAGTGGTCCTATCTAAATGAAATCTGGAAAATCTGTGCTTTTCTAGTAAGTAACTAAATTTGGTTTTGCTTTATAAACTGAATGAACATTTTAGAAAATTTATTAAATATAATTGCTGAAAGATACATGGAGTAGAATAAAACATAAAATTTGGGGACTGATAGATTTACACGTTTTTAAATAAAACCACATTTAAAAATGCTTATGTTATGTAAAATTTTAAAGAACTTACCAAGCACATTGTTACTTACTGAATTTTTTTTCACATTAAAAATATGGCATGCCTGGCCAGGTGCCAGGTGGTGGTGTTACACTCCTTTAAACCCAGAACTCAGAAGGCAGAGGCAGAGGCAGAGGCAGAGGCAGAGGCAGGCAGATCTCTGTGAGTTCAAGTCCAGGGTGGTCTACATACTGAGTTTCAGAATAGTCAGGAAAGTTAAAAAGATAAATCCTGTCTCAAAATCCAAAACCAAATCCAAAAATGACATACCAACATGTGTGGTGGCACACACATTTAAGTTTGGCACTTGAGAGGCAGAAGGAGACAGATCTCTGTGAGTTCAAGGTCAGCCTAGTACATAGATAGTTCCAGGATAGCAAGGCCTATATAGTCAGATCCTGTGTGACATGGTGTTGTTATGTGTTGACAAAACAACATAAGAACAAAATGACATAATAAGACAAGTCAATTGAAAATCAACAATTGTATCATAATTCAATTCTGATCAGGACTATGATTAAATGTATTAAAATACTAGAATAGTAAGGTCTTGCTTATGATTGCATTCTTCTACAATGTACCTACAACATGATATTGGAGATTAGGAATCTGGTCAAAAAATATAGATGTATGAAAAACTAACACTGTCCTCTTAATTTCTTATAATCAGTGTGTATATACTACACTTCTGTATGCATAAACTCAATATAGATTTGTAGTGTTATGATTTTTATGTCTAAATCCAGTTTTATTTGTTTGTTTGTTTGTTTATTTATTTATTTATTTATTTATTTATCTATTTGCAAATAAAGCCATTAGTTTTCTGAGTGGAACTATTGTTTCTTAAAAGTACCATTAGCCTTTTAATAATAACATTGTAGGTATACCAAGAAAAAAATCAATATGAAGGTAGACGTGTGTGTGTGTGTGTGTGTGTGTGTGTGTGTGTATTGTAAACATGTGTTTTATAATTTAGTTATTTTATGCCTCTTTACCCTTAAAATGTTCTACATTGAGCATTATATAGTTAGTTGTAACCTGTTGAAAGAGGCACAGCCTGGAATACTGTGATGCTTTTCTTACAGAACGTTTTAAATTCTTTGCAATTATTGTAACCTTATTACTACAAACATTTTACAATCAAGCATCTATTTTGCCAAATCCATTTTTATTGAACTACATGTACAGAGAGTATCATTTTTCTATCATCATCTCCAGCCTTTAGTCCTTGAACACATTTCTCCAATTAAAATGTGGGAGATGACAATAAAAGCTGTAAGCTACAAAGCAGTAATCCTCTATTTCATTTTTAAATACTCTAGAGGCTCAAAATGAAGATGGGGCAGTAATTTCCCCTTAGTATGTAAAGTAAAACGTGATGTTAGACTGTAGTAATATGTGACCCTCAGAGGAAGCTGGACTTGTTAAAGGTGATGCCATTAGGATTAAATGAAATGCCACTGATAGCAGGTTTGGGTCTGGAATAAATATCCTAGATTTCCGTTTACAGCCATTTAATCTCATGCCCTATTATGCCAAAGCTATGAAACAGCAAGACAGGAAGTGACATAGGGATGGTGAATGCATTAGGTAAATAACCATAAGTTATGTGTCTTCAGGAGAAGAGCCAGGTTTTTTCCTGTGTTCACTACCTGCTTTAAAACACGGCAGATGATACAACTACCTGGGAACGATGATCTGCCAATAGTTTCCCAAACAAAGGACGACAGCCAACCTACTATTCATAGATTGCACGTACAATCTGACGGTTGAAGGGTATTTTCCCCATGATACCTTTTGTACATTGATAGTAGGTCAAACATGGCACATTGCAAAAGGAAAACAAACTGGCAGGTGGTGACAAATGCTATGTTGAGTATTTAGTGACCTAACACTGAGAAGCCATGGGCAAACACATAAAACTCAGAGGAAATAGTTTAAACGTTTTCCATTGATTGTTTAATTTTTTAAAAAGTCTAACATATCTGAAAAACTTACAGGGTTATTCCCCAAGGCTTGGACTGTTTCATTTATTGACGTGCTAAAGGTGAACATGAATCACTAGGAAAAGGTTAAATTATTTACAAGATCTTCATAATATATAGAAGGGAATATGTAAAAGTCATGGTATAGATCTGCTCATGAAAGTGGCATCTATTTCCTAGCTGAAACAAACTTATTTATTTTGAAACCTTCATAATGTCTTGGTACCAAATACATGTGGCATTATTTAAAATATAGTGTATGAAAACATTAGTCATAAAGAAGCAGCTTACTGTTGAGGAAACAGATACAAGATGGCATCAAACTTTTGTCTTAAAAACACACACACACACACCCTTCAAAAGAAGGGATTCAGAGCATGATTAATCCATTGATTTCACAAATATCTGTTAAGTACATAATCATTTGTTGAACATATTTTTATGTTTTCTTATTTGCAAGAATCTCAACCTGCCAATTGTTAGCATTATAGATTTGTACCACCAAGTCAAGCTTTCAGATTGACTTTAAATCAACATACAAAATATACTCTCTTAGCTGGCCATGTCTAGATAGATTGTTTCATTTTTTTTCTGATATCAAATAACTTGTGTAATTATATTTAGAAATTGAGATGAAGTTATGATGTCATGATTTATTTTAAAGATATGGGGCACTTGGCAAGGATGTCAGACAGGCCTTTTTGTTTTTTAAAAGAGGAGACCCGAGACCTATAATATAGCTAGAGTGATGTTGTGATGCTTTTTGAAAGCACCTAGAAGAGAGACAGCGGAGACATAATACTAGCATTGGGTCCTAGACGCCAACACTGCTACTGACCAACCTCACTGTCCAAAATGTTTTATCAAGTGTCTGTCTTCAAATGACTTGAGCCTGGAAAAAAGCCCTTCATTTTATCAGACCGACACCCCCTGAAATGTCAAATACCTGAAACTAGGATAATTTCAGTCTCTTCTTTTAGTGTCTCGACAAAAAGGACATGAAGATTTGCTGTTGAGCAATACCTCATTTATGAGTTGCTTGTTATATGTCCTGGCAGGTTTGTCAGTGATTAAAAGCATCATCTCCACTCTTCCAACTTTATCAGACAAGTACTAGTGAGTGGCTAAAACAAAATCACTTTGATTTTCTAATGTCATATTGTTTTTGATGCTAAAACTTTCTATCAATTAATGGGCTGAAATTCAGTATAGCCCTTAAACAAAGGACATAAAAATATGACAGGTATTTATATGTAAAAGTTAAGTGGTGGAAAATGGAATTGCACTATTTAATAAATTGTAATTCAGGCAATGAGAGAGGAAAGAGATTCATCAACTCACAGAGAGTATATTTTGTATGTTTAATTCATACTTTCCTGAACAGTCTCAAGTCATTAAATATGTAAACTGTTCTCTTTTGCAAGGACTTTAAAGTTATCAAATCAAACAGTTTGAAAAATAGTAAAGGACAAATTACAAATGGCAAATTATTGAAGTCATTCTTTTCAACGTTTTCCCTTGTCTATTCTCATTTCCAAGTCTTAACCCCATTATTATTATTCTCAGCTGGATTTTTGTAGACAACATACAGCTCCCATTACAAACCCCACAGGCTTTTAGCATAGATTAACTACAGTACATGTTTCATCTGATGCAGATTTTTAGTTGCCTACAAGTTATGTAATTTAAACTATACCTATGCATTTCACATCCACTTATACTGATAAATTTGTTGGACTAGAGTTGTTATGAACCTAAAGATATTTGCACAGTAACCATGATCAGTTATGTTACTCTGCTGTATAGTAAATAAAGCCAAACCTACATTTAAAAAAAAATTTTAAAGCCACAGAACTATCCAAATGAGTGAAGATGTCCTGTGTGTATGTCAACATTCTTATTCTCAGTTTTCTCTTGACTTGAGGCTGACAGTTCTGTTATTGCACTTCAGACCTTCCTGATAATATCTTGTTATCATGGCTGGGTAACTATCTCGCTCGTTACTAGTTTATTTTTTAGTCAAATGTAATTTAATGTATATATTCCATTTTTATTTATATCTTTAGACATACAAATTCTCTGTTGAGAGCCCAGCAAGAGTAGAATGAGAACAGGTTACGGAATGCTTTTAGGCATGTCCAGCCTGTGGCCTTTGTGCTGTTGAGTGTGACCTAAAATATGTGTAGATGACAACATCATGTTGAAATATTAAAAGGTTAAACCTATATTATGCTAGTTAGGTTAGCTGTCAACTTAACACACCCTAGAATTACCTAGGAAGATCAAACTGTCCTATTGTCATGTCAATAGGGATTGTCTTGATTGTTAATGGAGGTATGAAGACCTCCCCGAATGTACACAGAACCACCTCATGAAGCTTACTGTAGTCTAGATGAGAGTGAAGGAACTTCAGGCAAACAGTGTTGGTTCATTCATTTCTTCCTGCTTTTGATTGTGACTGATGTTTGAGTTCCTGCTTTGACTCACACAAAATGATATACTATACCCTGGACTTGTAAATTGAACAAATCCTTTCTTCCCCAAGTTGCATTTTAAGGTATTTTGATGTGAGAATGTCTTTCTGTATGTGGTGAATATCATTTTTTTAAATAAAGGAACTGTTTTGGCCCTTGGTGAGCACCACAGAAGAAGTAGGTGGGGAATCAATCATAGGTAGGAGAAGGAGAGCAGAGTCAGAGAGAGATCAAATCAGCCTCCCAAGATGCAACATGTAGGGAACACACATGAGCCATCGACCACATGGCAGGACAAAATAATGAGAATGGGTTGAGTTAAGATGGGAGAGCTATCAGGCAATGTGCCTAAGCCATAGGCTGAACAGCATGAAATTAATATAAGCTTCTGAGTCATTTTGGGGGAAGGCAAAGCAGCAACATGCAGGTAGGTCCTTTGGGACTGCAGGTCCGTGGGTCTGGATCTCTGGCAGGGGCCTAGAAATCAATTCATTACAGTATTTTGTTGTATGAGATTTCTTGCCTGGTCTTTCGGTTTGGTCTCGTGGCCCAGACTTTCTGGACTACAATCCCCACTGAAATACATACACTTCTATTAATTGTAGGCTGATTGATCTGGGGCCCAGACATACAACTTGCTAGCTCTTGCAGTTAATCTAATCCATGATTCTTATCTTGCTTAGCCATGTGGCTCAGTACCTCTGCATCTTCTGGCTTCTATGTGACATTCCTGCCTTGTTCTTGATCTCAGAGTTTTCTTAGTCTGATAGCTCTACCCACACTTCCTGTCTGCCTTCAGCCAATCAGCATTTTTACTAAACCAGTAGGTTTTATTAAACCAATTATTTACAATGTAACAACATAATTCCACTACCATATTTTATAACAGAAACAGAAATGAAACTAAGATACTGTCTTAGTTAGGGATCTATTGCTATGAAGAGACTCCACGACATAGCAACTTTTAAAGGAAACATTTAACTGGGTGGCTCACTTACAGTTTTAGAGGTTCAATCCATTATCATCATGTTGGGGAGCATGGTGACATACAGGCAGACATAGTGCCAGAGCTGAGAATACTACATTTTGCAGGCGACAGGAAGTAGACTGACTATTAGACTACAGGAAGTTTGAGCAAGAGATCTCAAAGCCTGCCCACACAGTGACATACTTCCTTTAATTAGGTCCTACCTCCTAATAGTGCCACTACTTTGGAACTCATTTTCTTTCAAAGCACCACAGATACCTCTGCAAGACAGTGTGACAATAGTTCATTTTATATTTTCCATTATCCTAAGTGACTGCCTGTTCTCTACCCAATACTATGAATAAAATTTCTGCTATGCTCATATCTGAAAGGTTCTCTGGGACCTAGAACTTTGGAACTGCTAAAACTAGGATGACCTTGGAAAGTTATTCTTTTTCATTAAAGAGCTTGTTTTGATTTCAGATCCTGTGAACAAAGATCTAAAATACCTTTATATGTGAGAAAATCACTTTCAGTGACCAACTTTGACACACTGGTTGCATGCCTATGTCATCTTTAAGTATCCCCATGAGGACTTGTAGTCTGTTATTAATGTAATTAAAACAGTAAAAAGTATATATTATAAAGTTCAAGTGACATTTCTTTGGAAATAATTATAATTCAACTACTTTCAATTAAACTGGTGAGTGTTCTAGAATGTGTAAAGGACCTATTAGGGAGCCAAGTAATCCTTTTAAAGGACAATGACATTATTCTATTCTGTGGATATTATACTCTCTTAAGGATATTTAACATGGTACAGCAAGAGCAGTTAATCTGAGAGTGTGTGTTTTATCCAATTTACTTCCAAAGAGAATCTGAGTTCAGCACTAGGTGAAGGATATGAGTATGCCTGATCTCTGACTTTTTAGAAACACCCATTTGAGAAATTCACATTTCTAACAGTTCAGTGCTTCATAAGTGGATTTCTGTTCCAAGGTAATCTATCTTTGCTAACAGGCTCTACATTTAATGTTGTGTGAACTACCATGTAGTGATTGCTACTAGTGCAGTTAAATGCTTTTATAATTAAATCTATGGTGAATAGATTTCTTTATCTTTCTGAGGCAGTTTCCTGCTGTGTGTTTAAACTTGTGACAATTTGGATTATTGTCATAGAAAACGTGAAGCATGTGGCTGAAGTGCAAGTGCAATTACTCTCCTTGCAGGGTAATACATCTTTTTTAAAGAAATAGGCAGGGGTTGCTTTGGTTTACTTAGTTGTTTAACCTGTCTCATCATTTGTAGCTTTGAAAAATGTTACATCTTTTTTGAATTTATGAAGAATATAAGTAGGAAATAACCTGATGTGCAATTCAGAGATGCATGCCATGTTGACTTTTGCCATGAAAATTAACTGTTACTCTCTCTAGGAATCTTGGTTGGTGGAGGGTGGACACATCAACTATGGAGTTAATTGACTTAGAGTTCTAATGATTTATCTACTTTCAATATTACTGGGTCATTTATTTATTGTTAATAATGCTATAAAATACACAAGGAACAGAAATGATGGTATAGAGTTAGTGCAATTTAATGTGCAATGTACATTTTACTCATCATAGCATTTAGTATCTATTCAGTTTTCCCTTATTATTATCAATATTCAGTGAAGAAGTTAAATTGCCTTCTCACTTAAGAAAACTACATGGATGGACACCATTTCAAATTTAGGGAGTAGACATTTATTAAAAATGCTTTCTAATTATAAAATCCTTTGTGTTTCATGTCTCACACAGATCTGTTGCATTGCCAAAATTGAGCTGTATTAATTGTGCCTATATTAAAATGTATCAATTTAGATTTATAAAATAAATTCTAGAGATTGTCAATTTTAGAAAGTACTTTTAATTACATCTTAAATTTCTTAAAAACAAACTAATAACAAAAACTAAAGAATAAAGCCTGTTACTGGGAAAAGTTGAGAATCTTTTTTTTTTTTTTTTTTTTTTTTTTTTTTTTTTTTTTTTTTTTTTAAGAGTTTGGGAGAAAAATAGCACGGAAAGCTAGCTGTAAATCCTAGCAGTTTTCTGGAGGAAGAAAATAGAAATGTGAAAGAAAATCTGGCTCTTTGTAATTAAGGTGGACAAGCAACCACATGAAAGAGAGGGGGATTTCAAATATGTTTATGTCTCTTCCAGCAGAAGAATGTAAAGAAATGCTTGACACTGGACCACAGCATCTGATTCCAGGCATTATGTCCCACTGCAAAAGATTGTACCAGAACACATGTTTAGAAATGTAAATAAGAGACAGCTTATTAAGGAAAAAAAAAAAAACAAAACTTAAAACAACAATAACAAAAAAAAAAAATTCATGATATGGCTGGCCATTGCAGTGCATGCCTTTAATCTCAGTACTCAGGAGGCAGAAGCTGGCATAACTTTTGAGTTCACAGCCAGCCTGGTCTACTGAGTGAGTTTCAGGACTGCCAGGGCTACACAGAGAAATCCCTGTCACAAAGGAAAAAAAAAACACAACAAAATAAAACAAGACAAAAAACACTCCCAAAAATGGAAGTGAATTGGTTGCTCAATATATAATTACATGGTAAGAACATAGAGATCTTGAATTGACACAAACTCCCTGCTGAGTACCTTTCATATTACTGGAAGTTTTTATGCAAGATGCTCAGAAAAAAAGATATCAGTGGTCTTATCTAGCATTGGTTCTTCCATGATAGCAATACTGACTGCCCAATAAGATATACCTACTGGTACTATAGTAGCTAGACGTTTATGGAGGCAACCTACTACGTTTTGATTTTACTTTTGCTTCACAGGAGAGAATTCATGCCTGGCAAATATCCATGGCTGGGAAGTTATATGTCCTAAAGAGAAACCTATTAATATTGTTTTTCTAAATTGTCATGTTGCTAAACTGCCTTCCAAATATTTATGTTTATATGCGCTGTTTCCAACCTTGGTAAGAAAAGCTTCTTACTCCATTGGGGAGTAAAGTGTCCAGAAAAAGTGATTGTTAGAGCTCAGCCATAGATAGGATAACTCTCAGGGAACATCACGGAAGAAGGGACTGAAAGACAATCCAGTTGATGGGTAGCAGTACTGTAAAATGTGGCTGTTGGACACAAATTGGCTGTTGCATACATAAACTTATAGTAGCACAAAATTAAATCAATCAAAAATTCCAGCTCAGGGGTTAGAAAGAATGCTCAATGTTTAAGACCATACACTGTTTTTGGATCTAAGTTTATTTACCACTATCAAGGTAGGTTGCTTACAACCATGTATAACTCTAGCTTGGAATAATGATGGTAGAATTGAACACCTTCTGCTTCCGTGAGCTGAGAACTTATGCTCACATGCACATGCCAACATACAGATAAACATAGAAATATATTTTTTAATTATGAAAAGAAAATTCTAGCATGAATATTGGCAATTGATGGTTTGAATGTTCAAAAAACACGTATCTAGCAGACTATAGGGATATAATGTGTAAATAGTTATTCATAATTAGTCTATTCTTCACCTTGTATTGGTAAATGTTACTTTAGTTTTCCTGCTTCTTGGAAAAAGTCACATTTGTTCTAGAAGAAAAAGATGTGACAGAAAGAACTGGTCATAAATACCTGCAGCCTGATTTGAACGGTATATTCACAATGAAAGAGTAGTGTAACTTCTCTGGGTCATGGTTTTCTTTGTCACATAAGATGTTATGAAAATGAAATCTGAGATTACTTGAAAAATGCTTCTTAAGATAAAAAAAAGCAGACTGCAGATAAAGCTGAGCCTTTTTCAAGTGTTTTTCAAGTTTCCAATTTTGTGGGATGATTGAATATTGGTTATATTTTTTATGTTCTTAGGTTATTTTTTTGTAGTCACCCATTTTTTTTCTCAAATGGCTTGCTGCAGTTAGGAGGGCAGTCTGTTGCCTAGCAACAGTGTCTCTTGCATGCCCTCTACAGCTATATAGCTTTTGGACACAGGTATGCACTCTTAAACTATGGTTCCCATTCTCTAAATAAACCCGTATGATTTCTACAGCTAATCACATAAAGGACTATTTGGGGATCATTACTGAGAACCATATCTAAACTAAGGAATCAAACAATTCTTTTTAGAAATTGAATTTTACCTGTTTGTTAAGTATCATTATTTTTTTCTGACTCCATTAATATTTATAAAAAATCTTCCCTGCTTATTACTAAGAAGAAATGGCCTTGAATTTCACAAGCATTGTGAAAGACACATTGTATGTCTTCCATGTAATTGACAAGAATCTGCTTCCTCTACCCCCAGGAGAAGCTGAGCAATGCTTTGGGATTATTTCTTGTTCTTTTCCAGAGTCTCTAAGACACTCATATATGCCCTTTGTAGGACCCATCATAATAGCAGTAGTTCAAGTACAGAATTTTTATTAGAGTCAGCAAATAATTATCATTCACAGTGGACCTCTCAACAGGCAGTACACTTTGTTACTGGCTGCTGCTAATGAAAATAGTTTCAAACTGGCCTTCAGCTTACAAAGTGCCATATTGAACATCTCTGTTCATGTATATTATGTTTAGTCCTCTCAGAATTTGGGAAGGGGTTGTCAAAATTTGTAGTTCTTAGATTCTCCTGAAGCAAAAATATCACAGAGTACCTATGAAAATCACTGAAGGTGTGCAGACATTTTAAGCAATCAGATGTGGCTCAGTAGCTAGCCTGAAAGTCGTTCTGACAGTTCATATTAGTTCTTGTTTGTGACTATATTAATTGCTGCAGAACCAACTGATTGTTGCTTTGGGATATTTTCATTCCCCTCTCCCACAAATCTATGTAATAATCATAATCACAATTTGGAGAGCCTGATATAATGCTGAGATGCAGAAAACCTTGGATTTTGGCATATGCACTTTAGCATCATATTCTATGGCAAGATGATGCTTCTTGGAAGCCTAATGTTTAGAATATTAATTTAGTTGCTATAAAGAAAATCTAGATAAGAACAAAACTGTCAAGGTTTGTTTTACCTTTTCATGTAAGCTCTCATGACTTAAAAAAAAATAGGTTCTGTTTATGTGTGGAGTTTTGGATTTTACACAACACTTGACCATATGTGTACAAGTAATTTTTTCTACCACCTACTATGACATTCCCTTTGTGGTTTAAAAAACAGAGCCGCTCAGAGAAATACAGATTTGAGTACAGAGAACAGGACTGATAATGAAGTTCTTAGCATCCTTAAATATTTAATAATTGTCACAAAGTAAAAATTTGTGACATTGTCACTTCCGTAGGACATATTCATCTTTTTCCAGACAATAATGCCAAGCATGAGTTTTCACTAAAAACATCAGTACACTGCTCCAATAATACCAAATTATTTTCTTATTTTGGAAAATTAACAAAATGTATACAAATGCTTATGTGCTTTTAAAAAGTGTATTTTTTCTGTTGTTATTAGGAAAATGCAAGTTATGTAGTGATTTTATAACCCAAAGTTTGGCAATATAAAAAATGTTAACACTATCAAGAATTGATGAGGTTTTTATAAAAGCAGCAGCAACAACTGGGTTTTCACAGTGTTACTGCAAAGTAGATGCACACAATCACCTATAAGTTTATGTATGCGAAATATACCTATTTTGGCTAGACCCATAAAAGCTGTACATCTGCAAAACATCTTGGCAATCTGCCTAAGTAACTCACGCAAAGTGAGAACAAACTAAATGCTTATCAACAGGGAAAAAAAGACAAATATACTGCAACACACTTATATAAAGAAATAACCAGCTACCAGCAGGATTCTGCTGAAATAGCAGGCTATATATTCAGATATCCATAGGCAATAGAGAAAAGGAAAGAATGAGATGACCCATATAGAATGAGGGTACTGTGTTTAACAAATAAAAGACAGAACTGAAAGCATGCTCAGGGAATAAAATCCAATCACAATTCACCAGGAATACTTACTTATATTAAAAATGAACTTAATAGGCTTTTTATAAACCAAAATAGTCATACTTAGCAGTGAAAACAAAGAGTTATAGATGTAATTATTAAAATGGAAGAGAGAATGGAGAATATTATTCAGAATGAAGCAATGAAAGATAAAAGCAAAGAAAATTTTCCTAGTGTGATGGTAGCATACAATGCTCACAACAGACACTTTAGTCTCAAAAAAATCTGGAGCATACAATAGAAGGTAGTAAGCTGGTGACGTGATGTATTCTTTACCATAGGACTTATAAGTGCTTAGGTCCAAAAGAGAATGCATTTCTCAAGCAGGAGCGCTGAAGAAACTTCCACACTTAGACAAACTATAGTAAAATCAATGAACACAAGAGACACAAAAAATATGTTAAATCCCTTTAGAGAAAGAATACCAAATTACCTTAAAATTACAAACTGACTGTTAATGTCTCCACATCTATAGACAGTAAAAGACAACGGTGGCAATATCTCTCATGTGCTGAGAAGATATTTAGCTCACAAGTAAGTTTCAATAATGACATTGAAATAACAGCAACAGATGAAATGAAATCAACAAATAAGTGTTTAATATCAAGAGACCGTCATCAAAGCAACTTTCCCATTTGGAACAAGTATTATTGACCTAGAAACAAGATACTTATTATTTGTAGTTAAAATGATACTAGAATTAAAACACTAAAAAACAAGTCAGGAGGGTAGTAGGGCTTGTTAAAACATTCTCAATAGCTTACATTGTTTTTTAAGAAAACAAAGACACTGATTACTTTTGAAATTCATGCAGAGTAAAATATAACGTTGAACACAGAGTAGGATAACCTGCAGGAAAATTGAACAATGGAATATGAAAGAGCAAATTCAATTCACATAAGGGAGGGAGATCAGCTATGAATAAAGGAAATAACGAATGGAAGAGAAAGCACAAAATGAGATGCTAGAATGAATACGAATCCCAACTCACCTAACAAAGGGCATTCTTTGTCAAAAATCAATTAGAACTGCTTTGCACAAGAGGCAGAGCTGAACTGCAGGGACACAAAAGGCATAGGGGCACACATCAGTAGGCAAAGCTGTCAGAAACACATCAGCTAAGATAATGTGGAGAATAACACCAATGCTTATAAAATAGACTCGAGAACACAAGCCTAAAAGAGAAGAGACACTGCATTTGTGTAGGAAAGGCTTAATACAACTAGAAAATGTAGCTTTCAAATAACACATGCCCAATGATAGTACTTAAAAATGCAGAAGGCAAAATTCCACACCACTTGAAGGACAAAGGCCCTTCATTAATTACATTTCTAAAATCAAAAACAGATTTTAAATTCAACATATCTTATATGGTCTCCCTTTCTCCAACCCCTCCATGATTCTCTCAACTTTCTCATCCACCAAAATCCACACCTTTTCTCTCTCCATAGGATAAAAACTGACATTTAAAAACATAAAATAAAATAAATCAAACAAGCCAGAATGGGAAAAACTAAACAAAGAGATGAAAACGACCCCCCAAACCCCAAGAGATACATGTTTGTGAAGACATACATTTGCACATATAGAAATCTCACAAAAACATAAAACCAGACACCAGGGAACCTTTGGAGGAGGAGGCTAAAAGATTGTAAAAACCACGGGGCGGAGGACCTCAGAGTCAAGGACTCAACTATGAACTCACAGACTGGCAGCATGCACAGGTCTAGGTCTGATGGGGTTTGAATACTGACGAAAGTGAGTACAAGCCAATAACCCTAAGCCAGAAACTATATCCAATTGATAACTGCTCAAAAATAAAAAATAATTTTTTTCCAATTTAGTCTCATTGTGTAAAAACCATTCTTCATAATTCTTGCAATGAAAAAATTACTTTAAATATTAGAAAGAGTTCAATGTTTGATCTATGGTGTTTTTTAGGCAACCATGTACTATATATATATTTATATTGAGATATTAATTCATTTTTTCTCATATATTCTATCTCAATAACTTTTCTCCTCTCTCTTTTCTTCCTAGTCCCCTGTTCCTTATCTTCCAGATCCACTCCACCTGTTTCGCTTTAGAAAAGAACAGGCCTCTGAGGGATATCAACTGAATATGGCCTAATAACACAATAAGGCTAAGCGCAAACCCTCATTCTTAAAAAAGAGAAAACATGTATTCGTGTACTTTAAAGCTGAATAATCAATTTGCTTTTCTAGTTTTATAAAACATTTACAAAAGTGACCATCTAAAATAATGTGTGCCACTCTTTAGTGCAAATATGTTTAGAACTGTAATATCCTCTTGAGAGAAGTTCCCTGAATCAATATATAGTTAGTTTTCTTTCTCCCAAATTTGGTATGAAGTCAGCTTTATGGGAAAGCTAGGTTACTACGAGTGCTTGCTCTATATTTCCAGTAGCCTGGATTATCTTGGTTGGACTTTTCACCCCAAGACTTTTTGCCTTTGTCACTGAAAGTAAATTTCTTGTAGCCGACAAACAGATGAGTCTTCTTTCTACTCCAGTTTGCTTTTCTATGTCTTTTGATTGGGAATCCGAACCTTTAACATTCAGAGGCGTTATTGAAAGGTATTCATTGGTTTCTGTAGTTTTCTTGGTTTTGAAACATTTGGTTCTTTTCTGATCTTTGCTTATTTAATGTCCTGGTATTGCTCACTTTTTTCCTGTGGCCTCTTGAATGTGTTTATCCTCACTTGAGTATGTAGGGTTCCTTCCAGTATCTTCTGTATTTCTGGCTTAGTGGATGTGAATTATTATTGAAGGTTATCCTGCCTCTTTACTTAATGAAAGACAAACATCTCTGATGAGCACAGTAATCTGGGTCAGCAGTGATCATGTTTCAGATGGTGAATTCATGGCCCTCCCCCAGTGTTTAGAGTTTCTCTTGTAAAATTTGATATCATTCTTAAAAAGAGTCCACCTTTTAAAGTCACTTGGTGTTTCTCTTTTTCAGCTTTCAAAATGGTAGTCTGTAAATTCAGCAAATTATGAGTATTGGTCCTCTATATTCTGACCAAAATGCAATCATAGATTGAACTATATGCAATCACTTTTGTACTAACATTTTACTATAAAATAGAAATAAATGGCAATACATGAAAATGTTATAAAATAACATTATAAAACTGTACTTTCAGATAAAATTCATGTCCAATAAACTCATGAACCAAAGAGAGCAAAATAGAATAAATATTGGAAAAGTAACTTTTACTTATTAAAACATATATAGATGGATAACTTTTGCACTCAGAGTGTTATATGCATTATATTACATTATTTTCTTCTGAAGAAAGTGTCAACACCAATACAACTACAGGCTAAATGGCCAGTTTAAAAACTTAGGAAAAGAAGGCCAGAATAAAAGCAACATAATAAGAAGGAAATTCAAGCATAATAAAAACTAGCGAGCAGTAATCAGAGACATCATCCCTGAAGGGATCAATGAAACTAGGGCAAGGTTTTCTTGAAAGGGTCAATAAGGCTCAGACTATTTTTTTTTAAGAATCTATTAATACTATTTTTTCCTAAGAGCAATCAATTAAAAAAAATGGAGAAAAATAATGTTAGGAATTTAAAAAATGAGATTTACAGTAGCAACAAAATCTCAGTTAGGGTTTCTGTTGATTTAAGAAATCACCACAGCCAAAGGCAACTTGGAGAGAAAACAGTTTATTTTTTCTTACAACTCTGAGGTCATACTGTCACTGAGGGAATCTAGGGCAGGGACTTAAACAAAGACCATGGTGGAGAGCTACTTACTAGCTTGCTCCTTGTGGCTTGCTCATTTTCCTTTCTAATACAAGCCAGCTCCATCCTGCCCATGGATGGCACCACTCCATTCCCACACTAATCATTAATAAGAAAATGATCCACAGAGTTGTCTACAAATAATCTGATAAAGCCATTTTCTCATTTAAGATTCCTCCTTTGTGGTCACTCCGGCTGTGTCGAGTTGACAAAAACCCCAACCCAGACAAGCAGGTACTTAAAATCATGACAAAGCTAGAGTTTTCTGGAGCCATATCAGTATTCCACCACTCAGTCCATACCATTTAGTTCCCTTAATCCACTATCATAAAATTTTGAAAAGGTGAATACTGAAGGCATTCACTGGGCAAGGGAGCAGAGTATTCAGGCAATGAAAAAAATTAGTATTTTTCTGTCTTTGACCTTTATCATTTTGTTGATACTGGTAAGCTAATGTTGCTTCCTCTAAGTTCATGTGTTGAGTAGCCACACACATGATCAGATTGTGATTATTTTGCTTGTTTGTTTTTGTTTTAGATAATACAGGATAATTATTGTCTTATTCAATCTTTTATCTATATAATTATAGTAGGAGAAGTTGAGAATCAGCCTGATATGAGATGTCTTTCTATACACTGGGAATGTGCTTTATTGCCCTTTGTTAATAAAGAAACTGTTTTGGCCTATGACAAGGCAGCTTAGAGGCAGGTGAAAAATCTAAACAGATAAAAGACAAAATATAGAGTCAAGTAGATGATACAGGCTGCCTATGAGAAAGCAAGATGTTGTACAGGTAAAGCCACAGAGCCGCATGGCATTATATAGATGAATAAAAATGAGTTGAGTTAAGTTATAGGAGATAGTTGGTAACGAGCCTGAGCCTTAGGCCAAACAGTTTATAATTAATATTAGTTTCTGAGTAATTATTTTATAAATGGCCACAGGACAGTGGGTGGGAGAGATTTGTCTGGACTCCAGGCCCCAACAGGTCAGAAAACTTCTAGCTACAGCAATCAACTATCTTTCCCAAATGTTCTAGCACTGACTTTTCTTTTTGAATTATTTTCTTCCTCTGGGCTCATTCATGTACCATTTGGAAGGCAGAAGGAAATGAAAATTATTACATCTTGACACCCATGAAATTGCTGCTGACCATCTAACTCCACTTTCATGTGTCAAGAAACAGTCTTTGCAGTGCTGAGGCTTTTACTCTTATTTACCAAATATTGACCCTAATTTCAAATTATATAATTTTCTTCTAGCATGAGAAGTATTTGTGGATGGTTTTGGCTTCAATTTCTGTGTTAGAGACATCAAGGCAGTGTTTCATATGTTTGCTTAGTCTTTAAGGGTTCCACCCCAAAATCTGTTCCTTTCAATATCTAGACTTCCAATTTCCTCATTAAGTTTTCTTATTTTACATCACAATACTTGTAGTCTTGTCCTAAACCTTTAAACAAACCTACATGCTTTGTATATGTTTTATCATCTAGAGGTAATCAATGGGTTAGATTATACCTTTTTTTTTTTAGCTACAAAGTTGACAACGGAGTCAGTGACAACTTAATCAGTGTTGATTCATGATTGCCACATGGGTTTTTAGGAATTATCCAAGAGACAGTTAATCATTCGAGGTTTACAAAGAGTAATAATTTAGATTGGCAAATCTCTGTCAGTATTAGTCCCGACACATTAATTTCTGTAATACTATTTCCACCTAGATTTCTTCCCTAGTGTGGGTCATAGCCACAGTACCAGAAAGAGGTCAGTGTCAATACATGTCCCCTCAGTTAGTCATAAGTAATACTAAGAACATGTTCCATGGCATTTCCCAGTAGAAACCTAACTGATTATGTTTTCAAAAATCAAGAAACGGAAACTGTGGTTGGTATGCAAAATAAAAATTTTTAAAAAATAAAAAAGTGGATATAATTAATATTTACTCATGTTCATATATATTATGTACTTGCTAGTACAGTCAATTTATTCATGATCAATGAGCTATCCATTCACTTATACGAGGTTAAATTTTACCCTGGGGAATTCTTGGGTACATTGACAGACCCTTGACCCTAAGGCTTATATTATTTCTTAGAAGAATCAATGGGTGGCAGGTAGTCAATTATAAAAATCTATATGCCTGCCAATTCATTTTTCTCTAATAAGTTTTGGATCCTCATTTTTTAAACAAGTTCACTATTAAGCAATCTCAGAGTGTAGCAGATTTATGATGTTACATTGTAAATAATTGGGAATGTCTTTCTGTATACTATGAATATCAGTCTTTAAATAAAGGAGCTGTTTTGGCCCATGACAGGCACCATAGAAAAAGTAGGAGGGGAAATCACAGTATAGGTAGGAGAAGCAAGGCAGAGTCAGAGACAGTCTAAGCCAGCTGCCCAAGAGAAACACAGGTGAGCCACAGGCCACGTGGCAGATAGATTAATGAGAATGGGTTGAGTTAAGATGAAATAGCAAGCTAGCAATGTGCCTGAGCCATAGGCCAAACAGCATGAACTTAATATAAGTGTCTGAGTCATTTCTGGGGGCCTACTCAGCTGTGGGTGGCTAAGCAGTCTGGGGCGGCAGGTCTGTGGGTCTGGACCTCTGGCTTCCCGGGACCAAAATACCACATTGCTACAATACTGCTCTGAGAAAATGTACCGAGCCCCACGGCTGAACAAGATAAGAGTCATGGGGTTAGATTAAGGGTAAAGAGTTAGCAAGTTATATGCCTAGGCCTTAGGCTTATCAGCCTAATATTAATGTAAGCATCTGTGTGTCTCTGTGGGTCTGTGGGTCTGCGTGTCTAAACTTTGAGGCCTGAAAGTCTGGGCCAGAAACTTCTTACTACATCAGAGGGTTTGAGTAGTCAAGTCCTAGGGCATAGTACTTCCCATTAACTTATCTCTGCATAGAAAACAATATCATGTCTTTTAAAAAGTGTTAAATTTAATAAAATAGGACAGATTGGTGTTTTACTACTTTATGTAATGTCTTATCTTTTAGTATATTGCAAATTAAACTCTGTTTTATTCACAATATATCTATAAATATATTTCCTCTCTGAAAATGACTTTGTTATATGCATGTATTTTGTGGTTACAGTATAACACTTGAGTTAGTGAGCAGTGATTATTATGCTGTTTTCGAATAGCTATTATATATGGACTCAAGAATAAAGTAATGTAAAGTAGCCTAAAATATTTGATAAAAATTAGATTTACAATAATCAGAGATCTTACTCAGTGACCAACTTATGAATATGTTTTGGGTTACAAGCAATCAAAGCAGAGGTGAAGCAGGAGACACTGCAACATCCTCGTCTTTTGGGTCTTCTGGCGTTAGGCATACTTTAGCCTAGCAAAGTAGGTAATGTTTCCATTTATGTTTGCTGGTCACAGGGAGTGTTAGGGCATGTGCTTTTACTTTTTTTAAAAATTTTACATAGCACAAAGATTTATATGTCATTCTTCCGGAAGTTATGACCCAGAAGCTCATAAACTCACATACATAAAGATTTCTAAACCAGAGACAGAAATATGTTAAAATTATTCTCTAGGGAAAAAGGTATTCTCCATGGTAAATATCATCACTTCACTTGCTGTGAAAATAAGAAGTCAGACTATTTTTACATTGATCAGACCTTAATTGTCTCCGTTATTTCTTTCTTTCCCTGTTATTCTAAATATCGTAACTTATGGGGATTTATAAAAGGGCAGGTAGGAATGACTCCTTCCAGTTTTTACTTAATACCCCACCCATATAGGCTTTTGATTGCCACTGCTGTAAGCCTTTGCTGATTAGACAGTCTTATTTCAAGAAAAATATAGCCTCTCCCAGGAATATAATAATCTTATTTAAATTCCCATTTTTAAATCATAGATGGCAGCTGTCTGCTTCAGGAAGCTATCACCTCACTCAGATGTTTGCTTCAAGTTACTATTGGAATTCATGTTATTATTACACAATAGGTGAGTTGAACTGTGTCTAAAATTGGGACATTCTTGTGGTTTGCTCTATCTATTAATGAATGTCAGGGGGAAATTGTAGCTACTCAAAGTGGGTGGGCAGGAACACGGGTTTCAACTGCTTCAGGAATGACTAGGGGAAGATTCCTGAAAGCACCTGCCAGCTTCAAAGGGAAAAGAGATGGTCTTTGAAAGGGGGAGTGGCCAATATCAGCTAGAGCTGGATAGGTAGCTGTGGAGATTAAAATAAAGAAATAGAAAAAGAAAAAGAGGAAGCTGTTATAAGTGTGGCTATACCTATTTCCTTCCTTGTTATGGTGAAAACAGATGAACTAACAATTTTCTTTTCTTCTTACAATTTTACATAAGGATTGATTCTGGCATTTAGCTTTACAACTTAGTGCTTGAGTTAATTGAAGTTTGGTTAAGCTGTTGCATGGATCTGAAGGAAACTAATGTTACCCAGACTTGCTCCTCATGCTATCATTTGGAAAGGAGAGGGATGGTCAGTTAAAGGAGCCAGCCCGTGTGTAATCCTTTGTGCGTGGAAGGAGAGGCATGAGGATTGTACATTTGACGTCAGTCTTGGGAGCTACATTTTTGGAAAGTTTAAGAAACAAAAGAATCAAAACTAGGGTTTATTTAAAGAGATAACAAAATGAGTTACAGTTTAGACTGTGTGTCTTCCTCATGAGAAAATATCTCAAAATGGAATATAGCTTCATTCCTGAAGGTAGATACATGGCATTGCTTTATAAAGTAAAAAGCTGTTGTTTTATGGATCAAGATATTCTGTAGTGGAAGAAATGCATGGCTAATAGTTAATTGCTGTGTTTCAGTCCTAAATAACCTTTCTTTACTCTGTGATAGTGAGGCTGGGCTTCATGAAATGTCTCAGGACTTATCTCAATTCCTGTTAGATTTTGGCCAATAGTGGCCTGTAAGGGAGTCTGAAAAACACAGATAAGATGAGTCATTTGAGTTAGCAAAGTTTTGAAAAATAATGTACTCTTGATATCTTTTTGAAAATGACTAAAAACTTTTTGATTCTCTGTCTGAGTACCTATAAAGAGGAGTTAAAGGGGTGGAAGAGATGGCTTGGCAATTAAGAGCACTTGTTCTTACAGAGGACCCAGAGAAAATATAAAACATCCAGCTGGCAGCCTATAAATATCAACAATTGCTTTTCCAGGGAACCCGGTATCTTCTGACCTCCATTGACACCAGACACATGTATGTAAATACACATGTGAGTAAAACTCTCATACATATAAATTAATATAAGCAAATCTTTAAAAATGAATAAAAAGATAAATACTCATACTTCACTGATTAGTTGGACTCTATCACACAATAGTCAGAACTAGAATAATTTGTGTACTAATCTGAGGACTTATGAGTTAAATGAAGGGAGGTTTGTGGTTCATTTCTCCTGTGAATTGATGGTAGGCCTAATAATACCACTGAACTGTGGAATGAGGACTCTTGATTTCTTTCTCTATAATTGCTAATATTCAATGATGCCTATAATTTTAAAATAGGTGGGGAAATCCCTGGTCCCACAACCTTCAGCTGAACCACTCCTTTGCCATCAGAGTATCCACCTCAATTTTAACTACAATCATGCCTCAATAGCATCAAAAACTTCCCTTATACACACAATTTTCCCATTGTCAAGAATCTTAAAAATTCTGTTCCCAGTGTTATTCTTAACTTTATTTAATTTACAATCATTCATAAAACATCTGTCTTTGTCCTTAAAAGCATTTGAGCTTTTTGTTTGCCTGATACTCTTAAAAATTACCATAATTTAATTATATAGTTCTCTCTGAAGACTCCATACAACTGCAGGTATTGAGCTTTCTTAGAAGTAATTCTAAGTGTCTTCCTCTTCCTCTCTCTGATCACCTCTTATCTGATTATGTATTCCTTGGTGGGTCTTATGTCCTGTTAGATAAATGGTCATTTTGTTTATATATTTTAGTGTTTTTCTCTTTTACAATGTCACATGTGTTTAGTTGAAGTATTTCTATCGTTGGCGTTTATAATTAAAAACCATATGTTAGAGACTAATTTTTGGAAGACTTTCTTGTACATCAGAAAATGTCATGTTTCAGAGTGTGGGAACCATCTAAGACAAGCTTATTTCAGCTTTTGAGTGAAATATATTTTGATGCTATTTGCTTGTCTGGTCACCTGGTTCTTTCTTCCAGAGTGGTAAGTTGTTGCCTGCATTGCATTTAGTACACCAGAGTGAAAGTTAAATTGTTAGTTATTTCAATTGTGATATTGCTTTTCATTTTTCTTTGTTTAAGAGATAGGATCTGCTTACTAGATAGAATCATCAGTTTTCTATGTACTACACACAGTAGTAACTGTTGGTTAATGCAAAGGTAAATATGCACACATGAACAGTTGTAGAGTATTGTTCCATGCTGGCTGTTGTTGTGGTTCATGGGTCTCATGCTGTGCAAAACTGTTGCTTCCCTCCTTTGGATGCTTGCCTGCTGCCTTCTGATACTATAAAAGCTAGCCCTCAGGGAGAAGGCTTTCAGGTCAGTTCAAGCTCAGAGTCCTTTTGGCTATGTGCCTGAAGTTCATGGTGTCTTCAGTAACAGGTGTCTTCCACTTCTGAACAGCAACCAAGAACAATGCAATAGGCTGTAATGTTTGGGAAGTCTCTTGAATAGCTCTGACCGACAATTCAAAACTGAGTTTTTAATGGCCAGTGCTGTTTTTTGTTGTTATTGTTGTTGCTGTTAGGTGGTCTTTGGCTCTTGGAGAAAACATTGTCAGCCCAGACAGGAAAATTTTATTTAACTCTTGCACGTGTATTTATTTAAACACAGACTTATGCATATTATAGCTTTTTAATGAAGACAATATAATATACTTCTTTATGACTTTTAGAGACACTCTTATTGTTATTTTACTTTCCTTTTTTCTATGTTTACCTTCCTTTCTCCTCATTACTTAGTGTATTTCCTTCCCCATTTTTCAGATTAGATCGTTTGTACCCCGCTATTCCCTTCTCTATGATCTTCCACTCCATGCCCTAACAATGACACATTTTTCTGGTTTTTGTATTTAATCTAGGATATATACTCATATCTGAAAATTTGGAGTTAAGAGGGCCTCGGTGAGAGAGAATAGGCAATGTCTGTCTTTCTAGGTCTGGAGTGATTCGCACAACTTTATCTTTTTTAGTTCTATGCATGTATCCAAAAGTTCATTATTTCATTTTTCTTTACAACTGAATAGTATTCTAGAGTGTATGTATAACGTAATTTTAGTATTCATTTATTCTTTGAGGGACATAGGTTATTATTTACTACATAATTAATGGATCAAATATTCTTTTAAACTAGGACTTTTTTTCTAGCCATTTAGAATCATTGCATTGGCCAATATTCCATGAAGTCTATGACTTGGTAAAATGTAGCAATATAAGCTTACAAATCATGTCAAAGAAAAGCTGCTTTGATCAATCAGATAGTTGATGTTTATTAAAAAAATAAAGGCTGCATTCACTATTATGACTGACCCGGAGTGCCTTTTCAGGAATTTTTGGAAGTTTCATTTTATGACAACATATTGATGTAACTAAATTTAAAAAAGTTTTTAAAGTTTGATAAGGAAAGAATATGTCCTAAAAATGTATCAATGAAGCAAATGGTTACTGAAAGGCTTAGTCCATTCAGGCAATATAATAATATAGAAATTGATGAAAAACTATTTGAAATAAAATACAAAAGTTGTACTTTATTTTCTGTCCAGCCTAAACATTTTATTCAATCCCTCAATTATAAAGAAAGACAGAGTAGATGAAGTGGCATACTGTTAAGCTTTTGCTCTGAAGAATTTTAGAGGAAGTTTAGGAATTAATGATTTGGTAGGTCTCTAAGTAAGTTTTTAAGTAAAACAATATTCTCCTCTCACACAGAAAAAAGGAGGAAACTACCTGAATGGTGTGTATCTACAATAAGTTTCCTGGGTCAGAGAAGAGGGGAACAGAATGAACAGACAGAGGGAGAGGAAGAGATAATGGGTGACTGAGCAGCAGGAGGGACTCCTCTCATTTTCAGGAAGACAAATATAACACGATGGTATTATGGCATTATTTTAGATAATTGCAGGAAAGAAAACATGCCTTATTGACATTTCACCGCAGGAGCATTCCTTGATGAAAGGCATGTTTTAGACAGCAACATTTTATGGTGATGTATTAAATCATAGTCCCAATCCATTAAAGTTGTCAATTTCTAATCAACACCAAATAGAAATTGCTATAAAAATACTGTTTCAAAACTTACTAATTTTTAACAGGAAACATTTATTTAACTCATAGTTCTATTGGCTGGGCCTGGTTTGGGTGGTTTTTTTTTTTTTTTTGTTTGTTTGTTTGTTTGTTTTTTTTTTTGAATGTGGTCTTTCTCTTATCTGTGTAGCAGAAGAGAAGATTCACTTCATCTTGAGGCATTGGGCAGGTGCTTAAATATGTCAAAGTCCTGTTAAAATCTTCTAAAACCATTAAGATTGTTAAAGATTATTTCCCTAAGCTTTTCCTTCTAAAGTACACTTCTGGGTTTTATTTCCTTGTGAATAACGAGAGTATATGTGGAGGGAAGAGAAACAAGGTGACTTCCTAAGGAACAACAATTGGATTCTCCCTCATTGTCTTAGTTGCTTTGTGCAAATGGGACTGTCAGTCAAATAGCCAGCTGGATAAACCTTATGTTTTCTGGAACATTCCTCTGTAATATGTAGCTTCTGGCTTGTCTGGCCTGTGATCCAGACCTGCAAACCCTTAGTCCCACAGAAACACACAGAAACATATATATATATATATAAATAAAAAAAACATATATATATATATGTTATATAAAATGTATGTTTGCTCATTGACCTGGGGCCCAGGCATATAACTTGCTAACTTTTTACTCTTAAACTAACCCATGATTCTTATCTTGTTCAGCCATGTGGCTTGTGGCTTGATACCTTTTCTTAGAGCGGCATAGTTGTCCTTTGCATCTGATGATTTCACCTTTGGAGTCTCTCTGTTCCCAGAGTTTTCTTAGTCTTATAGCCCCACCCACACTTCCTGTCTGCCTTTGGCCAATCAACATTTTTTTAAACCAGTAGGTGAGACAATTATTTACAATGGAACAGAACACAATTCCACTATATTCCTCAGACAATTTGCAAAAATTATAGCTGATTTTTTTCCAGCTCCAAATGTGCTCCCTCAGATAGATTAGATTTTTATTTTCAGAAGCTTCAGTGAACTGTAAGCATCCCCAACTAGGGCAGAGATAGAAATAAATTAGCCTTGTTGGTCTAGAAGAGGGATGGCTTTGATTGATGCTAAGAGGCAAAGCTGTGAATGGTCCAATTTACAAACCCCTGATTGGCTCAAGACCAAAAGTGTGGCTATGATTACTCCAAAATAAAGTATTCCAATAGGTCTAAAATGCCTACCTAAAAGACTGTTTTGTGTTCCAAGGCAAGCATGTGCTTGACTCAAATGAAGAGGTGTTACAATAAGATTTCTTGGTCCTGGGTGACAGAGGTCCAGACCCACAGACCTGCTGTCCCAGACCCCTTAGCCACCTGTAGCTGCTTAGAACCGCCCCCCCCCATTACAAATGACTATGGCTTAGGCACATTGCTAACTAGTTCCTTCATCTTAACTCAACCCATTTCCACTAATCTGTCTGCTACATGGCCCATGTGACTCACCTGTGTTCCTTACATGTTTCTTCTTTGGAAGGCTGGCTTGATTTGTTTCTGACCCCGCCCTTTCTTTCCTACGTATTCTGATTCCCTTGCCAACTTTTTCTGTGGTGCCTGTCATGAGCCAAACAGCTCCTTTATTTAAAGATTGATATTCACAACATACAGAAAGACGTTTTCACATCAAGGAGGCTAGTCTTGGATTAAACAAATATCATTGATTGACCTAAACACCCCCCTTTTCAGCCATTAAAGCAGCCCACTGAGTAAATTGGCTGAAAGACATTCTTCTGCATTCCCTCACTTGACTTTCCAGCATTAGACTTAATAAAAGACTTGTAGGGATGAGGGTCTTGACAGCTCAATCCTGTGTGAAGACTAACAGTAATGGGCACCACTTTCTGATGCCTTACCATCCTAGGGCCTTGACTTCCTGCCACACTGAGGGTATTGAAAACTGCCAGAGAGCAGTGCTTAGTAGCTTGTTGCCTACTCATGACTTGTATTTGGCTAAAAAGAACCCTAGCCAGTTAACTGAAAAACTGAGGCTGATCTTCTGATTTGGATAAGCTTCCTACACTAACTTGCATTGCCTAGCCATCTAGCCCTTCTTGTCCTTATGCTGGCTGATGGTAGTGCTAATAGTAAAGAATGCTTGTAAGGCTTTTTTTTTTTTTTTAAGTTCTAGATCTGCTATACTGCCATTTTTACTAATACTCTCTCTCTCACACACACACACTCACACACTCACATACACACACATTCAAGAAAGATGCCACTGGCAAAGAAAGTTATGTTGCAAAATATATATAGAGAATTTATGACTGTGCTCACTGTTGGACTCTGTCACTTGGATAAACCAACACAAAATGAACATTGTTCAGACCAAAGCCCCAGAAACTAATGACTTAAGTTCTGGGTTGGAAATATTTAGCAGACAAGAACACACACATTGCTCTTTCAGAAGACCTGAATTTTGTTTTAGGCATCAATATTAAGCAGGTCACAGGAGCCAGTAACTCTAGCTCCTGGGAATCTAATGCCTTGTTCTAGCCTATATCAGCCCTGTACTCATGTGCACATACACCAAAACATACACATAACCAAAAATAAAATAAGAATAATTAAGTTGTATTGTAAATTCATAATACAAAGTGATCAAAAATATTATCAAGTTTCCTTACAAAATGCAAAGATTTTCTGTAATGTGCTCTAAAATATTGATTAAGATATTGATTATATTAATGGAAAAATAAAAACTCCTTGTAAGGCATTTCCTAGCTTATTATTAGTTATTGTGGACAGCACAACCCAAGCCTTTATCCAGTTCAAATGAATCATGGAAAAATCTTGTAAATATTTATCATTGATAATTGAATTTAAAATATTGATGATTTGCTGAGAAGTGTGAATATGAGTATGGCAATGCTATTTTTTTTCCCAAGCAAAATAGTAAATAAACCATTCTCTGAAGAAACATGGGATCTGGCTCCTATATAATCAAAATTTAGTGATACCATTGCTAGACAGTTACATTTGTCTATGTAGTGCTTGCCAACCAAACAGCAATCTTATAGCAACAAGGAGGAAATATATTTTGTTTAAGTTTTAATTAGATTTAGTCAAGTACAAGAAACAGAGGAATTTTTCCTGTACTCAGTATAAAAAATAAGAAATGCACTTGTAGGATTCAGTCGAATTGTAATCATTCATTGCACAGCTGAGGTGTGAATAATTCATCTATTTGCACAATTGACCACATTAACTATTCTGAACAACGAGTTTTAAAGAGGTATAAAAATCATATTCTTTAAAATCACCTGTATTCTTTAGATTTAAAATTTCTGCTAATTTATTTTTTAAATTAGATCCTTGAGTGTTTCATATAATGTGTCCCAATCGCTGACTCATGGAGCTTTAAACAATGACACAGAGAACATCTGGCTAAGCTCATTGTGATGTCTGAAGTTTCACTCTGTATATTTTCTTAAGGCCATACAACTATTTAAATTTTATATTAAAGTTATAAATAGTAATTTATGTGAAAGGCCAAGGGCATTTTCTATTTTAGTAACTGTCTTTTCAATCTTTATCTTTTATGTAGTTGTTAAATCACTGAATTTCTCTGGAATTACTATGCTGATTCCTGTACACTTTTCCTAGGCATGGAAACTAATCCAGTTATGCTACCATTGCTCCTAGAGCTGACAGGATCACACGGAGCAGCCAGTCATGTAATGGGCCCTGAATAGTTTGCCCTTTAGATGGTTTCATCTGGCTGATCAAGGCATTTGATGTAATTTCATTCTTGTCAGCTGTCAATATAATAGGGGCTGATTTAAAACAGGAGAATTCATAAAGCTCTCAGTTTAAATGTGCATCATCTTCTTAGTAAATGTTCTTTCTTTCATTACAGTGAAAATCCAGTGTTTTATCTACTTTCCTAAAAGTTTGCTGAGGAAAAGTGAGCAAGTAAAAATAAAGTCTATTGTCAATGTGACCAAAAAGTTGTAATGACTGTTTGTGTCCAGTCGCTCATGTGGGATATTTAAGCTTGTCTCGCTTGTCCATGGTCCACTGAGCTGGGGGCAGGCGTCCTCATCTAAGAACATCACAGACGCCATCATGTAAATCAGATAGCGTTCAGTGTTTTTAGAAACAAAACTAGCTAAGGCTAAACTTAGCACAAAAGAAATTTATTGAAGGGCTGGGGAACCAAGCTTAATGGAGAGTGTTTATTGGGTACTTAATAGGCATAATGAGCTTGCCTCAGCACTGAGATTATCTCAATTAATCCTTATCATAGTCCTGTGAGGTATGTAATTATTGCCTTGTTTTATAGCTAAGGAAACAAGGGTATAGAGAATTTAGAAAATTGCCAAGGTTAAACAGATAGTGAAGTAGAGACCTCAGGATAGCAACTAGGGCTGCTCTGGAGTATTGTACATCATACCAATAAAACCAATCAGCCGACTCAGAAGACAAACTGGGATAAATGCACACAAGTTTAGCAAGAAGTTTCTGGTTTAGTCTAGCCCCAGGGTCCAGACCCGCTTGCACACACTTGGTTTCAAATAATCACACAAAGGCTTAGATTAATTACAAAGTGTTTAGCCTATGGCTCAGGCTCATTACCAACTAGCTCTTACAACTTAACTCAACCCATTTTTATAATCTGTGTTTTGCCTTGTGGCCAGTGGCTTACCAATACTTTCATATTTTTCTTCTTTGGGCAGCAGTTTGAAGCATCTCCTTGATTTTGCCCTTCTTTCTCTTTTATCTATGCTTGGATTTCTTGCCTTGCCGTGGTGGGAGAAGCACTGAATAACTGTGGTCCCCTTCATGGGATGATAAGTTTATTTTTTAAGACTGTCCCTTTGGCCTCGTTATCTCAGAAAGGCCCATCATTGAATGCTTTTGTCTTTGGGAAATAGGGTTACATCATGTGAATTTGGGGATACACATGTTTGGGGCCTAGAAATGGGTGATCTTCTAAGACTTTGTCTGCTCCTCCACCATAGGACAGAAGTCTGTCACTTCCCCATGAAGCAGAATAAAGCACAGTGAAACAGGTACTTTGAACTGTGAAGGTCAACACACCTAATAAAGAGTTCTCCAAAGCATCTGTGGTGTTTTATGAAGCTCTCAGAGATAAATCTGTATTACGGACTGAAGAGTTCAGTGTTTGCTCTCCAGCTAACGTAAGTGGACAGCCAGTTATGACCCATTAGATCAATGCAGCGGCATTGAAACAGCAGTGCATTTACACGTTGTCCACTTGAAGCAATACAGCCCTTAACAAATACACACTTTGTTCTGTTTTTGTTTCTAGGTTCCGTGATATCCCTACAGTGAGACTTGCTCATTTTTGAACTTTTAAGAGGGTGAAATAAAAATCCCACATTTTGAATAAATGAATATCTATTATAACAGATGTCCTACTCCTAGAGTTGAGCACAAACATCCCATCATTTCTTGGAACAGTTTCACTATGATTGTGTTACTTATGGGACTTAGTAGCAGGTGCTTTGAGAATGCCGCAGGAGAAGGGGTGTGGGATCTAGCTGCTGCTCTCTCAGCCCTCTTGAGGTAACCCTTCCAGTCTAAATTCTTAGAGCTGCCTGGAAGAGAGCAAGAAGCCTGAGGAGCCCAAGGGATAGGACTGGAAGGAACCCTGGGAGAAAATGGTCATGAATGCCTCATTCACTTCAAAGAGAACTGCACACACCACTATAGATGTCATCAATCACATACATTTTGGTGAATTTTGTTTATGAGCCCATCTGTCGTGGTTATTTTTATTTTCATTTGTTTTGTCCTAGTGTTTACAACCCTAAGGATAAATTTCGGCTAAAAATATTACTAGGATGATTTTTTTGTATTATTCTCTAAGTTGTTCCTGTGTTTGAGCAGAATTTTATTTATCTTTTGTGTTTGCTTTTCTTTCTAAATAGTTAAGTATTTTAGGATTCCTGCAAAGTTGTAGATCTCATGACTCGGTTTTCTAATTAATCATGTTACCATTGTGTTTGACCAAACCCCCTGCTCTAGATTTTTTTTTTTTAACTGAAAGAAAAATGGTATGATTTCTTGATTATATATGGACACTACTAATTATTTTTTTTCACAACAAAGACCCAATAACTTTTGTCCTGCCTGCCTGAAGTTCTTTGTTCCCTTTCAGTAAGGCAAGCAAATTGTGACTGAACTTTTAATGGCTACTCTGTAATTTATTTGTTTAAATAAATTATTTAAGAGATATTTATTTATGCGAACATTATCTCAGATAAGATATGAGTAGCTTACTTGGGTAAGCAACGTTTAATCCAGTGTAAAATATTCAGATCAGCCACTGATTTCCAACATTTTCAAGACCAGTTTGCAGAAGATGATAGTTTATGTTCAGGTAATTAGAAAACTTTGATCAAGTTTTCTAATATTTCAGTCTCTGTATTAAATAGTATTAACTCTTTCATTCAGTCCATTGAAAAAATAAATCACAAAACCAGAAATGAGGGTTAAGAACAGAAGTGATTGTGCTTGGAGGGCAAACAGGAAGGAACAGGGAAGCCATTGTTGGGATTGGGGAGACAGGCTCTGTTACCAGCACCCTGTTTCAGAATTCCCTTTAAAATTTGTAATGCTACCTTAGAATTCCTAGAGAAACAGAATCAGTCTTTTTCTCGTACAGCCATATGTGAAATAACCTGCTGTTCTTTCCCTTTTCAATCAGGCTTCTCAAAGGACTTTACAGTCCTGTCTGCCTGTACTATCACTCAGCTTTTATGGCACCCCAGTGACAGTGCTGCTGGTAAGGTCAGCAGTGTGCTTATGAGACATCAACAAACCCGTGAGGGCCTAACATACTCACTTCTCATATATTCAATTCTACTGATTTCTGAATCTTTGTTTAAAAATCACTTATAAAAATTGTTTTAAAGACTTATTGTATTATTTTATCTATTTATTTATTTTGGGGGTTCAGATTTGAGACAGGGTTCCTATGTGTAGCTGTCTGTCCTGGAATTCACTCTGTAGACCAGGCTGGCCTTGAACTCACAGAGATCCACCTGCCTCTGCCTTCCAAGTGCTGAGGTTAAAGGCATGCACCACCAAGTCCCGGTTTATTCTATTATTTTAATTGCATATATGTGTACATCTGTGCATGAGTATTACATGTGAGCATAGGTACCCTCAGAGGCCGCGCTAGTCTCTCAGATCCTTGGAGCTGAAGTTACAGACAGTAGTGAGCTGCCTGATGCTGGGAGCGGAACATGGGTCCTCTGCCAGAGGAGGACATGCATTTAACTGCTGAATCAGTTCTTCAACTCTCGAAATTAATTTATCTTAAATCATTTTCTTAAAATGTCACTGTGTTCTAGAGACATCATTAAACAAAATAATATCCCTAATCAGTACCCAGTAGCAGAAGCCCCTTGAAGCAACACTGTCCATCTTTTCAGAGATTTTTCTGTACATAGTGTCATAGTTGTAACAGATATTTCTGGACTATTGTTTTGATGACTTCGCCATTTTAGGTTTCATTCCTTGTTTTTCATTTTATGTTCTAGGAATATTTTAGCTCATAGCTCTTCTGGTGACCAGTTAATTTCAGTACAATGACACGTATTGTTGGACTGAAAACTTGCTTAGTGTTCCTACTACTAAAAATGTAATATTAATTTCTGTGACAATGAGTGTCTATAATCTTATTTTCTTCCTGTGAGCTCTTAAAAATAATGCCTCATTTATTTCAATAAAGTAACTACCCACTTCTGTAAAAAGTATTTCCAGTTACAATTTTCCATCTGGTTAAGCCTATTAAATAATTGATCAGTTCAATGTCTTTTTTGTTGTTCTGCAAGTTTTTCTTGAGCTACCCAATCTACCCTTACACTGTAAAGTATTTTTCTTTGAATAGTATGTAGTATTTTTTAGGGAATTCTCACACTTGCCTTCTGTGATAATCTTACTAATTTTTCACTTTTATAATTCCTGTACATATTTTCTAATATTTTCTGAAAATAGAACAATGCCTTGCCAATTCTTGAGCATTTGTACATTGAAGATATTTTTATTTTTTTTTCTAATCACTGTTAACTGTTGCACAAATAAGTGAGATTCAGGGATAGATCTCTGAGAAAGTCGGAGATATTACAGAGAATAAACACCACAGTCAGATCTTACCCAGCTGTCTTCCAACTTCCTCAGCCTGGCTTCTCTTGGCTTCCTCTCACTTCTGTCTTTCTATGTCTGCCTTAAATACTCTCTTGATAAGTTAAGGCATGCCCCCCACCACTTCCTGCCTGGGAGCCTGGAACTCCTGTAAACTAAAATGACCTTAAACTCAGTTTGGATTAAAGGCATAGGTCACCACTCCCAGGATACTCCCTGTGCTGGGATTAAAAGTGAGTTACCACTCTGATCCTCTTAGACTGACAGTGGTTAGATCCCTCTTAAATCTCTGAAACTTTCGGAGCTTTTAATAAATTCCCACAGTTAACCCTTGAAGAGAAATTGAACTGGCTTTTTGTAGCCTACTACTTATAGTGAGATGCCTTTCTTAGCCTTGATACAAGGAGAACATGAGTCCTGCCTCAACTTATTATGTTATCCTGTGCTGACTGCTCAAGCGAGGCCTTACTCTCTTTGAGGAGTGGATGGAGGGTGAGGCAGGGGAGATGTGGGGAAGGCAGTGGGGGAGATAGAAGGGACGGACGGGAAAGGAAACAGTGGGAAATAAATTGTATAAATAATTTATAAAAAATATGAAAAAGTAAACACAGATAGTAAAGAATTTATTTGGGCTCATTAGGGCTGCTACTTGGAAGATACAAATTCTTATATATTTAACATGTATTCAGGATTATATATTTCAAATATATTTTAGAACAAAAGAAGTGTGCATCATAGCATGCCTCCTCAAATAAATAACAGCTTAAATGTGACCCTGACTAGGTAGAATACACTGCATCACTCCATCAATGGGCCTCTATGAAGTACTAATTGGACAGGATAGGCTAGAAAAGGAAATGATGAGAGAACCTTCTGTGGTTATGAACCAGAGAGGTGGATCTGGGAGAAGTTGGAGAAGGGGAAGACCATGATCAAAGCACAACAAATGAATTTCCAAGATAATTAATATTTTTTTTAAAGGAGGAGATGCCAGCCTGACTCAGTAGAAAAAGACACTTGCCAAAACCTGACCTGAAAGTTGTCCTCTGATCTCCAGGCAGACTGTGGTACCTGAGCTCTCTTCCACAAAACATGCACAGGGGGTGGTAATTCAGATACTCAACACAATTTTCAGAAGGGGGACAGAGGACAGAGGAGTAAAAACCAAGGGTTGGTGACAGGATGACCCTGGTGGCTATATATAGGACTGGAATTTTATGCTTAAATGAAAACCCTATCTTTTAGTGCACTGACTTCAAGATGTAACAGGCTTGGCCTGGAGGTGTTCCTAGGAAAAGGATGTGTGCTTTCATGGATTTGAAAGTTTATTTTGAGGTGATGCTACTGAAGTCTGGTCTCTCACGTCCTCCTGGCCCAGTACCCTGGGATGCTTCAACTGGCTTTACTGGCTTTGTTTTTCCTTGTCTGCACCAGGGAAGGACTGCCCTGAGTTTCACTGTCACTCAGAATCTTGAAAGCACTCATTCACTGTTTTTCGCACCCAGTGGTGCTTTTGTAAAGATGAAGTTGCATCTTTTTATTTTATGTTTTGTGATGACCTTGGCTCTTTCTTGGGAGGCTTTCGGAGGCTTCCTTTCATCATTTTATTTTGAGATTTTCTAATAATATGTCTCAGCATAGGGTCATCTAGTGTTGAGTTTTTCTCATAGCTATTTGGACTGCTGAGTAGAATGGCCTTTTCTTAGATCATGGAGGGCATTAGTGTTTGAGAATATTTTCTTGTTTTTACAACAGTCCATCTTATTTTCACTTTTACTTTGTTCCTGATTCTACAAGGACTTGGATGTTTTACATCCCTGATAAGTACTCTTTATTTCCTGGTTTTCTTTTTCTCTTCTATATATTTCAAACCCTACATTAAACATATATGTTGATCAGTTATCATAGTTTCCAAATATATTTCTCCTTTTAAAATTTGTTTGAGAACTTTCTGTATAAATGTAAATATGTTTTATCAAACCCACCTCTACTCCTCCCTGATCCCAACTCCTTCTGCACACTCCTGCTTCTTTTGCCTTCCAACTTGAGGCTGCTTTACAACCCACTGAGTACGTGTAGTGTTGCCAGGGTGTACTTGGGTGCAGGGCTAACCACGGGAATACAGATAGTTAATCAGGGGACCAAATTCCTAAGGAAAACTGACTCTCTCTTCCCAGCAGCCACCAATTGCCAATAATGTCTCAGCTCAGAGTAAGACTTCATGAGGCCCTCCCTCAAATAGGATGGAATTTTGACTGGCTTAATCTTATGCATGCAGGTACGACTTCTGTGAGCTTATGAGTACAATAGCACAGTAATGTCCTGAGCTGGGTGTTCATTTTCCATAAGGAAAGGTTAATGTAGGTTTCTGAGTGTGCAGTGTGCTTGCTTTGGTTTTGTGGTTCAGATCCAGGATCTCACTGTATGTATACTGTGGAATTTGGGAGTCACTGCTGACTTTGAACAATCTTTTCATTTGAAGCTCTACTTGGATGCTGGTTCTGATTTTCTGTTCCAATGCCCCATGCTTCTAGGAACACATTTTATAGTTAGGGTTCATGTCTATAAGTTCTGGAATCTCTTGACTTCTACATCTTTGCAATATAAGTAGAGTCACAGTGTTCTAGGAAGCCTCAGAAACCATAGAAAAGAGCTATTGTAACATGTGCTGCAATTCTCAGCCTTCAGCGCATAGCTCAGCTGTGATTGACATGTTCCTGGAGCCCATGTGCTGCCTGCACATTAACTCACCACACAACATGACCCAGAACATCAACATTGTCTGTATCATTCCTCTGCTTTCCTATACATGGAGAAGTTGGAAGAGGTCATTAAGTTTGGAGGGTCGCTTAACTAAATTTTTCTTTTGAATTTCATGAGTATAACAGACATGAGCAAGAACAAGCATAATGCTATGGGAAAATTGTTCCCTAATCAAATTCTCTACTAGCCATTTCCTGTGGATCTGATCATGAAGAAACCTGAGACACTGGACTTACGAAGGGAAGAGGCAGTGTAAAGAAGAGGTCAATGAACCACTATAAAGGTCACTCTGAACTATTCTTCAAAGAAATGTGTAATGAGAACCTCTTGGGAGTGCCTACAAGAATTTTTATAAGAAGGTGGAAATAAGTACCAAGGGTAATATGAATGTCTAGCTATTTCACTGCAGATAAATTTTGATAAATGTCTTGAATTCCTGGTGAAAGATGAAAAAAATGGTAAGTTCTTAAGCAGCAAAACTTCTGTAAATTATTCTGGAGTATTAAATATTCTGCTATGTTTAAAAGGTACACTTTAAAAGGGATCCGAGCTTTGGGATGGAATAGGTTGCTTCTACTCAACGAAATATGGTATCTATGTATTTCATAGAACCACACAATCACAATCACTGTATGGGTTATAGGGTCATGTTTTTTTTTTTTTCTTGTGTAATGTGCTAGTCCCATTTCTTAAGAAAATACAGTTGTCATGTATTTAACGTGGTGCTTCATTACTTAAAATTGACTAAGCTTAAATTACCATCTGTGATTTAAAAAAAAAAAGATTAAAAGCTTGAAGAAGATAGAAACCATAGCTTGAAACATTGGGGTGAAGTTGTGATGGTATCACCTATAGCTTTAACTACAAGTTCAACACTGCGTTTTCTGCCTAAACATTCAGAACAAGCAACTCAAGGAGACACCAATGACAAAGTGTGCTGCTTAGCTTTTGTAACTTCACACAGACTTGGATACATCTGGGAAAAGGGAATCCTAATTGAGAAAATGTCTCCATAAATTTGGCGTGTAAACAAGTCTGGAGGGCATTATATTTATTTATTTACTTTTTTGTAATTGATGTGGAAGGACCCAGCTCTCTGTAGGTAGTATCATTCTTGGGCAGGTGGTTTTGAATGGTATAGGACTAAGCTAGCTAAGAGGGTCAAGCCAGTAGTGTCCCCATAGGCCTCTGCTGCAGTTTCCTCCTCCAGGTTTCTACCCTACTTGAGGTTTGTCATGACCTCCTTCAGTGATGGAGGGAGAGGCCTGAGCATTGTAGGCTGAAATAAACCCTTTAACCTTGGAGTTGTTTTTGTCATGGTGTTTTATCACAGCAGTAGAAACCCTAAAACACAAAAGCAATGTTGATATAGAACTCACATTGTGTGGAGAAAACACTCCCCATCAATCTAAGAAAAACTGAAGGTTGGGAAAAAGTGTTTTGTAGGTGGAAGTATTACATTGGAAGTAATGGATACGACAATAATCCTTGTTTGGGGGAAATTGGTTCACTAGGACCTGTCTATTGTCATATTTGTTTTAAACATTGCATCTACTACCAGCATCCCTTCTTAGACTGTCTACCCCCCCTTTTTTTTACCTCCGTATGTTTGTATTTAGGAGGACTACTGAATTTTTTGTGTTAATTTTGTATCTTGCTACTTTGCTGGTATTTATCAGATGTACTAGTTAGTTTCCCGCTGGTGTTATTTGAATATAAAATCATATAATTTGTAAAAAATTTTGCTTCTTCCCTTTCCATTTGCCTTCCCTTGACCCCCTTTTAGCTGTCCCATTGTTAGCCAAGACTTTAAGTACTATATTAAGTAGGTGTGTAGAGAGCGGACAGCTTTGGCTTGTTCCTAATTTTAGTGAAAATGTTGGAAAATCAGCAACTCGTCAATAAACATTGATTTTACAAACAGTAGTAACTAGAGAATTGTTAGAAGTAAACTACCACACCATCGAAAGTCATGAATTATCTAGATTCTAGCACTACTTTTTAAAACTTTTATAGAGAATAGCCTAACATTTATTACATAATATAAAAAGAAATCACGGTTAGGGTCTGAACTCAGGGTCCCCCTGGTTTCTGGCCTTTTTTTCCTAGCCTATCTATTCCCAGATGGTTAAGTTTGTCTGGTTTTAAGATTCCCTGTCATCTTGAAAATTACTGTTAAGTTCCAAATACCTGAACTTTGATCTCCAAACTACTGGTGATCTCTTGCATGGTGATATTAATTGTGTTGGAAGTTAAAACAAACAAACACAACTTTGTTGGGACTGGAGAGGTGGACCTGCAGTTAAGAGCACATAACTTGTATTGCTCTGGCTGAGGGTCAGAATTTGGTTATCAGAACAGGTTGGATAATTCCCGTCCACCTGGCACTCTAGCATCAGGAGGTTGTATTATTTCTGGCATCAGTGGGCAGTTGAATTCTTATGCACAAAACCTTCCACCATATGTACACGTAACATAACAATAAATAAGTATATTTTGCTAATGATCTTAAAATTGCAACTGCTGTAGTAGAATTTAACATAAATGGCATCTTTGTATTTTGCCAGTTAAAAAATCTACCATATTTCTTTAATTTTTTATTATTTATAACCTATTCCTTTCTATTACATTCAAACTTTTGATACTTATTTGCTATGTTGACCTTTTGTAGACAAATATTTATCTTTTCTTTTTTTATATCAGAAGTGAGGGTATTGGATTTTAATTAATTCATTTAATAAATATATGTATCTTTCTAATGAACTTTATGTTGTCAGTTTTAACTATGAACATATTATATAGTGTGATCTTAGATATTATTCTGCCATCTTATCTAATTTACATTCTTTAATCTTACATTTTAACTCCGATTTATTTATTTTTGTTTTTTATTCCTTCTCAAATGTATTCATTCAAACTAACATTCACTTGTTTTCTGGAAGCTTTCTCTGATTTATTGAGACGTGTATATGTGTTCCTCTGTGCTCCTCTGTAGGTAGAGTTGTAGAAATGAGGAAGAGACATCAGCACATTGTTTTTCTTACATTCTCGGTCTCTTATTCTTTCATTCTTTGATGTCACTTGGTCTCAGTTTCCTTCTTTCCTGGCAGATTCTCATAGTCCATTTTAGATAATGGTATAGGGTTCTGAGTTACTTATCCAAGTTTCTTTCCATCATAAATTTTAATGATTTCCTGTGTTTATTTACTTTTTCTCCTGAAGCTCTGCTTCCCAGAATGCTTTAAAGAGCATGTTGGTGTGATTAGAACTTCTGAGGCATTGCATGCCTGACAGGATAGCTTAGTTGTGTGCTTTTTAAAACATTAATTTGCCTTTTTCTTTTAAAATGTTACTCTTTGATGCCTTGTGCCAATTTGATATTTTTCTTTGTTTTAAATGGCACACAATTTCTTTCTTTGTGTTTATATGTGTGCGCGCTTTATTTTTCTTATTTGCTATTTTGTTTTGAAAGCTTACACTATGCTTTAATTCTGGGAAATTATAAGTCATACTTTAAGAATATTTTAGTAAATGTAGCAGCTCACTCCTTTAATTCTAGACATTTCTGTGGAGGCTGGAAAAAGGTATTAAGCTTTCCACGCATTCAAGACAAGTTTTAGACCAGCCTAGGATACTGGGTTTGAACAGTCTAAATGACTATGTTGTGCTAAGCAAAATATTCTTTGTTTGTTTGAATTCAAAAGTGTGTAAAGCTGCAGGTAAATGCTTTTTGTTTTTCACTATATAGGAACACAGAAGGATTGTTAATAAATGATTATGTTTTTCCACACTAGAATTTCAAAGTAATACAATAGGAGATTTTAGAAAACTTTAATAAAATAAATTCTGAGAAAAACAAAAACAAAACAAAACTAAGAGCCAAAAATGCTAGCTGACAGTATCATAAGTGACAGCCCAGGAGCCCCACACTGCAATAGCATTTGGAGTTTTGCTTCATGGTGAACACAATCCTGAAAAAAAGGACTTTACAGCCAGGCCAAGTTGAAATGACAGTAGCTAAGGCTGATTACTGGTCCTGTGTTTTGAAAGTTATTTGTGTGTGTAAGTGCTTAATGGTCTGGAGTCATTGCAAGTATGACTAAACGCAAGCAAGTAAAACAGTTTATAAACAGGTTGTCAATAACCAAGGTCAAATAAGTTATTCCAAATTTAGTTAAACATTTCTTTTTCAGAAATAATGTTCATTCTACCATTTCCACCTTATATTTCTTCCATTATTGATCACGGCTCTCTTGCTTTTTATTTTTACTATTTGATTCTTGAAAGAATATCTTATTAAATAGTCCTTGGTTGGCCTAGGACTCACTATGTAGACCAGACTGGCCTCCAACTCACTAGATCGCTGATTATTCTTTCAGAGTACATAGGTTCAATTCACAGCACTCTGTGGTGGTTCTTAACCATATGCAACTTTAGTTCAAGGTGATATGGTCTCTCTTCTGGATTTTTTGGTTATCAAGTACACATGTGGGTATACAGACATATAGGCACAATATTCACACACATGTATTAAGAAAAGAAAGAAGATATAAATTTATAAGAATAGATTAAATACAATGCTTTGAGATTTTTTTATGTTGTCTTAGTACTGTTGGCATCAGACAATGGTTGTGTACTGTATTTCTTCTTGTTTTCTACATGCAGGATGTATTAGAGCATCGGAAGTGTTCAGATGAAGCCAGGTACACTGGTATACAACTGTGGCTGCTTATTCAGGAGAGAAAGACAGGAGAATTCTGGATTCAAAGCCAGTCTTGGTTCCATAGCAAAACCATACTTCAGAAAATAATGAATAAAATTAAAAATATATATCAAAGAGTTTATTTGCAATTCTACTCTGGTGTAAAGATAATTTTCTAGAAGATTTATGAGATACTTCAGTACTTTAAAATATCCTTTCCTCTAGTTGTCTAGTGGAAAGTTTCTGGCCCTGCCTAGCACCACAGTCTGGATCTGCTTGCAGCCCCACTGCTCCTTAGTGCCCTCACAAATGGCTCTGAAACTTATATTAATTTCATGCTGTTTGACCTATGACTCAGGCTTATTGCTAGCTAGCCCTCTCATCTTAAATCAACCCATTTCCATTAATTTCTATTGCCACGTGGCTTGTGACTTACCTGAATTTTTTACATATTGTTTCTTGGGTGGCTGAATCTCGTCTCTCCCTGTCTCCTCCCTCCTCCTTTATCTATGCTGGGAATTTTAGCCTGTTTCTAAGATGCCTTGCTATATGCCAAAAAAAGTTTCTTTATTATTCAATGATAATTAACATCATACAGAAAGCCATCCTACATCAGGGTTGCATTGTCCAGCCTCAATAGGAGAGGAGATGCCTAGACTTACTGTAACTTGATATATCATAGCTGGCTGATATGTATGAGGCCTGCCCTTTTCTTAAGAGAAAGGACGAGGGGTGAATGGAGGAGGGTGAGAGGAGAAGTTGGGGTGACAGGCTGGGAAAAGAGAAGAGAAAAGAGAGAGAGAGAGGGAGAGAGAGAGAGAGAGAGAGAGAGAGAGAGAGAGAGAGAGAGAGAGAGAGAGAGAGAGAGAGAGAACGAGCAAGGGAGGGAGGGAGGGGAAACCATGATTGGGCTGGGAAATAATTAAGTAAGTAATAAAAAAATATCAATATTAATGCAAATGAGTGTGGGACTCAGTTATTTACAGGAAATTGTTTTAGACTCTGGGAAGCATGAAAGATGCTTTTATTAAATTTCTCAAGACATTTTGAGTTAGAAGAAAGCTGCAGCAGTAGCACCGTCAGAAGGTATTACTATCCTATGTTATTCAAGTGTAAGACCAGATTCATTTGGAAATCACAGAAAAATTGGAAAAACTTTGGTAGACTTAATTATGAATAGAAGCACTGCAGTTGCAAGCAGTAATTGGAACAACAACAAAATCTATGAGAAAAAAAGCAGCTTAGAAGGTGCTCAACTCAGATACAAAGCATTGATGAGATGTAAGTTGCTTTCAATGGAGAAGTAAATTGTTTGGTGTTACAATGTGGTTTCTTTGGTCCCTAGCGGCCTGAGATCCGGACCCACAGACCTGCAGCCCCAGACCCCTTAGACGCTCGCCACTGCTCAGGCCCCCAGAAATGATTCAAACACTAATATTAACTTCATGCTGTTTGGCCTATGGCTCAGGCACATTGCTAGCTAGCTCTTCCATCTTAACTCAGCCCATTTCTATTAATCTGTCTGCCATGTCGCCCATGACTCACCTGTTTCCTTACATGTTGCTCCTTTGGGCTTCTGGCTTGGTCTGTCTCGACTCCGCCCTGCTTCTCCTACCTATCCTGATTTCTCCTCTTACTTTTTCTATGGTGCCTGTCATGGGCCAAAACAGCTCCTTTATTTAAAGATTGCTATTCACAGCACACAGAAAGGCATTCCCACATCAGTTTGGTTAGGATGTGGGGGCAGGGGAGAGGAAATGGTCTTTGGTGTCCAGTGTATGCCATTGCCTATATTTCACATGTTGCTTCATGTATTTATATGTACTTAAGTTACCTTTTACTTGTCAGTTAAAGTTTATAACAATACGATAAAGTGGCATTAGCTCACATTTATATATACTGATGCTGGTCCTCAGAATCAATTCAGGGTTGGGGGCTAGAAGATAGACATGGGGAGATAGGCAGAAGGACTTTTCTGCTCCTTGACAAGAATGCATTAATTTTATCTTTTTTCCCCCAAATGAATCAAAAACCATACAAGAAATTGATTAATAATACTTCACTGCCACTCCTAGTTGACTAAATAGTATTTTCAAAGAAATTATGCTTTGTAGCACTGACAAAAAAATTACAAAATTATTTAAAATGCAAGGTGTTCACACAAAAACTTATAAGGAATTTCAAAAAGTAGGCTGTATGTTACCTTCCACTTGACCCAAAAAAAGTCCTATCAACACAAAGCATCATGTTGGGGTGGGGGCAGGAGACGCTGTGTAAACCCGAAAGAAGGGTCAAGTTTGTTTCCACTAGACTGATATCTATTTGGCTATAATGCAGACAAAAGTGAAGGTGTGGCAGTTGCCCCAGAACCACGGAACTGGAGAGTGAGCTGGGCTTCGTGTTCATCTCATCACTCTCTTAAAGTTTTCATTTTCCATTGTCTTCTTCTTCCAGTGTTTTCTTGGTGTGTTACAGTTCGGCTGTCATTCCTTCCCTCTGTCCTTTTCGTCCCATCCCTGTTTTCTGGCAATGACCTCTCTCTCTCTCCTTTCTTCTGTGGTTGTCACACATGCAAACACACTCTCAGGTTCCTTTTCCTAGTGATTTGCACCTTGGTACCAACCAAAGCTGGTTCTTTTCTCTTCCCAGAAGGTACTGGCACCTGGAGTGTCTTCTATAGTAATACAGCTCCTGTCTGAAAAAATGTGAAGTTCAGTCAGGAGGGACATTTTGGGTGAACAGAGAGTTCTTCCTAGGACCTGTCAGATCAAACTCAGGGTGGAAACTTTTTAGTCAACCAGAAAGGACAATTGGTTTTGATGCTTACACAAAGGCAGTTGGGAATAAGCTACCCCCTACTGTATAAATAGTTTTATTTGTATTCAATGGTGTTCCAACTGACTTTCTAACATTTCAAAAAAAGAGTATTTTAATTCTTTGCACCACACAGTAGCTTTGTGTAAAATTTAGAGTAATTCAAACAGAAACTCCCTCTAGCTTCACAAGACTCAACATTTGATTAAAATTACAGAAGTTGGCTACCAGGCAACTCCTGTGCTGTATGGAACATCTGCCAAAGTAAAGCCTTTAGAAGTCAGGCAGAATTGAAATGTCATGCTCCGGGGGGAAATGCACACAACAGAAAATTAAGTAATGAACACGAACTGGAGCGCTAAAAGGTGTGGCAATGTGGAAACTGATGCATTGCTGACTGAATGTGGTAAATCAGGCACCGGGAGAGACAAGGTTTGTAGAATTTTTTCTTTGCTTCCATTAGCCTAATAGAATGTACTGCTATCAGAGTTAGATAAGGTAAAATAATAGTTAATATGAAAATAGAAAGCAAGGTTATATTATAATTTATTCTAAATCTTACATTTCAAAGTAGCCAAATTCACAACAAATCTATAAAGATATATTGACAATAATAAGTTGTCAATAAGTATTTTTAAAGACATATGTGGGCACTCAACAAAATAAACTAGAATGGTTTTTTTTTAAAGTTTTTAAAATGTAGTGTGTTAAAAATGTTAAAATCACATGAATAGCTGCTGTTGCTTTGCTTTCATTGAAAAAAATATGAACGTCAGTGTACACCAATACCATATTCATTTAAAGCATTGTTTAAAGTGCATCTGTGCATAGAGGATATAGGTCAAATCATGTTGGCTGTGTCCTGTGTCACAGACTAACTTGCCAGTCATCAACAACCTAATAAATATCAGTGTGGGCAAATTGCTTGGACTCAGTTTTCATGTTAACTATAGTTATTAAGTTTTGGATACTCAAAGTTATTTTGATAATAAGTTTAGAATAGTTTGATTTATTCTTACTACTGAAATATTTTTATTTCTGGTTTTGTATATTTAATAGAAAAGGCTGTCTATAAACTTAAGTTTCAGTAGCTACAGATAGTCAGTGGCTAAGAGTGCGTACTGCTCTTTCAGAGGACTACAGGAGTTGAAAAATTAAATTAAGAATCTTTTTTTTAATGAGAATTTCAAATGTGAGTACTGTATGTACACCATTTTTCCTCCAAAAGCCTCCTTCAGCTCCTCAAGCATATCCCTGACTAACTTAAGATTTTTCCTACCTGTTATTCACACACACACACACACACACACACACACACACACACACACACACACACACACACACACTATAAGGACAGCCTAATGAGTCCATTCAGTGTTTCTTGTATGTATATATCTTTTAAAATTGAACCACAGTTCACTGTCCTAAGGTCAGATAATCTATTAGGGAATTGCTCCTGGGTAAGAATGATCTTCCCTCTTCAGTTGTTATTAATTGGCTGTAGTGCTTCAACTCTTCCTCATCCACCTTTAGATACCAACTGCTCTTTCCACTATGCAGGTCTAATAGATGAGCATATTGTTGAGATTTTATGGCTGTAGCTCCCTTTCCTATCACACATGGAGGATGTTATTTTGTGGTTGAAGTCTTGGTCTTCTGGTTCTTACACTCCCTGTACACTGTTCTGTGATCATGCATGATTATTGAAGAAAACATCCCTAGTTCTTAGAGTTAAAAGACTTCTGAGTCTGTGTTTGCAGCCCACATGCTTGACACAATTGGGAGCTTCTGAGGAATGAAATGAAGGTTATATATGGTTCTGCCTTTCAAAGAGCTAAGAGAATAAGGGAATGAAAATGCATAATATGATTTCAAAGTACATTAGGTGCTTGTGTTTTGACTTCTTAATGACAGTGAACAGTATAACTTATTTTGCAGAGAACATTCCCTCTACAAAATACTTCATGTAATTTTTAGGAAATAGATGAAATAAGCAATTATCATTACAATACATGCCCAATTTATAACAGTTTGAGTTAAATTGTACTTTACTGAGAATTTATAACTGCTTTATAAAATGTTATTTCTTATTTGTGTTAAATGGAAAGCTGATGAAATCCGGAAGATAGAAAGTACTTATTAACTTTTGACTTGGTTGATTCTTTAATGAAATCAATGAGCCTACAAATTTATATGGTGTATCTGAGAAAGTTCTAAAGTAATTTTTGTACACTAGCTCCAAATCAACAATTATATTTTAAGAGGCAAATATTTGACTACATAAAAATCAAAGAAAATAAGACATTGAATTGATAATTTTATTATTTATTTACACTATTTAACCAACAGTAGTAGATTTATATTCTTAGTTAACTTCTATTTTATTTTATCCTAAATATTATTCACTAATATACTGTTTTGATAAAAAGAAAATAAAGTATAACAAAGTATCACATGTAAAATTTTATTAGATTGCAAGTATATCTTCTTTATTTAACTGTGGAATTCTTTTTGGAGAACATGCCATTCGATAAAAATCACTGACAGAAAAATATGCTACAGAATTTACCTTATCATTTTTAGGGAAATGATGACATAATTTTTAATTTTATATTTCTCTTGCTCTTACTCCAACATTGGTATTGATACTAGTATTATTTGTTAACATTCTGTTTCCTTTTAATAGAGAACAGTATTAAGGGCAAAACTATGGGTACCAAAGAATTTTTTTTTCTCAAAAGCCTAGCAATAGACAAGTTGTTCTTGATGCTTTGTGTTTTGTGAAGTAAGATTCTCTGCTTAGTCAAAAATAGTCACTGTTATCTTTTAACTTGAAAATAGTCATTGACAGATAATGAAGGCCAGAAAAGCACATTTAGGTTTGGCTTCATGTATCAATGAAAAGTTATGGAGCACAAAATGAAGAGTATATGTGGTGATATATTATATATTTGGTAAAATCATCCTGGGATATCAGAGAACAGAATCACTCACAGTCAAACCCAGAGGATTAGAGCTTTGTATCTCATACCTTTAATCCCAGCAGAGGAATGACAGTTTACCAACTGTCACCTTTAAACTCATACCTTTAATCTCAGAATGGGAATGACCCAGTAGTGACCTATGCCTTTAATCCCATAACTCCAGAGACAGAGATCTTCCTGTGTTGCTGTGAGTTCAAGGCCTACCAGCCAAATAGTAGTAGTTCATACTTTTAATACTAACTCTAGGATTATGATGCAGAGTTGAACCTAGAAGTGAAAAAACTGGGCAGAGAAGATATTGAATGCATTGGCAGATATTGAGGTATTCTGTAAAAGCAATGAGCCAGGCTGAGGACTCTTGAAGATAGCTTTTACCCTAAGAAGAAGGCTGAGTGAGAATTGACTGTTGTCTGTTTCCACTCTCTTATATTTCAGCTTTTTCCCAGTATCTGGCTCTGAGTTTTCATTAAATACCAACTAGAACTTGTGTTTTAAGTATATTCTAGTTGAACTATGAATATTTGAGATAGATAAAGAGCCAAGGAAAAACTACCTGGTATTATTGATGTCTCACACGTAATTCTTAAAATTTATACGCAAAAGCATTTAATTACAATTGCATTGGTTAGAAGGCATCAGGCTCTTATGATGTTATCTTGAAGCTAAAAACTACACATATTGGGTTCTCTCCAAGTTCTAATAAACCAGCATGACTTTTAGAGAGACTTTCTGGGTACTTCCTCAAAAAATCATGAACTTGATGGCTGAGACACATCTCTGAAGTCCAAAGCTTCAATTGACCTTGATATATTTGTTATCATGACAAGTTCTAAAGTCCTTACACATCAGTTTTCATCAGAAATCAGGTAAAGAATGACGCCATCATGACATTCTCAGTATAAGTGTAACATAAATGGGATTTTTTAATATTTAATGAATGATAATATTTCATATATGATATCTATTAAATTTTTTATGAACAAGGGATTAGTGTAGTGTCTGAGATGTAAAATATACTGATTTAATACTATTTTTTGATTGTCAGTCAAATTTAATTTTCTTTTTTTTTTTTAAGAATTTTTGACGCCAATTTTTATTCATCTTCCCATAATCTATACTACTCACTGGTAGATTGTTTTGCAACAATGTATTGTAATCAAAACAAAACCAAAACGGAATAATTTTAGAACATATTGCTTATTATATGACTTTGAACAATATCAATGTTTCTGATAGGCAGTTTATTGCTAGAAAGAAGTTCATCATCAGAACCCTAACAAGGATTTAGAGAATCTCTCTCTTTTTTATTTAAATGCATATTTCAAAATTTGAAGTAAACCCCATTTTAGGACAATCATTTATCCATTACATCATACCTGCTAGAAAATATTTCCCCTCTCCCTCTGTTCAGGGGACCATTACTTCTGCTGGTGGAATTTGTTCTGTCAATCATTGGCTTTTTAGTAAATTTAATTTGTTTTCATTTGTATTTTTCCAGTTACTTTATTTGAAATTTGAAAATTATTTTTCATAGATATTGGATTTCATTTATATTTAGCCATAAGACAAGACACAGACCAATAGGCTTAGGAACAAAGCAAATGATCACAGAAATACAGAGTCCCTTCATCAAATGTGATGATTGCAGATGGTGTTTAGTGGCATCTCTGCTAATTTTGTATGAAAGATAGCTATATACTAAACCATATTTTTGAAAAAAATTTCCATAAAAGCGAAACTTGGAATATCACAAAGGGGAAAATATGACTTTCAAAAATTTTAGTAAGACTTCCATCAACTCATCTATAGAGATATCTGATCATAAGTCATATCAGATGACTGATCCTGGAGTGAAATTTGTAGAAAAATTTCTTGAACTTGTAGTTTTTCAACTTTGCTATATTATCAAATTCTTGACAAGACTATAGTGTTTTTCATGAAAGTCTGTGCTCATGAATGTTAGAAATAATGAGGAAAGGTACATATGAATAATAAATCATGAAGATGCATCCTCATCTATATTTGTTGGAAATTTAACTTGTTCTTTTAAACTAAAGATTTAAAAGACATAGACAAAGGAGAATCACTTACTTATTACTACAGAACATAGGTGAGCATCGATACTGGAACTATCAAAGGATACTTAAGCTCAAGAACAGCTTTTGGGGTTTTGCTGTGGTGACTACTTCCTAAGAACTGCATGCTTATAGTCTTTTGTACTGCTGATAGTTCGCTATCAGAAAGCTAATTTTTTTTTAAAAAAAAATGATTTTTTTCACAGTTAGGAGCATAATGGACTCTATACCTTTTGCTAAGCATAAAACAATACTCAATGAGAAATGCAGAATGTCAGGCTGCATAAACCACTCAGTATTTCAGACTTAATTGCACTTTTGTTTTTATGCTGATTATTCCTGGTTGGTCATTAATGCAGCATTACGTACAAATGAGGGTTCAAATGAACTGCAAGTTTATATAATCCTCAAAGCTTCTCTAGGTGAGAAGGTTAAAAATAAATAAAATGTGATATATGACTATGACAGTCTAGAGGAATCAATGATCAGTAAGGGAACTTACATTTTGTAAGAGATATTTTATAAGCGATTAGGAACAGTCCTTCCTATAAAATTTAAAAAACAAAAATGATGTACAATATTGATTTACAAAAGTATCAACAATAAAAATAGTTAAAGGTTTTTTTTTAGAGAAAAACATGTGGTTAAAACTGAAATTCAGCCTTTGGGTATATGCCCAATAGTGGTATTGCTGGATCATTGGGGAGATTGATTTTCAGTTTTCTGAGGAACTGCCATACTGCATTGCAAAGTGGCTGTACAAGTTTACACTCGCACCAACAATGGAGGAGTATTCCCCTTGCTCCATATCCCCTCCAGCATAGGCTGTCATTTGTGTTTTTGATCTTAGTCATTATGACAGGTGTAAGGTGGTATCTCAAAATTGTTTTGATTTGCATTTATCTAGTGGATAAAGATGTTGAGCAATTCTTTAAGTGTCTTTTACCCATTTGTAACTCTTCTCTTGAGAATTCCTCTTTTAGCTCTGAACCCCATTTTTTAATTGGAGTATTTGGGGCTTTGGTCTCTAGTTTCTTGACTTTTCTATATATTATAGAAATCACTCCTCTGTCAGATGTAGGGTTGGTGAAGATCCCTTTCCCATTCTGTACGCTGTCATTTTATCTTATTGACCATGTTCTTTGCCTTACAGAAGCTTATCCATTTGAGGAGGTCCCATTTATTAATTGTTGTTCTTAGTGTACTAAGAACTATTGTACTATTGGTGTTACATTTAAGAAGTGGTCACCTGTGCCAATGGGCTCAAGGTATTTCCCACTTTCTTTTTTAACTATGTTAATAGCAACATTATTTCTAATAGCCAGAACCTGTAAACAACCTAGATACCTTTCAACTGAAGGATGGAATAACAAATTGTAGTACATTTACACAATGAAGTACTACTCAGAAGAAAAAAAAATGACATCCCATAATTTGCAGGCAAATAGATTTGGAGAATGTCATCCTGAGTGAGGTAATACAAACCTAGAAAGATAGACATGGTATCTACTCACAATAAGTAGATTTTTAGACATAAAACAAAGAATATCCAGGCTGCAAACCCTGAACATCTTGGTAACAGAAGAAACTTAAGAGAGACATCTAGGGATCCTGGGAAAGGGAAATAGAGAAGACTCCTGAGTTGGGATCACAACTTGGAGTGAGCAAGGAGAGATGGGAACAAATCAGGAGAGGAGATGGTTAAGTGAGAAGAGCAATGGAGAGGGAGAAAAAAGAAATGGATATCTTGATAGAAGGAGCCACTGTGGGGTTGTAAAGAAACCAGGTACTAAGTAAAACCTTCAAGAATGCACAAGATGTCCCTGTCTAGGACTCCAAACAATAGTAGAGAGGGTGCCTAAACAGGGCTTCCCCTATAATCAAATGAATGACCACCCTAATTATCATTATAGAAACCTACATCCAGCTATGGATGGAGGCAGAAAAAAATACCCATAGCTAAGCACCAGGTCCAAGCCCCAGTCCAGCTGAAGAGAGAGAAAAGATGGAGTATGAGCAAAGGGATTAGGATCATGAGGAGGGGACTCACAGAGATGACTGAGTTGAACTATTGGGAGCTCATTTAATCAGAAACAACCACTAAAGAAACTTCAGGGAAAGAAATTAAACCCTTCAAACATGGATGATCACATGGATGATCATCAAATGGCATGGACAGTTTGTGGACCCTCTTGCAGTAGGAACAGACTATGTTCCTAGTGAATGAGCTGACATTTCAGAGCACATTCCCTACAGAGGAATCCCTAACCCAGCCTTAATACAGGAGGGAGGGAGTTGTATCTACCTCAACTGAGTATGCCAAACTGAACTGACACACCTGGGGCCTCCTTGCCCTCCTTGGTGAATGGATGGAGAGATGGGTTTGGGGAGGCTGAGGGAGGACTGAGAGGGACTGTGAGGAGGTAAGAGATGGGAAGCAGTGGTATATATAAAAGAAACCTTTTAAATAAATAAAAATATGAACTCAGAAAAAACTGATTTAAATCTATTTAATCATATTAAAGAAAATTTGCAAAAATTATTAACATGGAATGATGACATTTTATTAGTAAACCATGGAAAGAAGTTAAGGAACTGTAATTATGCCATTATATAAAAACCATAAAGTCACACAAAGTGGATTGTGAATGTTTGCCAATAATTATGATTGCTTGAATGGATAAATGAGGGTCTGAAGCCTATAAAGATTTTGCTCTTTAAATCCACAGTTCTTGGAACATTAAAAAGAAACAAATCTCTAGTTTATTGAGTTTCCTCACTGGATCTTCAAATGCTGTGGAAATATTTTCTTTTATTTTGACAGCAATCATTCAAGGAATGATGCATTGCTTTATTTAAATGTCTGGCAACTGTAGTTCTGAGACAGCAAGTGCTTTACACATTTTACTCAGACAGAGAGTGAAGAGTCCAATTTTGATGTTAGTCCAGTGCTGAAGACAGAACTCATGAGCTCATGACACTGTTGCTACACAAATCTCCTCCTCCCCTCCCCTCTCCTCCCCCTTTCCCTGCTCTCCTCCCCTCTTCTTTCTTTATTTTCCTATTTATTTATTTATTTATTATTTTTAAATAAGTAGTATATCTCTGAATGAAAAATTCCAGAATGACACTTTAAGTTATAAAGAATTCAGCTTAACTTTGTTTCTCTGAATTGGCTGGAAAGTAATATACTATTGTCAAACATACCTAGAAAAGTTTTCTAGAAAGATATTGAAAATTCTTAAAAAGGTATAGATGAGACATAACATGAAATTATATTGTGTGTTAAATTACAGCTTCATATTAACACAAATGTTCTACAAATTATAATTGAACATATTGAATGGAAAATGCTACAACTTTAGCACAGTGATAATTATTTACTTTTAACTTTTATTATTCTTTGCAACTTTCACATCATATATCTTGAGCCCATTCATATCCCTGTACCTTGCATCTGCCCTCTGACCTTTCATCCTTCTCCCTGTCTCAAATAAAATAGACAAACTTTTATAATAGAAAAGGAATAAAGAGAAAATTTTCATTATGAAAGCTGAAGTGTGACACAATCACACAGTATATCCTTTTGTCAATATATTTTTACTTGCGAGCATTGATAGCAAAGAGTCATTGTAGGGTTATAGGTCTCTTGTTTTTGCTATACCATTGATAGTGGGCCCTCAGTGGGGCTCCTCTTGGATACCTTATTGTTGCTCTATGACATGGAGATCCTGCAACTTTGGATCTGTAGGACATGCACCTTTACATGCTCCATAAGATTATATATGGTATAGCTGTTAAAGTGGGCCAACTCAACTCTAGTTTGGGGATAAGTAATTGCAGGGTTAGTTGGCCCACCAGCTTTCTCTTGTCCTCATCACCAGAATTAGCTCTCTGACATGACATTACCCCAGCTAGCTTACCCTTTTCAGCAAGCAAGATGCAGGACCTGCTTTCACAGTGTTGCTGCTTGTGAGGAGCGGGAACAGCAGCTTTTTCCTGCTTTTATGAACTCAGGGCCAGCTCTCTCACTTGCCACAGATGACAGGGGAAGGGGATAGCATCTTTCTCTTGCCCAACTACCATATTTCAGATGAGGGACAGGATCACCTTGCCTACAAGTAGAAGAGGGAGGGATGCTACATGCATTTTTACATTCAGAAGAAAAACAATAGTTAAATCTAAGTGCAAAGATTCTGGGCAATACTCACCAAATCAAAACACATTTAGCAGGCTAGGGTTCAAGCTCAGTTGATAAAATGCTAGGCTTGCAAACGTGAGGACCTAAGTCAAACTCCAGAACCTGTGACAAAGATGCTGGATCACAGAGTGAAGACAGAGACAGATCCTTGGGGCTTTCTTTGTAGATAGTATAGCTTACTGGAAGGGTCTCAGCTCCAGCACAGCCTACTTGATGGATCCTAGTGCCAGCATAGTCCACTTACATAAAAAGATTCTTTTCTTTCTTTGGGGAGGTTATGAATCAGAAATAAGAGAGAACTCTGAGGCCACAGGAAGTTTGAAGAGGAGAGAACACTGAGATTTTGGTCCAGTTATGACATCATGAGAAGACCATAGATAGGCCGGGGAAATAGAAGTCCAAAAGTCTCTTTACTCAGACAATGGAAAACCACTGAAGGACCTTAAGCAGAGGAGCATGATGGCTTTTTTGATAGTGACTTATATCTACAGTGTGTAATTGCCTTAATTATAGAGATAAGTCACTGCTATAATATTTTAATCAAGCTACCATGATGTCACAAAGGCCTACATTCTTCCAGGTGGGGCACGATCACCAATGCGTGCATAGAAGTAGCTATTCTTTTTCTTTCTTTGAACCAAGTTTTAAATATCTATTTTTTTATTGAAAATATATTTTATATAATATATTTTGATTATGGTTCCTCCCAACTTTTCCTAGCTAATTCTACTTGTAGTTGTTTTTGTTTTATTCAGTCATGCAAAATCTCTATTTTAGTACATTTTTACTATATGTATTATATGTTTTGAAATGAAAAGTTTTAGAAAACACCATTTTATTTTATTTTATTTAGTTTTTTACAGAACTGGGATTCAAAGTCAGAGCCTTGAACATGTTAAACAAGCATATTTTACCACAAGCTACATTCTCAGCATTTAGTTTGATAAATCAAGGTTTCTCTATGCAGACAAGGCTGGCCTTGAACTCATAAGGCCCTGGTATTTGTCTCCCAAGTGCTAGGGTTACAGTTATGTGCCTGTATTTACAATAGTTTTTAATATCATTGAATGTAAGTAATTTGTTAGCTTTTGTGGAGTTTGGGTAAATAGTATAAGGTAATGAATACCATAGATATGCGATGTAAAACAGTAAAACATAATATGAAAGGAATTTGATTTCAAGATGATTTGGGGATACAATAGTCTAAACAAAAAGACTTAAGATGTAGGCAGAGGCACTAACACTAAAGAGTATAATGTATATTGACCACAGACATTAATTGTTGCAATGGGGTTTCTTGGTCCCAGGTGGCCAGAGGCCCAGGCCCACAGACCTGCCACGCCAGACCCCTTAGCAGCCCGCCGCTGCTGCTCAGGCCCCTAGAAATGACTCAGATGCTTATATTAAGTTCATGCTGTTTGGCCTATGGCTCAGGCACATTGCTAGTTAGCTCTTACATCTTAAATCAACCCATTTCTATTAGTCTGCCTGCCAAGTGGCCCGTGGCTCACCTGTGTTCTTTACATGTTGCTCCTTTGGCGGCTTGCTTGATCTGTCCCTGACTCTGCCCTGCTTCTACTACCTATGCTCTGATTTCTCTTCCTACTTCTTCTATGGTGCTTGTCATGGCCTAAAACAGCTCCTTTATTTAAAGACTGATATTCACAGCATACAGAAAGGCATTCCCACATCAACTTGTTTGGGGGATATCAGTATGATATAAGTCAAGATAAATGGTATGAGTTAATGAAATCAAAGAGAATATTTTGTATAGAAAAAAGAAGTGAAAAACTAACTAAGAATCCTTGGAACATTAATGCTTTGAGTTCTGAAAAGAGTAGAGAAATTGGAGGTGGATGGGCCAGGGGTGGGAGATAAAAACAGAAAAAGTGATTTGATAGGAACTAAAGATGAGGTTTTGTAAGTTAGGTGAGTCCAGAGAGAAGAGCTGAAACACATATGTATGTATTGAAAACAATGTCTTTTTTGGAAGCACTTTCTATAGTGGGGAATGTAAGAGATTCTGGGACATCCAAGGGTAGAAAAGTGAATGACTAGTGAGGGATTGAATCTAGGTATGTATCCTAGTTACTTGGTTGAGTATGGCGACGAAAAGAGTTATGTAACCAGAGTTGAGTGATCTCTTAAAATGAAATTTGGGAGACAATCTCATGTTTAAATTATATTGATAAAGTTGCCTATTGCCAATTGTAGCAGAATTAAGGACACAAAGATCTGTGTTCTTTCCTGTACTTACAAATACCTGTTTCATTTTTTTATGTCCAATTTGAAAAACAAAACTAAAGCAAAGGTTTCCAAAATCTTTACCTTTACCATAAACATCTTGAATTTATGTTTCGCAGAAGAACATAATTGCATTACATTACCATTCACGGTCAAAGAGAATTAAAACAACCATAAGCATGCAGAGGCAAAGAGTTCAAAATGAACCTCCATTTCAAATCTCAATCATACTACGTTCCTGTGCATGAACTGACATATTGTAGCCCATACCATACAGAGGAACACCTAACCAAGCTCTAATATAGAATCAAACCTATTTCAACTAGATATATCAGACTGAACTGACCCATGTTGGGACTCCTTGCTCTCCTTGGGGAAAGGATGAGGAATGCAGTGGAGCAGGCCAAGGAAGGACTGGGAGGGATTGGGTGGAGGGAAGCAAGAGTGAGCAGGGAGATACATGAGGAGGAAAAAAAAAAAAACACCTTTTAAAATAAATTTTGAACAAAGAATCCAAAAAAAAAAAAAAAAAAAAGTCCAGAAGTAAAACCCAGATTCTTCATCTTTGGTAGTATCATCAAAGAAAACATATTGCTTTTGATAATCTATTTTCAGCCTGTTCTTCTCTGTTTTTGATAACATCATTCATTGTTTTTTTTTCTGAAACTGTACTATTCATTTCATTGTTCTTTTAAATATATGTTTTTATAATTATCCCCCTAACTGCCAATACTTGGCAATCACATTTGTCTCTTTTCTACAGAATTTGTAAACCCTCATTGTATCTAATCACATTACAATTCTGCTCCATCCAGTAGTCTAGCAAAAAGGAGAGATCATGTTGATCTTTGCTCCTCAAGGACCCTTCAACTATTCCAGCAATTATTCCCATCTTAATAAATATTTTAAAAATGGATGTATGGTTAATATTTAGGATATGCTTTTTTTATTTTTCCAAAGTTGTTAATGTTTCTCAAGGATTTGTTTTTATGTTTAATGTAACAGAAATCACAGATACAATTCTCTCTAAAGGTTTGTTTATACAGCCAGAAAGTTTAGAGGTCACATTGAAGACATTACACATTAATTTCATTAATTAATTTACTCAGTTTAATAGTTGAGAAAACTAAGATGAAGTATCCTGACATTTTTGTCAACCAGTAAGGAATACATTTAGATATGTTAAGAGGCACAGAAAAATGCCACTGTTAACCTTAATTTTCAGGCTCTGAGTTTTGTCTTATTGTTAGGAAATTTAAAATGTTATCTGATACTTCTAGTGTAGAATTACCTCTATAGAGAGCTAAAATCCATGGAGAGGTAGAAACTCTCCTACCTTACCCTTGAGAGAGGACTTATGTCTGCATTTTTTCAAGAGAATACAGCAGGACTGTGCTTCAGACTCAACAGCTTCCTCCTGCTGTCTTTCAGAGTTTTGAGCTATTCTGGAAAACTCCAGACTCAGCTCTGGTGGACTAGAGTGGTGGCCTATAATTTTTATCTTTGCACATGGAGACAGAGGCAGGCGGATCTTTGTGTTTGAGACCAGCCTTATCTACAGAGATAGTTCCAAGAAATCAAGGACTACACATATTAAACCCTGCTTGGAAAAGACAATGCAAACAAACAAAAACAAAAGAAAGATGAAAAGAAAACTCCGGAGTAGAGAGAAAGGCTACCCGCATGGGGATCTTTGGGTATGAGAGAAAAGCCATATTGGACAACTCTACCTGCAAGAGAGACTTCAAATAAGACCACTTCTTTAACTGATGGGCACACAGAATTCTTACAGATATAAATAGTAATTTTTGAAAGTTCTGATATTTTAAAATAATTTTTATATTGTAATACAGTTATCATATCCTTCCCCTCCCCTAGGCAATCAGATTTTTTTCCTCCCATCAAACTTAAAGTTCTTTCTCGGAAACTCAAAACAGTTATAAATCCCCCGAAATCCATTATCTGTTGGTCAACTACTCCTGAATTTGAGATTTATCCTGGAGTTGTTGATATACCCAATGGCATTCCATTTGAGAAAATTGAGTTTTTTCTCTTGTGGCAAGTATAAATGACCATTCCATTGTTAATCTTTATACCCTATTGCTAGGTTAACATTCATTTAGTAATTAATTTTTTAAAAAATAACAAAATAAAATATAATAAAACAAAAGCCATCAAACTTAAGGTGGACAAGTAAAACAAACAGAAGGTAAAGTTTCTAAGAGAAGTCACAAGACACAAAATTTCATCTGTTAATAGCTACCCTACTTTTAAGGAATATCTACAATGCTATCTTAAAAGTGAGGAGAATAATAATCATATTTTATTAGCTATAATGATATAAAATTACCATTATTCAATGATTGTTTTTTACCTTGCCTCTTTGCTTATCCACAACTCTGTATTAGTGTCAACACATGGAAAGTTCACACTAAATGTTTGCCTAATCTATAAACTTACAAGGGTGTCTGTTTCTTCACATGGAGAAATTAATAATGAAAGTAAAGGACAGTCAGATTAGCCTGGTTGTTTTCACCTTGCCAAGAATGTTTGATATTAACTTCCCGGACAATGAAAGCTTGAAGTGCTTTGGTTTTCATGGGAGAATTTGCAAGCTAATATTCAAAGACCAATCAAATGCCAATAAAACAATCTTTAGTTCCTAGCAATTCACACATGAATTCTTGATGACATAAAGCATTCAAGCCACGAACTACTAAATAAAGCCATTGGGTGATGATGATTCTACGTAGCATATAATACTACTTTTAGGTTTGTTTTTCTACTGCAAGGAGTGTGTCTGCCAATGCAAACTAATAATGAGATAAGGTGCAAAATGTAGAAAAGAATCAAATAAGGTGAAACGTACCGATAGTGTCTTTTGGTGCCTGATATAAGCACACAGAAGTACATGGCAAGATAAACTTCAAGGCAGATACAGAAAGCATCATCAATAATACATGATAGATTTAGAAAAACTTAATAAAATTCATCATCCTGTTGAGAGAACTGCAGAGATAGACGCACAGTTGGTACAGTTTTTCAGAGACAGCATCCCTACAGATATGATTTACAAGTGTATTTGGGATCTTTTTTATTTTGACATTGATTCCTCATAAAATCATTTGTAAGTCACTACAGCAAACAGATGGTCAGGTATTGAAAAGTAAGAGTTTAATTGTACATGCCTTGAGAATTGTTTTCTTTTATCTGACATTTCCCCTCCATCTCCTCCCTCTAGTTAGTCCTCACTCCCTTTTTCATCTGTATCTACTTTGTTTCTGTCTCTCATTCAAAAGACCAGGTTTCTTTATGATATTCTGCAATACATACTCATAGATCAGTACATAGTCCAATTGTTATCAGATAGGCTTCATCCAGTAATCGGAGAAAATAGATGCAGAGACTCAAGGCCAAACATTAGGCCAAGCTCAGGGAATCCTGCTGAAGAAAGAAGGGAAGGATTGTAGGATCCAGAAGGGTCAAGGGCATCACAAAAAATCTAGGTTCATAGGCGCTCACAGAGACTGAACCAACAGCATGGGACTGACCTAGGTCCTCTGCATATATGCAACAGTGATGTAGTTTAATCTTCTTATGGTAATACTAACAGTTAGAGAAAGGTCTGCCTCTGACTCTTTTACTGGCTTTTGGGACCGTATTGCTCATGCTGGACTGCCTTTCCCAGCTTTAAGAAAGGTGAGGGGGTTAGTTTTACTATAACTTGATATGTCAAAGTTTGTTGATATCCATGGGAGTCCTCCCGTTTTCTGAGTAGAAATGGAGAAAAAGTGTAATAGGGGAAGAAATTGGGAGAATAAGAAGAAGGAGAAATTGAAGTCAGAATGGAAAAAAAAGTAATACAAAAGAACAGGCATCCAGGAGATAATAAAACATAGCAAAATGAAATATCATAAGATAAATTGAAAACCATCATATTGAACTTGGACAAATCATGCCTACGCAGTAATAAGAGTTCGAAAAGAGAGGCACAAAAACCAGAGACTCATTCATGTACATATTCAGAATTTTCATTAAGGTACCAAATTGAAAACTATTTTATATATGTAGAGGACCTGGTCTACTTGTGTAGACTGTGTGCATGATGCTTTAGTCTCTGAGATTTTATGACCTTTTCTCTGTTGTCTTAGAGGGCTTTGTTCTCCATATCCTCATAATTTGGAGACTTCATTAGGACTGCCTTTGTATGTTAGAGAAAATTTAAACGTAATAGGATTCCATACTGCCCTCAAATTCTCCCTAAATCTTCTTTAATTCTAGTTGTTTCTCCCTCATTTCTTCCCTCGATTCCAATTTCCCCCCTCCTTCCCACCTGATCCTCCCATTCTTGCCCCTGCCCCACCTCTCTTCCAGTCCCTTTTCTATGTCTAACCTCTCTGAGACTATGGATTATAGCCTCATTGTCTGTAGGCAGAAGTTTTTATTCTGTCAACAACTTCCAAATACCCAGAAGATGCTTCCCAAATTACCACACAGATATCTATATTAATTATAAATGCTTTGCCAGTAGCTCAGGCTTATTACTAACTAGTTACTATGCTTAAATTAACCTAAAATTCTTATCTATCTTTAGTCCCATGGCTTGATACCTTTTTCGGTATGATATTCTCATCTTGCTTCCTCTGCATCTGGCTGGTGATTCTTGAGTCCGCCTTTCCCCTTTCCATCATCCTTATTTTGGTCACCTGCCTCTACTTCCTGTTTGGCTACCAGCCAATAATCATTGTATTAAACCAATTTGAGTGACAAATATTTACAGTATATGGGAGGATTATTTCTCAGCATTTATACCTTTTTGTCTAATTATAAAGAATGATTTAACTTTAACATAAGAAAATTATATGCATCAAGAACAGTTATTAAGGAAGCATTACAGTAATACTATCTAATCCATTTGTATTTGGCAAAATTAGATTAAAAAATACTTAATTATCTAATTTGGAAAGTCTAAAGTTTTTTATCTAACTTATCTTTTTATTATAACTAAAATAAAATAATAACTATAACTATTTAGTCTTCAGTGCCATCGAAGACCTCAGAAGGATGAAATTTACCTAATGTCAGGGACATCAGACTGCCTATATAGATTACCATTAATCTGAATTTCTTTATTATGATACATTTTAAGTGAGTTGAATAAACTTAATACCCTAAACAAATGAAAAATATACACACAGAATGACAAAATTAATCTTAGATTTGTATCAATAAACCAAAATCTACATGTAAATGTAAAATATGTAAGATTAATATTTGTGTTTTGATTAGAGTAGATTAAATAATCTGCCCCCTTTTCAGATCACTTTTATATATACCCTTATCTTTTTAGAATGAGATTTCCCTTTGTCATATTCCCCTGAGTCTGAAGAAGTGACTGTTGAGTGTCTGGCATCCATCTAGTATGCTTTGAAAGTGGAGGTACCCCCAGCAATAGTCTTTAAGGCTATGGCTGGTTCTCGTCACCTGACCACACTCTTCTACCCTTATAGCTGCAATCAGGTAGTGTCTTAAGGTCCAATTGGTTTATAGCATCCCTTCCTCTGCTTTCCCCTGACTTCCACACGAAAAGGAGCCACAAAGTCTTCTTTTCCCACCCCTTTCCTTTGGATGAGATGCTTCTCCTAGAGCTCAGTTTTCTCTTGCCTTCTTGGATCTGACCTGGTATCAAACACCAGAGTCTCTTTACTGGCTTAGCTGGGCTAAGATTGACCCATAATTCTTACCTTGTTTAGCTGCATGGCATGGTACCTTTTATAAGAGCAGCATTGTTGTCTTCCTTCCTTTGCATCTGCTGGCATCTCTTTCTGACTCCACCTTCCTTCCCCTTTGTATATGCTCCTATTTCCTGCCTACTTCTAAGATACCTTGCCCATAGGTCAAAACAGTTTCTTTATTAACCAATGATATTTCACAGTGTACCGAAAGACATCTATCGCTTCCCCTTTTCTGTCTAATCAAAAAGGAAGGTTTCAATTTTAACATAGCACAATTACAAATAACAAAACAGCTACCAAGAAAGAATTACAGTTACAATATCTAGTCTATTTGTAATTAGAAAAATCAAAGAAAATATTTTATTATCTACATTATATTTTTAAGTCCAAAGTCTCACATCTAATTTACCTTTTATTATAACTAAAGAAAATTATAACTATCTAATCTTCAACTACATCAAAGTTGTGTGACAGCCCTCTGCTTGGCTTGGCCCTCATTTGGTTCTCCTTGAGTCCAGCAGATGCCCTAAACTTCAGGCTCTAGGGACATTTTCTCTTACCTCTCTTGTCCATGAGGAACTCAGCATTCTATATCCTCCCATTTCCTCTTAAGATGTCTCTTAGAAAATCTCAAATCTTTACACATAGCACCCAATTTGAAAGGCCCTAAAGTTGTTTGCCTTTGCAATAAAAATTTGGCTGCAATGTCCCCTAGTTAACCAATCTAAATGGTTGTATAATGGCCCACTAAATTCCAATATTATTTCAGGACCTTTACAACTACTTTGAGCAATCAGGAAAATGGAAATATTTTCACTTCATGGCTTTTTTCTGTGCCTCCTGTTCCCTCACCCAGTTCCTGCTAGCTATGACATCATAACATAATGAACCTATTTCCTTTGATAAAGTTAATGAGCCTTACCTTATAGATCAAAGCCCATAATTCTCTCTCTTTTGGTTCCTTCAGGTGCTCTTTCTCCCTCTTCAGTGATAGGTTGTCCACCAGGTCAACTCTCACTAGCACTCACTTTCAGCCTGCCAGAAGCCCCAAGTCCTATTGCTACTCATTCCCACTCTGCATTGGTACCTCCTGAACCCTCTCAATTTAAACCAACTCCAGTTCTCTCTTTGCAAGAGGTTTCTGGAATAGATGGTTTAGTCAGGGTAAATGTACCTTTCACATTATCTGAACACTCCCTAAGTAGATAAATAATTAAGTTCCTATAATACAAATTCTTCTACTTTAATTAAAGAATTCCAGTATATAATCCATTCCTATGACCTCACTTTTAATGATGTGTATATGATTCTTGCCAACAATCTCCTCCTAGAAGAGCATAGGTGAATCCGGGATCAGGTTAGGGTCCATGGAAATGAACTCCACTAAACAGATAACACCTACCAATTTGGAGCTAGGACAGTCCCTGATAAGGTCTGTGAATAAGATTATTATATACCTCAGGGGACATCTTGGCTATGAATCTACTTGCTTCCTAGATGTTCTCCATATGGCTGCTCTTAAGGCAGTAAATTACGAACAGGTCCAAAAGATCATCCAGGAAAGATATGAAAACCTCATTCAACATTGACTTACATTACCTTTTAATTCCTTTACTGTCAGAGTCGAGAGACAACCTTATGAAGCTTATCAAACCCCACCACTTAGCTGCATATGTAAGGATATTCATGGGGGATTTAATCTGTCCCAATCCTATACTATCAGTAAAAAATAAAAAAAAAAAAAAACTCAATGGAGACTACTTAGTTCAAGACCTCTGACTTATTAACTCAGCAGTAGTTCCCCTTCACCCTGTAGTACTCAATTCCTATAGTTTCCTCTCTACTATACCTCTAGAAATATCTCATTTCTCAGTTCTTGACCTCAAGGATGCCTTCTTTTCTATTTCCCTGGACTCCTAGTCACAAAATATCTTTGCCTTTACTTAGATTGACCCAGATTCTCATATCTCTACTCAGATCACCTGGACTGTTCTACCACAAGTATCCCATGACAGTCTACATTTATTTGCCAGGCTTTATCCCCTGACTTACTCTCTTTGTCTCTGCCTAAATCTAGACTCATACAACACGTAGATGATCTCCTTTGGTGACCGTCTCTGTAGATTAGTCGGGCAGACACCTCTACCTTATTGAACATTCTATTCAGCCTGGATACAGCATCTCACCCTCTAAAGTCTATCTGTTTGTTCCTCAGCTTACTTATCTAGGATTAGCAATTACTGCAACTCATAAGGCAACTCATACTGCAACCCTAGATAGAAAAAAAACTTAGTCCAGTCACTCACAGTCTCCACCACAAAGAATGAAATTCTGTGTTACTGAGGAATGTCCAGCTTCTTACACTTTTGGATTCCTTCTTTCTCTATTCTTGCTCATCCCCTATATAAAGCAGCCCTTGGGCCCTCTTATGAATCTCTTCTAGTTTCTGTTACCAATCCATTTCATAAGCTTCAATAGGCCTTCCTCTGAGCCCCAGCCCTACGTCTTTCAGATTTAACATAATTCTCCCTTTATGTTACTTAAAAAGAGAGAACACTACCTCAGGCCACTTATGCATGGTACACAGATGGCAGCTCCTTTCTATATGAAGGGGAATGTAAAGCAGGATGTGCTATTATTTCAGACAGCATTGTAGTTAAGTACAAGCCCTTCCAGCTCACATCACAAATCAGCAGGCTGAATTAATATCTCTTACTCATGTTAGTCAATTAGCAAAGGGACAATTCCAAGAATTATTTACAAACTACCAGCCTGCCTTCAATCTCAGAAGAATGAGACTTTTCACACCTGTCAAGACTCAAGTTCCACCCTATTGAGATATGCCCTACCTCTTTCCTTCTTCATCTTCACACTTCCTCCCATTGCCAGCAATCTCTATGAATGGACATTTGAGGTTCAGGAGACATATACTCAGCAGTTCAACCAGACCACTCATGTGGTAGGATCTGGAGACTTCTGGAGACATAGTGTATATTCAGAAAAACACTCTGCTATTTGTAAAGAATGGGGAATCTTTTACATCCTAATCAAGGACTATGGATCCTCATATGGGAAGTGGGACTTATTGGTAAGCTTTGCATTTATCAAACCCTCCCACCAGACACACTCAAAATAAAGAGGGTATACATCTCATTCTCTCAACCACTAGGTAAAGAGACAGTAAGAAATGATCCAAATTACCTTGAAGGGTTTTACATCCTTTATATAATCCTTTTAAAATATTTATCTAAGCTGCCTATCACACCATCTCTTGTTTCAGAACCTAACTACTGCATATCAGTTATTGAATAATGCTCAGTCTGATCTCTTTGGAGAATTCCATTTGTATGCCCTTCCAATGTCAAACTCTCACACACCATTGGTGGCATCACTCATTGTCTTATTAGATTCTCTCATCTTACCACCTATTAATTGCTCAAAACCAAATGTCATTATCTCTATCAAACTCCTCTCTTTGGTATTACAGACTGTTTTAACTCCTCAGGAACACACCTAGTGTACATCCTGAAGTCTACAGACAGCAATAATACCATTGGCCTTGATTCTATCACTCACTTACTTCCTATGTCTACACATTAATAATGCTTCTATTCTTTATAGCATTCAAGTTTATTACTGCTTACCTGCCAAGTGGTCTGAGACTTGTGCCCTGGTGTTCCTGTTTCCTAAATTATGGGTGGTACCTGGTGAAGAACTCTTGTCCATTCCCATTACTAAGTTCACAGTAGCAAGGCATGACAAATGAGCAATCCAAGTAATATTCTTTCTAGCAGTCCCGGGTGTAGCTGCAGGCACAGCCACTGGAACAACAGGACTAACTACTTCCCTAGCTAATTACATTGATTTTCTTCAAAACTTATCCAGGATTTCCAATGGGTAGCTCAGACTTTCCTTATCTTCCAGGGGCAAGTCTATCTTCCAGATAGACTCACTGGCCACCATAGTACTGCAAAATGGAAGATGATTACATTTACTAACAGCAGAGAAAGGTAGTCTTTGTCTCTTTCTTGAAGAAAAACGTTGTTTCTAGGTCAACCAATCAGATGTAGTGAACAATAAGATTCAACAACTTCAAATGGATCTTTAAAACCCAAAACAGCCCTTTTGGGGAAGGGGGAGGGGAGATGGGAAAGGGTGAAGGCTGGAGGCTGACTGGGAGGGATTGGGAGGAACAGGGGGATACATGGATTAAAAAGACATTATTTTATAAAAAAAATTAATAAAGTGAAGGGGGAAAAATCTCAAACAAAAAGTTTTTTTAAAAAAGATATTCAGTTACATTAATGATGAAGAATATCTCAAGCTCTGATGCTTGCAAGGAAATTCTGTCCATAAGCATCATGTTCCCTGATTTCTAAGATAATAGTCCCTGTTTTGCAGTTGTTGGCAAACTTGTTAGCTGAAAGTATATTTAAATTCTTGAAATAAACAAAAACGTTAGGATGTATAAATAAATAAAAGAATAAAAAAAAGAAACAGCTTGATAGCACCTGTCAGTGGATCACTAATAATTAGATATTAAGCTGGATACTACCCTTCTCAACCTCTCTTCTCCTCCTTTTCTTAATCCTAATTTCACCTTGCCTGATAAAGCTCTTGTTTGATTTCTTCAACAACAGATCCAGAATATTTCTAAATGGACTTTTTTAACCTGTTACTATTACAGGATTACTTCCATCCCCTAGCTATGGAGCCAGAGATCTACAGAGCCTGGTTACATCCTGAGGATGAAGAACAAGATTTTCCCAAGAACCCCAATGCCCCAATTCAACAGAAAGTAGCCCAATGATAACTTTGTCACCTTTCCAACACCCAGTTGTTTATTACTAAACAAAAAAGGGAGAGAACATAGAGAAAGGGAGCCAGCCAAAGAAACCATTCTGGCCCTAAAACCAGAGCTAGTGAAAAAATATATCTGAGATCTGAGACCCAAGATAATGAAAGAAATACTTTATTCCTTAACCAAGAGTGAAAGAAACATTCCCTGACTCTGAACCAGGACCAAAGGAAGATACTAAGTCCCTAGAATCAGAGCCAGTGAAGGAAATGTGCAGTGGTCAGAGAATTAGAATCAAAATGCTGAAAAAGGCCAGTGATGAAATACAGCCTGGATCTAGGACCGAAGCCTAAATAAATAAATACTTTATTCCTTAACTCAAAACCAAGAAAACATGGTCTAAGAACACACATGCTCCCTAGAACTGGAGCCAGTGAAAGGAAAGAAATACGTCCTGGCCTTAGAATTAAAAAAAAAAAAAAAAGAGTCAGTTAAGAAACAGTTTGGCCCTAAAATCAGAGCCATCTCTGCCTCTGACCAACAAAACTAACCAATCCCCGAGCAGGAAAACCTAACCAATCTCTGAGTATCCCTGGAGCTACTCCATCCCCTAAGAAGCCTATATAAACCCCTCTGTTCAGTTGTGAGCTGTTCTTTCTCATCTGATAGAGGCAGCCACTCTACTGGATTCCTACTTTATAATAAAACTTTTTTCTCAAAAGAGTCATAGTTAAAGATCTTCATTCAGTGGTGCATAGAAGAATATTGCTGAGGCATCCCTCAGTGGACTGAGCTGAAAAACTTGAGAGACATTCCCTCAGGGGGGCTGAGCAAGGCATAGCAGAACATAGTAACAGATGAACCTGGGTGAGATATCCCTTAGAGAACTGAACAAGGCAAAGAAAAGAAAAAGAATCATTTTCCTAAGATGGAAGAAATTGATACATTTCTGCAGGGTTTCCCCTTTAGAAGAGTGAAGCAAAGAAGCAGCACCTTGGCACAGAAAGAAGAAGCTGAGCTATACTGGGAAGTCCCCTTAGGGAGTCAAGGAGAAAAGCTCAGCTGTAGAAGTTCTCCAGGAGAGGAGCAGCTTGCTATATCCTGTGGGAGATCATTCTCCATCACACCCCAGCTTTAGGTAAAGCCTAACTTCCTAAACAGTCAAAATACCCTTCCTTTGATAACAGAGCTATCCCACTGCAGCAGCTCCAACTATCAGAGCAGCCCTAACACCCCCTGGCATAGCTTCATGTCCCAGTCAGGAAATCTCTCACCACCCACCCTGAGTAGTAACAGTAGCTTTTAGCTGTTTCATGATAAAGTGACTTTTGGGTATATGATCCAGAACGATATAATGGATTTTGATGTACATCAATTCCAGTCTCATAGAAGAGACATTTTGATTTCCATAGTTGCTGTACAATTTGTATCCCCATCAGCAAATGATAAGTGTTTCTTTTGCTCCACATTCTTCGAGCATGAGCTGTCACTTATGACGTTAATTTTAGACATTCTAACCAGTGTAGGATGGAATCGCTAAGTAGTTTTGATTTGCATTTCCCTATTGGCTAAGGGTGCTAAACATTGCTATGTTTTGTAACTATTTGAGTTTCCCCTATTGAGAATTACCTCAATCTGTACATTTTTATTTGTGTTATTTGGTTTTTTGATATCAAGTTTTTTGATTTCTTATATAGTCTGGATATTAGCTCTTTATCTTATGTAGAGTTGGTAAAAATCTTTTCCCATTATGTAGGCTGCCATTCCATCTGAATGGCATCTTTCTTGCCATATCAAATCTTTTTAGTTTCATGAAGTCCCATTTATTAAATGTCAGTCTTAGTGTCTACACTACCAGTGTTCTGTTCACTCTTCTCCAGTGCCAATGTGTTCAAGGCTATGCTCTACTTTTTCTTCTATCAGAATCAGGGTACGTGGTTTTACTTTGAGGTCTTTGATCCATGGGGAGTTGAGTCTTACAAAGGGTAATCAATCGGCTTAGACCTATTTGCATTCTTTCTCTTCCTGCATCTGTGAGAGTTATTAGACTGTGTTAACCGAGGAGGGAAGACCCACCTAAACTGTGGCCAGCTTCATTCCATTGGCTGGTGACTATACAGGAGGAAGGGCCCAATAACACACACTCATCTTTGCATTTTTATTGCAACTGCTTCACAGTCTTGCTATCAGATCTTTGTCAACTGGATGGATTTTATCAGCTTTCAGTGGAAGCCGAAATAAGTCATTTTTCTCTTTAAGTTTTTTCTGGTAAAGTATTTGATCATAGCATTGAAAGAAAAGGGACTGAGACTTGCTGCTCTCATTAATTAATAATATTCTTCTATTATCACTTTCGGTGTCTTCCTTGTTTAAATGATTATTTGATTCTTTTGCTACCTTCAAAATCGTCTTTGATAATTTATGTTTAGTCTGTCTTGTCAAAGTTGTTTGATTATCTATGTATCATCCATTTATCTATTATTAGTAGTCTTTAAAATGCTTTGTTTAACTCCATCTCTTTCCCTTCTTAAATGAGTTTGCTTGGCCATATTACACATATTCCTTGGGGTTTTAAAATTTGGTTTGTGTGTTGTACACATTTCTCCTACTCTGATCAGATAATTTTATATGACTAGTCTTCAAACTCAGTTTTTCAATTCAGTTTTTTTATTGTATTGTATTCTTCATTCTAGAACTTCTATTTGATTCTTTTCAAAATGTTAACATCTTAGTGAATGCTCTAATTTGGCTTATTTTTTCTGACATTTTATTTGCATTCTTTGGTACCTCATTAAACCTCCTTAACATAATTATATAAACCTTTCATTTTGAAGGGTATTCCAATGCCCCTTTTGTTTGATATTTCTTTTATTCTTTATAGTCTTCTTAGTTTTGAGTTGTGTGTACATTTGCACAGACATATTTTCCAATATTTATACACTGAGAAAATTTACATCAAGCATACCATGATGCCTTCCCAGAAAAATTCTGTTCCATTAAAACATTTACTTAGGATGTGTTTTCTCTATAGTTAGAAAAGCCATGGTTCAGGACCTTGGAGAAATGCTATACTCTTGAGTTTTATGCCTCACATGATCTTATTAAGCATAGGTGGAAATTGTAGGGTTATTATTTGCTTTTAGCTATCTTCACAAATTATGAAGACTTTTGCCAACACTACAGGTAAAAGAAAAACCAGAGCAGTTGATGTGTACTAAAAAGCTGAGATATCAGAGGACTGTTGGACCCCTCCCACTTCCACCAAGGGCACTAGCCTGGGCTTCTGAATATTTTTTCTAACTTACAGAGCCTTGTTGGTCACAGTAATGCTCCCACCTAATTCTTCATTTGTGCCTGGCTTGATACACTAATCCTGCCACATATTTTTCTTTTATTTGCCTTAAGCCATCTAATTCAGTTAATACATTTCACTTTTCTACCAAATTATTCACATGAAGAAACAGGAGAAGATTCTCTACCTCCAACTCTCTAATTCATGCACTAAAATAAAAGTCAATATGAGAAAAAAAAAACATTTATCTTTTTCAGACATATACTACATCCTAAAGAAGAATATTAGCAAACAGCCTCTAAAATGTATTAAAGCCCACCCCCAGTGATATACTTCTTCCAATGAGGCCACACCTCCTATTCCTCAAATAGTACTACTCCCTGAGGACTATGCATTCAGATCTATGAGCCAATGGAGTCATTCTTATTTAATCTACATTATACAATTGAAAACTCACAGCGGGTATCCAGTAAGTGTTCAGGTGGCATAAAATATGCATTAAATTTATGTATGGGTGACACAAATGATGTGTTTTAATTGGCAACAATATTATGCATACAAAATGTTGAGCCTAAATAAATACCGTGATTTTTCCCTAAAAGAAGGACCACTAAGTCAATTCTGCAACGAGAAAGCATAGCACATATATGGATGATACTATCTGGGACTTCAGGCATCCACTGAAGATCTTGGAACGAGATTCCATGTGTAATTTGAACTTTTGTAATACCAGGCCATTTACAATCTTTGTACCATTTTAACGTCACACCAACAAGGTGTATACAAATCTTGTGATGTTTACAAGAATGCTCTTTAATTATTTTGAAGGAATAAATGCTAATATCCATGTAATATTGAAATCAGAGAAAGAGATGAATGCATATTTCTGCTCACTCCCTTTCTTTATTTATACAATTTAGAATTTCATCCAGAAGACTAGTTCTTTTCCTATACTGTCAAGATGGGTCATCCCACAAGCATTAATGTAATAAAGGTAATCCTCCACAGGCATGGCTACAGGCTTGTATCTCAGGTGATTCAACATTCTGTCAAGTTAACATTGAACACTAATTATCATATACAACACCTGTCAACTGAATTTATAGATATTTAATATTATTTATTAATAGTTTAAGTGGTATTATAGATATTTGCCTTAATTTTAGTATTCAAAATTGGTTTATATGAAATTAAAGCATAACAGTGACACATTTCACAGTCACAGAAATTGGCACAGGCAGGGATGATGAATGAGCTAGTCAGAAAGATTTGGAGATTATATTTAGATAGGACAGAAAATATTAGCAATTACTAGTCATCTTGCTTTCCAAGGCTTGCAAGTTTTATAAAAAAGAAAGTAGAAAAAAATACCAAGTAATGAAATACAAATTAACTAATATTGAAATTCTACATGGTTTTATTTATAAAATTAATTTAAAAGTTAAAGGTAATTTTTGACTTTGTGATCCTGCTGTGCTCAAGAAGAATACCCAAAATACACGAATTAGGGCAGTGAAGTGCTCCATAACAATTTTCCAAATATTTTTGTTGGGCTTATGATCTATGATCTATATCTGTTAAACTAGTAAAAGTGAGAACTCACAAAGAAGAGACCCATAAAGTCATTTCTAAATTTATAAAATTACTAAAAAGGGAAAAGAAAATTACCCAAATCCTACCATTAGTGATGGGTGCCTAAAATGACAGTCACAGTGACTACTGAGGTAGAGGTGTGTGATGTGGAAAAACATCTGCTGAAAATATCCTCGTTATATATCTAGGTCCACAGAAGCAACCTATGGGTTTTACCATGAATCTTCAAGGAGTAAAATGTAATAATCTACTCATTGTATATTGCATAGCATCGTTTTTGTTGTTTTTCTTTGATATTGCAGCCTAAAAGCCCAGCTCTCCAGGCTACACCTAGGGTTGCAGAAAAGAATGCCTTCAAAGTAATGATTTTAAACCTTTTCAAATGATGGGTATTTTTAGAGCATCAAACTTCTTTATCTGAGAGTCTTTAGGAATATGTTTCTACAGCTTCTTTTTAGTTCTATTTTTTCTCATGTTGTAATTTCTTCTAGTTCTCCTTTGTTGAATATATGCATATTCAACATGAGGCTTTTTTTAATAATAAGAAAAGTTACAAAACTACTTCTTAACTTGAGTAGACAGAAAAAGGGACAGAGCCATTTACTGTTTTATCATGTTTCTGACCTAAACTTTCCAGCTTAGCCCTGAGGTTCTGATCTGCAGACCTGTAGACCCTAGACGAGTAGACACACCCACCTGCAGACCTGTAGAAATACATAGATGCATATATTAGTTTTATGCTGATCAGCCTATGGCTCTGGCATATTGATAGCTAGCTCTTGCTCTTTAACTGATCCATGGTTCTTATCCTGTTCATCCATGTGACTTGGTACCTTTTCTCAGAGCAGCATAGCTGTCCTCTGCATCTACTGGCTTCTCTGGGATCTCTGCAGCAGCTCTGCTCTGTTCCTCCTGTTCCCAGAGTTTTCTTAGTCTGGTAGCCCCACGTACACTTCTCGTCTGCCTTCAGCCAATCAGTGTTTTTATTAAACCAGTAGGCAGGACATTTATTTACAAGGAAACAGAGCACAATCTCATTACATTTTACCATGGCATCACATAGACAGGGCCGTGGTGCTTGACATTTTCCTGGGTAGTGGCTGCTGGCCTGTGTTATCAGTCTCTTAGCAGTCCAAGAATTGACATAGTATTTTAGGTTGCATTGTGTTAATAATATTTGTTAGACATCTTCAACCCTGTCCTTGTGGATATCTATACATTTTTATTTATGATCCATTACAGAGAGAGACTAGGTTAAAGTTGCACAAAGGTAAAAATGAGCTAATTGTGTTAATTTGTCTTAGATTGTAGAGAAATTATTGTTTCCTTATATTAGTCTGAGTTAAAGGAACAAAGCAGGTTTCTAAGTGCCTTACAGTTTTTGTGGAAAATCACATCTAGTTATAAAGCATGCTGTAGTATATTCTATTTATCAAAATTGTGCATATTAAGTAGAAATCATCTACCTGACTCTTCACAGCTATATGTGTGCCTAATAGAATATTCAGGGGATAAACACACAAGCAATGGGGGAGATACACATAGCTGTGTTTACAGAAGAAATATAGTGGTACATGAGGAAAACTATAGACAGATGCAAACAGTCATTTATAGTCAGTGCCCCCATGGTCTTGCTAAGTGGGGTGCCCCATCAGAGAATCATTCATCTGGTGGGTTGACCTGCTGAACACTGGTAATTGTTACCTGCTGTATACTCCCATGGCCTCTGACAAAAACCTATCGACATCTTTCCAATTGATAGCTATTGACGTCATAAATTCTACCCATGCCCTTCCCCACACACAAATAGCTCTTTACCTTTGATCTTTAAGGAAGAACATGTAATGACCTGTAGTACGAGGTTTCTGGCCCAGACTTTCGGGCCTAGCCTCAAGGTTTAGGCCCACAGACCCACAGACTCGCAGACCCGCAGAGACACACACAGATGTTTACAACTAGTTTTTGGCTGATCGACCTAGGCCCAGGCATATCACTTGCTAGCTCTCTACCCTTCATCTAACCCATGCCTCTTTTTCAGCCATACGGCTGGGTACCTTTTCTTAGAGCAGCATAGTTGTCCTCTACTTCTTTCGGCTTCTCTCTGATGTTCTGCTCTGTGCTTCCTGTTCTCAGAGTTTTTAGTCTGGTAGCCCCGCCCACACTTCCTGCCTGCCTTTGGCCCATCAGTGCTTTTTATTAAACCAGTGTGTAGGACAATTATTTGCTATGAAACAACACAATACCTCTATATATCCTCTTTTCAATTAGATTTAGAACTCCAAATCTAATATTCTTTTTCCCCTTATCTATAACAACTTATAAACAACATTGTAAATAAACATCATTCTCTAGGCTACTTCCTGCTGAGTGGGGATGCTGGCAATCCCATAGGAATCCAAAAAAAAATTTAGGACTATGCACAAGTCCTTAGTAGAGTAGTCTGTAAGGTTGGGTCAACTCAGCCAATCTCCTTGAAGTTGTTCTGGATACAGATCTTAGGAAACTTCACAGAGGTACTCTGAAAGGCTAAATCATCTGGTCCATCCATTTTCAACAGATGGTGCCCAACATGGATCTAGTATCCACTTAATGCCTGAGAAAGTTTTAAAAGGGTTTTAGAAAAAACTGAGCAAAGGCAGCTTCCAAATTTTATATACAAAGTGGGTCATTGTACAGAGAAAGCGTGGCATCTGGGTCACATTCAAAATGGTGCTGGCGGACTGGTGGCAGGCAGTGTAAGCTGCAATCAGGCGGGTTCTTGAAATCTCACAGAAGACTCAGTAGCATGTGACTGATTTTAGATTTCTGTTTATTTTGAACAAAAGGAAACAAAGACGGTTTCTTAGTAGCAGAATTTTCTTGGGTGTGCTCAGTTTGCTGGCCACAAACAGGGACGCAGTCCCTTTAAGAGAACTTACTGATTCAGCTTCCTTGGCAAAAACTATGCAGCTCTTTAAGAGAGTGTATTTTAAAAGTTCTTATGGTTAGAAGATGATTAAGGATTCACAATAAAAAAGATTCAGATGAAAAGAAAAACCTGTAAATGGGTTACAATGTGTGTAAAAGGTACATAGGCTCCCGAGAGAATAGAAAGAGGATAAAGTCTTTAAAAAGAGAAATAGAGTAATAAAAATATAATAAGCCACGTAAAGATGGAAAATAGACACAAAATCTGGATTTTGGTTGTTATTGTGTTTTATTTTAATTTTTTAACTGTTAATGAGCTAACTGCAGAAAGACAATGGATTGCAAATGCAAAGGCTACTAAGTTAAACAAGAATATATATTTTAAAGGTATTTTGATTTTGAAATTTATGTCTAAGAATTTATTGCTTTGGAAGAGTTCTGCTTTTGTTTCCACAGAAGATGAGAACCTGTGGGTTGCTTCCAAGCAAATATGATTTCATCAACCAAGACCCCCTGAAAAAACCTGATGGGAAGAGATGGCCATATCAGCTTCAGAGCTGCAGACTGACTGATTCAGTCTCAACAACCGTGAGATTTTCAACACCCCTTAATCAGTAGGAAGTAGTAATGGAAAACAATGCCCAAATTCCCCAAATATTGTTTCTAAATGTTTGTTTTCATTATAAATGGTTAATGGTTATAGTTAATCTCTTTCTAAGAAGAAAAAGGGGATATGATATATAAATGATTTTTTAAAAAATAGATTATTGAATTTACTTAGATCAGGAGATCAGCTGTTAATCTCAAAATGTTTTACATTGGTATAGATTTTGTTTTATTGATACAAATTTAAGGTAAATTCTCTTATGCTGTATGTATTTTTCTACTCTTGTTTAACATAGGATGTTTATGTAACTGATTTAGAATTGTAATGTATAATTAAGAAATGCATGTTAGTTAGATTTTTAGGTATACAAAAATATATTTCAATTAGATAGGTAATCTTCAAATACTTCTAAGACCTACAGAATATGGCATTTAAAATAGTTTAAGAACTTAGACTTTTCTGGACAGTGAGACAGATTTGTTCCTGGCAGCACCAATCTTCTTCAAGAGAAAAATGGGCATCGAAGAAACACCATATGGAATCTACTCTATTTGTGGCAATGGTTAGCCACTGGACATGAACCTGTTCTTATATTGACTGCTTGACAGTATGCTGTTTAAACTGGACATGCAGGTTCCATAGGAAGATGACCTCTGAACTTTGGCAGAACAAGCAGAGATGGTCATTCAGGTTCCTGCTTTACAGAAAAAACTGTAAAGGACTCGAGGAGAAGCAACTGATGAACTGTGCCGGAATGGGCAGAGCAGATTTCTTGCTTCACCAAAATGAAAAGAGACTCTGGGCCTGTAGGCTGAAGATGGATGTCCCAACTTTATAAAGGAACTTTGGGTGACTGTCCAGGCAGATAGGTGTCATCTCTGTCCTTTCTAGATTTTAGAAGTGGCTTGCACTTCTGGTTTACTTGGGTAAATATATCCTTCTGTGGTCTTTGATGTAGTTGAAGATTAGATAGTTGTAGGTATAGTTTTTCTTAGTCATTTGAGGGGTATGTTGCATATGAAACTATATTTGTAAGGATAAGGTAGGTGGTAGAGTATTTTCTTTAATTTTTCTAAATACAAATAGACTAGATATTGTAACTGTAATTCTTGCTTGACAGCTATTTTGTTATATGCAATTTTGCTATGTTAAAATTGAAACCTTCCTTTTTGATTAGATAGAAAGGGGGAAGTGATGTGGGAATGCCTTTTTGTATGCTGTGAATCTCAATCTTTAAATAAAGGAGCTGTTTTGGGCCATGACAGGCACCATAGAAGAAGTAGGAGGAGGAATCAGAATAGGTAGGAAAGGAAAACCGAGTCAGGCAGACCGAGCTGAAGCCCAAATGAGTAACATGTATGGAGCACAGGTGAGCCAAGGGCTGAGCCACGTGGCAGACAGATTAATAGAAATGGGTTGATTTAAGATGTAAGAGCTAGCCTAGCAATGTGCCTGAGCCATAGGCCAAACAGCATGAAGTTAATATAAGCATCTGAGTCATTTTTGGGGGCCTGAGCAGTGGGGCAGTGGGCAGCTAAGTGGTCTCAGGTGGCAGGTCTGTAGGTCTCAGACCACTAGCCACCCAGGACAAATAAACCACATTACTACAATGACCCACTCATTGTATATTGTACACTATCATTTTTTCTGTTTTTCTATTTGTTTCCTAAGATGTTCAGTCATGCTGTAGACAAGGTGTAGACATCATGTATGTTATCCTTTCCCCTCATTCTCCTGAGTGTAAGCATATGCCGCCATCCTTGGCAGCTTCATTTTTAAGTTGTGATTTAAATGACACCTTTATTATATAAAATGCTGTGATGAAATTGTATTGCTTTTTTCCTACTTATTAAGTCATTTATTTGTGTGTGTATATTTTTGTGTTTGTACATACCTGTGTGCACACATGTGAAGGACAAAGGACAACTTATAAAAGTCAATTTCCTCCTTCCATCATATGGGTTTTAAGGATTGAACAACACAGGGCTATAGGTTTTGATGAAAAGTATATTTACTCCTTGAACCAATGGACCCCTGTTACATTAAATTTCACATCATACAACCCTAGAGGAGCCTAGAAAAAATGCAAAATATAATACATGGTAGTAAAGAAAACTTGGCTATAGGAACAATACAAAACTACTGTAAATACCCCTGGATTGGTCTTTCTTAGGAACAAATTCATTTTCAATTTCTCTTATCAATGTTTTTTTTTTCTTTTGCTTATTTTGCTCTGTTCTTTTTTCGGTCTCAAAGAGATATTGGATTACCACATTGACACTTATCAAAGGGTTAAAAAATTAAGCCAAACTTTGTAATTATCTAATTTGACTAATTAATTACTCTCTTTCGAGAGACCAGCCTTGATCTCATAGAGATCCATTTGCTTCTACTTCCCAAGTGTTAGCAGTCTAAGCTTGCTCCTCCATGCCTGGCTTAGATAAATTCCATGTAAGGAAGGAAGGTTAGGGAGTGAATATTTCAAATGGCAAAAGAAAAGGCTAGAATATACCTTCTTCATTTCATTTTAAAAGATTGCTTTTTTTGTTTTTCAAATTCTTTGGATGCAGAAAAACATATTCTATGGTATAAGAATATTGATATATTTCAAGTAAATATGAAGGAATTTAAATGCATGTTAAATATAGAAGATTTTAAGTTATTCTTTAAAAATATCTAATTACCAGTTCCATATAAAAAGCATATATGCATATGTAAATGACAAAGAATATTACTGCATAGTAGTGGAATGTAAGAGTAACTTTTTTAGTAATTCAGCTTTTAATATTAATAGATCAACCAAGCATAATTATGGGAACTTTTTTGGTAAAACTGAAACAAAATTTGAATATTACAGCAGATATTTGTATTAAGACAGACATGACCAACAAAAAGTACTTGTTTTTTCTGTTTGTAAAAACCTTAAGCAATTTAATAATAATAATAATAGATTTGACTAAAGAACTTACACTGGGTGACTAAAGAATTAATTTCAGTCAATAATTTTATATACTTTCATATGTAAGTTATATATGTGGTATAGAAAGCATAATATAAGTATATTAAACTAAAAGAAAATATTATAATGTATTTGAAAAATTAAATGCTTATTTTGTAGATGAGAACATTTTTCTTTAGCTTGGGAGGGTTTGAATTTATTCAGTTGATAACAAAATGAGATAGAGGATCCAGATAACTTTTGTTAGTCACTGGTAAAACTTGAATCTGACCAATAATAATAATACAAAGGGCTGGAATAAAACAATACACAGGAAATATATACAGAATATTTTAAATAACACAAAACTACCCATGGTATTCTATGTCCTTCTTTTTAAATGTTTAATCTTTTCTTAAGGATAAAACATCATTAAAAGCTATTTTGATACTATTGATTTTTTTGTGGTGGTGGTTATTTTATTTTACAACTACTTTTTTAGCATCAAAAATCATTGGATCATATAACATGGAGGTTATGAGATCTTTAAACATGAAATTGAATAATTGTCACTCACAATGTATATAAATTTATATATTATTTATAGCTTTTGATATAAATGCTGGAAGTCTACTTTCTGCTTTCTCACACTGGAGTCTTGTGATATGATGTTTTGTTTCACGTTCTCAAGGTTTGTTAAACTTAGAACATACATCGACACGATACAATCGATTAGTTTTCATTCTGAGTTTATGTTAGAAAAGCAATGTATTGAGTAAGAAGGAGGATTCAAATCTGTAAGCTGGAGAATAAAATCACTCTTAGACAGAATGCCCAGGTATCTCTGAGGCTTGAAAGAGAAAAGCATTTCTCCCTGGGTGAGATAGGCATGAGCGCCACCCCTGGAGAACTTAGGGATTCTGTGCCACACGCTCATATGCCACTTCCAACTTCAGTTAGGAATGTGAGCTTGTTGTTTGTTTTGATTACTCAAAAATCACATATTTGGTCATAAGAGATATAATAAGAAGCCAAGAGAGCTGCTACCTTGTCATCTTAATTGGACATATATTTTAATCTCCAATTACATCCTTAAATACATTGAAGACAAAAAGGAAGTTTGTCTCCTTCCTGTGTAGGAAACAGAATAAATCCAACAAATGGAAAAAGAGCTGTGTTGCAAGCTGAGGTGAAAGATCTAGTTCATTAAACCCAAATCCTTCAGTGCCTGTGTGAGCCCATTGGAATTGAAGAAGCCGAAACATATGTCATGGTTTCAATCTTCCTTCTTAGCTTAACTAAGTCAGAGTGAGACTGTGAGATTTCCACCTGAAATATATATAAGCTGCATATAAAGTAATGAAGGAACCAGGAAGGATACAGAACTACGGAGCAGGGGGGAGGGGCCTGCTGAGAGCATGGTTCTGTGCACTGCCTGAGGGGGTTTCAGCTTAAATTTTCTAAAACACACTGCATCTGCCAGTGACATTTTGTGCAATAGCCATACGCATACGGCTCTACCTTAATTTGAAATCCAATTTTTAAAGATAACTGCATATGCTCTTAAGATCTGCAGCCTAAAATGCATCGAGAAAAGGCACGATCAATTAACTGGGTCCCAGAATCCATATGAATTTTTGTGTACTTGTGTGTGTGTGTGTATGTGTGTGCTCACAGGTGCTCATGCCTGCTAGAGTTTGTTCACACGAGTGCAGAATAGACAAGATGTCAGCAATACAGGAAAAAAACAAACCTTTACCCAGTGATTGTCTTGTCTCAGGCAATGCTCATGTGATCTTAAACACCCTCTGCCAGCCTACTGCACTGTGAAGCCAGGTGGCAAGCACCCGTAGTAGCTTTACTCTGTTGTCTGCCTGATTCCATCACATTTCCCTGCACTCTCTTTCTGGCTCCTGAAACAAGATAATATAGGTAATTTACTTGGGAGAACCAGCAGAGGTTAAGTAAGGACACAAGATGATTAAATCTACTGGTAAAAGCTTGGATGGAAAACTTCCATTTCCATACACCCCTCCATCACTGTTTTCAAACACAATTTAGTCCACCCCCACGTGCCCAATAGCTTCTTACCACTTTCTAATTGACTGAGTGTCTAGTGAGTTTAGTTTCTGTTCAGGCTGAGCCTGCAGCAAAAAACCAATAAAAGAGAAATGGAAAAACCAAAGCAGAGGCTAAAGGCAGAGACGACTGCTGTCCTAAGTAGCATCACAATGATGCAGGAGAGGAATAATGGAAGATGAAAAAGCAGGTGCCTCATAACCTAGGCAACAAGAATGGGGCCAGACAAAGAAGTACATGGGGAGCAATGCTTCCGTGACAGATTTCACTCTACATCCAATACAAGGACAGGGAAGATTCAGTTGGTTTTGACAACTATGCACTTGCTCATGATTCTTGGTCAATATTTTTTTTCTAAATTTACCATTCTTTTTTATGTTTTTATTCTTTACTCATTATTATACTTAATGCTAGGTAAGAAATTGGCATTTTTTTGTAGGATGCCTGATTTTAATTGTCTATTCTTGAAAACTGAAAGGAAGTCTAGAGTCGAGGTCTCATTTTATAATGGAAAGACAGAGCAGGTGCTGTGGAATGTTTGCATGTAAATAAACAGTCTTGTTTCCTCAGCTGGGAAAGGAAGCACTGTGAGATGTAAAAAGGAATTTATTATGATTAATCAGCTTTTCGTTTAGGAAAAAATACAGTGACTGTTTGTAAGCCTCACTGACAAAGTGTTTTCTGCTGTCTAGCTGCTTCAACTTTATTTCTACTTCTTTTGTGCAGAGAAGCATTGTGTCAAAAGACATTGTTTTAGGCTCTATTTCCTCAGCATCATGAATAACACAAACCTTGTTTTCAGAGCGTTCTTTGCTACACCTGGGCATACGGTAATTATAGAAAAGGATGTGATGATGGTGATGTGCTTAAAAGGTTTTGTTGTGCTTATGCACCACCACTAAAGTCAGATGGGACATTCAGTATCCTAGACTCCAAGATGTCTTTTAGAGTATTCCTAATTTACCTTTACAGAGTGAGAGCAGAATAAGTCTCCTTGGTTAAAGAATCACTTAATATAAAAACTACTTGAAAAAGTGTGACCCTATACCATGAAAAACAGAAGAGCAACATGCATTTCTTCCCAAATAAGTGATCATAGGACCTAACTTTTATGACACTGTGGTAATATTTACTTAGTGAAAAATTAATACATACAAATGATTTCTTACCTAATTGTTTGCCTTTATATTCTTTTGTATTTGTTGTGCCTGCCTTTACATTAAAATTTTGTAATGTTACTTGTTATCAGCACTTGTTACAGATATGCACCAGCACTCAGTGGTTTCTGTGTAGCCTTACCTTTTTCTCTCTGTCTCTCTGTCTCTGTCTCTCTCTGTCTCTCTGTCTCTCTGTCTCTCTGTCTCTCTGTCTCTCTCTGTCTCTCTCTCTCTCTCTCTCTCTCTCTCTCTCGTGTGTGTGTGTGTGTGTGTGTGTGTGTGTGTGTGTGTGTGTGATGTAGAGAACAGTTAAGTAATCTTTGCAATGTGGCAATCTGATTTTGGTACTATTAATATTTGTGTTAGAAATGACAAATTTTAAAAGAATGTCTATAGACTTTATGAACGTAATCAAATTATTTTAACTTGAAGTTATATTTTCCTTCTTTGCACATGTGGCTCTGGGCCTGTAATATTAACATTTTGAATTTTTCTCTGTCTCCCCTTGGCCTATCACTTTTCCTTTTCTGCTGGGTCATGGCTTTTGGGCCACTTCATCATTACACATGCATGTTATTGCTTTAGCTAAATATCAATATAGATGGAAGAAAGTTCTTGTCAAGATCCAGAACCATGTGATGCCTTTTAAAAAACATTCACAGATGCCTCCTAGGGGGGGATACCTTACCTAATCTCCATACATCTATCCTTGTTTCCTTCACATTAGTTCTCAAGAAAGTCACCACATTGATTCTATAAAGGAAGGCATATCTGTCCATGAGCTTAAACCTTCAATTGCTGCCCCATCCTGCAAGTTTAAAAGTCTGGGTTTCTCCTGTGGCAGTCTCTAGGTTCTGTCCTTCCAACCACCTCTGTGGGCTCTTTTCCTGAAGCCTTCCATTCACTCAGTCCTTTTCAGCATCACAGGTCTCCTCATTGTCTCTAGATATTAGCACAAACTGTCTGCCCAAATTGCACTGTTCTCAATCATTCATTTATTCATCTGTTAACTCAGGAAGACCACACTAGCTAAAAATTGCACTTTTTACTCAGCAGCTTCTGTGATCTCTATTTCTTGTTTGATTTCCATTTTTAATATCTTCATGGCTTATTTTCTTAATTATGGTCTATGCTTTCTGAAAGAATATGTATCTATAAGAATGGAAAGTTGCTTACATTAGTTACTGTTGTAACCTGGGTTCTGAGGAGAGTATCCAAATGCAAAGAAATAAGTTATTTACTAATTGAACTAATATAAATAACTATCTCCTCCCTAATTTAAGGTATACATTTAACCAAAGAATGTATGCTAAATGATAGATAGAAACAAGACTAAAGCCCTGAAAGGTAAATTAACAAGTTAGAATTTATTGTATTTATACAAACAACCTGTCAAGGTGACCAGGCATTTACACTAGGGTTCTACTCTCCACAGTAGCAACTCAGTAATATTTACTAGAGCACACTCTAGTCCCTGTTGCACTTGCTGGCATTTGACAGTTAACTCCGGGGGCAAGGAACCTGTCTATTTGTAACTCATCTTCTAGTTGAGGAAGACAAAGAACAAGTGAATGATGTGGAATGTCTTTCTGTACGCTGTGAATATCATTGGTAATAAAGGAGCTGTTTCAACCTATGGCAGGGCATAGGTTTTATAGGAAATTTATAGGAAATCTGAGCAGAGATAAAAGAGAAAGAGGGCAGATTCAGACAGAGACTTGAGCCACCCAAGAAGCAAGATGTAAAGAAATAGGTAAGCCACAGGCCACATGGCAAGATATATTAATAGAAATGTTTTGAATTAAGATGCAAGAGCTAGCTAGCAATATGCCTGAGCCATAGGCCAAGCAGAATGTAAGTAATATAAGCTTTTGTGTGTTTCTGTGGGGCTGTGGGTCTGTGGGTTTGGATCAAGAGCCAGGCAGGCCAGAAACTTATTACTACAAGTGAAGCCATTAGTTAGTGGACATCACCATAAAACTCAGAAGTGTTATATTGATGTTTGGTGCGAACAGGAGAGAAAGATGTATATCAAGTTTAGTAAAAAGATTTTGAAAAAAGAAAATGTCATCCAAGGTTTTCCTTGGAAGAGTTAGATAACCTGCAAAGAACCTGAGCAAAGTTCATACAAGACAGAAGGAATAACTAGTAAACAGGGTTCTAGTTGGGAGGAGCTTAGAACAGCAGAGTAATGAGATATAATTAAAGACAGTATGTTATGAGCCAGGCAGAAGCTCCTCCATGTCTGGTCTTTTATGTCAAGTAATATAGTACTACATTCTTTTTGAGAAAGTAATTTTTCTGCTCTGACTCACTTAAAACACAACATGACTTTGTTCTCTAGTGTTGGTATTAGGGAGTAATAAAGATTATATTACAGTAGCCAAAGAAAATTATGGTAATGTTCTAAGGAAGATATAAAACAGTGTAGAGATAGAGAGTAATGGAGGTATCAAAGAAACAATTTGATGTTTGAATTGCCTGGAATTGCTAATATACAAGGAGGAAAAAAGCAAGGAAAATTTAAAGGTAGAACTTGGATATAAGATTAAGAAACTTTGAATGGTGTAGTATGAAGAACAAAGTATGGAAGATTTTTAGGAGGAGAAAAAAAAAGGGTCTATGGATATTTCAGTGCTTCCTCTGAAGTCAGTTCTCAGAGATGCTGAACTGGGAGGTGAGAATCTGAGTCTAAGGTGATGGATCAGTGGCATCTAAGCACCCTGTAAATATAAGAAAACCCATGAGAAGGAGTGACTTATGAAGGGATAGAAAAGATATTGAGGCAACAAAAAAATACTTGTAAATTTGTTTAAACCCACAGCCACCAGGGAATAAAACCACTTTCAGATTCTATTTTACTATTGTCAGAATGTCGAACATGAAGAAATATAATATCAAATACTAGCAAGGATATGATAAAGAGGAAACATTATTTCCTCCATGTGGAAATCTTAATTGATGTAGGCATTTAAAAATCAGTATGGAGGGTACTCACAAAACTAAAATAGACCTACCATACAAAGCAGCTGTACCTCTCCTGGGTAGATCCCAAGGGGACAGTTTTAAATCTCATTACATTGATATTCATTGCTTCAGTATTCACAATAGCTAAGAAATGGAAGTGGCCAAGATTCTCATCAAAGATAAATGGATAATAAAAATGTGGCACTTATATTCAATGGAGTTTTACTCAGCCATAAAAGAAAGTGAAACCATGACATTTGCAGGAAAGTGGATACAATGAGAAAGGATGGTGATAGGTGAAATGGGTTGTGGGCTTGAGAGATGTTTCAGTGGTTGAGAACATGATTTGCTCTTTCAAAGAGCCAGATCTGGATTTCCAGAACCCATTTTAGTTGGCTCAACACTGTAATTATAGCTCCCAGAAGACTCAATTCTCTAGCTTCCAGAATCGCTTGCACTTAAGTGCATATATACACATAATTAAAGTAAATACAAAATAAGATAAACTTCTTAATTAAAAAAGAAGAAATGCCAACTTCAGGGAAACAAATAGCATTGTCTCTAATATGTACTTCTAAGATTTAAGGTTTTTGTGTGTGTGGGGGGGAAATGGTATACAATAAGTAAGGGGAATCTTAGATGGGAAAGGAATCTTAAAGAGAAGGTGGTTTAAATCAAGAATAATGAAATGCATAATGTATTGAAAAGTAGAAAAATAGCTATTGTGGAGAATGATGGATCCCAGAAAAAATGGGGATGTGAGAAAGTGTTGGGGAAGGATGACTAATAAGATCAAAGTACAGTTAATAATGCCATGGTGAAATTTATTTGTTTATGTGTTAACTTCAACCAAGAACATAAAATTAAAAGAGGCGATAAACCTGATAGAGACCAAGAGGTCGTGGGCATTGTGTGAAGCCTCAAGGGTTAGGATCAGACTGTGTTCCTGTGTGTGGGCTGGCACCTTGCAAAGGAACACCTAACCCAAAATTGACTTTGGGATGAGTAAATCGAACTTGCTTGGAATGGATGTGCTAAGCTGAGCCAACCCACCTTGGGACTTCTTGCCCTTTTAGGGGAAGGGATGGGAGGATGAGGAGGGGAGGTTGAATGCTGACTGGGAAGGATTGAGAGAAAGCAAAGGAGGGGGAGCAGGAGGATACACAGATAAAAAAGACACATTTTAATAAAAAAGAATCTAAAAAATTAAAAACAAGTTATCTCATCACAAAAAGAAAAGAGAGTTGGTGGGAGGAAAAGGGGGGGGGAATGAGGAAATGATTTATATTCTCAAAGACTAAAAAGAACTTTTAAAATAAAATAAAAACAAATTGAAGTATGCTGCCTTGAAAACAAGAGTCTTTATATCTAAAGGTTAAAGTTTAAAATGTCACTGCACAAATTCTATTTGGTATTATAATAAAACCCTGGATGGAGCTAGATATTGGGGGAAAGCTGGAACATCAGAGAGACAGGGAACAAACCATAGCTAATATCACTCAGCCAACTCTCAGGCCTAATGGGGTAGGTCCTATTGTAGTGGGATTTGTCCCTCCTACTGGTTTAATAAAAAGATGATTGGCCAGAAGGCAGATGGGAACAAGAAGAGCAGAGCAGAGATGCCACCAGAGAAACCAAAGAGATACCAGCAGAGATACCATAAGATGCAAAGGAAAGCCATGCTGCTCTGAGAAAATGTACCAAGCCACATGGCTAAACAGATTAATGGAAATAAATTGAGTTAACATGAAAGAGCTAGATAGCAATACATCCAAGACATAGGTCAATCAGCATGAAATTAATGTAAAGCATCTGTGTGTTTCTGTAGGACTACGGGTCTGTGAGTCTGGACCACAGGCTAGACAGGCCAGAAACTTACTCTTACATCCTATCTTCAGGAGTCCTCAGTCTGAGTGGACTCCAGTCCAAAAAGGGGCTGAAAAGCTGCCTTTTCCTGCCTTATTTTTTTTTTCCTCCAAGTTATTTTGCTACCTGGTTCAATATTTCAAAAATAAAGGCGGCTACCATCATCATCTGACTCTGTTTGGCCTTGAACTAACAGAGATCCAGAGACTCTCTGTGCTGGGATTAACAGCGTAACTCACCACTCTCTGACCTTCATGGCTTGGCTCTGGCCTCTGATTTTTTAAGCTACTTTTTTTATTAAATAAATATTACCGTAAAATGTGTTATTGTGAAAATTGAAAAAATGAATAGGCCAATTATATGAATGTGTTAGTGTTGTGTGGAATAGGGCAAGTGACCCCAGGCTTTTGGGAATGGATGGATAATGAGATAGCAAGTAAGTATGAAGTAGTTCACTGTATTGTGCATTGAGAAGTGCTCCATGGAAACATGAAGTCATTATCATTGTGTTTGTGTAACATGGATGTATTTGATGACCTTGACAAAAGCAATGGTACTTAAGGTGATAAGAACAGAAATTCTAGAGCTAGTTATGAAAAATTGTGGCTACCTAAGTTGGAATCTGTTAATAAGTCCTATGACTCTATAATTTGTTTATGGATGTTCTCAGTTTTCCATAAAAAAATCAGTATTTGTATTTATAACTCTATTTATGCATATTTTACTTGTCAAAAACAAACTGGCTTCCTAAAGAAGGAGAAAATATCAAATGTAAAATTAAACAATTAATTATTTAGTTGTAAAATTAAAAATAAGAAGCCAATTGCATTTGAAAGCAAATCAGAGTGGAGGAGGGTTTTTTCTTCTTATGGTTTCATTATCACTTATATTGATATGTATAATGGAATACCACACAGTTATTTTTATTAAAGAGCCAGTGAAGTTATAATATGATGTGGGAATGTCTTTCTGTATGCTGTGTGAATCAATCTTTAAATAAACAAGTAGGTGGGAAATCAGGTTGGGAGAAGGAGGGCGGAGTCAGAACAGATTGAGCCAGATGCCCAAAGGACCAACATGTAAGGAATACAGGTGAGCCATGGGCCATCTGGCAGAAAGATTAATGAAAATGGGTTGAGTTAAGATGAAAGAGCTGGCTAGCAATGTGCCTGAGCCATAGGCCAAACAGCATGAACTTAATATAAGTATCTGAGTCATTTCTGGTGTCTGAATCATTTTGGGGGGGACTAAGCAGTAGTGGGCAGCTAAAGGACTCTGGGGTGGCAGGTCTCTGGGTCTGGACCTCTGGCTCCCAGGGGCCAAGAAACCTAATTGTAACAATAATATCTGGAAGGAATACTTGTAACTTACTTTTTCAATACTTGGTAGATGGCAAATCTCAGCAAACAATTTTGCATTTCTTCAACAGTATGTTTGTGTGTTTTTTAATCAAGCTCAGATTAACACTCCCACCTGCTACGACTACAGGGTCCCTCTACTTTCTGTGGATGAAGATCATGGAACGAAAATCAGCAAAATACACAGTGATGCTTTGTGTAAAACTTAATAATGCTTAACTGAGGTAAAGACAGATTTCAAGCTCATCCTGATAGGTCAACACCATTCTGCCAAATGACAAGAGACAAGAGAAAGACTCATATATTAATTTAGGCTGTTAACCGTCCTGACATACATATACACAATTAAACCTGATTTTTCAAATATATGCTATTTTCCTGTTTTCCATGTTTCATCTGTTTAGGAAAGCCTCTTTAAGTGCTTCGGCTGAGAAAAAAAAAAAATGTTAGCACAGTTTCTGAAAGCTTCCTTTGAAGTCTATGTATTGTGCAGTGGTGTTCAACATTGTATATCAGAAACCAGGACTTTACGCACAAAACTCATTTTCTGTCTTTGTCTTTTAAGCACCACAGCTTCAAAATGTTCAGAACATAGAGAAATATAGCATAATGTGCTTTATGGAAATGAATTGTGTAGGTGGCAAAATACTCCTGCATCAGGGGGTGGATGACTGCTGAGGACCCGCCAACTATAATTACCATTCATTTCTTAATTATAAATATGTTATTTTTTCTCAAAGTGGATATATTTGTAAAGTGTTTTTAAATATCTTAAGAACAAACAAATCTTTTCAATAGTGAGCAATGTTTTTCACTGTGTGAATTATAGTACTAGGCTTACAATGCAAATTTGAGGGGGGTTAGACAAACTCCAGTGTTCTACAAGCACATATTGCACATGTAGTGATTGCTAAGCAATTTAATAAGTAATTTCCCTCTTCTCAAAATAGAACTATAATTGTAAAGCAGGGTGTGTTTAAATTAATTACAAAAAGTATCCATAAAACTTAGTGTTCAGCTAGCACAGATATGTATGCCAAAGCAATTTGACCACTATACTTTACTTCTTTATTCCATTTAAATTCTTTTTAAGGTATGTTTTATTTTATTTATTATGAGTTGTTCCTGCTGCATATGTACATGGCGAGTGTCTACGAGGCTGCTATTGTCCATGAACATGTATCAATGAGAGACATCCAGAAAAGTTGTTGATGAGATCTCTAGGCAACTTCTTTGTCAGCTTCCCCTTTATTACCATGAGAAAAGAGCTCTGTGGTAGTTTGAGTGTAGTTATCACCCATAGCTCATAGGATGACAATATCAGGAGGTATAAGTTTGTTGGAGATGTTCTCAGTTTTCCATGAAAATTCAGCATTTGTATTTATAATTCTATTTATGTGTATTTTACTTGTCAAAAACAAACTGGCTTCCTAAAGTAGGAGAAAATATCAAATGTAAAATTAAACAATTAATTATTTAGTTGTAAAATTAAATTAATTAGGTATAGACTTGGAGGACCTGTGTCACTGTAGAGGTGGGCATTAAGGTCTCATAGATGCTCAAGCCACTTTCTCAGTTCATTTTCTATATTGAGTGTGAGGCCAGCTTAGTCTACATAAGCAGTTTCAGGAGAGTCAAGCTTAGACAGTGAAGGAGGCCATCAAAAACAGAGCTGGTAAAGACGTTACTGAAGAAGCGGATCATGTTCCAGCCCCAGAAAGCAGCAGAATTGTATAGCTTTGGCCACATGTTCTGGCTTTAGAGTCAATGAGAAACTAAAGAAAGCTGCGGAAGCCAGACACGTGTCAGAGGTGTCCCTGATTGGAGGCCTTGAATGGCCTCTTGCATGAAGCTGTGAAGGTGAAGCCCAGATTGCCTTGAAGATCCCAAGATGTTAGAGATCTCAGAGTCAGGAGATACCTGCCAAGGAGAGCTGATAACAGTGAATCAACCAGTCCAAGAGGAAGTAGTATGTTGCAGTCATTGCAGCTGAAAGGAGTTGGAGATCTGAGAATATTTTGACATCAGACGTGGGGATACAGAGAATTCCCAGATCATTTTTAGTCTTACTTGGTCCAATATTTCCTCACTACTCTCCTTTTCCTACAGTTTGGAATGGTACTCTATATCTTAAATGATTATATGTTGGAAGTATATGATCTGCTTTTTTTATTTTTATTTGACAGGTAATTATACTTAAGAGATTGCATAAATCTCATAAGAGACTTTGAACTTTTAAACATTATTGTATTTTATGCATTATGATATTGTTACAAGCTTATGGGGTCCAGGAATCAGAATGGGGTAGTTTGAATGTAATTGGTTTCCATAAGCTCATAGGAATAGCACTACTAGGTATGGCTTTGTTGGAGTAGCTATGGCCTTGTTGAAGGAAATGTGTCACTCTGTAAGCAGGCTTTGGGATCTCATAAATGCTCAAGCCATGCCCAGTGTCTCAGTTTTCATCCTGTTGCTTAAGCAAGATGTAGAACTCTCCAGCACGGTATCTTCCTGCACACCAGCATGAACATGGAACCACCATGATGATAATGGACTGAATCTCTGAACCAGAAAGCAAGCCAGCACATGAAATGTTTTCCTTTACAAGAGTTGCTGAGGTCATGTTGTCTCTTCACAGCTATAGAAACCCTAGGATAGACTCTCATTAAACTGGATGCTTGCTGTTTCAACTAGTCTGGTTATCTAGGAAGTTTTGGAAATCTAATCATCTCCATTACTCAACAGAAGGGTTACAAGTGTGCACAACCATTCCCATAAAAATATATATTCTGGCATTTTTGAAACCCCTCATCTACTTAACATCTACAAACACAATCAGAAAGCTATTGGGTGGAACCCCACACTGTCTCTAGGCTAGGTTCCACATATTCAGTTTAACAGACAATATATGAAAGTTTTCTCAGAAAATCTGTCAGTGTTTCCCTGGGATCTATTATTCCAGCCAAATATGCTTACATAATGTAAAAGTTATTACAAAAAGTAGTATACAAACTATTTCAAAGGCATTTTCAACAAGATGTAACTCTCAAGGCTTTTTTTAAAAAAACCAATATAATCCTTTTTTTAAGCCTCTAGCTGTTTGATTGTCTGCAATCTCATTTCCTGATCCCCTCCAGTGGAAATAGTCCAAAGCAGTGAAATAATTAATTATATTTGTTTTCAACAAAAAGTGATTCATGAAGTCACACGGTTATGTCTTTTTGAAATGTCATTGCATAAAGAAAAAAGAAGAAAAAGTTTCACTTAATTTGTAAACAAATTGCATGGATTTGCTAAAATGGAGTGTTCTGAAATAATGATTTGTATCAGCAAAGAAAAAAAAATATCCTATGCTAAACAGAAACTCTGTTCCTTTTGTAATGGAAAACCTATGACAATTCTCTGATAATATGTGTGTCTGTCTCAGCACAGAATTGCATTTCCTTAATTCTAACTTTATTTCTATTTCTTTTAAACTGTTTTCCATTTGGGCATCTATTTAATAGATTTGTTATTTCAAGACCAAATCTATGATTTAAAAATATTCAGTACTCATTATGCCTAGAAATATTTGAAAATAAATTCAATAAATTTGTCAGAATCAGAAATTAATTTTAAAAATTTCATATATTGGCCAAAATTTTGAAAAAGAATGAAAACAAAACCTGTTATACCCACTTTCTTAATCTTTAATTACTCTTATTTTCTCATGAAAAGAAATTATAGCTGAACTACTAAATATTAGTATGCAGTTTCTGATGAGGATGGGGGGTCAGAAGCTGTCTTCTTCCTTTTGTGAGACAAGATTTTTATGTAATAGTCCTGTCTGTTCTGGAACTTTCTTTGTAGAGCAGGCTGGCCTCAAACTCACAGAGATCCTCCTGCCTCTACCTTCCAGTGCTAGGACTAATGGCCTGTGTCACCTCTGCCTGGTTTGACTACAGGTGAATCTGTACTAATGCCATTCCCTGTACCAATGTGACTTCCTAGTGGTGGGAAGGGACATAGAAACCTCTTGCAAAAGATAGGCCAAGAGATCGTGATAGGCTACTGACACGGGTAGCCACAAGATAAGCAAACTTTTCTGCAAAGCTTCAGTTCAGCTGGGAATGCTATTGAGACATGAATTCCTCTAGTATAAATCAGTAGCAAAGAAGTATATTTTGTCATTCTCCATATTTTGTAGGTCTGTGGTTGAGTGCTATTCTGACAGGAAGCCTGGCATTAAAGACTTAAGTCTACCATGTGTTATGGAGTATTATTTTAACTATGTAATGGTCTATTACATTTGTTGATGTTGTATTTGTTTAATTATGTAAATATGTGCTACTATTTTATCTTGCCTGCCTAAAGCACCTGACTGGTCTGGTAAATAGTTGAATGGCCAACAGCTAGGCTGTAAAGGGATATGTGGGGTTTGTGGGCAAGGAGAATAAGTAGAAGTAATATAGGAACACAAGAAGACCAGAACTAGGGAGAAAGAGAATGAGATTCTTGGGGTCAACCAGGCAGTCCCCAGCCAGCAAGACATGAAGTAGAAAATACATAATGTAAAAAGGTAAAAAGCTCCCCAAAACAAAACATAGATGAAGAGAAACAGGTTAAGTTATAAGACTTAGTTCAATAAACATAGGACTGAGCATCCATAGCTAATAATAAGTCTCTGTGTTATGATTTGGGAGCTTGTTTGTGGCCTTCTACAACTCTGTGATCAATTGCAGTCAGGGAACCCGTTGTCCAACTTCCCCATTTCTTGTGTGGAAGGTAAGTGAAAAGGCAATTATAAATTAGGAAAGTTCACAAATGGAGACATTCAACAAAGTTCAGGTGACAAGAAATAATCTTCCTAATCCCCTCTCCCACCTTAGGCAAGGAGACAAATAACCTTGGAGACTGATATCATTAACCTAGGAGTGTTGTGTAAAACTATTTCTGAGGAGGTGTGAACAAGCATATATTCATCCCAGATGTGGAACCAGTGATAGACCAAAGTAAAGACACTACCAAAATCTAACTTTAACCAATGTATTTTTTTAGGTTAACTTAAAGGAATACGTCTGAAGGATTACTTAAGGAAATAGAAATGACTCAAATACAGTTGCATCATCACAACCTAACTCATAATGGGTATCAGCTTAAGAAAGCCAAAAATTTTGAATTACTGTATATCTGCAGCTCATCAGGTCAGATGGTATCATTTCCAGGTAGTTCAGTTGATGTGAGTCTCTTTCAGCTAATTCATCTGGTATCTACTATTTTTCCAGACAGCTTGGCAGTGCTCTAATTTTTTCCAGGTGACTCAGTTTATCTGCTAAACTTTTTCAGCCCAGATCATCTGTGTGCATCTTTTATCAATTCTTGTATCTTATATTTGCTTGAACACAGAGAAGCCTAGTGTATCTGGTCAGTTTCAGGGATTTCCTGAGACCTTTGTGTTGTTCAATTCCCGAGTTTAAAGAATGTCCCTGAAAGATATAGGATGTTTCATCTCCCTTTAGAACATCTTGTTGTTTCATCCAACATCTATGTCTTAATGAACTACTCTTCAGAATTAAAGGTTTTAATCTCAGAGAAAACTACTATATGACACACAAAGCCAAAGATCAGAAGGTGGATTAAACATCAGGAAATGTCATAAAGTTTTTCCCTCACAGGAGTAGAAACAATGAACTTGTATATATTAGACTTTTATCATAGTCTCTCAGTCTCCTCATTCCTTCAAGGTGTTTAATATTGAATATGATATGGAAGAACATAGACAGGCCTTTAAATCACAGACCTCATTTTCTGACTGCCTTCCGCAAGCCTCAATATATGTGGGAGAAAACCCCTTTAAAACTAACAGCAGCAAGATAGATGACTAGACAGCATATGGAACAACTGAGGACCTTGTGGGCCCATATAGGGAAGATCCCAAAAACATTGCAGGACTTTGAGCCAAATGGATCCTGACCATTCAGGGCTCAGAGACAATTTGAAGAGGTTTGAAAAGAAGTGTATTTTGAACTAATCACATGATTGTTATATGTGTCAGAGTTATCAATTAAAATAATCACAGAAATAAACATACCCCAAGACAAAGTAGACTAAAGCACAAACTAGAACAATTGCTGATTGCTAAGTCAACAGTACTAAAGAAAAGAAAATGTGTAATTATATGGAGATTAAGCAGTACACTGGCAAGTGACCTATGGGTCTCCAAATAATCAGGGAAGAAATACAAAATTTCTTAGAATTAAATCAAGATGCAAATATAATTTTAGAGTATATCAAAAGAATTTTTAGCAGGCAAGTTTATAGCTATGAGAGATTAGAAAAAACCAGGAAGATCCTAAATAAACTAGATGATGCAACTAATAATCCTACAAGAATAAAAAACAGGCTAAATTCCAAAGTTTTAGACATAAATAATAAAGATTGGGATACAGATAAATAAAAGCTAAGGGGAAATAAGCTTTTTAAAAAGACAGGGTTGGTGACTTGAAAAATAATAATGGTACAGCCAAACATTTTACAAACTACCCAAGTAAAAGACAGACAGGACAAAATTTAGTAAACTATTTTATTTTAGTATTTTACAGCAAACTTCAGTGAAATTTGGAGTATCATGAATGAATACTTTGAAATCTTACTTCCAAAAATCTGACAACCTTAAAATTTTTTTATACATATATGACTGATAAGAATGAAATGAAGAAGTTATAAATGACTGATGTGGGATGTCTTTCTGTACTCTGTGAATTACCATTGCTAAATAAAAGGCTGTTCTAGCCTATGACAAGGCATTTTAGAAGCAGTGGGAAACCTGAGTATAGATAAAAGGGAAGGAGGGTGGAGTCAGACAGAAATGCTGAGAGCTTCTACCCAAGTTAGCAAGATATAAAGAAATACAGGTAAGCCAAGAGCCACATGGAAATACACAGATTAATGAAAATGAGATGGATTAAGTTGAAAGAGCATGCAAATGTGCCTGAGCCATAAGTCAAACAGCTTGTAATTAATATAAGCCTTTGTGGGCTAAGCAGCTAGGGAACTGTAGGTCTGGATCTCGTGCCAGAGAGGCCAGAAACTTCTTGCTACAAATGACTTAGTCATGCCTTCATCAATGAGACAGTACTAAGGAGGTCTCCAAAAAGAAAACCCATGATGAATTCAATGCAGAATTTTGGCAAATATTGAAGGAAGGCTTAAAATAAATACTTCAGAAACACATTCACAAAAATAGGAAGAGAAACGATGCCATCCTATTTACTTTCTGAAGCCCTGAGACAATGACACAAAAAAGAAGAAAACCTTTGATCTAATATCTTCATGTAACATAAATCTGAAATTTCTGAACAAATTATTTACAATTTGAGCTCATAAGCACATTAGAATCATACATCTTGACCAATTTGATATTTGATTTAGTCTTAGAGATGTAATGTTGTATGTAACATATGGAAATTAAACAGTGTAATATAACAGAAATAAATTGTAAGGCATAAAGATATCATTATCTTCTCAAAAGAAACAAAAAGGCAATAACAACAATCAATAACCCTTCATTAAAGAAAGAAAAAAAAATTCCCTAGTGGAGCTAAGAGTAGAAAGATATACACCAACCTAATAAAATCTATAGACAACATTATACTAAATGGAGTAAAACAAAACACTTCTTATAAAATCTGAGATAAAACAAGGGTCCACTCTTATGCTCTATAGTGCTTGAAACTTTAGCTGTAACAATAAGGTAATAGAAATAAAGACATAGAATGTATACAAATAGAAAAATTAAGATTATGCCAGTGATGATGTGTTCTTAAACTGAAAAGACCTTCTGAATTCAGTGGAAATTATACCTAACGAATATATTTAGCAAAAATGTAAGATACATGGAAACAGAAATTGGTGGCATTTATACATTCCAATAATAAACATTCTGAGCAAGAAAAAGTAAATGAGAATACCGTATAACATTCCTATTGAAACTTAAAAGATGTTGAATAGTTCAGTCCCATGTAGGCTTCACAGCCGTCAGTCTGGAGCCTGTGAGCTCTCATTAGCTGGGGTTAGTTGTCTTTGTGGTTTTCTCCTTCATGCTCTCGACTCCCCTGGCTCCTCTATTCCCTTCTCCCTCTCTTCACCCAAACTCCAGGAGCTTGGCCAAGGGACTCTGGATTGACAGCTGGGGATCCTGCACGGGACAAACTCGGCCCTTTAAGTGAGAGTGACAGTTGTGAATACTGATCTGTTAGTGAGTCCTGGCACTGGAACTCATCCTGGGTACATGAACTGTTTCTTCAGAGCTCACTCCCCACGGTGGGATGCCTTACTCAGTGATGCAGGAAAGAGAGATTTGGCTCTGCCTCAACTTGGTACGTTAGACTGTGTGGACTATTCAAGGGAGGCCATACCCCCTTTGAAAAGTTGATGAGTAGTGGATGGGAGGAGGTGGGGAGCAGGAAAGGGGAGGGAGAGGGAACAGTGTTTGGTATGCTAAAGACACAAAAACAAATAAAAATGAGAAAATAAAAATGCTGAATAACCAAATCATTATTAATCAGAAAGAAACAATGTAGAAATTATCCTAATTCTTATTCTCAAATTATATAATATAGTGTCATGGTGACAAAAGTGACATGATTCTGATATATTTTTTTAAAAGATGAAGACCAATTGATAACACTAAAGGAATCATGAAAGAACTCTACACCATGACAGCCACATAATTTTATTTCTTTTCTTTTAAAAATATAAGGTAAAATATAATTGCATCATTTTCTCAGTAGTTCTCTAACTTTCAATCCCATTAAACTCACCCTTACTCCTCAAATTCATGGCTTTTTTCTTTATAAAACATATGCTGTGCACATACTCCCTTAAGATACATAAATGTAACTTCCTCCATTTGTTTAGTATTACTTGTATATGTTATTTGAGGTCTGGACATTTGCTGTTACATAATTAATTGGGGGATATCATCCTTGGCAGAGAAGAATAACTTTCTCTCAGGGGTCTTTAGATGTTTATAGTTCTTTGTCCACAAGTTTCTAACAGGGGTGGGGGGGGCAGAGGCTTGAAACATATTCTTTTCATGTAGGTGTGCCTGTTAGTGTTGTAGTAGCCAGGCAGTGGTAGCAAACACTCATAGTCCCAGCACTTAGGAGGCAGAGGCAGAAGGATCTTTGTGAGTTCAAGGTCAGCCTGCATAACAAAGCAAGCTCCGTGACAGCCAGGGCTGTTACACAGAAAACCCTTCTTTAAAAAACAAAACAAACAAACAAAACAAAAAACAAAAAAAACATACAAACAAACAAACAAAACAAAGACAAAAAAGGCGAGAAGAGATGACTCTGTCCTCTGATTTTCCAGACTATTTTAATTAAATATACAATATCACCACAATTAGCATAGTTGGTTTCCAGTACCAGATATGATTTTCCTCTTATTGATTAGGACTTGAATTTAATGAAATGTTTGTTAGTGTGAAAAGGGGATATGTAGGGGGGTTATATTGTTCCATTGTAAATAATTGTCCAAAGCACTGGTTTAATAAAAAGTGCTAATTGGCCAAAGGCAGACAGGAAGTGTGGGTGGGGCTAACAGACTAATAAGACTCTAGGAACAGGCAGAACAGAGCAGAATGCCAGAGAGAAGCCAGAAGAAACAGAGGATAACTATGCGGTTTATGGATACCACAGGTGGATACAATTATTTATTGCTTCCCCACTGGGATGGCTTACATGGCATCTTCTCATACTAAGAAAGGTAGTCAGCTAGTCATCAGATTGGAGGCTTTCAGATTAGAATCTTCGGTGTTCTATTACAGAAGGATATTTGAAAGCCTAAGGAGGCATTTGATATTATATTTATTTAAGATTATATATAACACATACATGTGCGCATGCGCGTGTATACACACACACACACACACACACACACACACACACACACACACACACACACACACACACACACACATACAAATATAATGTTAGGCCACTTGGGCTTATAATATGTCCTATCCTCATAAGAGTCAAAGGCCATCTAAACAAATCCAGCAACAGGCATGAGAAACTTCCTTTGGTGTTGCTGGTCAGTGTACTTGAAGATATTCCAAAAAAGGCATAGGCACTGCTGTTGTTTTCTGTTGTCTCTCTGATGTCAGGGCTGTCCATACTCTGCAGTATTAGCCATAGCAGAGATATGAAACCAGCCCCAATACTTATCAATAGGTGCATGGACGAAGTAGTATAAATAAGCAAAAGAACTTTATTCAGCATTCAGCAGTAAATAATAAACAAAATTATGTCATTTGTAAGAAAATGGATGCAACTGTAAATTATCATCTTAACTGAAATAAATCAGACTCCGAACGGTAAGTATTGCTTTTCTCAGATGTAGAATATAGATCTCTTTCCATATGTATATGTGTGTCTCTCTCTCTTGCTTTCTTTGTGTGTGTGTGTGTGTGTGTGTGTGTGTGTGTGTGTGTGTGTGTGTGTGTGCATGCGTGTGCATGTGAGCAGACTCAGGACTGTATGAAGTGAGGAATGACATACCTGGGATGTGTAAGAAGAGACAGGGTAGAGATGGAAGGGTAAATATGAGCAAAGTACAATGATACATATTAACAAAAATATCAAATGAAACTCATTGCTATGGATGCCAAATGATTGGGTGCTATGGATTTGTTACATTTTGTTTCTTTGTTTTTGTTTTTGTGTTTTCAGACACTTTACAGGGATTTAGAGAATGCAGAGCACGTGGGCAGTTTCAGTCACTCAGCCTCTTTCAGTCTCAGTGTAGCAGTCGCCATGGTGGGCTCTGCCACTGTCCACGTATTATCTGTGAGTCTGGAGGGCAAAGTCTGCTCCCATGTGTGCAAGAAAGCAAACGAACAGAACAAAATAGACAGTTTATTTTTGTTTATCTTGGTTTTGTTGTACCAACTACTGAGCCTCTGCAAGAAATGGCAATAAAACAATACTATGGCTGTGTACTCACACTTTACAGTCATTGTCTATATTTTCTTTGTGTTTGGCTCCATCTTATAGTATCTTTAAAGAAAACCTTGGGCAAGCCTCATATTTACTTAATGTGAAAAACGAACTTTCTTTCTCCCTCTATGGAAGGAAAAATCATTAACTTGCATCCTTCATGCTGTGGTCAAGGTCTCATTCAAGCCAAATAATACTGGAAAGTCAACTACTACTGGGCTTGTGTTACTAAAGTCTGTAACAATAAAGACTTATTATTATTCTCTTTATATGTATTTTTTGCATCTCACATCACATGGAGAAATAAGCAAGGTGGATGCATGTTGCTATTCTTAGTGTTTTAGTAGTGAGACTCACTTATTGATGAAAAAAATGCCTTGAATTTTGAATTTAGTGATTCTTCCTCATCTTCCTCTCTCTCTGACACACACACATATGGGTGCACACATACATTTATGTATACATATATCTGTATATGAAACTTGAGACAATTACTAAAATAATTATTTCCCTTACATACCATGGTATTTTTGAGAGCTCTACTGAGCTCAAAGGGTCCCAGGAGGACACAGTAGAACTTGTTAAAAGGGAGGTTCAAACTAACTGTGCCTTTTATCTTATTCCTTATCATAATCACTTCCCAAGGCTACAAGTACATACGGTTGCTGTGACTTGTCTTCAATGATTCCTGTATACTATAATCTACCTACGCACATATAGGATTTGGCAGGGATAGAAATTTTGGAGAAAACACCTAACATTGTGGGGGATTTGCCTAAGCAATCTGTTTATATTATAAAACTGATTTTCAGGGTTTGATGTTTCTAAACATACTGAGACTTATCTTTTGCTTTACCTTAAAAATAAGCAATGCTGACAAGTACTTTGGTTTTGATTGTGTGATTTTTTTTTTCAAACAGTCCCTGTGAGACCGATATGCTAAATAGAAACAGCCTATTTCTTTTACATATGATCTTGGGAGAAGATCTTATTTAGCTATCAAAATCCTGGAAATATGGTAGTGTCTAAGTATCGCATTTTCTCTTCTACTTTTTGTATCAGTAAAATATCACATTACCAATGCTATTCATTATATTCACTCTGAAGAGAGAAAGAGCTTTAGGTGGCCAAAGGAATCATTAGAGGCTAAGACTGTAAGTTTGTTCTCTGTAAGAAAGGAGGGGCTGGGTCTGCTATGCAGGTCATAGTGCAGCTCAGCTGTCTTGATGAGGTGGTGGGTTCACTCTACAGAAGGCGGGGTGATAATGACATTCTTCCATGCTTAGATTTATGAGGATTTAATTTTTATCTCTGTGATTTACTACATGGACTGGCATACTAAAGTAATTGGATCGTTCTTACTGTTGGATGTACACACACACACATGCATGCACTCATACCCTACCCAAGAAATACTAACAGGTAATGTATTCATATATTTTAAGTATTAAAAAGTGTAAAATCGTAAGATTTAAAAATTGTATCTTCAATATCTCTTCTGCTTTTATTTAAAAAGTAATACTATGTATGTTAGGCTTCCTGATTCAAATAAATATTCAAAAAATTATCTTCTCAAAGTTATCCAGTCAAATAGTAGATTAAACAGTCATAATTTATAATTATAGTATCTTTAAAAATGTGATAGATTGCTTTCTATTTTCCTATGGAAGCCCCTGTGACATTGCAAAAGGATGTTATAGACTTTAGTGGCTATGTCCCAAAGGGCTGCTATTTCCTTCTCATTCTGTGATAAACAACCCATGAACTCATTTGATCAAGACTCTGAACAGAGAGGGACTAGGGGTCATGACTGGAGATTTCAGTAACTCGGAGCTCACAGGCAACACCAATCATCCAAGTGTTTGAGTAAATCAAATGCAACTGGCTTCTTAACCTGATTGAGTCATAATGATTTGTTCTTGCTATTATTTAATGAAGCAACAATGATCCATCCTTACTGGTTTTTATGTAAAGTGACCCAAGATGAGCTCTGTCATTCACCTTTCTCTCTTTCCTGGCTGAATACTCACTGTGACAAGTTGCTTCTGTCTGTCGTGTGTATAAGTGCAATCTGTTGAGTCCATTTGGTGTTGTGTGTATATGACTTCAGGGCTGACCACTTTGCATTGGATTACCAATTAGGTGACATCCCTTGTAGAGACTAACTCTAACTCTCTCTTTCTCAGTAGCCATTAGTTGTCTATAGTTCTTTGTCTAAGTGTGGGGTCCTATGAAATTTTCACCTTCCATGTTAGCATGTTGTTTTTGTTGTTGGTTTGTTATTTTTTTTATCAACTTGACACAAACCTAGACATATTAGGAAGAAGGAATGTTCATTGAGAGAATGTCTCAATTATAAGGCATTCTCAATCATAAGATTGGTCAATAGGCAAGCCTGTAGGTCAACAGTTGGTCCTGAGTATAGTTGAAAACAAACCGCTCAAGATAATTGGATCAAGTCATCAGCATTCCTTCATAGCTTCCAATTCAGTTCTTGATTCTAGTTTCCTCCCTTAAATTCTTGCCCTGACAGCCTTTCATGATGAACCGTACTATGATCGGTACATGTAAGCTGAAATAAATACTCTCTTCCCATGTCGTTTTTAATCATGGTGTTTTATCACAGAAATAGAAACACTAGCCTAACCTGTTTCCATACCCTTTGGACATGGCATCTTTGTGCATATCCAGGTTCTATCAATTTATATATGTTGTCTCCTTCAGCTTTTCCATCTTTCAAATCTCCATTCATTTGTGAATTCTACCAACCTGCATAACAGCTCTATACCAGGGACCTCACAAAAACCACACTTGGCTGGTACCAAGGGACCACACAGATACTATAACTTGGCTGGATCCCAGAATAGGCAACAGCAAGCAAAGAACAAAACGAGATCAGATATCTATTCCAAAGAACACTTCAAATAACATATCCCCAGATGCAAAACAGAGAAGAAAATATGCCTCCACCAGAAGCCAGTAACTATGTGAGTTAGTCCTTTTAAAAGCAATTTAGCTGAAACCTGAGACAAGAACTTCAAAAATTAAATTATAAATATATTCAAAGATCTTAATGGGGGTATAAATAAGTGCTTTAATGAAGACCTTGAAAATAAGAAATTGAGGAGTGAATTAAACAAACAACTCAGGACATTCAAACAGTATTTTAACCTTCCTTTTTGAAATGTTTCTGAGCTTTGAGAGTCGTGTTATATAGATGTATATGTTGGGTCTGACCTCCCGATATCAGTTGGTCTCTGAATTATGACAAGCTATAGTTTTCTATGATGGCTGCTGTTTTCTGCAAAGAGAAGCTTTTGTGATGAGCACTACATACCTATCAGGCAAAAATGGCCCATGTATAAAGTAGATGCTGCTGCTTTCTGCTAGCAGTACTCTCTGAAGAAAATCACCTTCAAATAGGGAGGTAAAACTGATTCTTCTTTGCTCTATTTCTCCCTAACATACTTCATGCCTTACCACATTTCACTTCTAAAAATCGACCAAATAGCAACTATTATTAGAAAAGTAATTATTGTTGTAGATAAAAAGTATTTTAGGTGTTAAAGTAGACATCTTATTTATAAACAGTAATTCGTTGTTGTTTTTCATGCATTGTGCCATGTGATTAAATTGTGTATATAAATGATGCTGTCTTTCTCATTTCAACTATAGGAAAGATCAACTAAATTAATAAATGATTTAAATAAAATATATAAACACAAAGCATTTGTATAGCTTGTGCCAGCCATGACGATAAGTTGAAATTACACTTCTGCAGAAAATCAAGTGATATAATGTGCAGATAAATTGCTTAAAATGATTTTTAATTCTTTTTCATTTTGACAGTCAAAAAGGAGTGATTTAAGTCTAATTTGACTTAGATTGTGACAGATTTCACTAAAATTGATCTTGTCTGCTGTAGACAGGGGTGACTGTTTAGAATGAAGGAAATTACAACAGTGTATATCAATAAATCTTAGTGATATCCTTGGACATTTTGAGGTGGCATGATTAATAGCATTCCTTTAATTTCAAATAGTGATAAGCACATTTTATTTAGTCTCATATAGAGAAACTCAGAGTTGTTTAGTGTTTAGTTGTTTAGTGTTTTTTTTTTTTTTTGTTTCCTGCACTCTATTTCTGTTTCTGTGCATTCCTGATGTAGACAGCACATTATATCAACACCCCTAGGTGTCCAGGTGACTTGGTCATCTGACTCAAATTAAAAATGAGGCAAAAAAGAATTGTTCAGGCTGGTTTTGTCAGCTTGACACAACTAGAGTTACCTTAAAAGAGAGAATATCAATTGAGGAATGGTCTCCATCAGACTGCATGGAATCTATGTCTGTGCATTATTTTCTCAATTGCTGGTTGATATGGGGAGACAGGCAATGTACTCAGGGCGCTGCCACCCTGGGCAGGTAGGCTGAGATGAGTAATAAAGGTTGCTGACCGTGACGCAGAAGGCATCCCAATAAGCAGCATTCCACCTAGTCTCTCCTTCAATTCCTGAATTCAGGTTTCTGCTTGAGGGTCTTTCCTGGCTTCTCTTAAATACTACCATGTGGAAATGTAAGTTAGAACAAAACACAAGAAAAACAACAAACAGAAATCAAACAAATAAACCAAAACAACAACAAAAATTTTAATTCTTTCAAGTTGCTTTTCATCAGTGTTTAGCAGAGCCACAGATAACAGATAATAGAAGTACTTACTGATGGACATATGGGAAAATACACATTGACAGATCTTTAACAGAGAGGAAATGTATATACCATGTTATTTTCTGGTGTAATGTGTAAGATTGGGGGCATTTACAGTGTCTACAGATCATCACCACAATTAAATTGAGGATACTTTTTCCCTTCATTTTATTACATTTTTATAAGTAAAAATGTCTTTTTTTATCCATGTATCCCCCTACTCCCCCCCCTTCCCTCCTTCCAATCCTTTTCAGACAGCCTTCAGCCTCTCCTTCCCCATCTTCCCATACCCTCCCCCAAAAGGGCAAGAAGTCCTAAGGTGGCTCAGCTCAGTGTGGCACATCCACTGCAGGCAAGTCCGATTTCCTCATCCCAAAGTCAAGATTGGCTTAGATGTTCCTCTGCAAGGAATGGGCTCCAAGGTGCCATTCCATGCACAGGAACACAGTCTGATCCCACTCCTTGAGGCTGCACATACTGCCCATGCCAATCGACAGTTTCCTACCCTTGGAGTGCCTAGCTCCTTTTCCTGATAGATCTCCAGTGGTTTATTGATTCAGTGAGCGCACCAGAGCTCTAGCGAGACATCACTGTGGGAATTTTCCTCATATTCCCTATCCCCTTTGCTCATACAGACTCTCCTCCCATTCTCTCAGCTGGACCAGGAGCTCTGCCCAGTGCTCAGCCATGGATCTCTGCCTCCTCCTCTATTCATTGTTGGGTGTAGGTTCTGTGATGACACTTAGGGTGGTTATTCGTTTGATTATAGGGGAAGTTCTGTTTTGGAATCCCCTTCATTATTGGTTGGTGACCTAGCCAAGGATGTCCTGTGAGTTCTTGGAGGTTTTCCTGGAGGGAGAGGATATATTTTATTATATATTTATATAACATATAAATTTGTAATAGATTGTTATATTTATAATAGTCTATTTTGTTTCTCTACAACTTTCTTATAACTGTGAATACTAATCTACATTATTTTTAAAAGGTTATTTACATTGAAATTTTCAGATAAATGGAAGGCAACAACATGATAATTTTGAGATCAGTATCTTTGATTAGCAAACTATTTTCATTTTTTTTCCACAAAGCAATATTCATTTTGTAATAAAAGTCTGTACTTTGGAAAGGGAGATGCAAATTGACATTCTGAATATAGAACCTGTTATTTGTCCCTTCAGGAGGAGTTGATACATGGATTATTTCTCTCTTTCCTGTTATGTTATAATACTGTTGTTAAAATACATGTACACATTTTAGTTCTGAATTTAGACTATTCACTTTTCTAAGCACAAAGTGATTGAATTAATTGTGGAGTGGTGCTTCCACACATAGATGTAATTAGTATTTGGACAAGAAAATTAATTTTTCCTCTGGATGCTTTAGATTGATTTTTATTAATCTAGCTTAAAGCCATCAACAATTTCCTCTTTTATATTTGTTTCATGATCAATGTATCCAGTAAAGTTTTATTTTATGTTTTCAATGTTTTCTTTAATACCCTATTTCTTAGCTTTAATTATTGCATTGGAGTTTTTGAAAGGCTGTTTCTTCTCTGTGGACTCTCGTATTCCCATTTGAAGTCTCTTCTTTCAGCTCATTGACAATAGATATATGTCTGCTTTATAGCTTTTGTCTGGAACTTCCTCCTTGGTGGTCTTGAGACTGGGGTGTACAATAGTTCTTTAGAGTTATCCTTATTTGAAATGCTTGGGTGGCTTCCTTAAACTGTGTGATGTTTTTATCCCAGAGTCAAGTAGAATTAACTGTTTTTGATTAAAGAATAATTAGTTAAACTCACCATTTTTTAAAACGTGTGGACTAATTTTAAACTATATCCTGGATATTTGAGCATCATGGCTGGAAGCTCTAGTTTGCATCATATTAAGTTTTTCAAGAATATTTTACCACTGTCAACAGAAAATTCTGCATATTGTGTTTAGACCCCAAGAACAAATTCTTCAGTAGACAGTAGTTTCACATTCATCTCGGTTATCAAGGCCAGTTTTGTTCCTTTCCTATACTTGTCAGAGATGAACCTAGATGCCTCCTATCACATTATTGGAGACAAGGGAGCATTCTCTTCTGGGGACTGCTTCTTTGAAGTGTCCCTCACAATCAGAATGTGAGGGCTCCAATCCCAAATTCTCTGTGTAAGAAATAGGATTGTCTGACTCAGCTACTCAAGTTCCCTCACAGTTATTTTGGAATAAAATCTTACTGGGGCAAAGAAGTGAGAGGAGAGGAAATGAAGAGTTGAGGAAAAGGGACAGCGAGAGAGACTTATTTAATCTCTTCAGGACTTTCCTTCTATGGAAACCTCATTTTAGTATTTTTGCTAGTTTCTCTGCTCAGAGATTCAGAGATATAGACTTTCCTTCGGATTTGGAACACCTGTGTGTCTATCAACCCTTTCTACCTTTGCGTCAGAACAAAACAAGAAGAAAATATCATTTTATTCCATTTACTTTAGCTTAATGAGTTTCATTAAATAATAAATTGACATGAAAACGGGGTTCATTGTTGTTTGTTTGTTTATTTTTTGTACATCACTATCTGTTTCCTTTGTGCCCCGAGCTGCACTATGACTCTTTGGGCTAAATCTGTATTGCAAAAATATTCACTTGCAATATATCATATAAAGGATTAATATTTATTGAGGCATATATAAACACGATACAAATTGAACCTTGAGACAATTCTTGGAGAGTGGAGCTGTCCCATGCTGGGCTGTTAATCTGCTCCCTGATAATGCAGGAACAAAACAAGGAGGTCAGTGTATCCTGGTCTCAATGGGGTCTGGCCATGCCCTGTTTGGGATCCTGGTACCCTAAAGAAATGCATATAAGCCTCCCCAACTAATGCCTGAATCCCTTTGCCTAATTAAGAAATTTCTAAACTAAGTGTAAGACTATATATAATAGAAATAATTATAAGGTAATATCTGGGGGAGGGAAAGATAATAGCATAAACAAGGTCAAACTACAGCTAACAAACATAAGGTATACTTTAACATGTAGAATTAGTAAGTGGTAATGTACAGGGATTACTTCAAGGCTATTTATCTTGAATAATATGAATCAAATACCTGAACGTTCTTAGTAAGATATGAGATGGTAGTAACCTTAACTATCTAGTCTTCAACCCCATTAAGACCTGTGAAGAAAAATATATTACCCGAATAAGCTGTAAGCACAATAGAGTAGCTTCCAAGATTTAGGAGAGGACAGTGACAGTCAGCTGCCTGGACAGTCACCCATGGCTTTTCTGCAAAGTTGGAGCATCCACCTTTTTTGGCTACACACCTAAGATATCTGACAGATCTCCTCTGAAGCAGGGCATTTTTCAAGAAACCAGTTTATCCTGTCTTGGCAGGTTTCAGCATTCCTTATACTTCATCCTGCTTGTCTGGAATGGACAGTGTGTATACTGACAGCAGTTAAGTCAAGGACAGTTCTTTGCCCAACAGGCCATTGTCCACCAAGGAAGACAAACTCCTTGTGGAGTGTCCTTGATGCCCAACATCATCTCGGAAAAGGAACAGTGATGCCATGAGTGGCCGTGCCTCTCATGTCCGAATTCTGAATAACAAAACAATAAATTCTCGAGGTCTATGAAGTTGTTGAAGACTCCTGTCTATCTGATACATTCTATTATATATCCGAGAAACCTAAACAGCATGACTATTACATGGCAAACCTACGTAACTGTGATCTGCAATCTTTATCATCCTGAAGCTTGAAGCTTCCATTGTAATAATAGGCAATCTATAAATGTGTGTGCAGTTTTTGAATAATGGCTTCAAGTATGACAATCATATGAACATTAAACAAAGGTAAATGTATAGTGAAAAATGGCAACAGTATTCTAAGTATATATCATTATACAAAATATCTAAACAGAGGTATACAAAACATCTTATGTATATATTATGACTCATATAATTATATATTATGACTAGTATAGATAGAAATTGCATAGTGGGAATGACAATAATATGCTTAATATACATTAATGTCCAAAATATTTTAAACAGAGGTAGAAGCATGTGCAAAATATGGCAATTACAGATTTAAAATGTGTCAATATACAAATTACCTTAGACATATTAAACAATTTAAGATTTAAATTTGTATCAATATACAAATTATCTCAATCAGACATATAAAATAATTTCACATTTGTATCAATATACAAGCATCTATACCACTGCAAATTGTCTTTGGCTCATATTTGGCTAATAATTGTTTACAGGTAGATACAATAATCTACCTATATCTGTCCTATCTGCTTCCCTTTCTCTGCTTTAAAAGGAATTCCTGAGTCTATATTATTATTCTATTCTCAACCCAAATTTAACTAATAACCACCCTATCAGAACCCTTAGAGGACAAAACTTATTGGAAGAGGGGCGTAGCTTTTCATATGGTTCCTTCCTGCTGGCTTGTGAGCGACAGAATCTCTGGAGGGAACTTTAAAAAATAAAGCAGTGGTTAGGTCCTAATGGGCTGACTATAAACATCTATAGCCATTCTCAGAGTACTGGATAAGTTCATCTGGGACTCTTGTTAAAGATATGACGTGAAGGATAATCATAGAGAGATATCTTTCAACCATCCTGGATAATCTATATCTCAAAAGCAATCAGTTAGTGCTTTTTGAGTCACTTTGGGGGGATCTAAGCAGTGGCGGGCATGTCCCAATGTTAGGACTAGACAGGGCCAGAAACTTCTTGTTACAAGTCTGGATAGAGGGTAAGGGAGGGGGTTAGGCAACCTTAAAGTTTTCACGTCTATTCTAATTCTATATATTGTACTTAAGTTTTCAAAGCCCTCCAAGAGCTACTGGGTTTTTGCATATTACAGTACAGAGTTATTTGCAGTCAGCATGAGATAGCCTAGAGTTGACTTTTCCCCCTATAGACTATGGTTAGCTTTAGACTAAACTTGATTCCTGATGGTAAAACAAGATGGAGTCATAAATGTAGATAGTCTAAGAGCCTTTCCCTTAGTCAGCTCATCTTACATTTTACATGTGATTAGTGTCGTTCCTATATTATAGAAACATTTAAAATCGAAGTTTATACGTTCAGTTGTGTTACCAGGACGTAACTGAAATGAAACAAGAGCAAGGGCAAGGTCAACATATGGACACGAAGCTGGTCCATGACTTTCATCCCAGCACTAAGGACGCTGTGGCACGAGGATCATGAGTTCAAGCCCAGCCTAGGCTACACATAGTGAGAAGCTTTCAAAGATGGAGGAGGAAAAAGAAACGCAGAGAGAAGGTAGAAGAGACAGATAGAAAAAATGATGAAGTTATGTTGATGTACATTGACTTACATCATTAAAAATATGCACCTATTATATCTTGGTCAGATGTCAAGTAGAAATCAAGAAGTGCAAGAAGTTTATAAAGGTCCTTTTCACACACAGATAGAAATGTTAGGGATGTTCTGAAAGAAAACTGATGAAGAACAATGGCTGAGAATTCTTCCCATTTCTGAATCTGAATGAGAAAGGAAAATTATTGTAATTTCCATAACAGAGACTATAATAGTGAGCTTATTTGCTTAATTGCTACCTACAGACATTGATGGAGATACAGCCACTTTTACATACTTGTTGAAGAAGAATTGGGGAGTAAAAATCTTGTCTTACCTCCCATTGTGCTTTTCCATCTCTTGCTAGTGTTCACTTTTGTGCAGATTCACCCAAATGCCAGTCAAGAAAGCCTCCATAGACCTTTTGATTGTTACCACAGCATGCAGAGTGCTTTCACAATAAATGCAGAGTAGACTAAGGAAGAGGAAAGGTAAGCACTTCTCTGCATCAAGAATGACATCAATATAGTCTGTCTCATATCTCACTTTAACATATTAGGACTGTGTTTCCTCTTTATAAAAATCAAAAAGGGAATAAATAAGCAATGAATAAATTATAACATTTTACGTTAATGGCTCTTTTTGTATTTATACTATCTCTACTAGTACATTGGTAGGGGCTTTGCTTTACTGTGATAAGTCAGAGTTCATATTACCAAATGATCTAAGTTTCTGTTGTTTCTTTTGCGTGCTGGTTTGTTTTTATATTTACTAGTTCCTGCATTTACCCAACTAAGCATTTATTATAGAAGTGATGCTAGGTGACCTTATGAGACTTTTTCATTTCAAAAAGTGCATTCTTAAATTAATTGTACTATATCCCTTAGACAAAACTGAATAGCTATTATTGTAGTAACTTTATTTTATGTAACTTTTATTTTAGCAGAAGGAATCTTAACTAACCAAATTATTATGTGTTACAGTATGGTTTTCTTGGTCCTGGGCAGCCAAAGGTCCAGACCCATAGACCTTCCATGCCAGATCCCTTAGCTGTCTGCCACTGCTCAGGCTCCCAACATGATTTATATTAACTTTATGCTGTTTGGCCTATGGCTTAGGCACATTGCTAGCCAGCTCTTACATCTTAACCCAACCCATTCTCATTAATCTGTCTGCCACGTGGCCCGTGGTTCACCTGTGTTCCTTGCATGCTTCTTTATTGGGCTTTGGGATTGGTCTGTCTGACTCTGCCCTGCTTCTCCTACCTATGCTCTGATTTCTCCTCCTACTTTTTCTATTGTGCCTGTCATGGGCCAAAACAGCTTCTTTCTTTAAAGATTGATATTCACAGTATACAGAAAGACATTCCCACATCGATTACAGAATAGTATTTCCTAACAATGTCTACATCCTAACCTCTAGTTGTTTTATAAAAATAATTTTATTACATATATGAACATCTACATAAGTACATGCGCATCATATGCATGCTTGATGCTGTAGATGCAGGTATCACACTTCATGGAACTGGAGTTAGGAATGGGTGTGAGCCGCTATGCGGGTGCTATGTGCTCCTTTTTAACAGATCAACAAGTGCTCATAACTGCTAAGCTGTAGCTCCAGCTTCATAATCTCCATCTTATTATATATTTGTTAGGCTGTATGTCAGAGGTTGTTTTATGGGGGATTTAGTTTTCTAATGATCAGATGACCATATATTGGAGAGGCTATCCTTTATTATGTAAGAATAATCACAAAGTATTTTGACTGTAGCATAGAGAGGTAAGGAGAAGTGAAGGAGATAGACAGAAGCTAGAGAGATGCAATATTGTTAATTTGAATGTGGAGAATGCAAGCCATCAGAGAAGAAATAGTCATCTCTTCTGGACATTGTTCACATTAAAAATGAAGCTTCCTTTGGAGTCTAAAAGGAATGCAACCCTTTGGTTTATCTTCATTTAGCTTCAAGAAAACTGTGATGGAATTCTAACATATAGGATTGCAAAAATAATTAACCTATTCCATTTTTCAAGACAAGGTAGCCAAAACTAATAGAACACCAAATTGGTATAGTTCCATTTTTTTTAAATAAATGAACTGAATGTTTTCTTCAGTGGAAACATTTCTCTTCTGAAGAATATGTACTCCAAACCTACTGGCCTTAGGTTGCAAGGAAAAAAAAAAATACAAGTTTGCTCTATCTCTTAGTTCCAGACACATGAATTCTAGATTTGAGAGACTAGTGCCTCTCAAATACTGTCTGTGAGATAGTATCTACTGGATGTCAACTTAAATGCTTCTATAAATTCTATTATACAATATTTTGGCTTCTCAGTGTTGTTTCCTAGCTGACAGCTGATAATTTGTGATTCAATTGTTTCTTTTAACCTAGTTGTTTTAGTATTGGTTCTCATATGACCAGTTAACACTGTAGTCATGAGCCATCACCAGACTTTCCTCATTATAAACTATTCCTATTTAATCATAACCTTGCCATAGTGTGCAAAACAATTATATAAATATGAAAATGGTGGTGTTGAAATACTGTCCTGATTATAAATCAAGGCACACACCTATAAAAGGAACTCAGTTTTATTAGCATTCTCCTAAAGTCTCTTGTTAGTTTGAACTCAGAATGCCTTCATAGCAGATGCTATGTGCTGTTTGCATCCAGCAGCTTTGATACTGACCAGACTTTATTTGTTTTATTTTTTAGATGAATCAGAGTTTTTCCTTTATGTATGTATGTATGCCACATACAGAGGCCAGAGAAGATATTGGATCCAGTCTCCGTTACTTTAAATTTCTATGAAAATCCAGCAGGTTCATGAAAACTTATGAAAGAAAGCATTTCACTGGGGTCTTCCTTACGGCTTCATACAGGAGTCCATAGCCATCATGTTGGTGAATCATCTTTTCTGTGCCTGCTGATTATCCTGAGACCAAGAAGGAAATCTTGGTACTGGGGAATAATACAATGTGTATGAATCATATTCTACAACCAGTTCTTCACTGCTGTCACATGTTCTATACAAATGCTTACTCCATCAGTTAAATACTGCCTCCGAGAATGTACAGACTGACACTCCAAAGATTCTCTCTGACAGCCAGTCTTGATGGAGCAATAAAGTACTAGGTTTAGGAGGCAAGACATGGATGAAGAAAAGAGTAAAGGTACTATTATAATTGCTTTTCAAATGAAGAGTAGTTATGGGAAAGACAGGACACAACCTTATTCTAAACTACGGAGGGTTACACTGTTACTAACTTCTGAGAACATAAAGAGTTTACACAAATGCTGCTACCTGTGCTAGATACTTCACAAACGCCTCTATCTTCTGTATTATATGGTATGGGAGTTGGAGTAGCGCACCCCAGTAGTCTAGATCTTATTGGCTCTCCCTCCAAGTAGTTACCTTGTAAGTTACTCAGTAAAGTGCCAATATATGAATCTTTTGTTTATATAATTTGTTTACAGTTGGACAGGCTCTTACAAAAGTACTTCTGCTTCAGAGATAGCAATTAATATTTGTGGGATCCTCTGACTTCTAGTTAGAGGTTTGTAGTCACAGATATAAAAGGCTGTATTTCTATTCAATTTTATAGTAAGAGATCAGTAGAATTAATATTTAGGTAAAATAGGACATTGAGAGTATGTTGCTATTACATTAGAAGACAATGTTACAAAATGAGAAAGGAAAGAATTTCATGTGTGTGTATGTGTGTATGTGTGTATATGTGTGCATATGTATTTGTGTGTATGTGTGTGTATATGTGTGTATGTATGTATGTATGTATGTATGTGTGTATGTGTGTATTTGTATATGCATGTGCACACATGGCTGTATATATGAAGACCAGAAGTCAACACTATCTTTCCTTATCATTTATAATATTATTTTTTTGATAAAAGACCTCTGGCTGACTCTGGGTCTCTATAAAGTCTGTCCAGTGAGCATCCCAGTATCCACTTGCCTCTCCCTTCCAGCACCAAGATTTTAGGTACATGTGTCTGCTCTGAATTTTGTGTGGAATTCATACTCAGATCCCTTTGCTCACACAGCAACCTTTTGCCCCCAAGCTATCTCCTCATCCCTATATTTTGGTTCCACTTAACATCACTACCTTATTACAATATCAGGTTTTCAGTAGTCAGTTAATTGCTACTTTTACATTCTGTGAACTCTTGAGGACACTATTTACCACTCTCTTTAGTTCCTATAAAAATGCAGTTTTGTTCTGGCCTACTGTTCCAGTGATGAAGGTGAAGATGAGTTCTTCAGACACCCTTCTGACTTTTCTTTTAAAAAACAATCATCACTCGGTTGGTTCTGGACCCTTTAGATTGCTTAATGTATCTTTTCTTATCATGAATATTTGGGATAAAAGCATTAGGAATCCTGAAATTACACTGAACAGAGACTCCATCTAATTCCCATAAGCCCTGATCCTGACCTGTGTAGCCTTTGGTAGGTCTTTGTTTTCTCTGGATATTGGAATCTGTTCACAGCCAATATAAAATATCTTTAAAAGTCTTAGTTTTTACTATTCTGTAATGTTCAGTCACCTTGACAAATATCAGTTTTTTCCAGAAGAAATCCATAAGAAGCCTTGAAGGATATATATTGCAGGGCTATTCATCAAATAGACATAACCTCCTTTTCATTAAAGGGGCTTTGGTTTGTGAACTGTAGAAAACTTCACGAGTCCTAACTATTGCATCTTAACTTAGATTTTTGTCCTCTGAATTTATATTTGCTCCACTAATTTTTTTAAAGAAATATTTTTTACAATATAGTTATTTACTAAGTCATTCTTAAGACATTCTTATTATGAGCTGTTGCTATAGCTTCAACTATTCTAATTGTTCTGATGCCCACTATTCCTGTATCCTTGGCCAGTCTTTTAGGATATAATGGTAAAAACTGTTCACTGGCATCTGCCATTGTAGGATTTTAATATCTTCAATGAAGATCATGTACCTATTATTATGGTACACTCCACAATCACTACAATGTTCTATAGCTTATAGATCTCTTCAAAGACCCTGGCAGTACCTCAGTGACATGTTTCTTAAAATGTCTGTGGGCCCTCAAAGAGAGATATGATTTAGGGGGTGTTTCATTAAATTGACATAATATATGTTTCCTAAATCTTTGAATTTTCTCTTCTGAGTTATCAGGAGAATTGGGCATGTCAGATGACTGTGAGCTCTGCTGAGTTCGAGGTTCCTTTATTTAACACAACAGAAGAGTTTATTGACATACTAGAGTTCTGACAATAACACAGTAAGTTATGTGTTATAAAGGAGTGTGGTCTAAGTCCGTATTTTGTCTTCCTTACTACCTGAGGAATATATCACCGCACATATTTTATATACATTCATTTTTTAAGTTGACAAGGTCTTGCCAATTTTCTTTTCTTATGTTATTTTCAAATAACTTATCTTGTATATTCTTTTATGAGGTATTATAGTGTTAAATTCTATTTGTGTGCTTGAAGCATGGTATTAAAAGGGAGGCCTGGGGATATCAAGTACTTCTTCAGAAATAATTTCTTTAGATGAAATTGGTGTGTGTGCTTGTGTTTTTTTTTTTCCATGTAAAGGAAGAGCTATTGTCTCCAGCAAAAGCATGACCTTCTTTGCCAAAGAGGCACTGAAAATCAAAAATTTCCTGCAACTATATAAGTCCTTAATAGATACCTGAATGAGGTTGCTCCTATTACTATTGGTAATTCATCATCCTTTAAAGATGACATAACTTCTATTGTTTTCCTCTTTAATTTTTAATTTTTAAATAAGGCTTTAATAAAAATTTTCTCTTTGTGCTTTACAAAGAGCAGTCATGGTGGCCAACTCACTCCCTAGTCTTGGCATTGCTGTTGTAACTTCTTTAAATTCTAGAAGTTACTTTCCAAATGTTGAGCAGCTGCAAGCCTATGAACATCACAGATCCCATTGTCCCACATGATCCCATGTCACAGATCCCATTGTCCCACATGATCCCATGTCACAGATCCCATTGTCCCACATCTTTCAGAAAGGAGACATCAAAAGCAACTGCAAATAAGTCCCAGATTGCATTTTTAACTGCCACTTCTAATTAGTTGGGAGAACATAAGAAGAGACATGGCACACCCACAGGTAATTAGAGTCATCTAGAAGGACAATTTGATCAAATGGTACACTGTATTTCTTTATTTGTAAGATGAACACATTCTAGGGGGATATTGCTTGCATGGATGACATTTGGTAGGTAATTTATATTGTATAATCATTACAGAGCATATCCATATATCAAATCACAATTTGCACATGATAAATATGTGTAATATTTTGTCAACCCAGTGTTGAAAAATAAAACACAAAAGTAAGAAAATACAATTAGACATTTTATTAGTAGACAACCAAAGAGAATGTGCACTAAGTTCTCCCTTCACACCTGCTGTTCCTAGAGATTTCTTTCTGAAGAACATTCTGAAAAACCAGGAAAAAGAAAGCCCAGAAAACAAATTCATACTGCCCAGATTCAGAACTAGGAAGAATTTCTATTCCATGGGAATGGATGTTGAGCAAAGAATATGAGGATTTTTATTAATTAAGATACCAATTGAGGAAAACACTCACTTCAGCACCAGACATATAAAAACGGAGATAAAGTCTCTTTTCAGATTAACGAAGTATAGTAATAAAAAATAGATAACAAAACAAAAATGTAGGAAGGTAGAAATAGAGCAGACACTTGAGGCAGTTATTTATTTTAATGAAACACTAAATTTAATATAAGTTATGAAAGCAGCAGCTTTCAGTGCTATTCATTAAAGACAACAGAAGGAAAACTTATGAGTAATAAAATGTTAATTGTTTGATAAAATGAAACAAACCTATTAATTTGGATTTTTGGCCAATTTCATAAAGATTGTAGCCTATTCATCTTTGCTTTAGGCTGTAATGAATTTAATTCTAGTTTGACTGAAATTCTTTAATATGGAAAGCTAAAGACGGGAACCTTTTTATTAGGAAAATCTTGGTCCTGAGCAAAGTGAAGGAGGAGATTCTCACATGTGACCTTTACACATTTTCATACATTATAGATTGATTTGTGTCTTAACTTTTTAAATCTAGATGAATATGAAATTAAGAAGAACCTGTAGTTTATGCTTGAGACCTCAATTTTCCTTTAAAATATTTCATTATACACCATAGTAGTTTTCATAAAAATATTCTTATGAAAGTACATCATGTCCTTTTTCTCATCCATCCCAACTATCCGTGCCTGCTTCTCCTCTTCAATCCCACAGCTTCTCTTAATTTTGCTTTTGCATCTTTCCATATGACATTTGTATCCAAATGAAACTCAGTAAAAACCAAGGCCTATAAATACATAAACAATTCAAAAGTCCATAAAAATAATGGCAAAAGTACTTTACATATCAAATAAACCTCATACTGGCTAAACTAAATTAGTAAAATTAATATAAGAATTTATTTTTGAAAAATGATGTAGTAGAAGGGGTAGTCTTAACAGACATTTGGTGGATTACAAAACCCACCCTAAGAGATCAGTCAAGATATTTCCTTATAAAGTTCATAATCTTCTACAACTTGAAAAAACTACAATTAGAGAGATTTCACATTCATGCCACCAAATATTGAACAACAATGATGCTTCCTTGTTGGAATCAAGGAAACTATAACATTTTATATAGATAAACACAAAAAGCACACTCAGGATAAGTATTGAAATCAAACAGTATTTTCAAATTATTTCACCTAAAGAATTGAGACATACCTATTCATTCATTTTCAGAATATAGTTGGACTTTATCTTTTCCATTCTATAATTTCTCTCTTGTAAAGAAACTTCTGCATTAATATATTGGCATGTCATAGCTGCAAATCAACTGAATTAAATAGGGTAAAATTTAAATTAGAAAAGAAAGAAAGCATCACAGCAATTCCCTTAAACTCATAATGAAACATCATCACACACTGACAACTGGAGATCCAGAAGCCTCCCTCCCGGTCCACAGCTGACTAAGTGGTGAGTAGCACTCAATTTTGTATGAAATAACAGGAAACCCAGGATTGACAAAACAATGCTGTTCAATAAAAGAACTTCAGGAGGAATCACCATCCCTGACTTCAAGCTATACTATAGAGCTACAGTAATAAAAACAGCATGGTACTGGCATAAAAACAGACTTGTGGATCAATGGAATTAAATAGAAGACACAAACCTTAACCCACACACCTCAGAACACCTGATTTTTGACAAAGAGGCCAAAAATATTCAATGGAAAAAAGATAGTATCTTCAACAAATGGGCATAACTGGATAGTAGTATGTAGAAGAATGCAAATAGATTAATATCTATTACCCTGCACAAAACTCAAATTCAAGTGGATCAAAGATTCAAAACAAACCCAGATATGCTGAACTTGATAAGAAAAGGAAGTGGGAAATATCCTCCAATGCATTTGACAGGTGACCACTTCCTATATATAACACCAGTAGCATAGACACTAAGAACAATAATCAATAAATGGGACCTCCTGAAACTCAGAAGCTTCTGTAAGGCAAAGGACACAGTCAAGAAGAAAAAAAAAAAAAAAAAACAAACCACATCTTATAGAAAGGGAAAAGATCTTCACCAATCCTACATCTGACAGAGGACTGATTTCTAAAATATATAAAGAACTTAAAAACGAGAGCCCCCAAACCTAAATAATCCAATTAAAAAATGAAGTTCAGAGCTAAAAAGAGAATTCTCAACAGAAAAATTACAAAGGCTGAAAGGCACTTAAAAATTGCTCAATATTTTTAGTTATCAGAGAAACACAAATTAAAACAACTTTAAGATTCCACCTTAACACCTGTCAGAAAGGCTAAGAACAAAAACACAGATGACAGCCTATGCTGGAGAGGCTGCAGAGCAAGGAAAACACTCCTCCATTGTTGGTGGGAGTGTAAACCTGTACAACCGCTTTGGAAAAGCATTATAGTGGTTCCTCAGAAAACTTGGAATCAATCAGCCTGTCCAAGGATCCAACAATACCACTATTGAGCATATGCTCCAATGATGCATATTCTTACCCCAAAGGCATTAGCTCAAGATGTTGATAGCAGCATTATTTGTAATGGCAGGAACCTGAAAACTATCTAGATCCACCTCATCTGAAGAACTGATTAACAAATTATGGTACATTTACACAATGGAGTACTACTCAGCAGTTCAAAAAAAAAATGACATCCTAAAAATTGCAGGCAAATGGATGGATTTGGAGAATATCATCTAAAGTTATGTAACACAGGCCCAGAAAGATAGGCATGGGATGTACTCACTCAGATGTAGACTTTAGATAAAAAAGGTAAAGAATACCCAGATTGCAAACAACAACCTATGAGCATTTTGGGATTAGAAGGAATTTAAGAGAGACATTCAGGGATCTCCCTGAGAAAAATAATACAGAGGATCTCCTGAGAAAATTGGGATCATAATGGGTAGCAACCAAGAAGAGGTGGGAACAAATCATGAGAGAAAGAGATGGTTGAGTGAGGGGGCAACAAAGAGGGTGAAATAAGAGATAGATATCTTAATAGAGGAAGCCACTGTGGGGCTGGGAGAAACCTCCAAGAACCCACAGGATGTCCCTGGCTAGGGCTTTAACAAATAGTGTATATGTTGGGGGTACATAAATAGGACTTCCACTATAATGAAATGAATGACCACCATAAGTGTCATTATAGAACCTTCATCCAGCAATGAATAAAGGCAGAAGCAGAGATCCATAGCTAAGCAGCAGGTCAAGCTCATGGTTCAGCTACAGAGAGAGGGAGGGAGGGGGAGGGAGGGAGTGAGGGTTAGGGAGAAGTGTATATGAGCAAAGGGATCTGGATTATGAGGAGGAGTCCTACAGAGATGGCTGACTGGAGCTTTTGGGAGCTCACTGCATCAAAAACTTCCACTGGGAACCTACAGGTAAAGAAACTAAACCCTCCTTAGGTAGATGACTGTCAAATGGCATGGGCAGTATGTGGAACCTCGTGGAGAAGGATCAGACTATGTTTCTGTGCCTGAACCAGCTACTTGGAGCCCATTCCCTACAGAGGAACATCTAACCCAGCCCAAATATCGGGAGTTGGGTATTGGACCTTCCTCAAATGGATACACCTGATTGAACTGACCCTCCTGGGTCTCCTCGCCCTCCTCAGGGAATGGATGGGTGGATGGGGCTGGCGGGAGGGATTGGAAGGAGTGAAGAGAGGGAGATCAGGGGTATACAGGGGAAAAAAACCTTTCTAAATACAAATATATATGTAAAAATAAACTATTCTTCCAACTCCTTGTTACAATTAGTCTGCCTTATCTTGTGTATCAGTCGGTTAATGGCTACCATTTTATGGTTAAATCTATAAAAGAAAAACAACTCAAACGTAGTGAAACATTAACTGCAGATTTTAATTGCTTTGCACAAGCAAAGAACTGAGAGACACTAGTCTTGATATTTATTAGAAAAATTTCAGGCACTCATTACTGTATTTAGTGTGATGAATTCTGTATTAGGTCAGACAGGGGAAGAAGTAGGCTATTACTTTAAGCTTATATTAGCTATAATAGTGAAACAATGATATGTTTCTTAAAATATGAACTAAATGTTTTTCTGCAATTAATTCTCAACCCATGGCTTTATTTCCTCAGTGTAGTATGCATTAGAATTGACGAATATAGGCAAGATGTTCCATTAAGCCACCCCAAGCCCATTATTTTGATGTTAGAATGGTTTTTCTTTTTGGGTGGTTTTGAATTAGCAATTATACATCCAAGGATAATGATTGCTGTTTAATCTTAGGGGCCATAATTATGAAATTAACAATCTGTTTCACTGCTTTGCTGTTGAACACTCCGCTTCACTTCTTGAGGGAGAAAATAAAATCACAGTGTGCCCAGTAGTTTCTTGCTTTTCACATTCTACTTTCTTTTTATGACAAAGAATAAGTACATTGGCATAACCTTACTCACTTTTGACTTTCTGGTAATTACACATTTAGTAATGAACTAAGAACGTTCTTTAGCATTTGTTCATTATTTCTAACTTTCTTCATGAGACTCTGGAAACCTGGTGCTGTATTATGTGACTATTGTAGGATAAAGAAAAATAACATAAAGTAGATGGTCTTCTTTTTGCCAATAATGTTGTTTTTGATCTTATTTTAACAAGTAAAATTGATCTAGATTTTTCTTTGCATAAGAATGATGACAGCAGGTTGACTAGCTGTATAGGTAAGCTAAACTATTTCAAATATTTACACTAATAGTGTGTGTAGTAGCAGGTTTCTGGCCTGGATTTTCGGGCCTAACCTCAAGGTTTAGACCTGCAGACCCACAGACCCGCAGAGTCACACAGATGCTTACAATAATTTTAGGCTGATAGGCCTAAAGCCCAGGAATATCACTTGCTAACTCTTTACCCTTAATCTAACCTATGACTTTTATCCTGTTCAGCCATGTGGCTCGGTACCTTTTCTCAGAGCAGCATAGTTGTCCTCTGTTTCTTCCGGCTTCTCTCTGGCATTCTGCTCTGTTCTGCCTGTTCCTAGAGTCTTCTTAGTCTGGTAGCCCTGCCCACACTTCCTGTCTGCCTTTGGCCAATGAGCACTGTTTATTAAACTCATAGGCGGGGACAATTATTTACAAAGGAACAATATAATCCCCCTACAAGTGTGGGCACAACTATTGTTCTTCATAACACCAGAACAGAAATACCCACTATTTTAAAATTAGTACATCATTTTATCTTTCTAATCCTAAGTAATACTATAAAGTTCTTAATCAATTCTGCTACACTAAAGTCCATACATAACTTAAAATTTACTCAAAGTAGTTATTTAGAAGTTTTAATAGAATAGAGTACTATGCAATGGAAATGCAAATAGAAAGTATTTTCTTTTAGCAGAGAACCAAATTGTGTCAAAATGGAATTCTCATTTTGGAATTTAAGACAGACACCTGTAAGTGAGAGTCTTCTCACTTGATAGATAATGTAATCTCCGTACCAAGGGAAGGTATCACTTTTGTCTAACTTAAATAAACATTTTAAACTATTTTTTATTTCATTCATTTAAAAACATATGTTAATCAGCTGGATTTAATCATCTTATAATGGTACACACATATACATTGAAATCTCACACTGTATTCATGAGTATTATTTGCCAATTAAATTTCAAAATAAGTAAGTAATTATAAAGAGTAAGGTTAAAAAGAAAGTATCCGCCTTGTTCATTATTCTGTCACTCACGAGTTGAAGGGAAATTCTGTATGAGGTTATAACTAATACATTTTATTAGAAATGTGCAGTGATTATTCAACTTTTCTTTACATAGACACATTTGAGGATTTAAATACAAAATCTACATTCAAATAGTTCAGAAGATTGTGCTTAAAGCTTGAATGGCTAGTAGGAAAGTTCATAATTCTGTGTGGACTTGGAGGTGAAGATCCAGTCATGGCACCATATGAAGCAGATCAGTTTATGATATTTAGAGTATAAGTATAGAGGATGTGCTAAGAATGGACATAATATGATTTTTATGCACACCAATCTTGAATGAGTTGGAGCTATGGAATCCATCTATTTCAACACATTATTATCCAATGAATAAAATCATGGAATCCTGGAAAAGAAAGCTAGTGTGATCTGTTAAAACAATCCAGAAAATAAAATTGTACATATATTGGGTCAAAACACAAAACCCTTTTAGAAATTAATTTAACCAAATAGAAGATATGTTCGTACATCAGAGGCTATAAAACACTGAAGTCAAAAACCCAAAGAAGACTGGAACAAGCAGGAAGACATTTTGTGTACACATATCAGAATAATTAACATTGTCAACATGTTTGTACGTATCTTGTATGACTGACCTGCCATATTCCTTGAACATTTATAATAACCTCAATGACATATTTTTCCACAGGAATAAAAAAATAATTATAAAATTATTATGGATAACACAAAAGCTCCAAAGAAGCCTAAATTTTCTTGTGTGAAGTGAGCAAAGCTAGGACATTATGTTGTCTGTTCTCAAACTCTACAGGAGTTCTGGAAACCCAAGTAGAATGGAATTAATGGAATTAGTAAAACAGATTCAAGCCAATGAAGTGCTACATACTTAGAAATAAACGTACTTGTTCACATACTTCCAACACACAGTGCCATAGGGTAGGTATATGCTCCCATTCCAATAGAGAGGAAGTGCATAAGAACAAGGACATATTTTACAGAGACTTATAATTCAGAGGTTATCTGAAATCTCAAAAGGGATTTTAGAGCTTAGAAAAGGTTGATAGTTTCAAAGACTGTGGAAACTCTGAAACTGGATAAATGAATTTTGCTTTGTGATATGACCATGTACTTATGGCCAAGGGGTAAAGCATGATCATTTGAATAAAAAAAAAAAAAGTCTTTCTTATAGATTCATGCATTTGAACACTTGGAGCTGCTTACGGAGGTGGCAGGGAGGTGCTGTTTTGTTAGAGGGAGGTCAATGGGGCAGGCTTTCAGAGTTCAAGTTTCTGTTCTGATTCCACTCATCTCTGCTTCCTGTATGTAGATGGACATGTGATTTCTAAGCTTCTTCATCCTGCCACCATGACCGGGACCTCCCTGCTGTGGTGAACTCTTTTCTCTCTTGAACCATAAACCAAGCTAAACCTTATCTTGTTAAGTTACTTTTGTTCATAGTGTTTTGTCATAGCAACAGAAAGGTAAGTAAGAGCTTTTATAAGGAGTAAAAAATCTTTACACATAAAACTGTATAACATTATGCTGTGTGAAACAAACAAGGCATAGAGTGCTGAATAGTCAGCAATTTTACCTACTTATTAAATCTAAGAAACTAAACATAGAGACAGAAAGTAGAATGATTAATTAAAGGAACTGGATTGATAGTAAATTTGGAAAGAATTTTGGTCGAAGAATGTAAAATTTAAGATACATGAAGAAAGAATTTCAAATTCTTTCCTGTGTAGCATGATGGCTGTCCTTAACCACAGTATGCTGTGTACACGGCAGTGCTAAGTAGCACAGCTAAATTTTCTTGATATAGAAAAATGTCAGGTAATGGATATCCTATACATATTTATTCATCCACCCTCTAATATAAGCAGTAAAATGTTATATGCCACAAATATATGTAATTTTAAATTAGTAACTAAGGATTGCTTAACAATTATTTCTTTGTAAAGATGTAAAAAGTCAAATTTTAAAAATGTAAACCTCTCCCCTCAAATGTCAGGAAATCCCACTGAGCTTGCAAGCGTTCGAGGGGATGGAGGACACCAGGAGAATGAGGCAGTCTGAATCAACTAACCCAGGTGCATGTGAACTCACCGAGATGGGAAGCAGCAAGCAGGTGACTTACATGAGTCTGTACCAGGTCTTCTGTGTATATATTATAGCTATTAGCTTAGCATTTATATGGAAATTCTTACTGTAAGAACAAGTGGGTCTTGGACTCTAGCGTCTAATCTTGGGACTCTTTTCCTCCTGCTGAATTGCTGTGTCCAATTTCAATAAGAACATTTTTGCTTCGTATTGTTTTTATTTTTGTTGCATTTGGTTGTTGTTTCCCAGAAGGCTGTTCTTTTCAAATGAGAGACAGAAAGGGATCCAGACAGGGGAAGAGCTGATGAAACTGGGAGGAAGAGAGGGATGGAAAGCTAAAGCCAGAATGTATTGTGCGAAAAAGGCTCTATTTTCAATAAAAGAAAAAAGTGAAAGAGAAAAATGAAACACAGCTGTGGTGGGATTCGGGTGTCAGCTGATAAGGTCGGAAGACACTTATCCAGGGTCCCGGGCTCCTGAAGGGGTAGTGGCCAGCCCCATTCAAGAGGGGCTGCTGGGATCGGGGGGCCCCGTTTGTTCCTGCCTTCTTGAGAGATTGGATCAACGTATATCACTCGTCCATCTGATTGCTCAAGTGTATTACTAAGCTGTAGCCTATTATCGTGAGTGTTAGTTTGTTTTCCAATAAATATTTATCTTTTATTGGTATATTTTAAGTGAGATTTACTGCCACACAAAGCTTTAGGGAGAAAAATCAACTAATTTTCATATGTAACCAGACTACACAGATATTAAGTCCAAACTACCATAGTTTGGATATTGTTTTGGTTTTAGGATACGATCTAGGACTAAATGGTTGAAGTTTGCTCAGAGCATACGATATATTGGTATTTGAGGTTCAACTGGAAGAAAGCTAGGAAGAGTTTAGAAAAGGTAAGGTTGAAATCTGTGGAGACACTGCTGTAATTTTTTGGATGCCTTATTTGGGGATCAGCAGTGTGCCTGAGTATGTTTCTTCTTTCAGTGGATTTAAACTATTTATGAAATATTGGATTCAAAATTTAATATTCTCCAAGAAGGCAAATGCTGATATTTGATTTCATAGTGAAACAAAGAATATCAAACTTTTATTATTTTGGAAATTTCTTCAGTCATCCTGAAACAATCACTGTTTGTGAGTTGAAACTTGGTAAATATTCTTTAAACAAAGAATAAAGTTGCAAGTCATAGACAAAAAGAAAAAAGTTCATCACAGAAACAGTAAAAATGTGATTAACAAGAAAGTAAAGAGATTTTTGTGTTGTATATGTATATATTTGAATCTCTCATAGCCGGATATGAAATTTGTCTGTATTTATATGATGGAGCCAGAGGTGGAAAAAGAGAGGGAGAGAACCATGTCTTCACACATACACTGCCCGATATCCAGCCCCTGCCAAGCCCATGGGTATGTTTAAGAAATGTCTGACAGTAGGATGATGCAATTAGAAATCACATCACATTTTTATTTTGTAAATTCTGATAATTCACTTGTTACTCTGAAAGACTTATTTTTAACTGGACTTCAAAGTAGAAGCTCTCAGCAAGGAGAACTTGTGTCTTTTGGCTACTAGTTCCTAATGATTTTCTTTGGCTTCTGTCATTCTTTCACCAAAAGTTTACCATATTCTTCAGCCTCTTCCTTATTTTTCTTGGCACATTGTTTATTCAAAGAAATATATGAGCGTTTATGTTACAGAGAAGTAAAATAGGATCATGCTGAATCATGGGTCTTTGGTCCTGGGATTTTGTTTAAGGTATGGTCAAACACTATCTTGTTTGGCAAGCCCGAAAAATTTGAAATTTGAAGATTCTAAGAGTTCTTTTGGAACCCAAATGCCAGTGCACAATAGTATCTTTTAGATCAAGAACTTTCATCCACATTGACTCCTTAAGCCAACTTGCAATTTATCTCTCCAGTTCTCATGATCTATAACAAGAATGTTCCTTACTTAACAGCTGTCACACTCTACATGTATTTGTTGTTCACCCCACTGATTCAGGGCACACAACCTTCTACTTTTCACCCAGAGCACAAACAGATGGCAACCTCTGTGGCCATGTGCTTCTCATAAAAAGTATGAAGTTAGCATGTATTGTTCACTCCAATAAGTTTCTGACTGTGTCTGGGAAGGAGATATTCATATTCATCTTGATGTAGCCAATCACCTAGGAAACACTGAACACACTCACACAAAGCCATGGAGCTATTTTTAAATGAACAAAGAATGGTCCTTGACAATTACATGTTAATGCTTTTCTCTTCTTGTCTGTTAGGAAATGGCACATCTTTTGCTTTATCTTCTTAATGTCTGTGAAATCTGTACTCAGCATCATCCATGCCAGACAAGTCTATGTCTTACAATAGGTATTATTTATTACAAGTACCTTTTATTCTTTAAAATTCATTCAGTATCTTGATTCACTGGCTCTTGGATGGATAGTGTGTTCATAAGCTGAGGGCAGACATAATATCTAAAACTATTTACCTTCCTGGTTTTAGAATGATGATACTTTAGGTAAAGAATAGTTTATCTGAAATTTTATTTGAACCTATTTTGTTCCTTTAAATATGTAGGTCAGATTCTAATATGTTGTAGAGAATGCTCAGCCTCATTTTTAGACATGTCCCCAGACTCATAGCATGTGTGACATACCATTGCTTGAAAACATTGAGCTTAGGGCTCAGGCATATCTTAACCAAATCAAAGCTGAAATTTAAAAGCATAAAAACTGCATGGGTTTTCTTTGTGTAAGTAAGCTATGTGCTTAGCAAGCTATGTGTCATCTATTTCATCCTATGTTTCCAGTTCAGCTAAACACTGAGATCTGGCTTGCAAAGATTTTATTTAGCAAGCCACCAGGGACTAACTTCTGTTTTCTGCACTGTGGCTATTATCTTCCTTTCCCATATCTCCCTGAAATGCTCTGAAAATATATTTGTGATCCAGGAACAGAAAAGAAGAATTATCAAAAGGCAAGAATATAGCAAAAGGCCATGTATCGATAGAAATTGATGATAGAATTTTAAGCCCACCCAAAGAAAGTCCCTTGTCCATAGATAGTTCTGTTTGCTTTGTTTGTTCTGCATACTAGGACTTCTAGAGTCTAAAGAAAGAGCTTAGGTCTTGCTTATCTCTAAAATTTAGACCCTTTACATAAATGCTCATCAGTACTAGTGACACCATCTTTGAAAGAGTCCATAAGGAATAAATACTTTTTGTGGAGATCATGGGTACACAAAGAAAAATATAACCTCCATTGAGACAATCTAATCAGAAAGTGATCCCTGTGGGGATTTATTAAACTTGGGTCCTCATATTAAAATATAAGATCATCAAAGGTCAAACCAAAATATTTGAAACATTCAGAGATTAATTTTAAGTTAAACGTAGGGAACAAGCAATATTTAGATACCTCAACTGATTGATTGTATTTGTAGAATTGTATGAATTCTCAGAAGTCTGTTCTTCCCTCAACTGTTACATTTGTCATAGATGCTACTGGCATCCATGGCACATTCTTGTAGAGTGAAACAGAGTTTCACGGCACTTACCTGAGCCAGGAAACCTTATGAAGGAACCAAGAGACTTTAGATTAGTATTTTCCAATGTGTGATATGAAAGTAAATGTTGCAGTGGGGTTTCTTGGTCCCAGATGGCCAGAGGCCCAGACCCCCTAGCCACCTGCCGTTGTTGCTCAGGCCCCCAGAACTGACTCAGACGCTTATATTAAGTTCATGCTGTTTGGCCTGTGGCTCAGGCACATTGCTAGCTAGCTCTTACATCTTAAATCAACCCATTTCTATTAATCTGTCTGCCATGTGGCCCGTGGCTCACCTGTGTTCCTTACATGTTGCTCCTTTGGGCTTCAGCTCGGTCTGTCCCTGACTCAGCCCTTCCTTTCCTACCTATTCTGATTTCTCTGCCTACTTTTTCTACGGTGCCTGTCAAGGGTCAAAACAGCTCTTTAATTTAAAGATTGAGATTCACAGCATACAGAAAGGCATTTACACATCAAGTAAATGTTAAACTAGAACAATATATCTATAAAGAGGGGGTAAAGGAAGTTTTAGGAAACTTCTAACTGCAATGGCTTACTACCATAAATTTTTCACTGAAAGTCATTTAATGATATACTTTAGAAGTCTAGGCAACTAGTTCGCAGTCAAGGAATATTCAGCAGACTATTTGTTAAAGATGAATATATTTCAAGACAGCCTGATGGTTCCGATAGTAAAGGCACTTGCCACAAAGCCTATTGACATCAACTGCATCCCCAAGAATCACCTGGTGGAAGGAGGTAACTTATTTTTGCAAGCGGTCCCTGGACCTACATATACAGGCCATACAGACATGCTCCCCACATAGAAAATAAATGTAACAAAATACAATTAAAAACTGAGCTATCAATCCTTAAATCCCAGAACACACTTTTCTCTTTGGTCTGCAAACCAAAAAAGAAAGTAAATACGATTTGTAAGGTAACTAGTAAAATACTTAATACAATATCATGAAAGTCAATATTTAGCTGTTATAGTCAAGTAATTTATTTTGTAATAATAGATAGACTTTTAATATCTTATGATAAACACTAAAAATACTTCAAAGATTTTTATAAGGGTAAAATAGAACATGAAAAATATTCTCAGTCATATATAATGAATTGAAAATAGTATGACAAGGTGTATAAACCCTCACACTACAATGAGGTATATACTGTGGCTCTTTCTTTGCTGATAATCATTTTGTCCTACACCTTTGGCATTGGTTTTGGTCTTATAAATTACTGTGATAAATGACACATTAGTGTAGAGGTTTTCTGTCTCAGGTAAGTGCCATGAAGCTCTGTTTCCCTCTACCTACAAGAATGTGCCATGGATGCCACATTGATAAACGTAACAGATGAGGGAAGAACAGATTTCTGAGAATTCATACATTAAGTCTTTCTAGAAATATAACCAATCATATCTTCATTGATATGAAACAAACAACTGACATAAAATATGTGTCTAAAGCTATGCATTTGGGTAAGTCACTTCATCTCCCTGAATTTTAATTTCTATTTCTATATTTTAAAAATGTAGTAAATTATAGAAAAAAATCACCAAAAGACTTGGTGAAAAGGTAAACCAGAAGATGTATAAGCAACAACAGAGAAGAAAACAAACTGAATTCCTTGCAGCTATCACAGTGAGGTGTGGAGAAGGTCAGGCACAGATATTTACTTTTACTTTTATATAATAATGTTTTTGAGTTTTAGAGTTAGTTTTTTACATGATTAATCAGAAGTCCAATAAAATAGGTGACAGTGAAAAATTAAACATGGAAGGAAAAAGTTGTGGCAGAGTGGGAGGGAGAGTCAGAAAGGGAAGGAGGAGAGCCAGGGGAAAGACAGAGAGGCTGAAAGAAATAGATAAGGTGTCAGGAAACAGATTTGAACTTGACATGAAAGCAATCTGGAGCCCAAAATGAACAATATCTACTTTAACAAGTTTAAAGTGCATCCAGGCATGGGTGATATGCTGCTATCTTTGAGAAATGTTACACAAAAGAACATGCATGGCTATTTCACAAAAGGAGCATACGGTCATTGGGAAATATTCTGAATGTATACAAGCCTCCAACATTACCAGAGGAAGTCTGTGCTAATGATCATATTCATTGAAGGATAGCCATTGCATAAGAGATCCTCCTTTGTAATCCTTTCCTTAGAAACTGACAGTCTTAATGGGAGAGGCCCCACATGACCACACCAGTGTTGACAATAATTTGGCTTGGGGGTCAACTTTAAAAACTTAGCTGCTACTTGAAACAAAGAAACAATCAAACATAAAACAAATAAGACAGAGCAAATATTAATGTCATTAATAAATGGTCTTATACATAGTAAACACACCATAAAATTTCAGAGGAAGACACAGAGAATGTATCTCTTTTAATAGCGTTTTCTCCTAGTTATTTCCATGACCCGAGTCAACTGCCTAAGCCTCTGAGTATTTTATGTATATATTGATTCTTTTATATATATACTGATCTAAGAATTGAATGACCATTGTCTTATTTGTCTTACCAATCTTAGTTTTCTCAAAAGTACCTTAAAGGGAAAGTCACTCTATGTTTAACTGCTTACTTATTAATCCTTCCTAAATCTATTTAACCTTGTGGGGGTCATTGCATAATTTACTACTTTTACTTAGTCTAATGGAAAAATACTTCCACAAACTTTTATTTGAGATATTTGTCTAATGTGACTATTGATGAAAGCCTTTTAAGAGTCATGACTCATTCGGTATTCTCTCAGGCCTTGAATATTGATGGCATAAATTTCTATGATGACTGGTAGAAGCTGGAAGAAGAAACTAACACTCAAAATGCATCAACACATGGAAAGGTAGTGTGCTAGTTGTCATGTGTGACAACTAAGATATTTAGTAACTCTGTTACTCATAAGCACATAATAAGATGAGTCAATATCATAACTACAGGTCCAGGACCTGAATACAATTAAACCTCTTATCAGATTAGCTTTAAGGGAAAGGCATCAAAGTGTTTCTGGAACCTGTATAAATGGGAATTACAGCAAAGAAAAGGGTACAATGGTTGAAAGATCAGAGGGACGGAGAGCAAAGAAGTCAAGAACATTCTTTTCTCCCTCCTCTGTCTTCGGATTTTCTCACCACTCCTCTACTAGCTAAAACCAAATTGGTGGCAAAGGGAATCGATTTCTCTGGCATGCTTGGAACCTGGGAGTCACAGAGACCCAAAAGGAGGGTGAAGAATATTGTGAGAGAGGCTTACACAGCATCAGAAGTGTGCGAGTGTCTACTTCTCATAATTGGTTACAATTTTGAGTGAGATCGTGTATGTTAAAGACCTCTGTAAACACGGTAGATGTAGCAAACTCATATGTGGTTCCATCATATGCAACCAGCATCCACATGCCTGTATCCACAGTCATCAGAAGACAGTTAAGCCCACTCTTCTATTTTCCATAGGCTATTTTACTTCCATTTTGTGGTTTTCTTCTTCAAAGCTCCTCTTAAGATTTTTAAAAGACATTTTCACTAGGAAAATTATTTAATATGGGAAGGAAAAAAGTTGGACTTATTTTAGTCCTGAAACAACCTTAGCTATAAGTAAGAAGTAAGTTATCACAAATTATGTATCATTTGTGACATTGCATTTTTCTATATTGGGTCTCTTGAAAAATAACATCATGATGTGTGATCTATTAATTATTGTTTAAGTTGTGGTATAAGTTCTACTCAGCTTTAAGACACTGACAATGTGTAATAGGTCGCACGAAATTTGGGGGAACTGTTCCTATTGCAGAAGGGTTTTCAATTTCAGAGTTCTCTCATGTCAAAACATTCCTTTTTTGTGGAATGTGTCATGGAAAATCCTCTGGTCAGTGCTTGAGCTCTAATTAGTGTCTACCCCCCTTCCAGCCATCTCTTGGGCTACCTTGTAGGATAATGACTTATATACAGAATAAATGTCTCAGAAATTGTCCCATTCCATTGTTGAAAAATAACAATAGTTAACATTTTACTTAGATTTCCATAATAATTCTGTATGAGCATATATATTGAAATATAAAGTCACCTTTTTGAAAACATTGCCCATTCTAATGTTTTTGTGTTCTTCCCAAACTCAACCTATGGAATTAAGTTGTAGACTATAATCTATAACCTGAACTTGCCCCTTGTCTTCCCCACCAGATTCTTGAAATGCTTTTAAATTTTTATTTAAAGAATGTTTTTTTATGTGTGTGTGTGGGGGGGGGAGGGTGCATATGAATGTGAGTACTGCACAGGCAGAAGGGGCAGACCTCCCTAGAACTGGAGCTATGGATGAGCTGTACTCTTTGGGAACTGAATGCAACTCTTTTTCAATAATAGTGTGTATTCTTAACTAATAAACAATCCTCCCATCTCTTGGATCCCAAGACTCTTGATTTGGACGCTAGGTTCAGGTTAGAGGAACCAGTTAAAATGCTCAAGGCTGAAAGTACAAATTCTCCGTTAACAGCAGCTTAAACAATTATGTCAGATAATAATTCCATGAGAAGGTGATTCCAGGGCTTGCTCAATAACCCAGTGAAGTCATTAGAGATCCAAATGTCTTCTCTCTTCCTAGTTTGCCATTTGTGTGAATGACAGCTCTCCCATGTTCACAGATGGCAACAGAAGCTTTCAGGCATGGAAACAATTCTCTCCTTTCTTTTTTATCAATAAGAAAAATGCATTATTCTAGTTGATTTTCTTTTCCTTAGGTCTCATAGGCTAAAGCTAGGAATCAGATAAGTGCCCTCTTTCACTATGGTGAGAGGGTTGTGGTTTTGAAATGAAACATGAGTTAACTGAGGTTATCTAGCTTTGGGGAGCACAAAGCTCTGGATTTCCTAGCAGAAGAAATGTAAGGAAGATAGAGTGGCTCCCTGCTGAGTAGACAGACAGAGCTGTGAGACACTGGTATTTCTGTGATGCTTGCTGCCCTGTGGCTTTTTTATTGTCATGATCCCTTTGTCATGACTTTTTTTTTTCCTACATTCTATTCTCTGGTCACATAGAACAAGTATTTCCCCCAGCTGTTAAAGTGGCCTTTAACATGACAAGAGCCATCTGCTGCTCTCTGTCTTTCTGAAGATAAATTCTCAGAAAGAGCCCTTGGGTGTGGAAAAAGCACAGAGAGAGTGAGGGAGATGACTTTGTACTCCAGGTAATACTGAGTTCACTGGTTGGTGCATGGTGAGGGCTTCACTGAATTTTCTGCTTTGCTCTATGTATTAGAGATAACAGTGAATTTGATTTTCATATGCTAAGGCTCTGAGTAAGCACGGGACATATTTCCAGCATGGAGATGTGAGCATAAATATCTGTGGACAACTTTGTGTATAGGAAGACAAAACAACCTGGCTTCTTCCCTTTACCTCCATTCCTGTGTTTAAATCTGCTCAGATACCAATGCATGCCTGCAGGTGAAGCTGACAGCTTGCTTACATGCTGTGGGAGACAAATAGAACAAACCCCTGAGAAATGTCAGAGATTGGGGACTTCTGACAATGAACAGTAAACATACGATTGTGCTGCTTAAGTGATTGTGCAGTTGGACATAGTTTCTAATTGATCTGTGTGTAATCTGTGAAAATAGAAAAATCATGTAACTCCCTCCCCCTCGACCGCTTCCTGAGGTCCCAAGGTTAAGATGGATGTTTCTCAGAAAAGCTCTGTTCACAGGTTGTACTTCCCCCATTGCCTGGCTGAGACTGCATTCCTAGCAACCTGGTGAGACCGCATTCCTCATTCCTGATATAGCAACCTGGGTGGAGCTACCCAGGAAAGCCCTACCATGAGAACTGTTTGCCAAGGCAGGATCAAGACCATTGCTCCAGGAAATGAATGTCTTCAGGTGGTCCTATTGTTTCACAGGAGATATTGCCTGCCTGCATTCCTAAACTCTGTCCTAAACTGACCTTTGGTCCCTCCCTGTTATTGTGCTGAGCCCGCCCATACCCCCCTTCCCTCCCCAGAGTGGGGTATAAGAATTCTGCCCGAAAATATTCAGGGCTCCAGGCTTTTCTATACAGTGCCTGGAGCCTACACTTGTGTGTACCAGTATTCGTATTCATATTCATTAAACTCTCTTTTTCTTTAATGTTAACAGTGGTCATTAGCCGTGGTCTTGGGGTGTCTTGGGGTGCCCTAGGGGCACCCGCCTATTACAAATCTAGTGTATTTGTTTGTGAATCAGTCTTGTTTTCAGAAATCATGTGGTTTTATTTTCAAAGATTGGCCCATTATTTTGTCTTCCTGGGTCCAGCTACAATCAGAGATAGTAAGCTATTCTAGTGCCTAAAATAATTCCAAGCTAATTTAGCATCTAAGGTTTCTGATTCGTGGACCACCTGCCCTTTCCCCACTTAGGAAGCAACAGCATCAGTCTGTGTTTTTCTGCTGTTTTTCTCATTTGTTTTCCTTCTTGCCTAGAACATCTATCAACGTCTTTTATATCTATTTTTTTCCATTCTCATGACTCATTTCAGGTGGTGTCTTCTATATAAAAGCCTTTTTGTACCTATAGTATATACTGCACAGTAGGTGTCACATTTTCATATGTAATTACTTCCCAGATGAGATGTAAAACTCTCTAAGGATAAATTTAACTAACATTACAGATGTTCAGTTGATAAACTGCATTCTACTTTGTTATGAATTGGATGATATTGCTGTGCTGGGTTTGTATTTTGGGAGGAAGATTGAAATTAATTTCCAATATGGGACTAATTAGCAGGTTGTAGATGCTGAGATTAATCTTAAGCTATTTTTCATAAAAGTATGCAATTATGCATAATTTTGTCTATTTGGGAACATCTTTAGGATTCTGGGGGTTTTTTGTTTGTTTGTTTGTATTTTGTTTTTCTTTTCTAGTTACCTTTGATTCTTTTTCCAAAGTTTTTGTTCTGGGTCATATAGTGTATCAGTTCCTTGGTTGTTAGTGTTTATTTTGAGGACAATTAACTGCAATAATAGTGAGAAGTATTTTGAGCTTCCGGAACTGGTGGAATATTTATGGTAAAAAAAAAATACTTATTAACTGACAGTCATGAATATATTCATAATAGCAATAATTTGCAAAGTTATTAATGAATTTTACTAAATAGTCATCAATAATTTAGATTAAAGACTATAGATTATAATTTAAATTGTTAATATTATTTTCAAGCTTATGAATTTATATATGGTAGCCACCATACATAATTAATGGAAACTATTTGAAATGATATATTTGTTAATTAATGAGTTGTTTTCTAGGTGGGTATAATGGAACAAATCTGTAATGCCATTACTTAGGAAGCAGAGTTCAAGGCAGGGCTGATCTACATAGTGAGAGAGATTCTGTCACAAGAAACCTAAACAACAATGAGGAACCTTGTTGTATCATCAAGGTTGTTTGATACAGTCTCAAGGATTCATGTTGCTTTATACTTACCTAAAATTATATACATGTGTGTACACGTGTGCATGTGTGTGCATGCGTGCCTGTGTGTGTGTGTGTGTGTGGGTGTCTATGGTGTGTGTAAAGAAAATTAAGCCACCTGGGCTAACATTGTTCCCTAAAAGAACCACAGGCAAACACAAACCGCAGCACTAGGCAACATAAACCCTCCTCTTTGAATGGTTGGTCAGTGGAGTCCAAGTGATTCCCAAAAGAACGTAGAGTATTGATGTAGCACTAAGTTATCTCTCAGAGGTTGAGGGTAGGCCCCTAAATCTGAAGACATCACACACTTAGGACAGAGGAATTGGATGATTTGAATAGGATCTGACCTGATAGCCTTTTTGATACAATCTAGTTTTCATGGTTCCAGAAAATGATATTCCAGCTGTCAATGGGGGGAAGCAATTAAACTGTCCTATCCAGCTGCAGCGTCTATGAGCCATATCAATGATCGGGATGGCAAGATATACACAAAGGAACAGTAAGTAAGTGGTATTCACTGTCAGTAGTAAAAAATAGTTGCCTAATTAGATTTAAGACCTACTTAACAGGAGGGAAATCATGCCTGTACTGGAAGGCTAGCCAGCTTCCTGGGACAAGTAAGGATCTTAGAGAAGAATCTACTACAACCCTCTGCTAGTTTCACACACTAGACTCTAGATACTGGCCTTATGGTCACAGATAACCCTTTTTATAGAAAATGAATACCATCCAATAATGCCACAACTGACAAAATGTAACTAGAAGAGGAAGAAGACAATGACCAAATAATAATAATAATGATAATAATAATGATGATGATGATGATGATGATGATGATGATAATAATAATAATAATAATAATAATAATAATAATAATAATAATGGAAACAGTTGTTTTCTGTTTCTACTGTGATAATAAAACTCACTGTTCTGTTTTCATCATGGATTTCTTTCATAAACCAAGAATGAGTGTGATACCTAACAAAAACAGATGTTTACAAGCATAATAGAAGGATTTTTCCTCTTTTTTTAAAATTTTTTTTAATATACCAACCACTGTTCCCCCTCTTCCCAGTCATCCCCAAGTTTCCCCTCCACTCCATCTCAACATCCATTCCTGAGAGAGGGCAAGGATTCCCAGAGTGAGTTAATTCTGTCTGGCATATAGAGTTGAGGTAGGAGCAAGTCCCTACCCCCAGCATAAAGGTTGAGCAAGATGTCCCTCTGCAGAGAATGGGCTCCAAGTTCATGCACAAGAAATAAATTCTAGTCCCACTGCCAGAGGCCCCATAATCTACCCACGCCATTCAACTCTCATCTACATTCAGAGGGACTAGTTAAATTCCATGGAGGTTTCCAGCTGTCAGTACATAGTGAGTAAGCTCCCAGTAACTTGGGTCAGCTGCCTCTGTGGATCTCCTCATTATGATTTTTCCCCCTTTGCTCATCTAATCTCTCCTCCGTCTTTTTGATTAAACTGGGAACTCTACCTAGTACTTAGCTGTGGATCTCTGAAAATACTTTCATCAGTTGCTGGATGAAATTAGGGTGGTCATCAATTTGATTATAAGGGAAGGTCAGGTTAGGCACCCTCTCCACTATTTCTTGGAGTTTTAGTTGAGGTCATCTTGTGGATTCCTGGGTATTTTACTAGCAAGTTTCTTTTTAACCCCAACATGGCTCCCTCTATCAAGGTATTCTTCCCCCTGTTCTCCCTCTCTGTCCCCCCTCCAATTCAACCATCTCATTCTCTCATGTTCTCTTCCCACCTCTCCTTATCCCCTCCCCACCTCTCTCCCCGAACCAGGTCACATTTACTCAGGAGATATTTATTTTTCCTTCTCAGGGAGTTCCATGGATGTCTCTCTTAGGTTCCTCCTTGTTACTAGCTCCTCACAGGTTGTGGATTGTATCCTGGTTATCCATTGCTTTAAGTCTAAAATCCACTCATGAGTGAGCACACACCATGTTTGTCTTTCTGGGTCTGGGTTACCTCACTCAGGACGACTTTTTCTAGTTCCATCCATTGCTGAAAATTTCAGCCTGTCTTTTTTTTTTTTTCCTGCTGAGTAGAACTCAGTTGTGTAAATGTATCACACTTTAAAATCCATTCTTCAACTGAGAGCCGCCATCTAGGTTGTTTTAGGTTCTGGAAATTATGTATAATGTTGCTAGGAACAGAGTGAATTATTTTTGCATTAATACAGCATTCTGTATGTGGCAGAGTATACTATCTATGTTGTTTATATGCAGACTCACTGGCCTAAAAGCTTAGGTTGAGCAACACATACATTTCTTTTCTGTCTTAGTAGTGTATCTGGATCACAACATTGGAGGATGTTATTAATATCTACAAAAGTTGGAATCTATTATGAGTTAATGAGTCCTTAAGGCAACTCCATGTCTTTCCAGAGAGAAGACAAATACTGTTCCCCAAAAACCTGACCTAGCTTCCTCCATAGGAGGTAAGAAACCATCCTGAGGTTGTGCACTATGTTCAGCAGCTTCTGCCATCCTTTCTTGGAAGCTATACAGCAAATGAAAACACTATATTGATCCAAAATCAAACTGTATCCTTTCAAGGCTCTTCCTGGTTCTCACTGACCAGCAGCAGCATCTTCCTCAGTGCTTAGTCCTCTCATTCTGGGATTGGTCTAAGTTTTCGCAGCACTCACTCCATCTGATCCCCTCCCCGACCCACACTCATGAGTAAGAACCATTGCTTAAATCCTATTTTTTTCATGAGCCTGAGACTCTTGCTAGTTGTTTTCTGAGGCTTGATGGCTGGTATTCTTTCTATAATAAGCTCTCCCACACTGTTCCTGCCTCCCACGGGCATTGAAATATTTGAAGAGTGTTCTAGATTTCCAATTTTGCCAAGTTCCCATATTACCTATGAATTACTGGCCAATATTATATCAAACCAGTCATGTTTATCCTTTATATCTTTTTCCATCTGTTTCAACTAACAAAATAATTAGCAATTTAAATACCTTTCTTTCCTACATATTTATTATAATACATTTCTTTTCTGACTTTGTCAGAGGCCTTGATGATGTTGGAGAATCTATAGACATCAATTTACGGACTGTCAATAATTTCAGACCTATTTTACTTTTAATTATGTGTAATCATTTCTGTGTTGGCATATGCAGATGAGGGAAAGTGTTGGTAAATTCCAGAAGAAAGAGTTGGATATTCTGGTGCTGGAATTACAGGCAATTTTGACCTGCTCAATATGGACAGCAGAGGCAGACTCATGAAATTTTCAAGAATATTATGTTCTCTTATACACTGATCCATCTCCTTAGCCAGCTCTCTCTTCCCGTCAATGTTTCAAAATTCAAGTTTAAGTAGCTACAAACTATAAAGGAAAACAGCTATTGAACTGATGGCCCCTTTTCCCTTAAGAAACACCCTTTCTTACAGAATTAGTTGAATAATTTTAATAATAAAAAGGCCAGAAAACAAAAGACTTTCATAGAACAACAATAAAAAATGTCTTATACATTAGTCGTACCTATTTTATTAACTTGGAGATCATTACATATACAGTTGGATGGGGTAAACTAATAGGCTGTAGCTTCTTTCAAATTTCTTTGTATAGAATTGGATTATAGTATAATCCAACAGTCTACAATTTCTGGGTAAATTTGTTTAGTAGATTTAGTATGGATCTCTGTGAAACTATGACATTTGGGATCTTTGATTCTGTCCAAAGGGTTTATTGAATGGTTCTCCCCATTCATTATGAAGATGGTAATATTCACTCTTCCTGCAAAGAGCTAAACTACTTACCATCTGTTCTTCATCAGCTTTTTAAAATTAGTCTAGTTGGCATATGGTACAATAGAATTGTTAGTGCTCAATTATTCCAGGCTTTATACTTTTATTGGATATTTCTGTAAATGTGTGATAGCCAAAGGGTCTTCTGGTATAATCTAGGCAAAGCCAAGCATATGTTGATCAATGCAAAGCATAAAAACCTTGAACAACTCTTCAAGATACAAGAAACAATTTTGTTTTTCCTCCTCTTATTTGAAGACATAATATATAACTAATGCCCTTGATTATGTGAGACATATATTGGAGCCCTCTCCAATTTATTTTGATACCAGAATAAATACCTATTGTGGTCAATGAATAGTTGGGATTAATGAGATGACACTCTCGTGATTTCTTCCTTCCACATTTGATTCTATCCCTTCTCCTCTCCACCTTTCCTCCTTTATGCTCCCCGTCCCCTCCTCTCCCTTCTTTTCTTCTCCATTTCTTCTTTCCTTTTCCTTTTTCCTTTTTCTTTTTTAAGTTTAAAATGAGCCAAACTAACACTCAGATATTACTGAGAGCATCTTAATTAAAGCTGCCATGACAATACTTTAAACAATAACCTGGGTTTTTCTCTTTCCCAATTGTCCTTGTCATATGGTCATTCCAATAGTGTAGTGTTTGCTATTGACATTGTTCTGATGAGAATAATTATATACACCAAGGACAACTAAAATCATGGACCTACAGAATTTATAAATCATGTAAATAAACATTGTCATTTATGTCATAGGTTCTCAATCTGTGGGTTGTGACCCATTTGGAGGTCAACCACCCTTTCACAGTGGTCACATATCAAATGTCCTGCATATCATTTACATTATAATTCATGACAGTAGCAAAATCTTAGTTATGAAGTAGCAACAAAAATAATTTTATGGTTAGGGGCTCACCATAACATAAGAAACTGTATTAATTCAGAGTTATGAATGTTTAGAACAAAGATTATGGAGCCTGTGATAGTTACTTTCAATTATTGATTTGATGTGGTCAAGGCAAACATGGGAGATGAGTGTCTGGGCAGCACTGTGAAGGATTATCTTGATTAGGTTAGCCTACTCATCCACTGTGTAATACCATTCCCTGGTTTGGAATCCTAAGCAGTATACAAAGGAGACAGTAAGCAAGCACAAGTATTGATTTCTATGCTTTCTCATTATAGATGCAATGTAACCAGCTGCTGTAACGTCCTGCTGCTGTGACTGTTCTACCTTAGTGAATTATAATCTCAAACTATGAGTCTGCTGCTTTTGTCAGAATATTTTATTGCAGAACAAGGAAAAGAACTCACACAAAGTTTATGTTTATAAATAATATTTTGTTCAAGTAGAAAAAAATCATATTGTTAGTATATTTATACTTATGATACATGTTTTACTTAGAAAATACAGAAACAAATTTTCCAATGTTTCAGAAGATTTCAGGTTTTTTTTTTCACATATTACATTTCTCTAGTTAGAGTTAGTTGAATTTAAGATTATGATGAATTGACTAAGTCACATATTCTAACCCAATAATATAGTGGAAGATATTTTCTGTTTTTAAATAGTCTATGGGTTTCCTAGTTAAGATTCTTTGGGTAATTGTTTTGAATTTGTTTGTCAATTATAATTTAAAGTCATTTATTTCTGTATTACTAATTAACCCTCAAAGATGATTTTGTTTTTGCTATTATGCTTAATGCTATAACAGTAACAATTTCATTTTGTTAAAGTTTTATTTTTATAAGATATATTCTTAGTAGGAAAATTATTCTTGAAAAATGTAAACAATGTGAAACATGTTTATTTAGTTTTCCAAAGTTTTATATCATCTTATAATCTTTTCATTATGAACTTAGACCACATTCTGACAGATTAGTGTTATTGGGAACTATTGTTTATAATTATATTGTCTCCAGATAGCATGTCAGACCACGTAGACTTCTGTTATCATAGATTGTCCCTGGATTAATGTTAACAATGTTAGTCAAATAACTACAATGATTTTTCTATTGAGTTTTATTACATCCTGATAGAATTTAAACTGAAACATTATAAGAATGTAGGAATAATGTACAAAAGTTAAAGACAGCTTAAAGTTCTTTACTGTGAAAATGTTTACATATTTACTTTTACCTTGATGCCAAACCACAAAGCTAGGATACTGAGACAGCAGCCTGATTAACATTTATCCTTCTTTGTGCAAAAATCAAACCTTAACCTAATTGTAGTTGTCCTTGTTATGTTTATCACATATAAATGCAGCTCTGCCGAACTAGTAATTTTAGGCCTTTCTAATGAAGTCCAAGTTCAGAGACTGGCATCCTCAGAGGACAATGACAATCATCAATCTATGCAACTATGAGCTGCTCAGTGAGGTCCCAAGTTACCTACATTCTCTTTCAATTCCTCAAAGATAGATCAGACAAATAGCTGTCTACTGGCCAAAGATGGAAAAATTCCAAAATAATGTTAAATATTCAAAAGCATTTGTCTAGCATCTGATTTGTCTTAAGGAAAATTTCTGCCATGGCATTTGAAAACTAAAAGAGAAGAGAGAAGAAAGCCAGTGTCTGATGAATACAAATAAAACTAATAAAGCTTGCACTTTTGATGCCTAAAAATCTTTTCTTGAAAAGTTTAATTTTTATAATTGTTTTATTTAAAAAGTTTTTCCCCATACCCACCACTGTCCCCCATTCCTCCCCCCCTCCCAGTCCTCCCTCAGCCTCCCTCAACCCATTCCCCAGGGCTGGCAAGAAATCCCAAGGTGAGTCAGTTTGGTCTGGTATCCTAGTGCTAGGGAAGCACCTAAGAACTCTCAAAATGTCCCTGTCTAGGACTCCAAGCAATAAAAGTGGAGAGGGTGTCTAAACAGGGCTTCCTCTATAGTCAAATGAATGACCACCCTAATTGTCATTATGGAAGCTTCATCCAGCAATGGATAGAAGCAGAAGCAGAGGTCCATAGCTAAACACCAGATTGAGCTCTAGTCCAGCTGAAGAGAGGGGTGAGAGATTTTATGAGCAAAAGGATCAGGTCCATGAGGAAGAGACCCACAGAGACTGACCCCAGCTACTGAGAGCTCACTGACTCTGAAATGACAGTTGAAGAACCTTTATGGAAAGGAACTAAATCCCCTAAATGTAGATGACAGTCAAACAGTTTGGATCTCTTAAATGATATCATTTGATTATTATTTTTTTATTTAGCTGAACTAATGTAATACATTTATCACAGATTTCACATCATTTTGACTCCCAATCCTAATTTTCCTGGAAAATCTGCCACCTCCCCCTTTCTCCTCTGGAATCCCTTTGCTCTGTGAGTTAGCTAATCCAGTGTCTTAACTAATCCAGTCTCTCTTGGTTTCCTTATTAATTGGGTTATTTGCTTTTTGCAAATGAAGGCAGCTGGACAGGAGGAGCTCAGATACAATGTCTTTTGAGCTATATAAAGAATACAGCATGGTGTGGTGGAGGTTCTTCCTTTTTGCTGCCTCCTGTTTTTACTATTTGCTTAGCCCAGAATGTATATTAGTGCCCTCCACCTTTCTCTGCATACATTCTCAATTTGTTCCCTATCAATTAAGATGGCTTGTGAAGGTTTCATTTGGTGCTAGAAGCCTTTCCCCATTTCACATAGATTCAGTGTGTTTTATCCCTTCTGTAACCAAACTGTAAATTCAAACTGGGTGTTTTATGTGCTTCTGTCCTTGTTAGTTGGATGGAATTCTTTACCCTGTGTTCCACTTGGTGTTCCCACTGGAACAATGTCTGTCCTCTGTTACCTTTTTACTTCTATTTGTTTTCGATGAGGATACCTGAGAAGTTCTCTGTGTTGTGAAGAGTATAATCTTGGATAACTTATTCCAAAGAACAGTTCTCCTTGTCTTATGGGCAGCCATATTGACTAACCATCTGAGAGAATCATTAGCTGTCCAGGAACAGCTACTTCCACTTCCCTTTTCTTCTGCTACCTAAACCCACCACATTTTTTCTTCTATTGAAATTTATTTGTGATTATTGTCATTCTATGTAGCATGAATTTCACCCTATAAATTATGCTTCATTACTATATTATGAATAATAACCTTTATTTAACACTGCACATCCTTAAAAAATAGAATACTTGTGGATACTTGGCATTTTGTTACAACTTCTTGAGATTTTTTAAAGACTTTAGTTGGTAATTCATGAAAATATATTTCTTAAGCAAGAGAATCCAAATTGAACTCATAATGTTTTTTTCCTGTAAGAATAGGTGTGTCTGATACAGTAACCCAGTAAACATCCTTATTCTCAGATATTTATGTCATTTTCTTAATATGAGTAATGGTGCTAGATAATAAGGAGAAAATAATTTGTATCAGAGTCTCTCTCTCTTTATCTCTTGTGTGTATATACAAAGTAACTCATACACATACATACACACACACGTATATAATTTCAAAGTACAAATGCAGTAGCTTTTCTTCAAAGAGGAGGCTTTTAATCAATGTGTTAAGTGATAAATTTAGGAGTGTAAAATACTAAATGTTTGGCCAATAATTAGAAATTATTTGACATGTTAGCAAAAGTAGATCATGTAATTCTCAGCATATATCTAAGAATCATTGTGAGTTACAAGGAGTGTTTTCAGAACAGCTTATTTTCTCTGCATGTTTCAGCTGTGGTCCACTGTGTCTACTCTTGGTCTGACAGAGTAAATGGCTAACTGGGCATTCTTGTACACTCTGTGACTTAGGGTGAAGACACCATAATAACTCAAGAATTATATCCTGACAAACATGATGGTCATCTATATGCACCATCCAGTGTTATTGATGATGTGCTCCAGAAAGGTAGAATGACTTGTTAAAAATCATAATGGACTTAGAATAAATTTAAAAAAAAACTTTAATACTGTTTTAATTTATTTTGACTTGAGATTGAGGAACAGGAAGAAACAAAACACTTTATTTGTTTTTGAGACGTTTTGCCTGAGGTGGTCATTGCAGATGCCCAGGTGTTGTCTAATGAGGAAGTGCTCAGTTCCAGAGATGATTTCAGACCTATTGAATTCAAATAAGCAAGAAAGAGTATCCCTAGGAAGAACAATTCAGTCATAGATATTATTAAAACTAAAATATGAATAAATATGACAAATTGAGTCAATGTTGCCCTCACTATCACCATTATATCACCTCCTACAAGGTCTGTCTACTACTGTGATCTGAATGTTTGTACCTCCCAAACATCTGATAGGATGGAATTAGACAGAGGGACCTTGGAAAGAAATTAGGTCATAAAACTTCACTATTTACCTTAATTTGTTTCTATGAGAAAAAAGACCCCAGAAAGATAGTGTGTCCCTTCTACCATGTCAGGACCTAGATATATGCATGTATGTGGGAACTAGAGAAGTCCTCCTGAACCTACTCACACCCTGAGTTTTGATTTCCCAACCACTGGAACTGTGAGAAAGTATTTTACTACAACAGCCGGAAAGACTAAGACTTCCATTATTATAGTAAAACATGCTATACAGGGCAACTTATATGTACCATTCATCCATTCACCCTTTTAAAGACATTCGCTGTTATATCCTATATATTAGGGATACAATGATCATCAAAATGAGCATCATCTCTAGTTTCAGGTAGCTAATGTTGGTATAGAAGACAAACTGAACAATTCCAATTAAAAAATTAATTTACAAAGCAAATTTAGAATGTGTGAAATATTCTGAAAAGTATAAAATGAAATATGACAAAGGGAACTTGTAGTTATGCCAATGCTAAGTAGCTAGGGACAGCCTCCCTGACAGATTACACTGGCAGAGACACCTAAATACCTAGAAGAAACATTTTCTTAGCAAAGCAAAAAAGAAAATGAAAGATCCCAAACTGGTGATGAATATAAACCATATAAAAACAGAGGATAAAAGCCACCATGGAGCCAGTGAGGTTAGGTGTGAGAGACTGATAAGGGCTGAGTTTCTGTGTGACCTTTTATACCTTTGTTAGAAACTGAATGATTCCTCTATTTATAAAGCAAAACTCCTTGTGATTTAAAGCTAGAGGGTGATATGGTTTGGTTTGCATTTTATAAAAGATGACTTTGCTACTGAGGACTGTAGGGAGCATGAGAGAACGTACAAAGATCACCTGGAGCTTCAGACTATAATCCTGTACCTACAGTGGTCACATGAGAAGTGGCAAGGGGTGCTGGAATCCAGGTAGGTTTCGGAATAAGAAAGAATTCAGTTTTATAAATTGTTAATGAAAGAGGCTTAGAGAGGCAGGTGATGATGGCAGGTATTAAGGGACAATCCTAGAACTTTACTCCTGATGTTTGTGTATAATGGCAACAGAAATGAAGTTGGCCACCCTCAGGGTAAGAAGGCCAGAACAGGAGCGCACCTACTATGTGTACAATGCTTGTGCTAAGTATATGTTGTAGAGATGTCAACTGGGCAACCTAAGAACTTTAGGGCATAAATGCCTCCTATGGAAAATATGCTGAAGACTTTGTCACCAGTGTGTGGTGCTATTAGCAGGCACTGAAACTGTTAGCAGATGGCACCTAGTAGAAGGATGATAGGTCATTGAAAGCAAGGGTATTGGGCACTGTCCCCTTCCTCTCTCTCGCTTCTCCTTGCTTGCTAGCAGCCACTAAACTGAGCAGAATTGTTCCACCATATACCTACCCCTCCCCTGACGATCATTTTGCCATGAACTAAAGTACTTGAAACTAAAAGCCAAGATTTTTTTTTTTCAGTGTTGATATGTTTTCACCTAGGATATTTTTGTCATTACTGGGAAAATGGGAATGAAGTCAGAAGCCATTCAGCTGAATGTGCTGTGCTAGGGATCCAGTGTCACACACTCACAAAAAGGCCAAAGGTTAAGACTAAAGGAGCAGAGGTAAGCAAAGAGAGCAGAGGAACCCTTCACCACAAAAAAGGATGATATAGATCAGAGAGCTGTTGGAACATAAGTTATTAACTAGGAGACACAATCATAGATTTTTAACATTTTTTCTTTGATGGAAAGTTACCCAATACATTTATAGAATTTTTCATCTGAGAATGGAGTGAGAAAGCCATCTGCAAGCCCAGAAGCAGGAGCTTGAAAGACACCAAGTCCACTGACATGAAGATCTCAGACTACCAATCTCTACAGCTGGAAGAATGAACTTTGTATAGAAAGTGCTTGTCTCTGGTATTTGTTATAAAGGCCAGGTACGTTGATTGCTATATGCTTTCTGTCTTCAATTTTCTGCAACGTCTGAAACCAAATCTTCATTTAAAATGTCAAATTTTATTAGTTCAGATATAATTTGAGCTGGAGTCTTTAAATGCCAAAGGTAAGGCGGAAGTTCCTTACACAGAAAAGTCTGCATTTGGTTTGAGGATGAATTAGTTACTCCCTGGAGTAAGGTGCCTAAGTTAGTGCTGTCATTTTGTTCCAATCCATTAGGAACTATGGTCCAAAAGACAACTTCAGAACTGACCATCATGCCGCTCTAACATATTTTAGCCAGATCTTAGTCACACCGCTCTGGCTGCCTCGAAAGAAAACAGATCAACCAACGGCACCAATTGAAAATAGAGAGTCTAGTATTGAAGAGGAGAAATGAGTAATTTTCCAGAAAAGCTTTGTATATGGCACCCAGTAAATATATGAACTTAATATATTACCTCATTTTTATCTTATTATTTCTATATTTTGAAAATTCTAGAAGTACTGAAAGTTTCTAATTTCTAAGATTATTTTATGTTTTCTTTTCCTTATTAAGCTAATGATGATGCTGTAAAAAACAAAATAAGGCAGTTTTGATATTTGTCTATTTTTTCACATGTAAGATTAAAACACACGATTAGATAACTTCTTTTATAGTTTGCATGATAAAATCTTTGTGCATCATGCTATATAATGTATGTGTTAATTTCTGAACAAATTACTGAAATGAACTCTATAAGTGTAGCTCCTGCGTATAAGCACTATGTTGATTGTTAGTCATGTAATCCCTACACGACTCTCCTTTTCGTGGTTTTGCAAATTAATCTTCCATTTACTTCCTGCAGTATACTATTTTGACACCTCAAGCAATATAGAGAGTATGTTATGGTTTCTGTGTAGACAACTAGATTGTTTATAAGTGAGAGTAGTTGATTACATGTCTTTCCACTTCTTTTCTAGGCCATTTGGAACAATTCACAGATTGCAACTATCATTATTGTTTGTTCCTGGATTCTAACGTTTTTTCATACATGACATTGTATACTTTGACGTGTTTATAAATGCCACTTAACCATAAAGATTCTTGCATGTCCCTCATTTACTATTTTATTATGATGGCTTGATTAAAATTTAACAAAATACCTTTATTATATTTTCCTTCATCTGAAGTGCATGACTCTCCTTTTAAAAGAAAAAAAAATCAGACATTAGAGTTGTTATGATGTTTTCAAGTTTGGTCACATATACTAAACCACAAGGTGGCAGCAGGGGAGAAAATTCTTTATATTCTCCAAATTAAAAAAAAAAATGATGAAGAAAAGAAAGAAAGAGGCCTATTTATAAAAATGGCCCAAGTAGTTAATATTTGTCATCCCTTAATTTTACATCCACTTTTCCTCTGTCCTTATAAAGAAAGAAAAACAGTGAAGATAGCTTATGTGCACTTGACTTTTAAAACAAAGAGAAAGAAAAGTCCCCTGTATTTGTATAATTAGAATATCTCAATCGTACAGAAATATGCAAAAGATATAAGCTGATGTTTATATAGTCATAGAAAATTCAGACTTAAGACTTCCAAATATTTTCATTTCTAATACTAATGCTTAGTACACCCTAGTAGTTAAGCAGCCCCAAACTACATTCCTATTCATTCTAAATATTGTATTTTTATAAGCAAGTGGCAAATTCAGTTATTATTTTGGCTGTGTTGAAATTATTTTCATAACACATATAAAGTATTTATTATGAACCATAGTAGGAAAATAATTATTCTTCCAGAGAATTAAGGCTGTGTTCTTACTGAGATCAAGAAGCAAAAGTTAAATTTTTATTTTCGGTTGTAAAGATGTGAGTGCCCTCAAGAAGTGTATGACCAGACAGTGACATCAACCAACTGCAATTTTTTCTGTGTGTTAAGGTTTACATCATATAAATAAATACTAAAAATTAAGGTTTGCTATGTCATTAGCAACCATACACAGTCATGAGATAGCTGAATATACTGATAGTTAAAATGGCTCTTGGGTAAGAAAGAGCTCACTCTCTCACTTATTACAGTATTTCTCTCCACTGTCAGAGGCATGTGTGCTCAATGAGTAGAATTGACTTTGTGATTACCCCAATATATCTGCATGTGAGCAAACACTGCCACTTCCCACTCTGCTGAACTCTTGCCTTGGGTGCTAAGTTCTGGACCACAAGTGATTTTTTTCCTTGTTTATTTGGCATTGGGTGATACTTAGGAACTGAAACCTGGTCAGCTACTATGGCTTTCCCTGGAATATATGCTCTATGATAGAGGCATCTGACTACACTGGTGGTTGCTCCGATGAACATGTGTTCTCTTCATGATGCTCCCACTCATGCTGGCACAGGATCTTTGCTCTTGCCCCTAAGTGGTTTTTCATTTCCTATGAAAAGGCCCATCCAAATCCATTATTTTGAAGTGCCTCCTCTGGTTCTGAGAGTCACTGCTTCTTTAAGGTTGTTTTCCATGTGGGTGAGAATCACTCATCAATACAGCATGCAGGAAGAACTAGATTCAGTAGGTTCTGGGAAAACTCATTTCTTCAGCTTCACATTTCTGAGACACATCTATTAGGATGAAAAGTTAGTGCCTGACCAGATTTAGGGGGTTCATGTCTGGTGTCAGGGGCTACCTGTATATCACTGTTGGTATACACTCTCTGCAGCCTCATGCTGTTGTTGCAAAAGCAGGAGCTGAGCAGCAAAGCTCAGATATTGACTCCATAACAGAGAGCATCATGATTTCCTACATCCTACTCACATGTGAACGGCATAAAATAATACGTATTTCAGAACCAGATCCCCAACTCTCCTTGTAGATACATCTCATTCAAATAGATTCCTATCTGTTCTTGGTCTCTTTCTTCTTCCATCTTTGCCCTAACAAATCTGTTTGTCTTTAAATCCATTTATCCTTAACTACCTGCTTTAACTTGACGTCTGTATCTTATGTGAAGAAACAATGAGCATGTATGAAAACTAAGCTCTCACCATAGGAAAATACCAATTCTCATAATAAACCCATTATTTTTATATCATTTATATTAGTTTTGCTTTTTGATTGAATAGTTATCAATCAATGAACTGAAACAACAAAAGATTCCAGAGAAAACTAACATTGAATATAAGGTCTCTGGATTATTTCTTGAATAACTGGAATTAATTCTCTGACTTGACTGGACTTCAATGCATATATGGCATTTTTTTTTTTTCTGGTGGGAAAGGTAACAATAGATTCTATGTAATGAAATGGAAAAAATACATTACTCAATAACCATCTTTAGATACTTGTAGTTGAATGTGCATATCTGTTTTATGTTAAAGTTGGAAATATAACTAAGAGTAAAAGAGTCTTGATAATCAGAAAGGGGTCACATGATCATATTTTGAAGAAGCTGATGGCTTTGAACATTTTTTATTCTTTGTTGGTAGAAAAAAGAGAAACTTGTTTTTCATGTGTAAAAGGGTTGGTTGCCCTTTATCTGGAGACATCCTTTCCTGAGACAGGTAATGCAGAAAACTGCTCCAAGTGACCTACCCTCATTGTTTATAATTATTTTATTTTAAACTCATTTATGATAATTATATACAATCATATACTAATTATATACAATCATAGCTTCATTTTAAGATTTTCAATATATATGTAATATAGTTCATATTCCTCAAATTAATCTGTTATATCTCTCTGCTAATTTTCTTTCTCTCCCCAATTAGCCCTTCTTTTCCATATATATCATGTATATGAACTCTAAATTTGAATTTATTATTTCATTTAAACATATATTTATGCTCAATTATCAATGAGTTTCTGAGGATGATGGCCAATATATATATATATATGAAAATAAACACATATACATATGCATTACTTTTCAATTTAGTTGCATACATTTTATGAGAACAAATGTGAGAATAAGTCTAAACGCATGCATCCAAAGGAGACTAGAGAGGTGGTTCCCAAGTGAGAAGCTTTGTTGCTGTTTTACAGGACCCAGGTTCATTTCTCATCACCTACACAATGGCTCACAATCAACTGTGAATCTAGATCTGTTTTGCAGCACCCTTTTCTAATCTTCACAGGAACCAGGCATGAACATGTAGGCAAAATGTTCATAGAGATACATTAAATTAATAAATCTAAAAATACATTTAATCTTTAAAAAAATCAAAATTTATTAAAATTGTTTCACAAGTATTTTAAAATTTAATTTTATGTAATAATTTAAAGAGCTTGAATTGGTGCAGTTGCTGTTTTTTGAAACTTGAATATGTTGGTGTTTTAAGCTAACTGAGATTAAAAAAAAATTCTATACTTCCTTGTCATACTGGAAAAAGTAATACCCAAAAGCTTAAGAACATTGTGCTATTAGATGGATTATGTATATAAGATACGAGTTTTCTTTCTCTAAGTAGCACCTTCATAGAATATCCTTCCTTAAGCCATGGGAAATATTCTCAAGAAGAAGTGTCAAAATGCTTAAAGTTTTCTGTGGTTCATATTCTCCATAAGTAGGAAGTGGGGAATAGAGCAGTGATCAGAACGAGCAAATCAGCAGAAGTCTTCAGCCCTGGTTGGCTATGGTCTCCCTGGAAGAGGTACGATTGCTCAGCCAACCAAACTCTTCAGTGATTTGTGTACATAACGAAGTTCTGGATCTCATGATCTAAGTCACAGCTCCTCAGCAAGTTTTCAGATTGAGCCATTGAATTTTCCCAGAAGTACTGAATAGACCCCTCACTGAAAAAACAGGCAATTTCCTCTTAATTGACATGGCAGTGGTCCAGGCTCCACATATGTTGCGAGAATGTGGGCTGTATGAGCCAATAGACACATATGATAAATAGCAAAATGATTTGTATTAGATAGAGGTTTACTCATAATTCATACTAACACTATAACATGGGGACTGCCCTATAACCACCTGATTAAAGAAGAGCATGCTTCAGCACAACTTGGTATTGAGCAGTAGCAGCACTGTAGTCTCTGTGTATTAATTATAACATGCTAAGATTAATGAACATACTTAATGTCATAAAAAAATCACAGTAGACTTTATCGCTTTATTTTACCCGAGAGGCAAGTTAGCTAGAATTATACATATAAAGATATTTATGCACAGTAGGTAATGTTTTTTTCATAGCTACCTGGTGTATTTTCTTTATTAGTCTTTATAATATTTATGCCTTGAAGCTTTTGCCAATATCTCCATCTTCTCTGTACCCTTACTTCTTTCTTCCTGCTAAAACAATAGTTACATCTGACTCTTTTTAGGCCTTAGCACCTTTCTTAAATGTTGTCAGATTATCTCTCAAAAGACCATGTCTGTCTCAACATAGCAAATGGCATCTGCTAAGACACTGTGTAGGTGCATATAGAAATTAGGTAAGAAAAAGGTTTTGAGGGCTCTGTCTATGCGTCCATGTTTGGGAGGTTGGTGTTTCTGTTGCAGGATGTTTCTCTACATCATGAGCTAGATATTCAATAGTCTTATCTTTGTGATAAAAGTAACAATAATAAAAATATAGGAACATGTTTGATTGTTCCTCAGTTCTGTCTGAGATGAAGCTATTATTCTGGTTCCCATGTGTATTGTGGACTCTGACTTCATCGAGTTTGCTAATTCACTATAAAGATAGAGGAATCCAAAGGAAGAAGACATAAGCTTTTTGGGTAGCTCCTCTCAATATAGTTGCATACATGACTGTAATTGGTAATTGTGTGTGCCAACCATGAAATTCACAAGACTCGATTCCAAAAGCTTTTATTCTTGTCCATCATATAAGTAGCAGTACCCAGCTGATTGACTTCAAGTACTGACTCCTACCTCTCAACTGAGATATTCATCATAAATCACGTTTTTACCACACAAAAGTATCTGACTAGATTGGTATGAAGTGGCCTGAGCCTTAGGTATAAACACCAAGACAGAACCTAACAAGGTCTCATTCTTCAGTTGTCTAGAATTTGTAGTAGACCTCTCTTGAGAATATAGAGACTTGAGGAATGGAGGCATGATAATGCTTCCTGTATGTCATTGATGGACAGATGCTAAGAATCTGTAGTAGACCTCTCTTGAGAATATAGAGACTTGAGGAATGGAGGCATGACAATGCTTCCTGTACGTCATTGATGGACAGATGCTAAGAACTATCTTGAAGATCTCCTTTGGCAGCAAAAGTGTTCAAGAAAACACTGAAGAGGAGGTAAACAATATAAACAATAGCAATCAAGAGCTCCAGCACTGACTCTAGAGATGTGCTGGGACACGTCGCTTGCCTTTTCAGATGCTATTTCTATTTTGTGGAACTGGACAGTTAAGAATATCTATACCAAAAACTTGTCGTAAGATAAGATGACTTAAGTACATATCTATATTTATAAACAAATATTCAACTTTAGCAGAAGAGAAAGTGACCTTGAAGATTAATTACAAACCTCAATCCTTTTATGATTAAGTCTCTACAATTTTTCACAGCAGGTTGAACAGTGCATCTGCTCAATGCAATCTAAAGAATGATGTGTGACAAAATGACAAACATGGGAAAGAACTGCTCTCCTAAGGATCTCTGTGTCTGTGACTTCAAGGTCCTCATATGCTCATTTTCAGTGATTATATTTTTCTGAATTCTTGTGAACTTTTTATTAGGAAGCTGTAATCCCGATCACCACCATTGAGAATTGGAAGAAGTGGGCATGGACAGTCATCTCAGAGGACAGTTTAACCAGCTATCACTGGTTGTCGATGTGGCATGGGTGTATTGGATTGCCTAAGTTGGAACAATGAAGGGATGCATTTGTGCCCTTCAGTGTCAATTTGTCTATTGAATTTTGTCCACTCTGGGAAAAGCCAAAGTCTGGATGATGAAGTTATTCTCTGCAGAGAACATGATGGTAAGTGAATGACAGGTAGAGGCAGGCTTGTAGATGCATAAGGTCCTCTAGCTCAAAAGAGCTCTGAAATTGTTTTTAATGGCATGACTTTCTAAATTTTAGTAAAATCTAAATAAAAATGCCTCATATTTTAATTGTAATTGTAATCCATAAATTGTGTGTCTTGATTAATAGCTAGTCATTGACAGTACTGATAGCTAGCTCTGGATCCTGGACTTGCTGCATTAAGAGAGTTAGATTATGTAACTATGCCTTTATGGGGGTAGGGAGTAACATTTGTTTTAAAATGTGAGCAAATAAATAATCAAATAGGACAATTAAACTAATTAGAAAAAGTTCAATTCTATCATAATAAATCAATTTCTGTTTAATTTCCTGGCATCTTGAGAAATAAGATCTGATCTTTTAAGTTATAATAAACCTGTTTGAATTACAGTGTAGAACTTAGAATTTCAGTAAACAGAGACAAAATGAAAGAATTTTGTGCACCCCAGAGTCTCTGCTGGGCAGGCTGTAGCCTTGAGCTAATCAGTAGTTTGGCTGGAGGTCAGCACTGAAGAAAGCCAACTCTGATGTGGCAGGATTTTAATGTTCCTGATAGACAATTTACTGGGACCTACTATATATCTCTAAGTATGAGAAGAATACACATAATAAAAAAGATATTTCTCCTTATCAGGTAAGGACAGTTTTTCCAGATTCAGCTTTGAATTGAGTTTTATTTTTGATATTTTTGTTTTCCTCAGAATGCTTTGCTGAGAAGTGCTACAGATTTAAGATATTAGCTATGTTGTTCAGCAAAAAGAAACAGGGCAAAATATAGTCTCCTAAGTCTTTTCTCAGCAAATATTCTGTAGCTAAATCCTATTAAATGATACAAAAGTGGAAATTGTGGACGTACCTGAGTTTTTGCAGAACATTTTGCTTATCATTAGTAAAGATTATGATATAAATGTTTTTAAAAGAAAATACCCTTCTTTGTAATGGTAAATCTTTTATTTAATGTCTGTTCCACATATATGTAATTCTTTCAAGGATGAGACAAAGAGTTTTTGAATGTATGCAGTATACATGCTTGTAAGTGACGGTATATAGTGCATGCTGGTGACTGTGTGTGTGCATGTGTGTGTAGGGCTGGGTTAAAGTTGAATGTCTCTTTTGATCAATCTTCCCATTATATATTGGAGCACAATTTCTAATTTAACTCAGAGCTTGCCATTCCAGCTAATCAACTATTCCAGGTACTCATCTTGCTCTTGAGACCGTCTGCCTCTCTATTCTGTAAACTTTGGCTACAGATGGCTATCACACCAATTTGTCTTTTATATGCATACTGGGAATCAGAGCTCTGGTCCTCAACCTAGCTAAGCAAGCACTTTACCTAGCAAGGTGAGTCATCTCCCTAGCCTGAGACAAGGTTTTAAATAAATGCTAATAAACAGATTATTTTATTCTCTTTCTTTCATATATAATGATATAATATTTTGATTGTTTTACAAAGGAAAGTTGATGTTAAATAATTACTTGGCATTTTAAAGCTGGGTAGCTAGTAACATTTTGGAACAGTTTAAAAGTGGTCAAGATAGTTAACCATAATAACTTTTGCAAAAACCTCCCTGAATGTAAGATTCTGTTGGTCTCTGTCTTCTAGTAAGAGCAAAGATGGGAAGCAATAGAATCAAGTGGTGGAGATTGCAAATAATTAGGGATAGAAAGTAAAATACAGTACCATGCAAGTGCCCAGGAGAAAAGCAGGTCTGGACTCTTAGGTCAGGATGCCTGTATTCAAATTTCAGCCTAAGGGCTCGGGAGATAGGTACCATGTTTCCACTGAGCTGAATATGTATCCCCAGCAGCCATGTAAAAGCCTGCATAATGGGTGACATATATAATCTCAGTGTTGGCAGGGACTTCCTAGACATTTAGTCCAGCTAAATTACTGAGCTCCAGATTAAACTAAAGACTGCCTTAAAAGATGGAGAGAAAGAAAGATGCCTGACAATGGAGTCTAACTTCCGAATGTTCACAAAGACATAAGCACACTTCAAATGTCTGCATACATACACAAATACTACACTATACATGCACACACAGTTTTAAATACAACAAATCTTAGCTCAGTCTCTTTGTTATTCTAACCATTTAATGACCCTCTTCTCCAACCTTCCCTTCATTTTCTCAGTATAAGCAAAAATGAAATTTATCTCAAGAACATTGAGCATAAATTGTTATATAGGCATGAAGGACTCAGAACATTGGGCATATAATTGCTATATTAGAAGATAAAACATTTTCAATGGGACTAAAGGGATTAAAAATATGTCAGGTACTTTATTCACATACTTTGTAGAAGTTCATTGACTGTAATATAATCAATGTTATTGTCTCTCCACACATGAGGAAACTGAGTCAGAGAATTAGGTAAATTGACTTCAGGTAAGACCACTGCAAGCCATAAAATCAATTCTTGAGTAACCCTCATTTGACAAGGGGAAGTTCAAGTGCAGCTATATCAAGAATATTAAATCCCACTCAAGAGTCATTAAACTTTCTCTTGTACTTCAGGTTACATGAGGTAATTATAGATCTTTTTCACTGATGTAGTAGGAGGTTTATGACCAGGACTTTCTGGCCTATCCTCAAGGCTTTGGCCTGCAGACCCACAGACCCTCAGAGACACAGAGACACTTGCAATAATTTTAGGCTGATCGGCCTAAGGCCCAGGCATATAACTTGCTAGCTCTCTACCCTTCATCTAACCCATGACTCTTATCCTTTTCAGTCATGCGGCTCTGTACCTTTTCTTAGAGCAGCATAGTTGTCCTCCGCTTCTTCTGGCTTCTCTCTGGCATTCTGCTTTGTTTCTTCCTGTTCCCAGAGTTCTCTTAGTCTGATATCCCCACCCATACTTCCTGCCTACTTTTGGCCAATCAGTGCTTTTTATTAAACCAGTGGGTGGGATAATTATTTACAATGTAACAACACAATCTCCCACATATCCTCTTTTCTCTTTTTAAAACAAAAAGAACTCCACATCTAATATTCTTTTCTCCTCTTATCTATAACAATTTATAAATAACACTGTAAATAAACACAAACATCCATAATCTATGTTTTGGGATTGTGGGTGTCATTCTCTAGGCTACTTCCTGCTGAATGGGAGCATTGGCAATCTCATGGAAATCCAAAGAAAAATCTAGGATTATGGACAAGCCTTTAGTGGAGTAGTCTATAAGGCTGGGTCATCTCAGTCAGTCTCCTTGAAATTGTTCTGGATACAGAGCTCTGGAAACTTCAACAGAGGTGCTCTTAAATGTTGAATCATCTGGTCCATCCATTTCTATTGGAGATTTTTCAGGGGGTCTTCCTCTGTCAAACTTTATGTTCTTTATCCAAGAATAAATCCACAGTCTCTAATTTTCTGTGGAAATTAAAAGAAAACATCTTCTCCAAAGTAGCATATCTTTGCATTTCAATTTTAAAGTAAACTCATTTACAAAATATATAGATTGAATTAATACAAGAGAATTTATAATAACTGTCTTTTAGCAGCTTTTACTACATCATTTTTAGTCAAGAAGCTTAAAGATAAGACAATAACATACAGTATCCAGACACTCTTTGTATTTTCCATCTTTACGTGGCTTATTTTATATATATATAAAAATTTATATATATATATATATAAAATTTATATATATATATAAAATAAAATTTATATATATATATATATATATATATATATATATATATATATATATTACTCCATTTCTTTTTCAAGGGCTTTCTCTACCTTTTCTTTTCTTTTTCTAAGGTTATCTATATATATTTTCAACACACTCTAAACCACTTAGACTTTTTTTTTAAAAAACTGTCTTTACTGTATATTTATTTCTTAACATTTTCTGTCTCTGACCACACCTTTGCTTGACTAGGGTGATTGACTCCATCCAGATTCTTCTATTTCTTTCTGTTTCTGAACACATCTTTAATCTGCCAGTGACTAAGGATTGAAGGTTGGTAGGATGGATGGATGGATGGCTCCACCCAGCTCCTAATTTCATAGAATTTCTCTTTTTAGCCCAGGTACTCTGGGAATTTTAGGGTCCATAATTACCAAGTAAAGCTTTGCCATCTTCTGCTCATTAACTCAATTTAAGTATTAGGCAGCAGGGCCTCTTAAAAGACTCACAAGTGTTTTGCCTCTAAGGCTGAATCAGGAAGCTTTTCTTCAAAAAGCCAAGCCTCTGCTTAAGTCCGACAAGTAGAGCTGATCCAAAAAAACATCGACACTAGAAAGCCATCTTTGATTTGGTTCTGTTTTTGTCCTTATTAACAGAAACTTTAAATCTACCATATAGAGCTCTTTGCTTACGTCTAGGCTCAGGAAATAGCCTTGTTCACCTTAAGTTGCATGTAACAAACACACCATTTTATAATTTAATCCCATAAACCACTCAATCCCTTTACTGTGGGCCACTTCAGAGACACAACTCAGAAGCTGCTTTGGGCTTCAGTTTCTGTGGTCTATACCATTTTTAAGCTTTCTATGACTTTATGTGGGTATATTTTACGCACGTTGGGCTGCCATTTGTAGTAAGAAGTTTCTGACATGGATTTTTGGGCCTATCCTCAAGGCTTTGGCCTGCAGACCCACAGACCCTCAAAGACACAGAGACACTTGCAATAATTTTAGGCTGATCGGCCTAAGGCCCAGGCATATAACTTGCTATCTCTCTACCCTTCATCTAACCCATGATTCTTATCCTGTTCAGCCATGCGGCTTGGTACCTTTTCTTAGAGCAGCATAGTTGTCCTCTGCTTCTTCTGGCTTCTCTCTGGCATTCTGCTTTGTTTCTTCCTGTTCCCAGAGTTCTCTTAGTCTGGTAGCCCTGCCCACATTTCCTGCCTGCCTTTGGCCAATCAGTGCTTTTTATTAAACCAGTGGGTGGGACAATTATTTACAACATAACAACATAATCTCCCACACACTGACATTAAGGCCAATTATTTATTTTGGAAAACTGAAAAGTGAGTATGGGAGGAAGCATTTGTTGATGTTGCCCAGCTTTTCCCACTGTTTTTTGTAGAATCACATGGGAAAAAAAAAAAGACACAACAGAGATAGAATAAGATCCAAAAAACTTGGATCACTGAACCCAGACCTGAAGGAGAATTGTCCTGGAGAGGTTCTTGAAGCTCTAGCAGACTTCGTAAGGAAAACAAATAAGGTAGTATCTAGATGCTGAGATGTGAATGTTACTGAATGATGATAATAACTGGTTTCAATGAGAATGACCCCCATAGTTTCATACATAGCTTTTAATTGGTGAAACTAATTAGGAAGGATTAGAAAGTGTGGCCTTATTAAATGAGTTGGGGATGGCTTTTGGAGTGTCAAAAGGCTAAACTATTCTGAGTTTCCTCTCTTTGCATTGTGTTTATAAATCAATATTGAAGTTTTCAGATACTAACCATGAGTGCTTGCTGGCATCCCTGTTTGTTTGCTTGCTTGCCTACTGCCATGCTCTCCATCACAATGGTCATAGACTCTAATGCTCTATATCTGTGTGCCCCAAATAAATTCTTTCTTCTCTAAGTTGCCTTGGTTGTTGTATCTTATCACAGCAACAAATAAGTAACTGAGAATACAATTCAGAATTACTGACTATTTTCATGAAATAAAACTTAGAAATTTAGATCCATGGTTACTCAAACATATAAATTTTAATATTGGGCGTGTAGCTCAGTGATACAGTGCTTGCCTAGAATTCATATGTAAAAGATATAAGCTGTGTAGATTTATCAGTTGTAATTGGCATCCATAACTGTTATCCAATACCAAACAATTATCTCTGAAAACATGCAAATATAGGAAACATTATACAGATTGAGTAGATGTTGTATATAATCTCTATTGAGATATACATGAGAAGGTTGGATAAGGAAAGGGAAGGAAGGATATTATAATCTCAAGAGAATTATTTTAAAGAAAAATATATTGGCCATTGGAGAAGTCTTTGGCTAGGATACCTGGGGTCCTGTTTTTTTTTTTTTTTTTTTTTTTAATCCTGTGTACAATTACAAGAACAAAAGGAAAACCAAGTCATATAAGACATATGGTGCAGAATAAAAATTTCACTGAATATGATAGTTAATTTCAAGTGCTGATCAAAGTTAAATCACCTATAATTAGTTTTATAAATTCATTATAATTGATTATTGCATGCTTATTATTGAATTTAATTGCTACACATAGGAAATGAATCATATATGAATTACATAAAATGGTAATTTTTTATTTCCATTTTAAAAAATTTATTTATTATTTTACATCCTGTCACTGTTTTCCTCTCTTCTTTTTCTGGTCCCTCCTTCCCTACATCTGTTTGTTCCCATTTCCTATCCACTCCTTCTCTATTTATGTTTAGGAAAGGGTAAGTCTCCCATGAGTATCAACAAACCATTGCTTATCAAGAAGCAGTAAGACTCATATATTAAGGCTGAGCAAAGTGACCCAATATGAAGAGTAGGCTCCCAAAAACCAATAAAAGAGTCAGAGATAATCCCTATTCCCATTGATAGGAGTCCCAGAAGAGGACCAAGCTACACACCTGTAACATATATACAGAGTGCCTAGGTCAGTCCCTTGCAGGCTCTCTGGTTTGGTTCATTCTCTGTGAGCCTCTAGGAGCCCAGGTTAGTTGATTCTGTGAGTTTTCTTGTGGTGTCCCTGACCCCTCTGGCTCCTAGAATCTTTTCTCCCACTCTTCTTCAGGGTTTCCAAAGCTCTGCTTAATGTTTGGCTGTGGGTCTGCATCTGTTTCCATCAGTTGATGAATTAAGCCTTTCTGATGACAACTGGGTTAGGTACCAGCTTATAAGTAAAGCAGAATATTGTTCGGCATCATAACATTGACATTGTTCTTTCTCCAGTCATGTTAGGCTTTATCCTAGGTCACTGGATCATCCAGTCTGTGGGTGCTAGTGCTGCAGGAATTGTCAAGGGTGGGCTTACTCTCCTGGCATGGATTTTGGCTAGATCAGTCATTGATTGGCCACTTCCTCAATTTCTAGGCTACTCTAGGACAGATTGGTTCCCTCCCTCCCTCTCCCCCCCTCTTGTGTGTGTGTGTGTGTGTGTGTGTGTGTGTGTGTGTGTGTGCACATGCACACACAATCTTGAAGATTAAGTTTGTGAGACCCTACCACTAAGGTGCCCAGGGTGTTCTGAAATTAGACAGATTTTGTACATAAAATTCTCTTGGCTCAGTCTCTCCAGTAGCTGCGATTGCAGGTGTATGTCTAGGTCTGGTAAGAAGTAAGATTTCTAAGAGAAATTTTCATTTCAAATGAGATTTTATCTCATTCTATTTTTTGTAAGATATACAAACTACATCCTGCCAAGAGTCTTTTTAACACCAAATGTAACTGATTTAAAACATCTTAAAACCAACAACAATTGTTCCCTTAGCCTATTTTATATTTAGTCACAGTTTCCACATATTTCTATTGTAAATACGGATTTATCAGCCATGAAGAAATCTTTGCCTATAGCTCATCACTACAGGACATAGAATGTGAACTTTTTTTTTTTTTTTTTAAAAAAAATAGCAGTATATGTTACAGAAAATATGTACATTAGCATCAGCATTAATTTCAGAAAATATTTGGAGAGACACACACTGTTTCATTTATGTTCCTGAAGGTGGCAGTGAGTTCACTGTATCTCTCTCAGCCTTTCTGTGTGCCTGCAAGGGTTAATCCTGGGATCTGGTCCTTTCCTTTGACTCCAGGGGACACTCTAAGTCCCCCAGGTGTGATCTGCTAGAAGTAGAATCTGTAGAAACTTGTCTGATCTGGATTATCTGCCTCTCCATCTCAGCAGCTCCCAAAGTTTTAATTAAACTCTGTGTATAGTGATCTCTTGTACTTAATAAAGCAGTTATTGCACTTCTGATTTGCTTCCAAACATTTATAAACTCCCACTCTAGGCTGTACCTCACTGGCAAGAATGCTGTTGTGATTGTTTTTAGAACATGTAGCAAACTCTGATAAATCAGTTTTTTTTTTTTAAGAAGTCAACAGAAGAAATTGCCAATTTGAATTGAGCCATGGAGAGTTTTTCTTTTAAACAGTCACAGATACCAAGCATATGTAGCCAGCATTGTATTTACTGAAAAAGGAGCATAAGCCACTGTACTTCCATGAGGTACAGTAGGATTATACAAACACACTTTGTCACCAGATGAAGTCAAGTGAACTGTGAGCTGTATGGCTGAAAACATTTTCATTTAGACATTGAAATTGACAGCTGTTTATTGAGTTGTAAAATAAAACTTTTTAAATGACTAAACAAGTAATCAGATAAACAGAGCTTAACAAAAAGAGCCTTCAAAGTTTCTCCTCAAATGAGGTCAATACAGGGCAGCCTTTTCTGGAGTGCTTTATTGGGAGCACTACTCTTTATGGTCAATGATGTTTTCTAGCTACTTACTGCCTTAAAGAAAATGGTACTTAAAATCTCATAAAAACTCAGTATATGGTAGAATATGTCTAAAAGTCAGATCACAACTCTTCTGTTTTATAAGAGACAGTGAAACTACATCTAAGAAACCACAAGGTCACACACCAGGAACAGGACAGTTAGTCACCTGAGAGTAGATAGTACACTTAGTACAGTTCTTGGCACAAATAAGGAACTTAGTAATTACTCACTGAGTATGACTTATCTTGCTGAGTAAGAACTTCATATTTTGCTCAGCTCAATAAATGAAGAGTCTGGGAATGAGAAGAACTAAGGAAATGGTCCAAATCATCCAACTTACTGGTGCTTGGGGTGCCAGTAGCACCCAATGTTGATTTCCCTGCTCGATAAATCATGAGTATTAAGCACTCTGCTTCATAAACGAGAAAATACATATGTTTATTTAAAATCAGTTTCTGCTGGATATTATGCCAGTTTTGTATAGGTTTCATATGGAATAAAAGATACAATAGCTTCATAGTTTCTATTTATTTAGCAAGAGAATTTACAAAATCTATAGCAGAAAAACAAAAAAGACTAGACTCTTTTAGATTGTCAAAATCCGTAAGTATATGCCACTTGATTAAGTTGAGAATGATGACTAGAGACCTTGTCAGAGCTAAAGAGAAAGGTGAGACATTTCAGGTCCATGACCACTTTATTGTGCTTCTGAGAATGCTGAAAATTAACCAGAGATGATCAAAACCCTTTCAAGATTTTCTTTGTTCCAGTAAGTTGTAACTGTCTTGGAAAGTAGGGGACTCAGTGGTTCTTATTAAGCCCTGTAGTAGTAAGGTAGATGAAAGCACTATTGTCTCAGTCTTAGGTAGAGCAGTTACTAAGAATGTACAGACCTCCTAGGAGTGGTCACTTTGTGTGTGTCTTCAGAGTCAGCTTTTCATCCCTTCACAGAGCTGCATTCACTCAGTGAGAGATTATGTCTCCTTCTGTGTCTTAGTTTGTGTCTCTGCCTGAACTTTTACATTATGGCTCAATAGTTTTCAAACTCAAAGTCCATTTTTACATCTTGAGGTATATATTTGCTGACTGAAGATAAAAATAATAGAAAGGGTTTTTTTTTTCTCTGAATGGATATATAATATATGATGATGATAATTTTAAAAACTAAGAGGCATTGACATATGATGTTATTGTCTCCTATTACCAGTTACTTCGTTTGGCTAGTTTTGAGGGAATATCAACAAGAGAGTCAAAGCATGGACCTTAATGCCTTTGTGCTTGGGATCAAACATGATTTTTATAGGGAATGGAAGCCTCAGTCTGAATAGTGATAATTAGCAGAGTTGATGTCTATAGACCATGGAGAATAATTCCTAACACTTAGAAAATATTAACAAAGTCAGTTATCTTTTGAGTGTGTTTGAGAGATGGGGTTTTATATATCTTGAGCTTTCTTTGAAGTCACTATATACTTGAGGATAACACTGGCATATTTTGAAAACATAGGTTTTTGTGGCATGAGTATTTTGTCTAAATGTGTGTCTGTAGACTACATGTATGCTTCTGGAGTTGGAGTTGCAGACAATTGTGAGCTGCCATTTGGGTGCTGGGAGTTGAACAAGGATCTTCTGGAATTATAGATATTGCTCTTAACCCCTGAGTAATTTCTCTAGCTCTGAAACTGAACTTTAGATCCTAATGTGTCTACTTTCTATGTAACTGATCTATAACATAGGCCACCATGTGTGGTTTATATGGCCCTGAGTTCAGGGCTTTCTGTATGATAAGCAAGTACTCTTCCATTTGAACTACATTTTCAGCTCAGCTTACTAGAGTGCATCTTCCTCAGTGGCAAAGTAGAGCAGAAAAGACCATATAACTCTTAATAAAAAGGAATCAGTCAAATGCAGGTTACAGGGGGAATGAACCAAAAAGCATTTAAGGATAAAAATTTCTTTCAATGAAGTTATTGTTATGAGGTAGAAATAAATGACAAAAGATTGACAGGCAATTAGCATGTTTTCACTGAGCATGGACATATCAATGAATGAGTCAGTAGGCCAGTAGGGATCAATAAATGTTTTAGATCATAAGCATGGTCAATTTCTATTTGTCACTTCAGAGTATCCTCTAAAGGTCATCATTTGCTGCACTGAAATCATTCTCAAATTCCAGTTTAGATTTTCATATCAAACCTAAATAATCATGACCAACTCTACCCTTAACTACTGTCCACTTTATTTGTGGACACTTACATACCCTGCCACATTTTTTGTGGGTGTTCTATAGGGGTATTGTGCTGTTTCATGGTAAATAATTGTCCCACCCACTGGTTTAATAAAAAGAGCTGATTGGCCAAAGGCAGGCAGGAAGTGTAGGCAGGACTACCAGACTAAGAAAATCTCTGAGAGCAGAATGCCAGAGAAGCACCAGAGAGAAGCTGCAGGATGCAGAGGACAACCATGCAGCTCTAAAGAAAGGTACCAAGCTGCATGGCTGAACAAGAGACATAGGATAGCTTAAGGGTAGAGAGTTAGCAAGCTATAGGCCTGGGCCTAAGGCTGATCAGCCAAAAACTAATGAAAGCATCTGTGTGTCTATGTAGGACTGTGGGTCTGTGGGTCTGCGGGTCTGCGGGTCTGCAGGCCCAAAAGTCAGGGCCAGAAACCACATACTACAGTGTTCTATTTGGGATGACCTCTATTTATGGTCAAAAGAATATAAAGTCTCAATTGACTCCTTATTGCCTTGTTTTTCTTACAATTATTTGAATTGAGAATTTGGGGGCTCTATTTTTTTTAATAAGTACATACGATGATAACTTTAAATTCCCTTTCAGCCCCAAGTTTAAAAAATTATATGACTGAGCATATCTCAGTGATAGACCACTTAACTAGAGTGTATGAAACTGTGTGTTCTCATTCTAAAACTGAAATATAAAAGTATTCCTTATTTTTTTAATAGAAAAGTTAAATATGTCTATTCAACAATTCAGGTCTATATGAGAGACTAAAATTTGAGCAGAGTTTTAGAAGAAGCCTAGAAAATGATAGAGGGCAAAGGACAAGAGCATAGGGTGATTAAAATGTTACACAAAACAAATCAAAGAATTAATGAATATACTGCCAAGACTTGAAAGGCAGTCTATGAGGGAGTGGGGGCAGATCATACACTTTGAAAGCATGGGTTTTCAGATAACAGTAAATATTTAGGATGAGGGCAAGTGGTTTGTGAATGACAGCGAGGAACAAAAAGGACACTCGGGCTGTTTCCAAGCTGAGTTTTACAAAGAGATAAAAGAAACAACTCAATTTCCACTTGACTGGATTTCAGGGAACAATGTCTCCGGGAGACAGCCAGAATTCTGTCAGCAGAAAGGTGAATAGGATATCTCCCAAAGACACAGAAAATAGAAGGGGCTTCGATTTGTGATTGACCTTGACTTCTTGAAAGAATAAAAAAAAAGTTTTAGGAGATTAGTCATGAAGTACAGAAGTATTACACAGAGTCTGCTAGAAGTTAAGTATGCCCAGTGTTCTTGGTGCTGAGCAAGGATATAGTTGCTCATTCTGGGGAGGAAGGATAAAAGAGTAGTCTAGAGCACAAAGGGTTAGTCTGTCTAGCTATGAGCAGGCAGGTTGCTTTTTTTTAATCTCTGAAATACAAGGCTTGAAACAGAATTATCTAAACTAATTATGTGAATTAAAATAATTGTTACTTGAATGCAGTGTGTTAAAGTCATAAATTTTTAAGACCATGATTTACAAGCCATTTATTATTCTTTTTATCTATAGATATTAAAAAGCTGTTATGGATATAAAGTAATTTCTTTAAACAACTTCTAATGTTAGAGAGCTGTTTCCACACATTCAGAGTCTGTAAATTTTACCAAAGCAATATGTCACTAAAGATTTCAAAACGGTATTAAGAATGCTGGGGAAGGTGCCAGTATTAGCTGTCAATTTAAGTAAGTATGCAAGATTTAAGACTCTTAAGAGGCAAAATTTGAAATAAGATCTATAGAAGTCAAACTCAGAGTAGCCAGAGGTGAGTCTATTCTTTGACTATGACTGGAGCCTAATGTACCTTTGGCTCCAAAAAATGATCATTATAGAGAAAATGAATCCACAATTCTGCAAAGATCAGCCAGGGTCACAAGTAAGTGCAAATGCTGTGAGTCAGCAGCACTGGTACTTAAAGGATCCAGATTTTCAAAATTTAGTGAGGGTCTGTGAAAAGTATTGAAATTTCATGTCAAGGATGCTTTAGTGTTATTATCTCCCATGACACAGACATATACACATACTGCAAACACACAGACAGAGACAAATATACCCAGACACACACACACACAGAGAGAGAGAGAGAGAGAGAGAGAGAGAGAGAGAGAGAGAGAGAGAGAGAGAGAGAGAGAGAGAGAAAGAGACAGAGAGACAGAGAGAGACAGAGAGACAGAGGCAGAGAGAGACAGAGAGAAGCAAGCCCATGTGTACTGAAACTATGAGATTTTGCTATAGATTAGAAGCCGTAAGTCGGTAGTTATGTCAAGTCTGGAGGTCACTGGGAAATATTTTTTCTGCTTAGAAAGAAATATGTTCTGTGTGTGGCCTTATACTATACATGAAAGTTTATCTTTAAGCCCCAACATCATAATTCTTACTCTCAACTATTCCTGGATAGAATCAATCTACTATATGTGAACATTTGCTTGAGTTTTGTGTTCATAACTTTTATAGATTGAGTCTGGGTTACACTTAACTACTGTATATATAAGAATTTAATGTGCTGAAATTTCAAATAGTATCTTACCTTCACATTTTATTAGTAAGATATTGGTTCTCAATCAAGGCAGATTTTGTTTCTTTTCTCTCCAAAAGACTTTTCTAGTGTGTCTTGAAATTTTTAGTCATCTTAAATTGAGGAAGTTTCTACTGTCACAATTGTCACTTTCTGTGCAGAGGATAGGGTGGTGAATAACACAAGACAGCCCCATAGCCCCTATGACCAGTCTCCAATATCACCATAACTATAATTTAGAAGTGTGCAGTGGGACAGCTGACGATGTAGCAGTTCTTAATGTTTAGTTCACAATATACTTTTAAAACACCATAAGCATCCTTCATAGGTACTTTATAAGGTAGTTGTTAAGGTCTTCCTTTAATGTGTTTTATACATTATTTGATACATAATAAACCATCACTTGGAATGAATTCATTACTGTCAATCATGAGGAAGGAAGTTTCTCTTTCCTACACATCTTATTTTTACAACATATTTTCCTATTTATGTAATCTATTTTAAAGACAGAGAAAGCAAAGATATAACTCTACTGCAATCTCGAAAACACAGACTTTATTTTTTCTTCACTCTACTAGTAGAATGTTGCAATGGGGTTTCTTGGTCCTGGGCGGCCAGAGGCCCAGACCCACAGACCTGCACGCCAGACCCATTAGCTGCCCACTGCTGCTGCTCAGGCCCCCAGAAATGACTCAGATGCTTATATTAACTTCATGCTGTTTGGCCTATGGCTCAGGCACATTGCTAGCTAGCTCTTACATCTTAACTCAACCCATTTCTATTAACCTGTCTGCCACGTGGCCCGTGGCTCACTTCTGTTCCTTACATGTTGCTCCTTGGGTGGCTTGCTCGATCTGCCTGACTCTGCCCCGCTTCTCCTACCTATGCTCTGATTTCTCCTCCTACTTCTTCTATGGTGCCTGTCATGGCCCAAAACAGCTCCTTTATTTAAAGATTGATATTCACAACATACAGAAAGGCATTCCCACATCAGTAGAACTTACTTTCTAACTCAAAAACAGTAGTCATATTCACATCTGGAATTATGATGCTCTCCATGGAGAAGTCTTTCCTCAGACATTATGCCAATGCATTTCAATGGCATGAAGCAGATAAGTTAGAAGAAATAGCCTATGTCTGTCTGGTAGGAAAGAAGGCATGCCTAAGTTAATACCCATTCTCAGTTTTCTTCCCCCTTTTCCTGTTTTTCTTTTTTCTCATCTTCTGGACCTCTTATTGTTCAGATTGGATGGATATTAATAAGTCTAAAGTAGGAGCTCTTAGGATTAAATCTCCAAAGTATTTCATTATCTGACCTCTGCTTGAGCTTCATCTCCTCTGGGCACCAATCTCAATTTTAAAGCACTCATTCTAAACTTCACTGAACTTTAAAGTAGAAAATGTGTAGACATTATTGTAATGACTCCTGAGACATGGCTCAGAACTTCTGGCTCTAGTATAGACTATCTATATTCATAATTTTTAAATGTACTCTCTAGGTAATTATGGTTCAACTTCATTGGAATTTATGACCTATAGCTCAAAAATAATGGCAGACTTTCCTCTAAGTCTTTGGCAATACTGGGAACTAATTTTGTATTCCCATTAGTTTCCTATTCTTAGTGATCTCCACTGAAAAGATTCAGATAAGACATACAGAGTATAGGACAGAAGATGAGACCACAGATTAATATGAAACACTTTCAGGGGTAAGAGGAGACTATTGTTAAAAACAAAACAAAACAAAATATTTTCACAGAGTAAGGGTAGAAACTGTTAAAGAGAATATTGTGCCACTCTACATTTTAAGATACGTTTATGGTATAGACAATATTTTCCGATGAGTACTTACCTTTGTACCCAATAGGCACAACTGAAGGAATTCTTAAAGGCAAGGACAGTGGTATATCTGGATTTTTGCAAAAACAAGTGTTTGTATAGATAGCAATCATAAGATATTTTGTGTAGTTCTGAATGTCATATCTCTACCCAGGGCCAGAAAGGTGAAACAGCTTCCATTACTTGACTAGTAATCAAAGTCTTGGGTTTTCATTTTCTGATTTTACAAGCTGCTCACTATGATAGTGGAGCCTTCCTGACTCAGGACCTTCAATCCTGCTGCTATCTGGTCTAGTGCCTCCTTAGTTTAGCTTTTTCTGTCTGCATGGCTGATGCCTCTACCTTCCTCTGTGCAGATATATGCAGGTTTGTTCAGATATTCTCATCTAGGCTATCCATATTAGTACAACATGTGCATTTCTATTGGAAAAATGCTAAGTATGTGAAATAATTTATGTGGTCATAATTTTCCTGTTTGTAATTTGAGCTCCTTGAGGATTTACATGTATTTCAAAAAGGAATCAAATAATAATGAATTAATAAAGGAAGAAAGAAAGAAAGAAAGAAAGAAAGAAAGAAAGAAAGGAAGAAAGAAAGAAAGAAAGAAAGAAAGAAAGAAAATCATACCTGTTAGTATTCTGTCTTTGCCCCTGAAGTCACACCCAACCAATGGCAATTAGCCTGGCCCTGCCATGAGTTCCATTTCAGAAGAATTCCCACCTCTGATGCCTCCTATTTTTGTCCTTCCTTCTCTCACCCTGCCTGAGGTTCTGCTCTCCTCCCCCCCCACCACCTATCTGTTTTCTCTCCATAATAATAAAGTCTTTCCATGTAGAGCCAGTCTGTGTCTCCCCACTGCCACACCACCTTCCACTATGCCCACATGGCTGATGGGGCTTCATTGCTGTCAGCTGCCACACATAACATAACAATACAATCTCCCCCAAATACAATTTATATAAGAAAATGATAAAATGTTATAAGTTAAAGGTTTATAATTGCAGAAAAAGTACAAGAAAACATACTATAAACCTTTAGTCAATTATCAGCTATTGACAAAATATGTCAATAGTACAAGTCAATTTTACTATTTCACAAAAGTTAAGAAAACTTGAACATTAGTTAAAAGAAAATTAAATGCATGAAGAAGATGTTATAAATATATAATAATCCATCAGTAGTAAAAAAAAATAAAAGGAGTTTAAAATGTAGCATTCATATATTCATTATCATTCACAGAGAGAAACATAATAAAACTTCATTGTGAGATTAGAGATGAATATTGTACAATGAAAAAGGAAACCATAAAGATAAAAGGGGTTTAAGAGCGTTCCCCTCACTTTTTGCTTAGTGATTTTTTTAATAGAAAATGTGCAATTGTAAGTACTTTCTCATTTCTTTGAAATGTATATAAATTCACTTAACCAGTAGTTAAGGACTTTTGTCTTTTCTGTGACCCATTAAGATCTTTCTCAAGACCTATAGAGGTATCTCTTTGAAATGCATTAAGTTTTTTACTCCCAGCTCTGTGGGAATCTAAGATCCCTAGGCACCTTGCTCTTACTTGCAAAGTCAGCTCCTGTCATGTATAGATGAGCAAAGCATTCTCCCTCTGGACAAAGCTAATTAGCTAACAGATGCTCACCCACACATGTTACCTGGTAAAGTAGGAATGAATCATTTGTAACAAATGGTACTGTGAACTAATCTGGATGGAATTTCTTGGGAGCATGAATGGAATTTTTCCTATCCTCTAGGCTCTATGTGAAGGTGAGTTTGTCTGTGTCTACAATGTCTCAGGAGTTGTACTTCAAAGCACATATTTTTATTCAGAGCCTACTTAATTTTATGACTTCTTTTTTTCCCACTACTTTAATGGGGATTTCTGGATTAAAATATTTTGTTATTAGTAACAAATTATTCAATAATATAGTTATTTAACTCAGGCATGAGTCATTTATGTGAAGTTGGTAATTTCCTTAGAATAATTTTGGTGATCAGCAAAAAGTAATTGTTTTCTTCTAACGCCTTGAATTAAAAGATATAAAGAGAAAGAACATGTCTTGAACTAGAGAAGGATGGATATTGGAAAGGAGAGAGATCCAAAAATAATTATTTAGTGTATGTTGTTGAGTATCAAGTATAATTAATGCATGGTGGTGTGATGTGGGAATATCATTCTGTATGCTGTACATATCAGTCTTTAAATAAAGGACTGCTTTGGCCATGGCAGTAACCATGGCATAAGTAGGTGGGGAATCAGAATAGCTAGGAGAAGGAGTGTAGTCGGAGTTTTACTTTCAAGGTGCCAGTCCCAAATTAATATTTATTAGAATATAAATTAACACTCACAATATTAGTAACAGCTTATGGTGGCACCTGAACAAGGACTGGCGGATCCAAGCAATGGATGAGCGATGAAAGCGCGATGGAAGCACGATGGATTCTGATTCTGTCTGTCCAGCAGCCAGCAGCCAGGAACCAGGAAGAGAGATCCTCGTGTCCCAGCAGCCACTTATTAATGGGCTTGGCCACACCCCCTCTAGGGTCCCGGAAGTGTCTTCTGACCTTATCAGCTGACACCTTAATCCCGCCACAAAGGAGGTCAAAGTCAGAGTCAGATCAAGCCAGCTGCCCAAGAAGAAATATTTAAGGAACACAGGTGAGCTATTGATCACGTGGCAGACAGTTTAATGGAAATGGGTTGAGTTAAGATGAAAGAGCTAGCTAGCAATGTGCCTAAGCCATAGGCCAAACAGCATGAACTTAATATAAGTGACTGAGTCATTTTGGGGGCCTGAGCAGTGGCAGGCATCTAAGGGGTCTAAGGCTGCAGGTCTGGGTCTGGATATCTGCCACAGACGGTGTCCCAACATGGGCCTGGGGACTCGCATAAAGCCTGAGAAAGATTAGAAAGGCCTCTAGATCTCATAAACTGAGCCAAAGCTGCTTTCAAATTGTGTATCTGAAGCAGGCCATTGTACAGAGATAGCTTAGCATCCGGGCCACATTCAAAATGGTGTCAGCAGACTTGAAGCTGGAAGCATAAGCTGTAACCATGCCAGTTCTTGAAGTCTCACAGAAGACTTGGTAGCATGTGATTGATTTAAGGTTTATGTTTATATTGAACCAAAAAGAAACAAAGTCAAAGATGGTTTCTTAGTAGCAGCGTTTCTTTGGTCTGCTTTGCTTGCTGGTGGTGAACAGAGACATAGCCCCTTTATGAGAACTTACTGATTTAGCTTTAGCTGCAAAAAATGGGGGGCTCTTTAAGAGAATGGTAGCATTTTAAAAGCTCTTCTGGTTGGAAGATGATTAAGGATTCATAATAAAACAGATTCAGATGAAAAACGAAACCTGTAAATGGGTTACAATGTGTGTAAAATGCACATAGGCTTCAGAGAGAAAAGAAAGGAGGTAGAGAAAGTCTTTAAAAACAGAAATAGAGTGATAAAAATATAATAAGCCACTTAGGAAAATAGACAAAAAATCTGGATTATGGTTATATTATGTTTTCTTTTAATTTTTTAACTGTTAATGAGCTAACTGCAGAAAGAATGGATTGCAAAGGCTGTTATGTTAAAAGATAATATATATTTTAAAGATAAATTGGTTTTGAAATTTGTGTCTCAGGATTTATTGCTTTGGAAGAGTTCTGCTTTTGTTTCAACAGAAGATAAGAAACTGTGGATTGCTTCTAAGCTCTTACGATTTTATCAACCAAGACCACCTGAAAATTCTTTGGTAGAAAGATAGGGTCACATCAGCTTCAGAGATGCAGACTAAGATGATACAGTCTCAAGAACCTGAAAGATTATCAGTACCCCTAATCAACAGGAAGTAGTATTGGAAAACTACTCCCAAATTCCCAAAATATTTTTTATATATGTTTGTTTTCATTATAAATAACTAATGGTCATAGTTAATCTACTTTGGGGAAGAAAAAGTATATGAGTGATTTTTTTAAAAAAATGATTATTGAATTTACTTTTAAAATCAACTGTTAATCTCAAAATATTTTACATTGGTATGGATTTTGGTTTGATACAAATTTAAGGTCAATTTTATTATGCTGTATTTATTTTTCTACTCTTGTTTAAGGTATATGATGTTTATGTAACTAATTTAAAATTGTAATGTATAATTAAGAAATGTAGATTAATAGTCACCTATGATAACCAAACTTGTATTAGTTAGCTTTTAGGTATAAAAAGATATATTTCTGTAGACAGAGTTTTACTTTCAAGGTGCCAGTCCAAAATTAATATTTATTAGAATATAAATTAACACTCACAATATTAATAACAGCTTATAGTGGCACCTGAACAAGGACTGGCATTTCCAAGCGATGGACGAGTGATGGACAAGTGATGGACGTGCGATGGAAGGATGATGGATTCCAATTCTGTCTGTCCAGCAGCCAGGAACCAGGAAGAGAGCTCCTCATGTCCTAGCAGCCACTTACCAATGGGGTTGGCCACACCCCCTCCAGGTTGGCCACACCCCCTCCAGGTTGGCCACACCCCCTCCAGGGTCCCGGAAGTGTCTTCTGACCTTATTGGCTGACACCTTAATCCCGCCACATATTTCAATTAAATAGATAATCTTCAAACATTTCTAATACCTACAGAATATGGTATTTTAAATATTTTAAGAACTTAGATTTTTCTGGACAGTGAGACAGATCATGGCAGCACCAATCTATTTCAAGAGAAAAATGGGCTTCAAAGAAACTCCATATGGAATCTACTTTTTTTGTGGCAATGGTTAGCCATTGGACAAGGACCTGTTCTTGTGTTGCCTGCTTAATAGTATGCTGTTTAAACTGGACATGCAGGTTCCATAGAAAGATGACCTCTGAACTTTGGTAGAACAGGCCGAGATGGTCATTCAGTTTTCTGCTTTGCAGAGAAAACTGTCAGACACTCTTCAGGACTCAAGGAAAAGCAACTGATGAACTATACCAGAATGGGCAGAGAAGATTTCCTGCTTCACTGAAATGAAAAGAGACTCTGGACCTGTAGGCTCAAGATGGATGCCCTAATTTGTAAGGGAACTTTGGGTGACTGTCCAAACAGATAGGTGTCATCTCTGCCATTTATAAATTTTGGAAGTTGCTTGCACTTCTGGTTTACTTGGGTAAATATATCCTTCTGTAGTCTTTGATATAGTTGAAGATTAGATAGTTATAGGTATAGTTTTTCTTGGTTATTTTAATGTATATTGTTTATGAAACTTTAGATTCACAATAAAAATGTAGATGATAGAGTATTTTCTTTAAATTTTTAGATACAAATAGACTAGATATTGTAACTGTAATTCTTGATTGATAGCTGTTTTGTTATATGTAATTTTGCTATGTTAAAATTGAAACCTTCTTTTTTGATTAAACAGAATGGGGAATGATGTGGGAATGTCTTTCTGTATGCTGTGAATATAAAGGAGCTTTTTTTTTTTTTTTTTGGCCCATGACAGGCACCATAGAAGAAGTAAGTGGGGAATCAGGATAGGAAAGGAGGGGCGGAGTCAGGGACAGATCGAGCCAGCTGCCCAAGAAGAAACATGAAAGTAAGGCAGGCGAGCCACATGGCAGCCCCATTAATGAGAATTGGTTGAGTTAAGATGAAAGAGCTAGCTAACAATGTGCTAAGCCATAGGTCGAACATCACGAACATAATATAAGTGTGTGAATCATTTTGGGGGTCCTGAACAGTGATGGGCGGCTAAGAGGTCTGAGACTGCAGGTCTGTGGGTCTGGCTGGATAGGGCCAAGAAACCATATTGTAACAGTAGTAGTGTAGGAAGAATGAAGAAAATCATGTGTGTGTGTGTGTGTGTGTGTGTGTGTGTGTGTGTGTGTGTGTGTGTGTAATATTCCAATATTCAAGGAATATATTTCACAAATCGACATGAAACTGCACATTTGATAAATACATCAGGTTGCCCTCCACTGAGTGAATATAACTTTGCTTACTGATAATATGGAACATCAACAAAATACACTGGCTACCCCCTTGAGAAAGTATATTTTTATAATTTTTAAATAGTCAATCTGATCTTTAAAGCTCCATGAGCAGATATTGCTAGTAAACTCTTACTATTTATAGTTTAATAATAAAATATATGTCCAAATGTAGTCAGACTTTGCTCGTTCAGACTAGCCTGGAGGTCTGGATCTGCAGTCCCATAGCCACTTAGTTGCCAATAATCACACAAAGGATTACATTAATTACAAGATGTTTGGTCTATGGCTCAGATTTATTACTTGCTAACTTTTATACCTTAAGTTAACCCATATTTCTATTTATTTTTAGATGTGTGTCTTGGTACCTTTTTGCTCAGTGCAGCATTCTCATCCCATTTCCTCTGCATCCAACTGCATCTGCTGCTCTGCTCTTCAACTTTCATGAATTCTCCTAGTCTTCTTGCTCTTCCTCTACTTCCTGTCTAGTTACTTGACCAATCAGTGCTTTATTAAACCAATAGGAGTGACAAATATTTACAGTGTACAAGAGCATAGTCCCATAGCACTCAAATTGCCCAGCATTTAAAACACTAAACACATTTATATGTACTTTGTTATTTATTTATTTATTTATTTATCTATCTATCTATCTATCTATCTATCTATCTATCTATCTATTTATTTATTTATTTTTATTTTAAGTTAATCTTTAGGCAAGCTTTATTTTCTCATTATTTTAGAACAGAAAATTGAAATGAAAATATTTCATAAGGGCCCTCAGAATTCTCAAAATTAGAATTCAAATATAGAAAAATAACTTTAGACCTCTCTCTTTTCAAATTAAAATTTTAAAGCTAGCATAGAAAGTTTTTGTTATTGCAGCTTTTTAAAACATATATGTCATTGTTATTCTTTGCTCCCATTGGTTCTCCTCCCACTGTCTTTTTCTGTGTCCCTGTCCACATCTGGTTAATTCCTTTACTGCATCTGATAATATCACCTTCAGATTTTGATTCACATATATTCCAAGCTCCCCTCTTTCCCACAACTCTCTAAGGTGTTCCCCTTCTGACTCAACTCAAGAACTTAAAGAAAAATTCCAGGTACAATTTGAAGATAATAATATCTTCCATCAGAAAATATATGTATATATATTTCACCAGTTACTTTGTTTTTCTTTGGCAGTAAAATGTTTTATTGGATATATCAATGTTTTTTACTTTCATTAATTTCTTAGGAGTGCTACTACAAATCACCATTCATAGGATTGATTAAAATAATGATTCAGAAGTAAGAAATCTGAGACTGAGTTTCCTCTTCAGAGTCAAATTATTTCTTTCACCTCCAGGGATGGGCAAGCTCCTTGCCACTCCCAAATTCTGGTAGCTACTATCTTGTTTTCAATAGTGCACCCTCACTTCAACTGCAGTGTCCATGGTCACACCACTTTGTTTTCTTGTGTCTTTTCCTTTCCTTGCCTTACTCTGTTTTGTTCTGAGGGAATGTAGGTAAGTGATTTAGACCTACACAAATCATCCAGGTTAAAACACATTTTTTTTTTCTAATTCTCAACATGATGTATTCTATAGTAGTAAGAACTAGTCATTCATATAAGGTCATAGCTATGGATTCTGGAATCTAAGATCAGCAAAAATAATTTTAGGGGCTGATTCTGCCCTACTATTAACATTTTCCATTTTACTGAAAAGCACTAATTCTAATCATTTTATTTATAAATTTATATAATTTACTTATTATACATAAATTAAACAATGATCACTGAAAGATTTCATGTGGGTGATAATGCAAAGAATAAACATAGAAAAGAAAGAGATAACTGCTCTGCCTTCAGGGGCTCAGGCCTTGACTTAAGAAATACCATAGAGGGTCAAATGACAATAAGGGTCAGTGAAAGGGACAAAAGACTAGGACAAGAATAACCACTGTAGTGAGGGGAGATTTTTCTGAGGCCATGGTTAAAAAATATTATAAATATGGTATCATGCTCATTTAAGTGTCATTCTAATATGAAGCCTTCCCTAATGCAATTAAGACTCTATGTCTGAGTAGCTTGTCCTGTAGAATTTTCATGGGTGCTAAATGGCATAGAAAGGCATTTATAATGGGAGTAGAGAGCTTTGAATATAAAGCAGAAGAGACAATGTGATCATGGAGGCAAAGGCTGTGTGACGTGGCTGAAAAGTAGAGAAAGAAAGAAACATTATGAATCCCTTATTAAAGTCATAGAGTGATTTTGGCCTTGCTGACACCTTGATTTGAGCTCAGTGGAGCAAGGCACCCTCCAGAACAAAGGGATAATAAAATTTTGTTGTTTACGGTAGTTGTTTACGGTAGTTGTCATAGAAATAAATATAATGCCTGTCACACAAATTCCTAAAGAAGGGAATGAACAAAGGAAGCCTTCACCTGTACAGAAATGGCAGGCCATAGGAAACTTCAAGCTTCACAGCTTTGGAGTGGAAGAATATCTGATGTGACTGAGGAAGCTTTCAGGAAGTCCCTGAGACTGGGATGATATGACAAAGAGATGTTAGACAATCAAACCAAGTGGGTTGTATGGTTCCATAACAAACCCACCACTGTGACAAAGCAGGTTCTTCCCTTCCAATTCAAACATGAAAATTCAAATTTTCTCTTATGTCCCTTGATGCCCATATAAACTAACATGCTATCTTTTAGATTATGAGAGGGCCTCTTGAATCACTATCAGAAGGGGTCTTCTAAAGGATATGTTGTATAATATTTCAACAAAATAAATTCCTTTTTAATAAAATATTTTCTTTGAAAGTCGTTCCCTCACTGGCTTCTTATACATACTCAAGGAATGCTTTTAAAGTGGACATTTTTATTGAACAAAGGAGATAACTGGATCTGAAAACTTTTATTTCCCATTATTATATATCCTCCCAAAACATCCCTAACTGAAGGAAATTGGCTTACAGATGATTCAGGGTTTTTTTTTGTTTGTTTGTTTTGTTTTTTTACATAATCAAGAATAATTAAGCATATGTGTAGATGTTTTCTCTAGAAAGCCATCCAATGTATAAATCTCATTTTATCTCATTTATAGAATACAAACACAAAGTCTATGATAGTGTTTTCTCAAGTGCTACCTTGTAATGAGATGGAAGATCCCAGCCTAATATCTTATAATTAAAATTGAGTCTCCTGACTTTTAGAATTGTACATACATAAAATAAGCAGATTTTGTATTAGTTAATGAAAAAGTGAATTTAGAAGGGGGAAAGGAAAAAAGATGAATAGAAGAAAAAGTGAAATATAAGGAAAATAAAGTAATATATATGCTGTGTGTGTGTGTGTGTGTGTGTGTGTGTGTGTGTGTGTGTGTGTGTGTGTGTGTGTGTGTGTGTGTGTAGTTACAGAGGCATGTGATGCAGGTTTTTTTCTCTTTGGGTGCCTGCCACTCAGCTCACAAATAAAAGCCTGGAGCCTTATTCTTACTTTCCCAGCCTTTGCTTGGCTTGATTTAGCCAACTTTGTAACTTACATTATTCTATTTCCCTTTTTATACATTTTGCTCTGGGATCTTTAACCTTTTTATCCTATATGACTTTCCTTCCTACTCTGTGGCTGGCTGTGTGGCTGTGTGGCTGTGTGGCCATGTGGCCGTGTGGCCGTGTGGCCGTGTGGCCGTGTGGCCGGGTGGCCGGGTGGCCGGGTGGCCAGGTGGCCGTGCGGCTGTGCGGCTGGGTGGCCGGGTGGCTGTGCGGCTGTGCGGCTGTGTGGCTGGCTGTGTGGCTGGCTGTGTGGCTGGCTGTGTGGCTGGCTGTGTGGCCGTGTGGCCGTGTGGCCGTGTGGCCGTGTGGCTGTGTGGCTGTGTGGCTGTGTGGCTGTGTGGCTGTGTGGCTGGCCCTTGATATCTTCCCCCCCTTCTTTTCTTGATCTTTTCTCTTTTCTTCTCGTGGGCCTAGATTTCTCCTCCTATTTATTCTCTCTTTTTGCCAACCCTGCCTATATCCTTTCTCCTGCCAAGGTATTGACCATTCAGCTCTTTATTAGACCAATTGAATGTTTGGGGAAGGCAAAGTAACACAGCTTTGCCAAGTTAAACACATGCAACATAAAGGAGTGCGACACTTCTTGCATTATTAAAGAACTATCACACAGCATGAGTGAATGTAACACATCTTAAGCTCATTCTACAACACAGTTACGTTACATTTATGTCAATAATATTATATATTTTATGTCACATACCTATTTATGAATGTCAACATACGTTTTTTATGCCAGAAAGCAAGGCTATCTGGAAGGTATTCATAACTATAATAAGAAAAATTTAAAATAGTTCCTAAATTTCTGATCTATATTACAGTTCTTTTTCTAGTATCTGTAAGATCTTTGAGCAGAATAGAATGCCATTACTGTGATTCTACTATGTTTTGTGGAAATAGTAAAGGGATGGATTTTAGTGAATCAGAAAAGGAGATCATCCTAGGTGGGCCCAATTTAATCAGGAAAACATCCTTGAAAATGAGGACAAACAAGCTGGAGAAATGGCTCAGAAGATAGAGCCTTGATATTTTTGTAGAGATTCTAGGTTCAGCTCTCAACACCCACAAGGCCTCTAACAACTGTTTATAATTCCAATTTTAGAGAATCTAGTACCCTCTTCTGTATGTTCAAGGCAGACAAAAATACATGGAGGTAAAATATTCACATGTATAAAATAAAAATACACAGAAATCTCAAAAAGCAGTAAATAAAGGCCATAAGGCCATGTTTGAATAGAATTCTCCTGGTTTTATGGAGATAATATGTTATGAGAGACTCAAATGGCAAGCAGCTCACAGCAGTTCTGACCAGCAGCCTACAATGAAGCAGAATGTTAGTCTACAATTCTATGAAATGGAGCTAATTCTTGTAACAACTATATCCTTTAGTGGGTAAATACCCTGTTCTAGAAGGTAACATGACCCAGATGATATCTGGTTGTAGACTCTATTATTGTGGTCTTTATCAGACGTCCCAAAGTAGATTATGCCCACACCACTGACCTGTGGGGAAAAACAAAAACAATGTTTATATATTTGCAAAAATTTGTTGCATGACAATAAAAATGCAAAAAGTGATTAAATCAAAAGTAATATATGACAGCGATTCTTAACTACACAAAAGTTTCTTTAGAACCTAGGTAAAGGAGAAAAATCTTAGAGTCACTTTCAGTTTTAAAGTTCTGGATTCAGGAGCTTTCAAGGCTCAAGTCTAGCAAACTCAACACATGCAAATTTTGGTTGGGTTGGAGGGTATGAGGTGGTCCTGAAGCTAGATAAGACAACTCCCTCCTGTTGTAGCCACTAGAAACTGTGTTACTAAAAAAAATAAGATCCTGAATAAGATTTTCCAGGATTCATTGACAAAAACATTTTTATAATCCATTGCTTTGAAGTAAAATTAACAAAGGGAGAGATTTTTTTGTAAAGAAACTAAAAATTTAATATATAAATATTTATTGAATGTGTCCTGAGTATTGTCATTGCCCTAGTTACTGGGAATTATGATTTGAATGGTTCTATTCTCTAGAAACTTATGGATGTATCAGAGGAAGCATATTTAAGCAGATTAATATTTAGCGAATTAACAATACAGTATTTATTCAACTGGATGAATTAAGGTTTCTTCTTGGCAGATGATTTCTTCATTAGTGAGTCAGGCATTTTGTATCTGACAGAAAAGTAACAGACAAAATGATTTAAATTTTACATTCATATATCCATGAATTTTGCCCAGGGGTAGCTAAATTCTGAGAGCTTATTAGCCATTAAAATAATGATAATCATGTTAAAATGATAAAAAATGGTGGACTAACATCTTAAACCTTCAGTAGATAAGGATTTTATAATTCTATAGCAGCTTTCAAACATTTGGTAAAGGATGAAACAATAACCCCAATTTGAATTAAGAAGCCAATATCTTCTGTGGAACTCAATTAACATATTTTCTATCTCCTAAAATTATTTTCATATTGTTTGGATTCAGTATAAGTGAGCTGGCTTCTTTGATGTTGATATGTAACCAACCTGTTCAATGATGCTATTATAACAGGAAAATAATCACATTGTGAATTTCTAGCTTTTCTTTCTTGTTTCAAAACTGGTTTTGAGAAAAGTCTGACACAATAGAGATGTAATTTATTAAAGTTAATAACAATTTTTAAAATGTTTTAATCTGTATCCCTAAGAAATTATTACATAGCTTTATTTATTTCCTAATATTTAACAAGTACTCTATTAGTAAGGGCATCAGACTGAGAGAGAGTTACTCTGTATGTCAATACATACATTTTTTTCTCTTGACTTTCAAGAAATTTCTTTTACAGAATTATGTTCATACAGGTTCTAGATTTAAAACCCCCGTATGTTGACAATCTTATAAATTTTGTCAAGATTCCTCTTTTCAAAGAATATGTGGGCTCTTCATAAAATATAGTGGGATACAGCATCCTCAATACAGCTTCTTCAATAAGAATATGAGTCTCTATGAGGTAAGGAGATTTTACATAAAATGTGTGTGAGTGAATATGTGGTATATGATTTTCTACTTCTTGATTTATTTGTTTTGTGTATGATAATGATTGAAAATGATAAAAATAAGTGAACAAACAAACATAAAATAGATAAGAGTAGATTGATGATCTCGAAAAGTCAAGGAAAAAGAGAAATGCAGAAAAAGACAGAAGAAGCAGGAAAGGAGAACATGCCACGTGCACATTCTACACAGACACTCCGCATCCAAGCTGTGGCTTCTCCTGACCTGGCTGATATCAGCAAGAATTCCCTTCCACCCATGGTCACTTCAGTGTATGACTGAGCCTGGGAATACAACTCTTCAGTTAGATTTGGGATAATTATGCAATGACAACCAAAGCACAAGCCGCAGGCACTTAGATATGACAAACGTGTTTAAAGTGAAGTTATGAGTCCTTTACCAGATCAATATTGCCTTAGATCCAGAAACTGCTGAGAATGCCTTTGTCTCAAACCTGACACTTATACTCAGAACTGGGGTGACTATTTGAGTCTAATATTTGTAACATGAACTGAAGCACTGTTCATTTTCATCCAGTGAGAGATGCTAAAAACTCAGATAACTGGGCTACATTAAAGCCAAAGGAATCTATGGAATTTTTAGGATAAATCCAGGAGCAGCAGTTCACAGAATATTAGTTTGTTCTTCTGTTTACCTACAATTGTATTTCAATTTTGCAGGGTATCTCTTGCCTGAATGCCTGTGTTCACAATTTCCCTTTTCAGACATTAAATCTTAGAGAAGGTCTCAGAATTATCCCTTATCAAATACACGTATATAAATATACCAAACACTTGGGGGAGGATTTGGAGTATGTTTTGCAGGCAAGTTACTAATGATGATAAAATTTTGAATTTCTTGTTCAAAATTGTGGTACAAATGATGAATATTTGAGTGGACACAATGAAATAAAGATAGCCTCAAGCAATTTGTGTTTTCAGTTTGGAATTATGTGTTAAAGGTATTTCCCCCAACTGGCAATACAGTGTCCCAGGCTGATCTTACAAATAAGTGTACCATTCCTCAAACATGTTTTCTTTCCAGCCAACCTGATACTGTTACAGCTGGATCTTTCCTTACATCATAGAAATACATCATCATTTCTCCTCTTCTATAATGGAACATAGCATTTCTTGGGCTTACTCCTACTCCACATTCCAACACTTCTATGACCCATTCTGTATCAAATTTACTTTAAAATTATTATTTTTAGACTACTCTTAGCATTCATTTTCTCCTGAATCTATACAACATGTTACGACTTCACTGAAGCTGTTTTTGTAGGTCACCAATGATGAGTAGTGTTAAATCCAATGAACTTTACTGATTTATCAACATTTACAATAGAGACATCTCCTAGAAACATTTTCTGTATCCAGTTTTCAAGGCCCATTCCATAATTTCCCTTTCTTCTTAGGTGATCAACCCTCCTTTTGATTCTTCCATGTCTCTTATCTGTTTTTTATCTTTGAATGTTGTGTCCTGGGTCTCAGTACTTGCTATCCCTTTAACCCTTTATGGGCACCCTCGTCATCTCATCCAGTGCCTCTTGCTGTATATTCAATCTTTTTTTCCTAGATTGTCTCCTCCTTCAATATCATCAACCATCTATGTGAAAGCTATTACACCATAATGTCTGTCCATCCAAAATCCAATTCTCTCTTTTGCTCTTGAACATGACTGACCTGCAGTGGACCCAGTCTCTTTACATGGTAACCCTATTTTCCTGGTTTTATGTTTTAAAGAAAATGAAGCAACTTGGAATTTACCTTAATTCATTCCCTTCTTCCCACATCCCACATCCACTCTCAGTAAAAAATTCCTAATATTCTCAATACATTGAGACTATGGCTTCTCACTTAACTTATACCAACTCCTAAAAACCTACAAGTCATTGTATATTCTTATTCTTTTTTAGTTGGTAGATAAAACTTTATTTTTCCCACATAAGATGTGAACCTACATATTTTGTATTCACTTTTTTTTAAGGTAGCCAAGATTTAGTATATATTTAAAGCATCATTTGTTGCCACTGTGTGTACACACACACACACACACACACACACACACACACACACACACACACACACACACACACACACATATTTTTGTCCCCTTTGACTCCATGGTATTCTTCTCTGTTTCTATTTTTTTTTTCATGTCTATTCTTAGCTTGGTAACCAAAGTTCTCTTTGAAAGTTTTGATCAAAACACATCTCTTTATCCTGCCTATACAGTGAAAGCAAAAAGCAGGCGCACAACCTGCAAGGTCCTCATATTGGATCTGGTATTCTTCCTTATCCATACATTCCCTTTGGCTCTTTCGTTTGCTTTTTCTTAATATACCCGCTTTGGTTCCACTTCAAAGCCTTTTACTTGCTCTTTTCTCTGTTTGGATCACTTTTTCACAGACATTAATGTATGTTCAATCCATATTCACTTCTGCATTCCATTCAAACCTCCATGAATCCCTAGTAGCTCTGCTAACAACCAATATTTGAGAATGTCCTTCATATTCACCTTTATAATAGTTCTTTTCTAAATTTAATTTTTCTAGTAATTATCTTTGGACTCATATACCAGCTTACTTTTTGTCATCCGCAAGTGAAGTAAAAGTTCCATAGGATATTCACCTTAGTTTATTAATAAATATCCTCAGTATATGCTATATAAACCAAATGTATGAACATTTACTGACATTTATTACAGAGATTAAAAAGATTTTGTGAATGGATTTCAAATTTTATATAACAACATTGTTAATTATCTAACATAGTATTCAATATTTATTTAATAAATTAATGCTATTTTTATATCCTATTTGAGTTATCGAGAAGGTATTTTAAGTTAATTATTTGGTTTGTGACGTGTTTTTGTGTGCATGTGCACATGCAACAACAGGTATGTGGAGGTCAGAGAATAGCTTGTGGGAGTTTATTCTCTTTTTCTATTATGTGGGTCTCCAAGATCAAATCGGAGTCCTGAAGGTTGGCAGTAAGTGACTTTATCCACTGATATGCCTTATGAGCCCCAAATAAGATATTTTAAGACATTTACTCTACCTACTCATTGCACTGGTTGCCTGTAGAGTCTTCCTATTACCTTCATGCTGTCTTTGCAGTTTACAAAGTGTTGGAAGCTACATAGAAATATGCCAAGTGAAGCTTAAAAGAGATGGAGCCATGTCTTTTGAAGTCCATAACTTTCACTTCCTGCTGTGCTTAATTTCAGGACCAGAGCTAAGATTAAACTTTTAAAGGTGTTTGTTCTTTTATCTAGGGAGTATATTGTAAGGTACTTATTAATTTATTTTGTGTGTGTAAAAAAAAATATTCTCTAGAATCTTTTCATCAGGCTACACAGTGGAATCTTGTTTTGAGACATTTCTACCTTGCCTCCCACTGCCAGCTGAGCATAGTTGAATATACTCCATGTAAGAAGCAAGTGGAATATTTTAGGGATGGTTTCAGTACCTTGTTTCCAAATATGCCTACATCTTCCTGGTTCTGTTTATGAAAGGTCCTGGGACTCAAGTAGATGATCATGCTGTACTGTGGCTGATGGGGACAGCAGGAATGCCTAGAAGCAAGTTTGTCTATGTTAATTTACCAGGTGTAAGAGAATCTGTTACAATGCTGCTGCTATCAGCATGTTCCTCATCATTTAATGCAGGTGAGGCTGCATTTAGGTCAAAGGGAGGGTTTTGTTTTGCTTGTAGAGTGGAGGCATTTATACCTGACTCTGTAAATTCATGTCACTTATTATTGTTTTCAAGGGAGTTCATATGACATGGCAAGGTTGAAAGATGATCTTCATTAGATTTCTTCTTTCAAGTGCTCAGACTCTAGAGAAAAATGATAACTTCCTTAAGAACTTTTAACATTTAGTTGAAATCTATATGTTTTCAGCATGATGAGTCTAAAGTAAATTATTTTTGATAGTTCTTCTGATGACTCTTTTCACATAAATAAGTCCAATTTCTGTGTAACAGTTTCTGACTTCACAGATTCACCTACCAAAGCAGTAGTATAATACAGTTAATGACTGGCCTGGTTTTATAGTTTAAGCTTTATGAAATGAAAGAACAGAATTGTGAAAATAATATTTTCTACAGATCTTTAGATTTGTATTTATTCTGGCAATGCATACCACCTTATTGGTATTTGAAAATGTCTTTCAAGTGTGATGGCTCAGCATAGTTAAGAGTACTACCATGGAGCTTGCAAAATTTTTATAAATAATTTTAATAATACTCCCAATGTATAAATTATATGAAAATGTTAGATGTCAGGTTATTGGAACTTTAAGAGAGAATGTTGTATTATTTAATGTGGCACACATGGCACATATGTGCTTGCAAACCATGAGACTTATTTACACTCTGAGTATTTGTTGACTTGAGGGTATGGTTAAATCTCAGAAATTCTGCTTTAGATAAGTGCCTATGCTAAAGATTTCACATAGGGGAAAACTGCTTTCAACATTTTAAGACTAGTTTTGGAAAAGTGGATGGATAATATTTTGAGGCTTTAGAAGTGATGTCCAGAAACTTTGTATATGTTTAATATATACACAAAACAGATTCATTTATTACCCCGAAAATAAATTTAACATCAGTAGTAATATTCAGTTGTACATTTCTTCTTGTAGTGACTTCACCTGGTGAAGTGCTCAGTTATATGATAGAGAGTACTGAAAAAAATTAAAATGCAAGTCTGTATTATGTAGCGTCTATTAAAACTACAGACTGCTTGAAGTTTGATACCCTACCTTACAAATGAATTATTTTTGATAGTGTGGATTTAAATAATTCATTATTCTTAGGAAAATAACCACATTTTGGTGCTGTTTTGACTTATTTGTGTATCACTCAGAAAAAGTTAACAGTGTTTGATTGGAGTACATTTTAAAACTATTAAGTTAATTTTCTTCTCTTTGTATCTTTTTACACACCATGGAATAAATTTTCCATGATGCTGTTGTTTTAGAATTTCAGAATATAACATTTTGCAGGTAACTGTTTCTTCAATTAAGACAGTAGAAAACTAATATTCAGTTCAGTTGTGCTGAAGCCCAGCACAAGTGAACCTCATTATGGTGGATTCTTTCTTTGGCTAAAATAACATAGCTGATCTGGTTTATCTAAGACACAGCACAGTAGTCATAAAACTTCCAGTCTATCTCAAAACACATATTTGCATCCCCCACACTATTAGAACTGGAAACCAGCATTCTCTCATCATCTCAAGTTGTAGCATCAGAAAAACAGATCACCTCATTTTTTGTTTACTTTGTTTTATATCTTTGAGACTGATTCTTCCTATGCTGCACAGACTGACCCCAAAGATCCTCCCTGGTTCAGCTTCCTTCAAGTCACAGAATGCACTACCATGCCTACTTCTAGAGTTTAAAGAATGTAATTTTATTCCTTGGCACAAATATCTTTGTTGAATTTCTTCTACATTCTTAACTTTCTCTTTTGTCTTTCTTTTTATCGTTTGAATGACTGAATTTTGATCTCCTTAGTTTTTGCCTCCTTCTTAAATTCTTCTTTGGGTTTCATACAATCATCAAAAGTTTAAAGTTACTTTGATTTCTCATGTTCCAATGGTTTTCCTTTTTAACATGTTTAAGTTAGATCAAGTATGTTATTAACACATGATTAGTATTATTAACTACCTTCTATGTTGAATTTCCTTATCCCTTGCTCTCTTGACATTGCCTTTAGTTTGACTTCATGTTCTTTCGTGTCACAATCTAATCTTTAGATTTCCCAATCTCCAGTTGCCTTTTAATCATAGGCAGCAATTGCTCAAGTGTTTTGATTCTGCTTTAAATTTTAAAGCGATGGAGGTCATCAAACTGAGTGTCACACCAATTTTTGTGGAATGTTTAAAAATTTGGCCATTGTCTATTTGTTAAGGAAGCCTCAAGGGAAGGGTAGATGTCTAGGGGTCTAGAAGTCTAGTGGTTTGGCAAATAATTGTTTTTTTTCTGGAAAGAAGCTTCATACAGAGGAAGTCAAGGTGACAGGTATTTGAACTTGAAGTTAGAAGGAAAAGGGCCACAGACAGAGCTATAGTCACAGATCACACAGGGACTGAGATTGAGGTGCACAAACCACAGGGAACAAAGCACAGCACAATGACAAACTTTACTAGAACAGGCAAATAGCCTCCATCTAGCTGATTCAAGTGTCCCTCCCTAGAAGTGAGAATTTGTCCTGGGCTGAGGATCAGATTTTTTTATTAATTTCTTAAAAATTTTAAATTTATTTAAAAAGCTTTTTTTCCCCATATCTACCACTGCTCCCCTCCCTCCCTTCTCTCTCCCTGGTCCTCCCTCAGCCTCCTACCCACCCTATCCTCTATCCATTCCCCAAGGAAGACAAGGAATCCTAAGGTGAGTCAGTTCAGTCTGGCATATCCAGTTGAGATAGGTCCAAGTCCCTCATTCTAGTATTAAGGATGGATTGGTGTTCCTCTGTAGGGAATGGGCTCCAAGATGCCAGTTCATGCACAGGAACATAATCAGATCTTACTGCAAAAGGCTTCACAAATTGCTCATGCTGTTGGACTGTTGTCTACCTTCAGAGGGTTTAATACCTTTCCGTGAAGGTTCCTCGGCGATTATTTCAGAGTCAGTGAGCTCCCAATAGCTCCAGTCAACCATCTTTATGGATCCTCTCCTCATGATCCTGATCCTTTTGCTCACATGCTCTCCCCTCAGCTAAGTACCAGGTCAAGCTTCCCGTCAGTCTTTTTATAGGCTCCCAGGTGCCACCTGTGTAGTAGGAGGTTTCTGTCCCAAACTTTTGGGCCTAGACTCAAGGTTTAGGCCCACAAGACCCACAGACCCGCAGACACATAGACCCGCAGAGACACACAGATACTTACAATAGTTTTAGGCTGATTGGCCTAAGGCCCAGGCATATAACTTGCTAACTCTTTACCCTTGATCTAACCCATCACTCTTATCCTCTTCTACCATGCGGCTTGGTATCTTTTCTCGGAGCAGCATAGTTGTCGTCTGTTTCTTCTGGCTTCTCTCGGGCATTCTAATCTGTTTTGTCTGTTCCTAGAGTCTTTTTAGCCTGGTAGCCCCGCCCACACTTCCTTTAGCCAATCAGCGCTTTTTATTAAACTCATAGGCAGGGACAATTATTTACAATGGAACAACATAATTCCCCTACACACCTGTCCATATTCCTTTCCTTCTACTTTCTTGACCCTGCCCTCAGAGTTTCCTCCTTTAGACAGGCACTCTGTCCCTCTCTGTAGTTAGTAGTTTGTATTGGGTGCAACAGAATGCAGTTTACTCTGATGCTGGAGGAGGGGTGGGTGGGTACTACCCTTGAGCAAGGAGAAGTGGTTGGTCTTGTTTTCCAGATCAACCCAACATCCTCTGACCTTCTCAGATTTCATACATATTAGTTTAAAATATGAAACAACTAAACACCAAACACACTAATCTCTAATTAATTTAAACTGTTTTTCTGCATCATTAAATAGCATGTTGTAGGTTGGATTGTATAGAGATTCCCAAGAAGTTTATAGTACTACAGAAGAGAAATAATTATGAAAATAGCCATAAAATAAATATGCATCAAAGAAAATAATGTAACATGTCTTTCTTTATTGTGCATTAAATGTGTATTGTATTTGTGTATTTAATACTTACCCTATGTCTACCACTGGTATGAAGGCTAAGAGATATTTTAGTCATACGTAAGATCTTACTCTTTCTGAACAGGTAGAAAGATAATACAAAAGTCAATAAATTAGCTGGTGGTGGCATATACATTTAATCCCAGTACTCTGAAGGCAGAGGCAGGCAGATCTTGGTGAGTCTGAGGCCAACCTCTTTTTATAGAGTGAGTTCCAGCACAGCCAAAGAGAAACTCTGTTTCAAAAATCCTAAATCAATCAATCAATCAATCAATCAATTAATTAAAATGTAGCATTGGGCCAAATAGAGGGAAATAATAATAATAAAAAAAACTAGGAAGGAAAAGTAACAAGAGAGTCAAGAATGTTTCACAAAGTACTTTCAGGAAAGAAAAAAAAACAAATAAACAAAAAACTAGAATCATGTGACAGAGCCTTCAGAAAATTAATTCTAGTCTAGGGATTTTGAAATTATATAGTCTATGTATTTTGATTGAATTTATTTTCTTTGCCATTTAAAGAATTAAATAGTAGAAAAACCTCAAGCAGAAGAGATGGCAGCAGATAAATCTCAAATACCTCAGAAAGAAACAACTGTACTGAAGAAATGGATTTTCTGGGTGTGAAGAAATATATACATGAAGTGGGACTCAGGAAGCCAAAAAGCAAAAAAACCAAAACCAAACCAAAACAAAACAAAACTCAGTTTCTTTTCTAGGACTAGAGGTCCCCAAGCCTCTTAAGAGTTTTCTTCCCCTAACTTAAGGTATGTCAAGATAGCTAGGATGGTAGACTGATCTAGAATTGTGTCCTGTCAGGCCTTGAACACATGGAGCCAGTCCATCAGAAGGAGGCCTGCTGGTCAGAGACCAATCTTACAAATCCTTGGTTTTAAACTGTCATGCTTTCATTTCAAGTCATGAGGGTGAAGTAGAAACCAGCCATCTTGGAAATTTGCCACCTTTATTACGTAACCATGGCTCTGGTCTCAAGTTGGCTGTTTACTAGGGAATCTAACTCCTAGACTCCAAATATTATATTGAGATACAAGTAAAATAGCAACATGTTTCCTCATTTAGACAGGTCAATGTTTTTATATTTCCTCAGTCACAAAACATTTACCTTTGAAGCTTTGATAGAATCTGCCTATAACTCTCTGGAGAAAACTCAGGAGTAGAATATGGAATGGATAATTTGTAAAAGTTTCTTAAAGTGGTTACAACTAGAGAAAATAGAGAGTTTCTGCCCCCCCCCCCCCAGTGAGTGCAGTATCAAGTGTCTCACCTGCTTGTGTTGAACCTGAAAGGTAGAAATGTTGCTATGTTCTCAGAGCACACTGGGTGGTATGGCCACTAAAAAATAAAAAATAACAAGGCTTCCTCTTTGTATTCTCCCTCCATCTCTTCTTGCCTGTTTTCAAAATTTTACTTTATTTTTAATTTAAACATTTATGTCATTTCCTGTTTCCCACTCCCCTTTCCACCTCCTGATACTTTCCATCTGACATGCTGGTCATTGTTGTGGTTCGTAGGCATCACAGCTTTATTATGACTACTGATGGCTTTTCTCCCTTGGAAACTTTCATATCACCTTCCAGTGCTCAGGGTGGATGAATCTGGGGTAGACTCAAGTAGAATTTGTCACGTTTCATGTTCATAGTGTATGGTTTTACCTTCAGTTTAATCAAGGACAACAGCCTGTGCTGTTTTGGGAGTTTCTTGGATTCACCTAATCAACAGCCTGAAAGCAGGTTTTTCATACTTGCTATGGGCATTTATTAGGCAGTTCTTGGTTTCTGTCAGTTGTTCTGTCAGTCTTAACTAGTCTGGATGGGACAAGGTGAAATCTCAGAGTTGTTTAACTAAACTTTATCTACCTAATTTTTATTATTATTAATAATAATTTTAAGGCATCCAATAGTCATTTTAATTTTTATATTGAGCACTCTTTTCTGTATTTTTGATATTAGTTCTCTGTCAGATGTATAACTGGCAACACTTCTATACTAGTCTATATACATCTGCTTTCATTGTTTCCTTAGCTGTATAGAAGCATTTTAGTTTTATGAGGTCCCGCTTGTCAATTGTTGACAATAGATCCTGGGAATCTTATTCAGAAAATCCTTTCATACACATATTTTGTAGACACTGTCTATGTTTTCTTGAAGTTTCAGTGTTTCATGGTTTCCATTAAGGTCTTTGATCCAATTGCTATTAAATTTTATACAGAATAATAGATATGGATCTAGTTTAATTCTTCTACATGGGAACACCTAGTTTAATAAATACCATTTATTGAAGAGCCCGTCCTTTCTACAAATGTATATGTTCAACATCTTTGTAAAATAGCAAAAGGTGGTAGTTAACTGTTGTGCTGGTTAGTGTTAGGTCAACTTGAACACAAGCTAAAGTCATTTGAGGAGAAGGAGCCTCAATTAAGAAAATACCTCTATAAAACTGTTGTATAAAAGTCTGTAGGACATTTGCTTAATTAGGGATTGGTATGGGGATTGGTATGGTACAAGGATCAAGCTGGAATCAGGACCCCTCCATGGTCCCTGCATCAGCTCCCGACTTCAGATGCCTACCCTCTTTGAGTTCCTGTCCTGAAAGTGCTGTGGAAATATAAGCCAAATAAATCATTTCTTACCCATGTTACTTTTGGCATGGTGTTTTATCACAGCAATATCTAAATACCTAAAACACGTGGTTAAGTTTGTTTTTTCTATTTTCTTCCATTGGCATTCTTGTCTTTCTTTTTTTTTTTCAGTACTATACTGATTTAATTACAGTAGCTCTATAATATACATGAATTCTAGAATGATAATTCCCATGCATTGTTTGTTCATTTACTCTTGCTCAGAACCATTTTAGATTTCTGGAGTCTTTGCAGTTCCATATAAATTTTAGATTTTTTCTATTTCTTTGAAAAATATGGTGGCAATTTTGATTGGGATTGCATTCAATCTACAAATTGCTTTTAGTAGACTGGTCATATTCACTATATTAATTCTATGAGTGGATTTTAGTGGAATGGTCATTTTTACAAAACTAATTGTGTTAATATATTGTTTATTTAATAAAAGCTGTTTAAAATTAGCCAGGCACTGTTGGCACATACTGTTAGTCCCAGCACTTAGGAGGCAGAGGCAGGAAGATCTCTGTGAGTTTGAGGCCAGCCTGGTCTACAAAGCAAGTTCTAGGACAGAAAATCCTGTCTCAAAAAAAAAACAAAACAAAAGAATAACAACAAAAAAGGCTGGAGAGATGGCTCTGTCCTCTGATATTCCAGATGAATTTTTATTAAATATACACTATATCACCACAGTTAGTACTACTAATCCATGAGTATGGGTGGCATTTACATTTTCTAATGTCTTTCTCATCTTTCTTCAAAGACTTAAAGTTTTTATGGTAGAGGTCTTCTTTTCCTTAGGCTTTTTCCTAGTTCTTTTTTTTTTTTGAGCCATTGTAAACATGAGTATTTATGATCTATTTCTTAGCATGTTCATTTTGTTATAGGAAAAGGATGCTTATTTTACATGTTAACTTTTTATTGTGTCACTTTGCTGAAGTTATTGATTATTTCTAGAAACTTTCTGGTGGGATTTTTGGGTTTCTTGTGTATATATCATTTCTTTTGCAAATAGGGAAAATTTGACTTCTTTTCCTGTGTTCATACTCCTAATTTCCTTCTCTTTGCTTGGTGTTCCAGCAAGTACATTAGGCACTATATTAAAAGGAATAGGGATGCTGGAAAAAACCTTTTTTTTTTTTTTTGGTTTTAATGAGGTTGCTTCAAATTTTTCTCTTCTTAAGATAATTATGTATCCCGGTTTGTCATATACAGCCCATATTACATTGTAGAAGGCTTTCTCCTGTCCCTCTGTCTCTAGGAATTTTATCATGAAGAAATGCTGGATTTTGTCAAATTGATTTATGCATTTGTTGAGCTGATCCTGTAACTTTTGTCTTTAAGGCCATTTTTATGAATTTTTACTTGGAGTACATTGGTCCAGTTTCTTTGCTACCAATGTTTTCACCAAGAGGCCAATTCTTATTCAGATGCATTTTCTTTAATACGCGACTTATATCTTTTCTCTTATAGATTTCAATATTCTTTCCTTGTATATTTAGTGCTTTAACTATCATATGCCATTGGGTAAATTCTTTTCTACTCTAGTCTATTTGGTGTTATATGTGCTTTTCATATCTCCGTGAGTATGTGTTTCAGAAGTTGGGGAAACTTTTCTATGATCTTGTTGTAGATCATTGGCCAGGGATTCTACTCCTTCATCTATTCCCATAATTCAATAATTTTGTCTTTTCACTGTGTCTCACAGTTCCTGAATGTCCCTTCCTCCTTATTTTTAAATCTTTTTATATTCTTTGTTTGTGTGGTATAATCATTTATAATTTCTTCGAGTTCTGAAGTCTTTCTTCTACTTGATCTAGTCTACATGTAAGGTTTCTCCTTGAGTTTTCCAAATGGCTCATTGAGATTGATTTTTTCTCATTTTCATTTCAGCATGAGTTCTTTTTTTAAAATATTTTTATCTTCTTATTGAATTGGGCTTTCAAATCTTGGAATGTCATCACCACTTCATCTACTTTGTATTTGTGTTCTCTTGAGCATTACTCAGTCATTTATTTTCTTCCAGTTCATTTTCTTTAAGTTACTGAACTATTTCTTTGTGCAGGCTATTCAAATGCATTATTACAGATTGGGCATGGCTGACATAGATAATAATTATTTACAACCTTAGTGAGCTAGGCTGGTTAGTCACTGATGGGCAACTGGAATCAGTACTCCTTGGTTAAAAACCATATTATGGGCCTAAGACAGAGATGGGATCTACTGCTATTCCATTCTCCATGATGGACATTCCATTCATTTTCAGCACTTAAGATTCCTGACCTAAGACAGGCACAGCCTCCGCAAGGACATCCATGTCTGTATTTGTCTTGTTTTCAAAAGAAAAAAAGGGAATCTGTGGAGACCCACAAGTGTGGGAAAGATTTCACTTCTTTCTTCTCAGCCTGTTGAACTGTTCTTTGAACTAGTAGGTTCTCTCCCAAGCATGAATGATATATTTTGTGGTTTCTCGTGGTCCTGGTTACCATGCCATGATGCACACTTTATTTCTTTCTGCACAATCACCAACCCTCTGCTTTTTGTTACTGTTACTATTTCCTTCTAGTGCAGCTAGCAGGTTGGGGGGCTGCCTCCCTGAAATGTATATATACTGCACCAAATTACAATAAACTTTGAGACTTGATCAGACTCCTTATCTTGTCTCCACACTTTGCGTCTCTGCCCATTCTTTGTCCCATGCCCTTTCTTCCCGACCCTCTGTTGACTGATCCCATGGGCCAGGTAAACCTATGATTCTTTGATGGCAATTGTGATTATTCCTTTCAAATATGTGTTCTGGGGTTTATTTAGTTTTTTTTTTCTCATTTTCTAGATATTTTATAGTATGATTATACTATCTAGAGTTTTTGTGCTGTTTTAGGATGAGATGGGTTTGTGGACTTCTTTTGCTGGTTGTATGTCTGATGTGGACCCAGTAGGTTGCACTGCTGTGCTAGATGTGCCACGCACCCTGAACACTGAGTGGGGATTGCCAATCTTAGCTAGAAATCAGGTTGTAGGATATATTTGAGTATTGGAGAGAGTAAGTATGGCTACATAGGGTCATGTAGCCATACTTACTAAGCTAGGCAGAAGCACAGACCCTTGTCTCTGTTTTTAGAAGAGCTGAGAATAATTTGATAGAATAGATATAAAATTTCTGCTTTGCCAATGTTAAATCTGAGACTTTGGCTAACATCCAAGTACAAATAAAATATAGATGACTTAAATCAGAGAAGTCAGTGTTGGAAAAAGGAAACTAATTATAGATGCCACTGAAGTTCTTGGGAATGGATGAGATCACCTACCAGTTGGTGGAAAAGAGGAGAGGCCAACAACAAAGAGCTGAAGCTACTGACGCACAGATGTCTGGAATAGAAAGAGTTATCAAAGATGGAAACTAATACCATCCTGGTTTCCAATTTTGGAGAAAGTTCTGGGTTTAGCCATGAAATGTCAGATACCAGAGATGCATGGTTTAAAATTCAAAACAAGCCTATCTGTGGAGAACTCAATGTAAGGTCACCAAGAAACACTGGATATTTTCACACAGGAACTTATATAATTTCCTGTGATCTATTATTTCTAGTTTATAAGAGCAAATTTGTCGTATTCAACATGAATTTGTCATTTTTCACATCCACAGTGTCCTCTCTCTAATATAGGATATATGCTATGTACCTCTGAAAATTGTGGTTTAAAGTTGACTAAGTTTTAATTTGTTATGTAGCAATTTTTTTGTATTAAAAAAATGTATTCTGGTAGGAGGTCCCTTAAGACTCAAAAAAGAAATAAAACTGGCAGTCTCAGGAAATAAATATCTCCTAACTCCTAGGAAGCTCCTGAAACTTACAGTTTCACAAGGCCTCTGACCCTTGACCCAAAAGTATATAAGTATAAAGACTGTTGGGGAGATGAGACTCCCTAGACCTGTGAAGTTAGAGACATCTATGTGGAGGTTGTTGTCCAAGTTGTTATCCATGCCATGTTTTGCTTTGCTATGACAAAGTTATTTGTTCCTACATTGTTCATGTTCCTATACATAAGTCTTCACCCATAATCCCATAACCAAACCCAATAAACTCAATGGTTTACCAAGTTGGACTTTTGTGGAATTGTTACTGTGGTCTGTCAACAGTTTCCTATATGTTTTCATGTTTCTCCAAGAAAAGGCACATGATTCAATATGCCTAGCTATTGATTAACTTTCCCAATAGATTTGAACTTTAACTCCTGGTATCATGTTGGGTGAAGCATGCCTTATGCATGGAGATGGAGCTGCAGAACTAAATCTAGTGTATTTAGTTGAAAAATCTAATAGTGTTTGCTCTCCTTAGTTCTTTTGGTTCCCAGCTTGTCTTGGATACTTTCATAACTCTCAAATCATCTCTATCAAACTAACCCAGGAGTAATATTTTATATATTCTTTGAATCATGGATCGGATTGCTGCTTTTTATATTTTAATGGGCTAGAGGCATTAAATGACCAACCACTGTCATCTCTCACTGTGTTGTATTCATGTATTTTCCTGTGCATAGCTATAATTTCCTGGGTGATAGATTCTGATGAGCAGAAGTCTAGATTGCTGTTACCATTTGATTACTGCTTGCTATAATGAGGCCCCAATTTGTTAGAATCAATAGCAATACTGGTTGGGTTTTCCTTTACTCATAAGTCTTGGCTTTCTTCTCAATATTCCAGAATGTTCCCTCTGAGGTTCATCTTATCTTTGGCAATAAGCATCATACTCCAAGTAACTAAGTAAAGGGAAAGTAATGGCTAAAGAGAACTGTTCATGAAAATATGTCATGATCTCTCCAAGTCCTAGCACTTTGTGGGAATGAGAAATATGGTGTTTACAGTGTTCTTGACTCAGGATAGAGGAGTTGAGTCTTGGGAGTTAAGGCAAAAATTCCATGACTATAGATATCCTTAAAAACTATCTCTGCATGTCTTGAGATATTTCTTTTAACACTTTTCAGAGCCTAACATATTTTATATTCTTTATACATAGGAACCTCCACAAAACAGGCACAAGTAATGAGTGCAAGTAATGGATGGTGTCTTGTGGCCTTAGTTCACCATCTGCTTATTTTTTTAATTGAGTTTGCCAAGAGAAAGACCATGCAAATAGCTCCACATGTCAACCTTTTAATCTAGTTTTCTCAGTTATAAGCAATTTGAATTGAATATAAATGTAACAGTATTGAGCATAATTAAATTCCAATATCTAATTGTTTGAAGTTATTGTGCTTTTGCCAAATGACACACACACACACACGGAGAGACACAGAGACACACACAGACAGACACACACACAGACACACACAGACACACACACACACACACACACACACACACACACACACACACACACACACACACACAAATCTTCCCATTTCCAGTTGGTCTCAGTGCCATCAGTTAGATGTTCATGTTTTGCATTGCTGCCTGGGGTCCTGTTTCCCACATGCTACTTACACTGTAACTATTCTTATGTTTCCATTTTGTTATTTAATTTGTGAAATTCAATACCATCATTACGATTCTTTGCTACCATCCTCATATGTTCTGTTCTTGCCTAGTTTTAAATTAATTACAATTTATTTCCACTGATTTGTAATAGTTATGAAGTTCTTTTGAAAGAAGTAGAGAGTAGAATAAAGGTCATAGAGAATGTAGACAGAGAAAGAAGAAAAGATAAGAAAGGTTTGTAAGTAGGCATAATATTATAATTTGATGATAGAAAGAAGTTCTTATACCCATCTTTTCAAAATTAAAACAAAATCAAATTCACATAAAAATATACATTACAAATTTAACAGGTACCATGAAATGTTTTGATGCATACATAAATGGGTAGTATAAAGTAAAAATAAACATGTCTCATTAGACATTATTTTCATAATTTAATTATAGACCAATGTGTTGTTTCTTTGTAGGTATTTATGCATAAGTGCAATTGCCCGACAAGGTCAGAAGTCATTGGAGTTCCTGAATCTGAAGTTGCAGGCTGCTGTGAATCATCTGACATAGGGTTCTTGATCTTAATACTGACTCTTCTACAGCCACTGAACATCTTTATTTTAATGGTGAAAATGTTCAAAATTCTTTCCTCTAACTATTTAAAATATCTAGTACATTATTGTCTGTATTTGTCATTCTGTGTGATAGCATTTCAGATCTTATTGGTCCCATCTGACCATAACTTAGTATGTTTTCTTTATCTTTATTCTTCTGTGGTGGTATATTATGTGTCTAATAAAGCTTGCCTGAAGATCATAAGATAAAGCCAACCGTAGAGTTAGCCATCGAAGTCAAGGAGTGGTGGCATAGACATTTAATCTTCTCACTCAGGAGGTAGAAGCAGAGGTAGAGAGATCCAACTGGAACTCTGTGAGTTCAAGGCTACCCTGGGCTACATGAGATTGATCCAGTTCAGGAGAGAGACAGAGCCAGCCAGTGGTTGTACAAACATTTAATCTCAGCACTTAGATCACATGCTTCTGTTCCTAGCACATGGGAAACATAAAGGACTTTAATCTCAGCACTAGGAAGTTGGAACCAGAAAGTGATATGGCTGAGCAGAGAAAGGTATATAAGGTGGGAAGAGACAGAGTTCCCTTCCTTTTTGGCTGAGGATTCAGAGGCATTCGATCTCTTACCTCTTTCTTATTTTTGTCCACAAAGCATATTTATGATATTTATGATTTTTCTCTTTTCTTCCTCCTTCCTCCCTTCCTTCCTCCCTCCCTCCCTTCCTCCCATCCTTCCTTCCTCCCTCCAATCCTTCTGTCCTTCCTTCCTTCCTTCCTTCCTTCCTCCCTCCCTCCCTCCCTCCCTCCCTCCCTCCCTCCCTCCCTTCCTTCCTTCCTTCCTTCCTTCCTCTCTTCCTTTCTTTCTTTCTTTCTTCCTTCCTCCCTTCCTTCCTTCCTCCCTTCCTTCCTTCCTCCCTTCCTTCCTTCCTCCCTCCCTTCCTTCCTCCCTCCCTTCCTTCCTTCCTTCCTTCCTTCCTTCCTTTCTTCCTTCCTTCCTTCCTTCCTTCCTTCCTTCCTCTCTCCCTTCCTTTCTTCCTTCCTTCCTCTCTCCCATCCTTTCTTCTTTCCTTCCTCTTCCTCCTTACCTCAGCTCTCTCCCTGAAGAGAATGCCATTAATATTTTGGTAGGTATTTTACCAAATCTTTAGGTCACTTCAACTGGTATAGACATTTTAACATTACATTTTTCAGTCCTTGAACACAGGTAGTCTTTCCTTTGCATAGATGTGTGCTTGTGTGTGAGGTTGTACTTGTATGTGCATGTATGTGTATGCATGTGTGGATGTGTATTTTTGTATCCATTTTTTGTGTGTATTTGTGTATATATATGTGTGTGTACAAGCATGTGCATGTTTTCATTTGTTGGTTTCTTTTATCAATGTCCTATAACTTTCATCAGATCTTTTGCTTCTTTAGTTAAATTTAATTCTAGAAATTTTATCGTTTTTAAATATCATAAATAACATTTCTACTTTTATGACTGTTTCAGGATATAGTTGTTAATATGTAAAATGCTAGTTATTTCTATGTACTAATTTTGTATTAAGAAAATTTGATTAATCAATTTATTACTTCTAATAGGTTTATAATTAATTCTTTAGGGTAAGTTTCTACACCTAATGCATCACCTGCAAACTATGACAATTTTATTTTTTCTTCTAATATTTATAACCATTCTTTATCTTTTATGTCTGATGTACTGGATAGGACTTGAAACAATATACTAAACTAAATATAGTAAAAATTGCACTATGAAATATCAAATCATGGTAATCAGCATTCCATCATGAACAAAAGAAAAGCTCATGAGGCTCGCATCTGGTTGAGGAACCACAGGATGCTGAGGAAAAATGAGTCACCTCTCTTTATGGAAGAGTTTCTTGGTAGCTTACCCATGTCTAAATGATCACTCTTACACATTGATACATTAATATGATCTGTTATCCATCCATGCACCTACCATTCTATCATCCATCGATCTATCTATCTATCTATCTATCTATCTATCTATCTATCTATCTATCTATCCATCCATCCATCTATCATCTATCTATCTGTCTGTCTGTCTATTTTTCATATATATGAATATTAAAAAAGGTGTTGGAGACATGGAATGAGATAGAGGAAGTGAGGGAGGAGTGGATATAAACAAAATGCATTGCACATACATCTGAAATTCTTTAAAAAAATAGAATTTCAGATTCTTTTTCAGAACTCATGCAATTATATCTTTACCCCAGTGTGAGGTTACCTGTTCTTCACTCAATGTGACTTGTTCTATCAAAGCACTTTCCCTCCATAGTAAACTTGCTCAGTGTTCTTTACCATGCTGGATGCGGGGCTCTATCAAATGTTGCCTTCTTGTTGCCGTTCTTCTGTAGATGTGGGATGTCACTCTGACTTGTGTGCAGCAAAATGTCCTTGCAAGGACTCTGACTCAAATGTGACTTAGCACCATATTTTCTCACTTTTATTTTTAAACGGATATATTTTTTTTTTAAAATTTAACCTCTAATGAGTCTTTGAAGGAAGACTGCAGTGTATTTTCTTTTCTTGTTGCTTTTTTTGAGTCCCGTCTCATTGACAGAGTTCTCTGCATTTCTTAACTTATCCTAGTGATGGAGAATACAACAGTAAAATGAAGGCTTCAAGTTTAGATAAGAATTTGGTAAGTGGAATTATGGATGAAAACCTATATAGAAGAAGTGGTAGTAGATGTTCCTATCTTTTCTAAGAAAGCCAGTAGTTCCAAAATTAGAAAATAACCTGAAAACTACATTTTAAACAGAAGCTTAATGTATACAGTATATAGTAGAAATAGTATACTACAGATATTGGAATTTTGCTTGACTGGTATCCTATGCTTTCTGAATAGGAGTGCACCATTTCCACCTTTCCTAGCATAAAAAAACCGATGTTTCTATGAATTTTACATGAGATTGATATTTTGGTAACATTTCTAAGTCATGCTGTAGCTGTTTTTTTCTAGACTAGATTGTCTTATTTAGGGCTGTGTCCACAAGGTTTGGAAAAGCTGCATGTAATATCAATTTCTCACTTGTGACTGAATGGCATTTTATTCTGGATATAGGCCACATTTTTTTTTTTTATCTATTTAGCTACACATGATCATTTGGGTTGCATAGGTCTGCAAAAATATACTCCCAAATACTGCATATGAAATTACCCTTGTATATGCCAAAAGACCAGTGTCCAGTAATTTAAATTAAATGTGGTTCAGTATTCAATATTTACAGAAAGTCAATGGATTTAAAGAGCTACATGACTGTAAAGCTATGAATGCAACGTGAAACACTCAATTTCCTGGCAACACTGATTTTTTTTTTCTTTCTGATTTAGTGAGGGCATTGAATTTCAAATTCTGCTTTCTTAGAAAGAGATACATATCATGGCTGTGGTTGTGCCAGCACACAAATAAACAAGTAATGAGGCCTTTAAAAAAAATCCTAGAATAATTCCAAAAAGTGTCAATGTTTTAGAACAAGAAGACAAGAAATTCCCTTTAATGTACATGTGGGTTCTATTAACTGCTTTAGGGTACTTACTGATGTTACATCATCAGTTGCTAATATAAGAGAAGAATTACTCCTTCATTTAATTGTTTTAGAAGTGTGTTGTCAGGTGCTCGACCAGTGGTTGTCAGAGCATGCAAGCTTCCAAAGCCTCCAGGCTCCTGTTCTACTAGTCTTGATTTTCATGTCTCTCTTGAGAAAGAGAGAGAGAGAGAGAGAGAGAGAGAGAGAGAGAGAGAGAGAGAGAGAGAGAGAGAGAGAGAGAGAGAGAGACTGGTATAGCAACAGATAACTTTAGGGACTATGTTAATTTAAAGAATTTAAGTTAACAATTAATTCTTCAAAAAATACAATGGCATAGCTTTAGTTATCGACCTTATCTTGCAGAGGAGAAAATTAATGTGCAGAGAAAGGCATTTAAGGTGATGGATTGACAGTTCTAGTATGTAACCAGGCCCAAGTGTGTGAGCTGGACAACACTTTCAATGGAATCAAAATATCTTCTAGTGCTCGTCCTTATTTCCCCCCTCCCTCCCTATTGGCTTCTTTGGCTACTTTAAGAGGATACAGATGGCTTGTTAAGCTGTTTCTGACTGTAGAACTATAGAAAAATAAATTTTGAGTTATTAAAATTTACTAAGTTTGTAGTAGCTTATCATAGCAATAATAGGAAGTTAATACACACTAACCCAGAATGTTTGAGATTAAGTAATAAATGTTCCTCTGGATATTAAGATATGCCCGTGGCAATACTGGAATTAATTTTATGGGTTAACTAACTTAAGACCCATTTCATAGTAGAAAACACATGTCTGATACTTTTAATCTGTAAAAAACATTTAATTAGAAAGATCATAAGTACCAATAGTAAACATACTAGTATTTTAAATATAATTTTTATGTGCACAAGTGTCTTATCTGCAAGTATATATACCGTATTCATACTTGGTGGTCGTAGAGGCCAGAAGAAGGCTTCTGATTCCCTAGAACTAGAATACAGACGATTGTCAGCCACCATATATGTGCTATAAACTGAACTGGGTCCCCTGGATGAGCAACTAATGCTCTTTATGGTTGATCCATCTCTCCATATCAAATCTACAAGTATTATTCTGCTAAATTAATATCATACCAAACTTGCTTCCTAAATTTGTGCCTCTCTACCCAAGCATTAGAGCAGACTCAAATTTCATTATAAAAGTTTCTCTTTGTGTACCATGTTTAATGCAGGAACTAGTGACAATTTAAGATGCAAAGAAAAGTTAAGTGGACTTTCCAGTTACAAATGTACCATTATTGTGCCCACTTTCTCACATTTTAGGAACTCCCCTCTGATGAGGCAGATAAAAAGATCATAGGAACCAGAGTTTAAGGAACTCTGGAGTGAAACAGTATCTTCTGGACATGCCAGGACTGTTATACTAACTCATGAACTCACAGTAGATGCAGTTGCCTTTATAATATATGCATATACCAGGACAGTAAATATTATAGCATGGTTCATGAATCTCCACCATATGCTTCTTTCGAAGCTATGGACAGTTGATGGTTTCTAGGAGACAGAAAGTCAGTTTTTTTAAGGTTGTGACTCAAAGTAGGCCTACTATTCTGCTTCAAATGGCCCCATATCTATATGTATGAACAACACAAATTGGTGGCAAGAAATAATCAAAATCAGGGATGAAATCAATAAAATTGAAATAAAGAGAATAATAAAGCATACAATGAGTCAATAAAACAATGGTTGGTTCTTTGAGAAAAATCATCAAGATAGACAAATCCTTATCCAAACTAATCAAAAGTTAGAGAAAAGATATCCAAATTAACAAAAAAAGTGTACATAACAACAGACACCTAAGAAATCCAGAAAATCATTAGATCATATTTCAAAAGCCAGCACTCCATAAAATTGGAAAACCTAAAAGAAATGGACAGTTTTCTTGGTAGGTACCACTAACCAAAATTAAATCAAGACCAAATAAATGACTTAAATAGACCTATATCCCTTAAGGAAATAAAAGCAGTTATTAAAAGTTTCTCAACCAAAAAATCCCAGAGTCACATGGTTTCAAAGCAGATTTCTACAAGAATATCAAAGAACTAATATCAGTACCTCACAAATTGTTCCACACAATAGAAACAGAGGAATGTTGCCAAATTTTTTATTATGTCACTTGTCATCCTGATACCTAAACCACACAAAGATGCAACAAAGAAAGGGAAACACAGACTAGTATTTTCTCATAACCATTGGCGCAAGAATACTCAATAAAATACTGGCAAACAGAATCCAAGAGCATATCAAAAAAAATCATCTTCCATGATCAAGTTAGCCTTCATTCCAGAGATGCAGAGATGGTTTAACATACAAAAATCTGTCAATGTCATCTATCATATAAACAACCTCAAAGGAAGAAAATCATGATCATCTCATTAGATTATAAAAATGCCTTTGACAGAATCCAACACTCAACAAAGGTCTTGCAGATATTAGGAATACAAGTAACATACTTAAACCTAATAAAGGTGATATATAGCATGCTGACAGCTGACATCAAGCTAAATGGAGAAATACTCAAAGGAATTTCACTAAAATCAGGAACAAGACAAGGCTTAACATCTTGTTAAAAATACAAATTATTTGGCTCAAGACCAGCAAAATTAAAATGACTATTTTTTTAGATCATATAGCTTTTGTTAAATTTATTCCTTTATAGCCATGTTAATTTAGTTAAGCATGACATCAAGTTCCCACCTAGGGCATAAAAGCTTCTCAGACATGGGATGTTTGAGGGATTTTGTAGTACCAGGCATAGATTCTCTCCTAGGGTGTGGACTCCAAATAGTCAGAGAATGGTTGGTTTGCTCCATAATAGTCAAGTCACTATGTCCTCAGTGAATACATCTTAACGTGACAGGTTGGTACTATATTGAGTAGGGTTTCTTTATCACACCAGATAATATATGTTAACACCGTGGAAGCCAGAGAAGATACCCATCAAGGAGGATGCATTCAGCTCAATTCTAGCTTCATTTTACTCTTTCCTACAGCAAAGATGCATGGCATCACAAGTGATAGGATTCTACCAGTTGGTTGTGTCAGACAACTGTGAGGACTATCAAGAACCTGTACTGTTTTGGGGCGTTCGGCCTCTTCACGACCAACAAATCTTGAGCATTAAAAAAAGTCTTCCAAGCTATTTGTTTTTCTGCTGTGCATTTATAAGATTACACTTGAAAATGTTATATATTTATGAGTGCTACTTTTACATAAATATTTTATATGCAATAAATAATGTTAATTAGCATGTCTGTCACTATAAACACTCATGATAATTTACGGCAAGGCTGCTTTTGCCAGATTCTGATGCATAATTTAGAAGAAGAAGTGGTTCTACTTGTGTGTCAAATGAACCTGTCAGTTCTCTACCTCCAGGAATCCCTGGCAATGATTTTCAGCCTAGAACTCACTGGGGTTTTGGGTCTTCATGGATGTATTTTGAGATATTTTCATCTTTCACATATTTCATATTCAAAAAGAATTTCTGATGCTCAATATATTTACTAGCTGTTTCTAGAAACTAAGTTGAAAAATAAATCTCTATTTAGTGTTTGGTAGACACTATTATGCACTAATTTTTCTACATCATTTCATTTTATTTTTTTAAAGTATGAAAAAATTATTCTAGAGGAGATTTTAAATAACTACTGGGAATGAAAGTTTTATTTAGTATAATATTCTGTCACTATTTTGCATGTATCCTATTATCACATTATCCCATGTGTATATAATTCAGAGAAATTATATAATCATTAATTTGAAGAGATAGAACACAACCATGGTACTCATTCTAAGGTACAATGAAGTTTTGTTATGTTATGAGCCTCCTGTGGTGTTTCAGTATCATGCTAAAAAGTTGTATATTTTCAGTGGAAGTTTAAAATAGTTTAACTTGTTAATAAAAGATAAGGATAATTGTTTGAGTTGATCATTTAATTAATGACATTCAAAATAGATGTCTTATAATATTATAATTAAAACTTTAGTTTAGAAAAGAAATCTCAATTCTTTTCACTAAGCAAGCATAACAATTGTACCAAACCTTTAAAAGGCAGTCACAGCTAACTGTAGTAATATATACCTGTAATCCTGACACTGAAAGGTGAAGAGGGTCAGAGATTTAAAACTCATTTTCATAATAGAGCAAGTTCTACTGTGAGCTACATAAGACCATGTCTTAAAACAAACAAAATGCAATAGCCACAAAAAAGTAAAATGTTAGTTTCAGAGTAAATATTTTGCCTTATAAATATCCAAATCTAAAGGAAACAAGAAAGAGATGAATTGTTTTGAATGACAATATGCCATGATTAAGTGAGAAGTCTTCATAAATGAAATATAATTACATTTTAGTACATCTTTTGAACAATTCAACCCACTGATAGTTTGAAGAAAATAAAACTTATGTTCTACAAGTAAAATAGACCAGCATTTAATAAAATTCAACATTTTTTTCTAGTTTAAACAAATTTGTGCAAATATTTGTGAAGGATATATTCTAATAATTTAATCACAAGCTCTGTGTTGGATTGATACTGATAAGAGCTATCTCTTAAATAGGATATATTTGTGTGCATCAACATTTTAATAATGCATACAGCCCAAATAAACTATGTCACTACTAAATTTCTTCTTAGAGAGTTGTTATTTGAAAATGTATGTATAGACTTTCAGTTATACAATATACAGCTACATACAAACTCAAGTGTGTATAGATAAAATTAGAAGGTAAATTATAATTCATTGTAAAAGACAATTACTATTTACCCATTAAAATGATCATTCCTACCTCCATTTAAAGTCGTTAAATTAAATATACATATCCTTTAAGTTGCTTTAAATGTTATGAAAGAAATGTTTTACAAATTTAACTATAAGGAGAATGTAGAGTGAAACATAGGAGAGAAAAATTAGATTAAAACTATTAATAATTGGTTGAATGAGGTATAGTGAAGTCAATCCATTGTGGCTGCAGAAAGTCCTTTGTTGAATAGGAAGCATAGCTAACTTGCAGAACCGCTGAGACATGACAAGTACCAAAGAAGTCAAGCATGTGGTTAGAACTGAGGACAGGGATATTTTGAGTCCATGTGAAGAGATATTAAAACACACCACCCCCCTTTTGCCCTGTTTGTGCAAAAGCCTCTATTTCCTGGTTAACTTTAAGGAAGATTCATAAAATGGAATTTGAATACATTATATCTAAAATCCAAAGCCTCAGTTAATCAGAATACTTAGAAGTTAAAAAAGAAAAATGGGCAGGCTAAGTGAAAATTTACAGCAGTGGAATATTCTACAGATGTTAGCAGTTAGACATTTAAACATGCTTGTGTAGAAGGCTATGAGTTCTGATTGGTAATAATATATAATCTAAGTGGGGATATTTCTGAAGCTCTAATAAAAAAGTAGGCAACACATGGTATTCTTCTTTGAGACAATTAGGAAGCCCTGCAGATGTATGGAGGTCATTTACATCTATTAGTGTTTCGTCCTGAAAGGTAAAAGCATGTCTAAGGCTTGGGAACCACTGACGGAGAAACTTCAACCTGCTCAGGAAAGATGGAGCCAAACAGCCAGAGTCATGCTTGTAACTTCATGGTAGAATGCTTGCTTAGCCTATACAAGGCAGGAATTTGATACTAACATAAGGAAAGAGCACAATAAAATCTCCAGAGTAAAGAAAATGGAAAGAAAAAAAATCAAGGAAAGTGGAGTACAGTGGTTTTGAATGAGCATCCCCCCCCCCAAATAGGCTCAGATGTTTGCACACTTTATGTCCTCTCGTTGCTGTTTTTGGTGGAGGTTTAGGAGATGCAGCCTTCTTGGTAAGCATGTCACTGGAGGAGGGTTTTGAGAGTTTGAAGAGTTGGAGCCACTTGCAGTTTTCTCTCTCTGATTTGTGATTGTGATTCAAGATATGTGTGGGCCGGGGAGGGGTTGCTGCAGAAGCTTTCTATTGTAGTTTGAAAAAAATGCCCCCCAGAGAGAGTGGCACTATTAGGAGGTGTGGTTTTGTTAGAGTAGGTACAATCTTGCTGGAGGAAGTTTGTCACTGTGAGGGTAGGCTTTTGAGGTATGCCTAATGATACACTTTACTTCCTATTGACTACAGATGGAGATGTAGGACTTTCAGATCCTTTTCCAGTACCATGTCTGCCCACACAATACCATGTCCTGCAATGATGATAATGGACTAAACCTCTGAAACTATAAGCTACTTCAATGAAATGTTTTTTTTTTTAATAAGAGTTGCTACAGTTATGGCTTCTCTTCACATCAATAGAAACCCTAACTAAGACAAAGTCTATGTCTTTCTCAACTCTGAAACTGCAGTCATGGATGCCACTGCAAAAGTAGTTTCTTTGTCCTTTATAGTCAACAGGAGCACAGGTTATGGTCTTCTGTATGGTTTCTGACAACAGCATAGACCACAAATATCTTCATGGTCTCTATATCATCATGATCCATAGACCAACTTCAGGATGGTCTCTGCTGGCAGTGCAGTCAATTGACCTCAAGACAGCCCTCTGCCATAGTACAGGCCATAGATACCAATATAAATTTTGGATGTATCATAGGCCAAGGGCACCCGGGAAACAAGGGCCAAGAACACGCCAGCCCACAGATAGCAACATGGCCTCAGGTGGCACACCAGGCCACCCACATCAATATGTTGCCAACAACAGCATCATCCACAGACATAATATGACTTCAATCATCAGCACAGCCAATGGATATCCTCATGATCTTGGACGATAACATAGTTCACAGATATTAACAGCTTTCTCCTTAAGGACTCAGATGTGGCCCTTAGTATCAGCACAAACTATAAATATCAAAATGGCCTCAAGCATTTTCTTTTCATTCTGCAGTCTTTTAGAATTTTATGGTGCTTGTGAATGGACATAAATGTTGCCTGCCTTGAGCATGATGATGAATGATGAAAGCATTCCTGCTGATGAAAATGGGTGCTATGGATATTCTGTAAACTTAATCATCTAACATCAATGTTGCTATGAATAAGCACACAGATCTGCTGGGCAGGGGCAGGGAGGAAAATCTAATTAGTACATAGTTGTAAGAAGTTTCTGACCTGTCTGTTCTGGTCGAGCCCTGAGGTTTGGACCTGCTGCCTTGTTGCCACTTAACCCCAAATAATCTCATAAAAGTTTATGTTAATTACATGCTGCTTGGCCTATGGTTCAGGCTTATTGCTAGCTAGCTCTTACATCTTAACCAATTTCTACTCATCTATGTCTTGCCATATGGCCCATGGCTGACCTGAGTTCCTTTACATATTGCTTCTTGGACAGCTGGATTAAGTCTCTCTTGATTCCTCCTTCCCCTGTATCTATGATTGGATTTCTTGCCTGCTTCTGAGATGCCTTGCCATAGGACAAAACAATTCCTTTATTATCCAGTGATAATTCATAGTGTACAGAAGATATCCTACATTACATACTATATTAAGTGTGTAAGAAATGGGAAGGTTTAAACCTCTCAAAGGAAAATGTTAGATTACACCCACAATTGCCTTATTCTCTCTCTAGATTTCATTTTTTTAAAAGAAAAAACCAGTAATAATAAAATACAAAAGAAAAACTGTATAAACAAGGCTTAAGACAACTCACATAAACACCAGACCATATGTGAGTGCCTGGTGACAAGTCAGCACAGTCAGGCATATGTGTAATGATTTCACAAAAATCTTGAACCTTCCATCGCCACATAGTAAACACTAAAAACTAAAATTAAAATTTCTGCCTTCAAGTATCTAAAAGGTACTAGAAAGAAATTAAACAATTTATAAAATGTTCCCATTGAAAATAATTTTAATTTCTAATTTGATGTTTAGCTAATGAAAATTAATAAAATTTTTAAATCACAAACCACACAATGGTTTGCTTTTCATCTTTTAGGGAGCTTAGCAAAATGTTCTTTATGTAGGAAAAACAGAGAAAGACCAGATTTGAATTAATATTCATAAATAGCAGTTCTCTAGAAAGAGATAATGAAGTCTGAAGAAGACATCATCTGGATATACATATCTATTGACAACTGGATATGCTATCTATTGACAACTGGAGGGCAAGAACAGGGGTCCTGGCAGAAAATGGGAAAGTGCTGATTGTATGTCATTTGATGTGAGTGATAATTTTAAGACTAACTATTAAGTGGCATATAGCAGTACGAATGGAGTGGGCAGAAAAATAAGGCTATGTAATGAGATAGAGTGAAGTACTTTTTAATATGTAGTTGAAGTTATTAATTTATAGTGATATATAAAAAACCTCCATTATAGCTCTAGAAAGGTTATTGTATAAAATTGCACGCATATTCTTTTTCTATAGCACCCTGGTATGTAAATTTCCAAATGTTCTAGGCTTGTAGCTCTTCTAGGTTAGTTTTTTGGCTCTCCAAAACATGTTATTTGTGTGTTATGGGATAGCCTTTCTGTATGCTGTGAGTATGTGTTGCTACCATTGATTAATAAAGAAACTGTTTGGTCTTATGGCAAGACAAGTTATAGCCAGGTAGGATATTCAAGAAAGATACAGAGAGAAGAAAGTCAGAATTAGGAGAGACACTGTGAGTTACCTGGGGGCAAGATGTAATGGAACATATAAAGCCAGAAACATATGGCTAGAAATAAGTTAATTTAAAATAAAAGAGCTATTTAACAATAAGCTTGAGCCATATACCAAACAGTTTGTATAATATAAGCCTCTGTGTCTTTATTTGTGACCATGTGACTGTGGGACACAGGAAAGCTTCTAGCCACATTTGAGACCAAGTTTATTAAAACACATATACTGTCTTTACCCTCTGTAATTTTTGTCCTTTTCTCCTAAGTAAAGAAGTTTCAAGAATCCAATGGGGATGTTGATGTCATCATATGAAACCCATTATGGCTTTCAGGAAAGTTATTTGTTACACTTTGTATGTTTGTTACATACTTAATATTACACAAGACTCCCGTGATTACTAGCATGTTAAGACAGCTTAGAAGTTTCATGCTAAGCTAGGCTTTCTGACTGTATTCAGTTAGGATAGCTCAGTGAAAATCTCAGACAATAAGCAGTGTGTACCGGTAAGGTGTGCTATCTAAGAATGAATTGAGATAGTTCAGTACTTTTCCTATCCACTGAGAGGATGAAAAGGTTTTGATCCCTATGTTTAGCTGAATAATTTCTGACTTGCCAATTCAAGTTTTGGAAATAAGTTCTAGACACAGCTGAGCATTGGAATTCTAAATTTATAATTATCACGACTAAATATAGTCTAAGTTTCTTAGGTTGAGAAATACTACAAAGTAAAAATTTCTATTTTTGTCATAAGAAAATAGCTGTTTGAATAAATATTTTTAAAATGTACATAAAAGGAGTTCATTCTGAGTATTAGGAAAATTTGAAGTATCTTGAACCAGGAATTTTCTCAACTTTTGAGTATGGACAGGGATCCAGAAGCAAATGTGAGTGCTTTGGTGCTAAGTATGGTAATGTCAGTCCATTATCCTTCAAGTCCTCACACAAAGAAGGTATTTTAAAGTTTAAAGATAGTCTCATTTTTGAGTACTTTCTTACCTTATCTCTGACTTTCTGAGACCTTTACTTTTCTGGGTTATAGAAAAGGGTCATAATACTAGAATATTATATTTGAGGGGGGAATAGATTCTTCAATCTAGTTTTGTATCAAATCCATTTACTATAAAAGGCTTAATGAAGTGGACAGAAATAAATATATTTGAGTATTTTAACTAAAAATAGTTTACATTTGATGATTCCTTCAACAATTAAGAAAAAAAAATCCATTCATCAGTTGAGGGGCATCTAAGCTGTTTCCAGGTTCTAGCTACTGTGAATAATAGTGCTATGAACATAGTTGAGCAAATGTCCTTGTAATAAAAATGTAAATCTTTTAGGTATATCCTCAAAAATTATATTTCTAGATCGTTAGGTAGATTAATTTTCTGTTTTCTGAGAAATTGCCAAACTGATTTTCAGAGTGCATACCCAAGTATGCATTTCCATCAGCAATGGGGGATCCCCTCAAAATAGACTGTCATCAGTATTTTGATCTTAGACATTCTGACATGAGTAAGATGGTATACATTTACACAGTGGAAATGTAAAAAAAAAAAAATCTGAAATTTTCAGGCAAATGGATAGAATTAAAACAAAATCATTCTGAGTGAGGTAACACAGACCAAGACAAACATAGTATGTACTCATTCATAAGTAGATTTTAGACATAAAGTAAAGGATACCCTGGCTATAATCCACAATCCCTGAGTAGCCAGATAACAAGGAGGAACCTAAGAGAGACAATCCAACCATTAATCTACAGAGCTTATAGCCAAAGAAATTATTTCTTTATAACAAATGATATTTATGTCCAGATATTTGTAAATACTCCTGATAGCTAAAATTAGAAATGAGCCAAATAACTTTCAGCAGACAGCTAGATAAGACAAATGTGGGGATAATTTCAAATATCATAAAAACAGTTTGGATATCAGAGGGATCTACCCACAGTCAGTCTAGGAGGATCAGAGAGTGGTAACTCACATCTTTAATCCCACACAAGAAATATCCCAGGAGTGGTGACCAATGCCCTTAATTCAATCTGAGTTTGAGGTCATCTTAGTTTACAAAAGGAGTTCCAGACTCCCAGGCCGGCAGTGGAGATATCACACCTTAACTGAGCAGAGAAACTATTTAAGGCAAGCATAGAAAAAGAGAAGTTAGAGGAAGCCAGGAGAAGCCAGGCTGAGGAAGCTGGAAGACAGCGGGATGAGATCTGACTGTGGTGTTTACTCTCTCTAATATATTCGCTTTTCCCAGAGGTCTGGCCCTGAGTTTCCTTTATTCATGCAACAGACAAATATAATATATTAACATAATAGAATACTACTCAGCCATAAAAATGAAACCCTGTGATTTGCAACAGAATGGAGAGAACTCAAACACATTATTTCGAGTGAAACAGGCCAAACTCAAATACAGTACTTTTCTCTTTCACATATGTAAGCAATAACTCTAATCCTAACTTGGAAGGAATAGAATACTAGAGACTAGAGACAAATAGAAATTAGGAGAAAGGGAGAATGAAGAGAAATTAAGAGACCTGTAGGGATAATTCAGAGTGTTTGGGGTAAGGTGTTCTCAGATGAAAGACGAGGGATACTTATGACTAATGCATGTTGTACATGTGTTTGGAAATATTACAGTGAGACAAATTAGTTTGTAAAATAAATAAATGTTAAAATATAAATCAAAATCCCAAATTATATATTGAGAAAAATAAAACAATAGAAATGACTGCCTAAAATTTATTTAAGTGAATATAAAATACGTAGCTGTTTAAAAAGAAATATTTAATATTACTGAAAAAACAATCAATATTTGGTTAGGGAGAAAAATTCATAGTAAGTCATAAAATAACGGCATGCAAAAACTGTTGGTTTCTTCTTATTCATATTAATACACACACATATAAATGTGTATATATGTATTTGTTTAAAAAAGCACAGTGATGATACATGTTTTCTGAGAGAGGAAGCCAACCTAAATACAAATTAAATTAACAATGCTTTGTTTATATTATTCTGGAAACTCTGCAGGAGAGTTATAAACTGTCATCTGAATTATTCTATCCTTTGTTAAGTAAAAGAATGGCTAATTATAATTATCAAGGTACTATTCTTTTAATTAATCATTTTCTCAGAATGGGACATTAGACATGCAAGATAGCAATCAAACCTGGGTTCACAAAGTCATCATCTTGGACTTGCTGTAGCCATAATATTCCCCAAATTTCTGTATAGGAAAATCACTACACAGTGCTCTGATGAATACTGATTATTTCATTATTATTATTAAGAAGAAGGAAAGAATATATAGGATAGAAATGTCATCAAGAAATAGAAAACCCTTTGAGTGTAGGAGACTGTACCCCTGCATGGAAAGATTTGAATTATTAGGTAGCTTTTTACTTTTTTTCTACACTAATGAATATAAGATTGTAAATAGCACTAATGTGTCTAGAACTACAAGAATTTCTTTCTTTTAGAGTTGCTTTTCTAGTTCTGTGTTTTTCAAAATCTCAGACATTATAGTAATTCTCTGAATATGCTTCTAAGAGGCATTGTTGCATGTAGTAATGATAACTAACTGATATAGAAGCTTTATTATTAGATACATTTGTTTGATAATAATAAACTAGAAAATAGAAAAGAACTGGACAAGTGTGTGACAAGACTGGGCTAAGGACCTGACAGAAGATCAACCTGCCTGAGATGAAGCTTTGGTTACTCTATCTGAGACATCCTTTACTACAGTGACATGTAAGATAAATCTCTGAGAACTGTTACCTAGGATGTGGTCTCCACATGTCCAAGAAGAATGTAGCTTAGGATATTCCTCTAGGAAAAGGGATGATGGATTGCTTTAGTAATAAGTGGAGTTACACTTCTTCTTATACAAAGAAGAAAAATAAGCAGAGATAAAAAATATACCCAAGATTCTTTACATCACTAAAGACTATCTACTAAAATATGTAGTATCTAGTGTGACTAAAGCTATCTCCCTTAATAAAACAGCAGCATAAAAAAGTCATTGAATAGAATTTTCCTTGTGACATGCCAAATTCCATGTCTCTGCCTTTGCTTTGTTCATTTTGCTTAAAATATATAAATCAAAGTGATAAATTCTGCAGAATGTGAGTTTTGGATGTTAGCTTCAGGATAAACTTTTATGTCAACTGTCACCAGAGTCACAGTATAAACAACAGATGCTGAAAACCATATTTTCAGCAGGACAATCAACTCTACAGGTAATTTGCACCTATGAAATATAGATCAGACTTGGGGGATTGAAAAATGTTGTCTCTGAATTTTAAAAATAGAGTCGATATAAAATTCTTAAAATAGAAAGACTAAAATTTTCTTAGAAAATGTGTGATATACATCAACCATTTCTTATTTTTCACAGATATTTTTAGACTATTTGTGCTTATTATTTCATTTGGTTTATGTGAAAATATATTTAATTATATTTTATGCTTCATAAAATTTCATATTTAAATTTATTTATACAATGTATTGCTTTGTACACAGTTAAGATGTACTTGAGAAGTCTGTAACTCTCTCAATATTGACATAAATTCTCAAGGAAATATATGATCATGGTACACTTAATTTTTTATAATTATTTTAACATATGGAAAGCTTTCTTGAAAATAATTTGTAAATATTCACAGAGGTCCAGAAAAATTATTTTGGCACACTTATATTTTAACAATGCAAGAAGACAACATTCCTATAGAGTCTTTTATGAAAAAGAGGAGGGGTATATGCTGGTTATATGATAATAAGTTCAGAACTACCTACATGTGTCAGACCACAGAGATTAGATGAAAGGGAAGAAAATTATGAATACCATATATTTTGACATCATTAATGCCAATACTTTTCTTAAAGAATGATGATAAAGATACTTGTGAGTATGTGAATGCATATGCTCATATGTGAAATGTGTGTGAGTACATATTTGCATGTGTGAATGGAGGTCAGAGAAATATCATAATTTCTGTTTCTTGGGTTTTATATGCACCTTTTATTTTTCAAGAAAGGTTAAGACAGATAGTTGGTAATGATACTGAGCCATAAGGTAAACCATTTATAGTTATATGCCTCCGTGTAATTATTTTATAAGTGGTGACTGTGCTATCAGGTGGGAAAGATTCCTCTGGAGTGTGGGCCAGGATGGTTCAGAAACCTCAGGTTATAAATGGAACCCACTGTTGGCAATGAAAAAGCTTAAAAAGATTTTGAATCTACAGAAACAGATCCATACTTGGCTTCCCAGTCTCACACTCAAATGGCAACAGCAGTATACAGATGCATTTCCCCAGCAGCTGCTTACAGGATGTAGTCAGTCACCAGCTGCCATGCTGAAAAGCCAAGTGGTGGCAGAGTCGGCAGTATTTCAGTCACATAAACTCATCTAGTTAAAAATTATTAAAGATATACAACTAAACAGATTTGGATGGAGGAAACCTCTAAACAGGTTACAGAGTGCATAAAAATGATTGTAGGCTTGGGAGAAAAAAGAAAAAGGGTAGAGAAAGTCCTCAAAAAGAGAAATAGACTAATAAAGATATAGTAAGCCAGGTAAAGGTAGAAAATACACAAAGGGTCTGGATTATGTCATATTCTGTTTTTATCTTAATTTCTTTAACTGTTAATGAGCTATCTGCAGAAAGACATTTGATTGTAAAGGCTGCTAAGTTAAACAAACTCTTATATATTAAAGGTATCTTGACTTTGAAATTTGTGTCTAAGAATATGCTGCTTTGGAAAAGAGAATCTGTTTTGGTCTCCACAGAAGAGGAGATCCTGTGGATTACTTCCAGACTTATATGGTTTGATCAAAGAATGCCCTTGAAAATTCTGTGATGGGAAAGTATAGCTGAGATGATTCATCATCCACCATCCATATCAGCTTTAAGATTGCTGACTATGGTGATCCAGCCTCAGGATCTCACAAAGATTACTAGTGCCCCCAATCATCAGGAAGTAGTCTAGAAAACTATGCCCACATTCACCCAAAATAGATTATGAATTTTTATCACTGTTTAGAGGGTTAGGATATTGGTCATAGTTAATTTGTTTTTAAAGAATAAAAGGGGATATTGATATAATAATATAAAAAGGTAGATTATTAAATATCCTTTAACAAAGCAGATACTTGTTTTAAATACTTTACATTAATGTGGATTTTAGTTTTCTTATACAAATTTAAGGTAAATTTTATTATATTGTATGTGTATTTCTACTCTTGTTTAAGGTGTTATGTTTATGTTACTCATTTAAAAATGTAATGTATAATTAAGAAATACAGAATATGAGTCATCTATGATAATCAACTTAAGTCAGGTAAGTTAGGTTTTTTTAGATATTCAAAGATGTATTTTAATTAGATAGATAATCTTCAAACCTTTCAAAGACTTACAAAATTGAAATTTAAAATACTTTAAGTACTTAGACTTTTCTGGACAGTGAGACATGTCTGTTTCTGGCAGAACCAATCTAATTCAAAAGGATGATGGGCATCAAAGAAGTTTACTTTCTTTGTGGCAGAAAAGCTCTTCTTGCATTGACTGCTTGACAATATTCTGTATGAACTAGGCATACAGGACCCATAGGAAAATGTTTCTGCTTTGCAAAGACTACTGACAGACATTCTGTAAGACATAGGAAGAAGCAACTAATAAACTATGTCAGAATGCGTGAATCATTCCTTCAAATTTCCTGTTTCCCTCAAGAGTCTGAAAGAGACTTTAGGCCTGTAACCTGAAGAGGGATGCCCCAGTGTTATAAAGAAAGTTTGGGTGACTGTTCATGTAGCCAAAATCTGTCATTTCTAGAATTTGGAGGTTGCTTGTAATGTACTTTTTTTTTTTTTTTTACTCACATGTTATATTCTGTGGTCTTGATAAAGTTGAAGATTAGATAGTTATAATTATACGTTACATATGATAAAATGTAAATTAAATATAAAATATTAGCCTTAAAGTTTATATAGGATAGATGGTTGAATATTTTCTTAAGTTTTTCTAAAAACAAATAGAATAAACTTTATAACTGTAATTGTTGTTTCATATATGTAATTTTTTTATGTTGAAATTGAAATCTTCCTTTTCTGATTAGACATAAAATTGTGAAATGATGTGTAATGTCTTTCTGTGTCCTGGGAGTATACTTTATTACCAACTGGTTAATAAAGAGACTGTTTTGGTCTAAGCCAAGGCAGCTTGGAGGCAGGCGGGAAATCCAAGCAGTGATAAAAGAGAAAAAGAGGAGTCAGGGAGATATTGAAAGCTGTTACCCAAAGAAGCAAAATGTGAAAGTACTAGTAAGCCACTAGCCAGGTGGCAAGACTGAGTTAAGTTGTACAGCCAGTCAGTACTCAGCCTGAGCCATAAGCCAAACAGTTTGTGATTAATATAAACCTCTGAGAAATTATTTCATAAGCAGTGGATGTTTGACTGGGTGGGAAAGATTCCTCCAGATTGTGGAGAAAGACAGGTCAGAAACTACAGGCTATGAGTATATGGGTAGCTGCCCCACTTCACAGTCATCTGAAACATCATTGATACAAATTTGGTGAGTCAACTGGAATTTTTTTAAAAGTTGGAGTTAGTTTAAGACACACAGAGAGTTTTTTTTCCACATTTAAAAAAACAAACAAACAAACAAACAAAAAAACCTTAACCTGGAAGGAATTGTGTCTTTGTTTGATATAACTCTATAGAGTCCGAAAATGGAACCATCATTAAAGATGAGAATAATTAACATAGATGAGATTTTTATATTATCTATTATAAATATTATTTAATTATTTTTGTTTTATCATTTAAAAGAAAGTTAATGTGAATGCCAAAATAAAACTCTTAGAAAAGCCTGTTAAAACATATAGAGATATTCACACCCATTCAGAGGAATTTAAAGAAAAATCAATCTCAACATTGTCTCATAAGGTTACAGAGAAACAGACTGAAGCTTTCAAACAGCCAATCTTAATATACCCAGTAACCTTACAGGAAATGCCAAATGATGGAAACTATGCAAGAGCTGATTGGACTCCTGTGAAAATGTTAGATTTAAGGATATTCAAGGAAGCAATAGTCAGTTATGACATGAATTCACCATATGAAAAGTGAATTCTTGGTTAAATTGTAATAGAATTTAAAGACTGGACAGATATTGTTCAAGCACTATTAGAGGCTGGACCTCAGTTACAGTAAAGGATGAAGTTAAATCATAAAACAAAGTTGAAGAGCTACAGGTATAGTATAGTAATCCTCAAAGACCAATTTCTTAGGGAGGGAGATTATGTTAACGTTGAAAGGCAGGCTTTATATTATGACTACTCCCTGAGTTTAGGCTAAATGGCAGCCTTGAATGCTTGGAATAGAACTGAAGACATAGGGATGAAAACTGAATTCTTTATAAAAAGTGACTCAAGAACCAAAGGAAACCCTTAAAGATTTCATACAAAGATTGATTTCAGCTACAAATAGAACGGTGCAAGATTCAGAAGTTAGGTGAATAATAATTGAATTTCTGGATTTTAAAAATACTAACTCAAAATGGAAAAGGATAATTAAGCTGTTAAAAGCAAAATCAGTACCCTTGGAGGATTGGATCCAGTATGCAATTAATGTAGAATCTTATAACTTATGATGACAATTGGGTAGGAGAAGTTATTTCTAGAGGTTTAACGAAAAGTCAAAATATCAAATGTTACAACTGTGGAAAGAAAGGTCATCTAAAAAGGAGCTTTAAAAAAAACATCCCCCCAAACAATGCTTTTTACAACAAATAACCAAGAATGCTTCTCCCTTCTGGAGTATGCAAAAGGTGTGGTAAAGGCAGACCTTGAACCAGCAAATGCAAGTCAACAAGGGACAGACAATGTAACATTTTGCCTTTGGGAAATGCCCTGAGGGATCTCTTTTAGATTCCAATAACACATTCAGTTCACTTCTATTCTGTCATTGTAGAGAATATTTCTTCCCAGAAAAATTAAAGTATTTAAAAAAAATATTGTTCTGGATGATAGAAAAGCTGTAGAAGAAAGAACCAAATAGCAGAAGAAACTATAAATCAAAATTTGATAAAGATGAGAAGGGGAATTTTCCAAAGGGAGAACTGGAGAAGACTTTTGCCTATGTTTCTGAAGATAAAGAAAAGCTATGGATACCATCAAACATAATAAAGACTTGAACAGGAGAAACTTCTTGATAAGGATAAATAATGGCCATCTGCCAGTGTGAAAATTCTTTAAGTTGTAAGAAAAGCTCATCAACAATGGTCAGGGCACGGCTCTGTTTTTATTTTTATAGAAAAATATTAATGCCTATTTGTAGGCAGAGTTTTACTTACAAGGCACCAGCCCAAGATTAATATTTATTAGAATATAAATCAACACTCACGATACTAGTAACAGCTTATAGTGGCACCTGAACAGGGACTGGAGTATCTGAGCGATGGACGAGCGATGGATGGACATGATGGATTTCAATCTGATCTCTCCAGCAGCCAGGAACCAGGAAGAGACCTACCTCCTCGTGTCCCAGCATCCCCTTATCAATGGGGTTGGCCACACCCCCTCCAGGAGGCTGGGACCCTGGATAAGCATCTTCGGACCTTATCGGCTGACACCTGAATCCCACCACATCTCCCCCTTTTGTCTAACTAAGAAGATTCTAAACTAAGACTATGTACATTAGGAATAATTATGAGTTAGTAACTTAAATACCTATTCTTCAACCCCTTCAAGACCTGAGAAGGAAGATATATCACTTGAAAGTCAGAAGTACATGGAAGTAGTGGCTTCCAAAATTTGGGAGAGGACAGCAACACAGCTACCTGGACAATCACCTCTGGTTTTGTGCGCCGTTGGATCATCTATCATATTGGCTACAGGCCTATGTTATCTGACAGGTCTTTTCACAAGCAGGGCAATTTTGAAGGGACTGTCTTATCCTGTCCAGGCAGGTTTCATCAGTCTCCATCCATCAACTCGTTCATCCAGCTTGGACATCATGTGTGTACTGTCAGCAATCATGGTAAGGGCAGTTCCTTACCCAACCAGCCATTCTTCGCCAAAAGGACAAACTCCAAAGGAGTATCCTCGATGCTCAACACCATCTCAAGAAAGAAACAGTGACACCAGGAGTCGTCGTGTCTCTCGTGCCCAAATTTTAATTGTTAAATGCCATATTCTCTGGGTCTATGAAATGGTTGAAGATTCCTGTCTATCTATGATATTCTAATCTGTATCTGAGATGACTGGGATATGATACCTTAAGTAATGTTGACTGCAGTTCTTATTGTCTTAAGGAATAAACCCTGTACTAAAAATTAGAATACCTATATATGGGGTGTACAATCCCTGAACAATGACTTTTAGTATGACTATCAAATATTACCCAGGGGTATATTACTATGTAAAGTGGCCACAGCATCTAAACAGAGATATATAAAACATCTTGTGCATATATCATAACTAGTGCAATCATACATTATATCTAGTATAGTTAAATGAAGGTAGTAATTGCATAGTGTACATGACAATGATGTGCAAATATTTTAAACAGAGGTAGAAGAATATATAAAATATAGCAATTATAGATTCAATTTTACATACTAGTTGCAGATTCAGATATATATCGAAGTGCAAGTTGCTTTGGTTATATAAAGCAATTTCAGATTGAACTTTGTACCAATGTACAAATTATCACAATTAAACATATAAAATTATTTAACATTTGTATCAATATACAAATACCTATGCCAGTGCAAATTGTCTTTAACTTTGCCCATACAATCAGACAGAATGGTGTATAGGTAGGTAGAACAATCTACCTTTATCTATCGTATCTATCCCCCTTCTCTTCTTCAAAAGAGATCTTTGATGCTATATTATACCTCTGTCCTCCACCCAATTTTAACTTATAACTATTCTAACAGAGTAATAATTACCCACAAACCTCAGAACACAAAACTTATTGGGAAAGGGGGTGCAGTCTTTCATAAGGTTGCTTCCTGCTGACTTAAGGGCGATGGCATCTCTTTGGGATCCTGTAAAAGCTAAAACAATGGTTATATCTTAATGGACTGAATATATACATTTATAACCATTCTCAGAATAGTGGTTAACTCCATCTGGAATTCTAATTAGAAGTGTGATCTGGAGGATAATCATAGAGAGCTATCTTGCAGCTGTTTTTGAATAGTCTATTTCCTTAAAACAATCATTGATTGGTGCTCACCAGGTTCTTGATTTTTCTAATTTTGTCTCTGTCTATCTGTATACCTGTCTCTTAGTCTCTCTCTCATACTCTCCCTGTTATTCTTGTTTCACTAGTAGGAGTTGTTGAGGTGGGGCCCCATCTCAGTTCCAGATTCTTTGTAGACAACTGATAGAAGGAAATGTTATTTACAATGGAAAACTTAAGCATTGTTGATACTCAAAAAATATATTCATATCTTCTATGACTTCAGGAGATTGTATGCAGACAGGATGTTTGAAAGGTACAGAAACAGAGAGAAACAAGGTTTAAGATGAAGTCACAATAATATTGGTCCTTAAATATTCTGTCTTCTGTCTCGCACCAGGTGGCTTTTCTGATATGAGACAGAATACTTCACATTTTCTTTACCAATATGCTTGGGTTTAGAGAGGGAGAAAGCCACTTTCTCCCAATCCAAATCCAGCCCTATTAATTGTCAAATCAGGACCACTTTTTTTTTTTGAGGTGTAGATGCAAGATGCAAAGGAGTAAGAATTGAGAGATTACCCAGTAGTGTATATGTATATTAGTTGGTCTCATAGTTTGTCATTTACATTCCTTCATCATCAATCTCTCCTCGATTGCAGATGAGTAATTATTCAATGTCTAGTCAATGTCTTAAAAATAGTTGTATCCATTTTCCGGTAAAGACAAAATTGAGACCCTGCCCCAGGTTTGTTAAATGTGTTTTCCTTACCATGTATCCATTTGTCATATCAGGTATGAGCAATTACTTCTCCTCCTCAGGAATGGATTCCTTTTTGAAGAAGACTTTTACTAGTTATGTCAGTACCCATATCTTTTCTGTCCCTGTTGAAACAAAAGCAAAACCCCTATCCCATTGAATCACATATCCCGGCTTCCACTCTGAAGTCAACACATCTTTGAAGTAGATGGGTTGATTTATCTTAGAGGATTTCTCTACTATCCAGTGTCTCTCAGTAGCTGATGTTCCCTTTTCATCAGTGTTAAGAAAATTTAAAGTCAATAAGGCACTGTGCAACCTCTCCCTGGGTTTTCTCATTTCTTTCTTCTGTTTATAAAGCATCTCTTTCAACATGCAGTGAGATCTCTCCACAACTGCCTGTCCTGTGGGATTGTGTGGTATCCCCATAATATGCTTTATATTATAGTATCCAAAAATTATCTTCATTTTTCGGGAAATGTAAGCTTGAGCATTGTCAGTCTTAATCTGAGTGGGAATTCCCATTATGGCCATGGCTTCCAAAAGGTGAGTTAGTACAGCATCAGCATTTTCAGAACTCAGAGCAGTTGCCCATTGCATTCCAGAGTAAGTATCAATAGTATGATGTACATATTTCATCTTTCCAAATTCTGGGAAGTGAAACACATCCATTTGCCAGATCTCATTTCTCTGTGTACCCTTATGATTACTTCCTGCAGGTAAAGATGGTTGGTTATTGAAAGAGCAAGTGTTGCAATTCCTTACTATTTTGTTTGCTTCATTCCTAGTGATGGGAAAAACTCTTCTTTAGTCCTTTGCTGGTAACATGATGTATCTCATGAAATTCTGTGGTGTAGATGCAAGATGCAAAGGATGTTTTGCATGTTTCCTATCAGCAATCAATCTATTTCATCATTACCCTGTACTAGAGGACCTGGGAGACCCGTGTGCACCCTGATATGTGTTATGTACATAGAATGTAATATATTTCTGATGATATCTTGTAGTTGTATGAATAGTAAGGTCAGGTCTGTATCATCAGGAATGAAGTCAGCAGTTTCAATATGTAAAACAACTCTTTCTGCATATTGAGAGTCAGTAATTACATTGAGAGGCTCTGTGAAATCCAACAACACCATAATAATTGCATATAGTTCTGACTTCTGAACAGAGTTATAAGGACTATGAGCCACCTTAATTAAGTCTTAAGACTTTTATCCAGCTTTTAGTAAATTGTTCGCATCAGTATAACAGGTGGGTGCTCCAGAAATGGGTTTATCCTGTACCACATGAGGAATGATCCAATTAGTTTCCTTTATGAATTGAATTCTCTTGTTTCGAAGATATTTATTATTAATATCTCCTAAAAAGTCACTATAAGCCTTTTGTCAAGGTTCACTGTCTGCCCATAGTCCATCAATTTCTTCATTAGTCAAAGGCACAACAGTTTCTGCAGGGTCCTTTTCAGTCAATTAGCGAAGACTTAATTTACCTTTAAAAATTAGATCAGCAATTTTTTCGATATATGTCTTCATCTTCTTGCTTGGCCTATGTAGCAGAAATATCCATTCTAATATAATGCTTCCTCTTTGCATTAAGATTCCAGTTGGAGATTGTCTAGAGGGTAAAATAACAAGTATGCAGTCCAGGTCTGGATCCACACGATCCACATGTGCTTCTTGAAGTTTCTTTTTAACCAACTCTAATTCTTTCTCGGCCTCATCAGATAATTCTCTTGGACTATTTAAACCCTTGTCACTGTCCAAAGTCTTGAACAAATTAACTAGCTCATAGTTTTTTATACCAATCATGGGCCGTATATGAGTGATATCTCCTAGTAACTTCTGAAAATCGTTAAGAGTATTCAACTTATTTCTATTTAATTTTACCTTTTGTGGCCTTATTTTTTGTAAACCTATTTTATATCCTAAATAATTGATAGAATCTCTCCTCTATACCTTTTCTGGAGCAATTTGTAGTCCCCAATCAGGCAATATTTTCTTTAGTTCTTCAAACAATGATTCTAATGTCTTTGGGTTTGGGTCTGCCAACAAAATATCATTCATATAATGGTAAATGATAGATTTGAAAAGCTCTTGCACAGCATTTCTAGTGATTGTTGTACAAAATATTGGCATAAAGTGGGACTATTCAACATTCCTTGGGGAAGGACTCTCCATTGGTACCTCTTAGCTGGCCCTGAATTATTAAGAGTAGGCACTGTGAAAGCAAATTTCTCTTTGTCCTGTTCCTGTAAAGGTATGGTAAAAAAAAATCCTTCAAATCAATAACTGCAATATGCCATCATTTATGTAGCAGAGAAGGCATGGGAATACCAGATTGTAAGGAGCCCATAGGTTGAATCACCTTATTAATTGCTCTTAAATCTGTCACCGTCCTCCATTTTCCAGATTTTTTTCTTGACAACAAAAACAGGAGAATTCCATGGACTGGTTGATTCTTTGATATGCTGAGCCTGTAACTGTTCCTGTACCAGCTGTTTCAAAGCCTGAAGTTTTTCTCTTGTAAACGGCCATTGTTTAACCCAAATAGGCTTTTCTGTTAACCATTTCAAAGGCAGTGCTGTGAGTGTCCTTTTAGGTTCTGTGGTTATTGGGCAATTCTTTTGTACAACCTGAATGGCTGTTGAATTTTCTCCATAGTACCTTAAAGCATCATTTTTGGAAACATAATTGAGTCTCAGGTTGATATGAGAACTGGGAGGGATTTTAATCTGGGTATTCCATTGCATTAGAAGGTTGCAACCCCACAGATTCACTGCTATATCAGCCATATATGGCTTCAACCGTCCTTTCTGACTTTTGGTCCTATGCATTTAAGCCATCTCACACTCTGTTTCTCCTGAGATATTGTTCCAATACCCAGAAATTGGATATCTACTGCCCATAAAGGCCATCTTGGATGCAAGGATTGTGGGGTTATGATCAAAACATCAGCCCCCATGTCAACTAAACCCTGGGTATAAATATTATCTATCCGTATTCTCAATTTTGGTCTTTGTTCATTTATTGAAGTCTGCCAAAATATTTGTTTTGTGATTCTTTTTGGAATTTCTGAATTTTCTTTTGAATTTATGTTATTATCTAATAGTGTATGATCTTCTAGTTCAGGTTTTGGATGCTCTATTTGTCCTGAGAATGCTGGTCCTCTACTATGACCAGATATGATCTCACCATCCTCGAATTTGGAGTCTGATTTTTGTGGGCTTTCCGTGGGAAGCCCTGAAAGGCGTTTCCCGATGGTAGAGGGTTGCCTTCTTTATCCCTGGTAGATCTACATTCATTGGTCCAATGCTGTACCTTGCCACACCTTCTGCATAATTCAGAAGGCAATGGCCTTCTGTTCAAATTAAACCTAGATTGGGCATTATTTTCAAGAGTACCTTGTGTACAATTTTGTCTTATATGGCCTTGTTTACCACAGTTGAAACAAGTGATGCCTTGGTTCCTCACCCTAATATTAGCAATGGCTTGGCCTACCCAATTCTCCTCATTGCAATGGAGAGATTCAGCACTGATTGCATATTGAATCCATTCTTCTATAGGTGCGGCTCTCATCTTTAAAGGCATAAGCATTCTTCTACATTCCAGATTAGCATGATCAAAGGCGAGAGAAAGTATTAATTGCTTCCTAACTTCTGGATCTGATATTGCTCTATGAACAGCCGTGGTACAAGAAAGTCGGTATAAGGCTCTTTTAAGCCTTGTTTGATCTTAGTATAATGCTCGATTTTTTGACCTGGGTCCAAAATATTTTCCCAAGCATTCAATGCAGCAGTACAGCATAGCAATGAAGTATGCTCAACATAAGTAGTTTGAGTCCTCACATCAGCAAACATGCCTTCACCAAGGATTTTGTCCTGAGAAGCAAAGAAACCCCTAATTTTTCCTTGTTGTTCTAAAGTCTTGGCCTCCTCTCTAAACCAGCCTCTGCACTGTAAATTCTGACTTTGGTCCATGACAGCAGCTGTTAGCTGCATCCAATCAGTTGGTAGAATCCGGATTTTTGCTGACCATGAATTTAGAAGCTGCTTTACATGAGTAGAGTGTATACAATGCATTGATATTGCCTCTTTAAAATCCTTGATGTCTCTCATATGTACTGGCTCATAGCTATACTCTACATATTCTAAGGATCCCCCAGGTGCTATCTTTGTCTGAATAGTAGCTGGGAACAATAGTGGTGCGGAAGGGGGTAGCCCTTTTATGTTTACCAGCCTATATTTTTCTTGTACCATGTTATCCATATCTAAAGAGGAAGCCTTATCTGAAAGCTTGTTGTAACCAATTTCCAGATTATCATCCTTATTGCCATTTTAGTATTTGACAGTTCCACATCTTATACCTTGGACAGCAACTGTTGATTTACATTTTGTACCTGTTTAACCTCATCTGCCACTGTAGCATTCGATAGTTCCATAATACATAATCTGGACAGTAATTGTTGGTTTCCATTTGACACCTCTGTCATCATCCTCTTATTTTGAAACATAAAATAGAGAAACAAGCCAAAAAATAGTAGGACTGTGGTATTGAATCCTTCAAGATATTCATTTACAAATTTGTCAACCACCATGTCAAAATATGACCTAAAGTCTTCAAAAGAATAATTGTCAGCCATTGTGTCAATTCAGGTGTAATAAGCCGTTTAGTCCACAGGTGTCACAGTAGCGTTCAATGCCCTGCCCACTCTATGACAGATGCAGAGACTCTCAGCAGCAGGAAGCTACCTACAGACCCTACGGGGTTTTAACGGCCCCAGCAGGCAGAACACAATCCTTGGAAAAAGCAAATTCTCACAAATTAAGACAGGATGTTAATCACAAAATAGAAGGGTTTTTGTTTCCTTAGTTCACTTGAATGAGTAATTTACAGTTTCCCCGGTCACAATCAGTGACCACATGGGCTGGCTGTGGGGGAGGGGTGTGCGACACTCTAAACTTGGCTACTGTGGCTAGATGAGTAGAGCCGCCATACAGGCAGGCAGTGGCAGGCTAAGTGGATGATGGACCACTCCTGAGCTCTGCACTGGCAGGCCAGGCGAGTGAGTGCTGTTCTCACTGGGTCTGTGGGCTGAAAACCGAGCACTGCAGCAGGCTGAAAACGGAGCCAGGCGCTGTTGCAGGCCAGCGAGTTGAAAACTTGTGCACTGAGCAGAAAACTCATGCACTGAACTGAAAACCTGTGCCTGCGTACTGGGCTGGGCTGGAAACTGTACCTGGCTAGCGAGAGGAGCTTTAAGCCCAAGTGAACAGTCTGTATGTCCCCTGCCCTCTTACAGTTTTCAAAACACAAAGGGACCCCATATACCTGAGGGCACAGGGCCGAGGATGTTGGGTGCCAGATGTAGGCGGAGTTTTACTTACAAGGCACCAGCCCAAGATTAATATTTATTAGAATATAAATGAACACTCACGATACTAGTAACAGCTTATAGCGGCATCTGAACAGGGACTGGAGTATCCGAGTGATGGACGAGCAATGGATGGACATGATGGATTTCAATCTGGTCTCTCCAGCAGCCAGGAACCAGGAAGAGACCTACCTCCTTGTGTCCCAGCAGCCCCTTATCAATGGGGTTGGCTACACCCCCTCCAGGTTGGCCACACCTCCTCCAGGAGGCTGGGACCCTGGATAAGCATCTTCAGACCTTATCAGCGGACACCTGAATCCCACCACACCTATCTTCAAGAGGTCAAAAGAACTTTTACATACAGAAGTCTAATGCAGAAGGAAATGTTATCCAGTAAAAATGTACAAAGAAAGAAAAAATCCAACCTATCAGTACCAATATACACTATAGGCTAAAATCTCACTACCTGACATCTATATCTCTTTATTTTTAAGAAAAGCTGAAGTCCCAGATGTATTGAAAATTAAAGTTGGTTTTGGAGTTGGAATTTAGCTCTTTGTCTCTAAACCCAGCAGGCTTGTTAAAGGAAAATGAAAAAAAATTCTATATCATATCAGAAGAGCTATCTGATGATATGGGACATAAGAAAAAACAAAATTAAAGGCTGATTCTACTGCTACATTCTTATAAATATTATATGAAAATTTATAAGAATGAGTGTTTTAAACATTTTTGTTGTAATATCAATGTTCACAGAGTATTAATTAATTATAGAAAAAAGTTTTTGTCTAGCTTACTGTACATTGTTCTGAGTTTGAGTCTCTCATCAGTTTTCAACAGTGAACCATGATGATTACTATCTGTGACCTTTGAAGTATTCAAAAGAAAAATGGGGTCCCATAACAATGATTTCACATAGCCTATGACAATGCCTCAGGGCTAACAAATACCAACCAAAGATCAGCTTTGGACTACGGACTGCTTAGAACAATTTTGTTCTGGTTATCTGAGATGAAACAGTCTCACAAACTACTCTAGCCAGGAATAAGACAAGCCCTGCATGTTCTCAGTATGCAGAGAAAACAAATGATAGATCTACTTATTTCAGGGCTTGACAATTAATTTTTTTTCAGGATACCCTAAAGAGACTGTAGTCCTCAGATAGCAGGAAGTAAAATTAAGAGCATAGCACCTACATTCCCAAGAGGTGGGCTGGGTAGTTTTTGGTCTTTCAATGGCTTATGAATCATCATTATTTAAGACTATGGGTTACAAATTGGTATTGGTAATAGTTAATAAAGCTAAACAAGGGATATTAGATTTGAGGCTCTTGTTTGAAAGAAAAAATGGGATAAAGATATTATAGAATAAAAGGGCATATTATTTAATCTACTCTGAGAAAAAAAGGAATATTGATATTATAGGATTTAAAGGTAGATTATTAAATATACTTTTAAAAAGCAATTACTAGTTTTAAATATTTTACTTTGGTTTGGGTTTTCATATATTATATACAAATTGTGTATATGGTGATACAAAGTTGAGATCAATTTTCTTACTGTACAAATATGTCTACTGTTGTTTAAAGTGCATTATGCATCACAACATATAACAATTTTATACAAATTCCTAGTCCTTGAAAGTTATTACTAACAACTAATTAGGATATAAAGAAATGCAAGTTAGTAGTCATTTCAATCAAACTTATAGTCATATTAGATATGTTTTCAAGTTCAGTCAAATATATGGATAGATAGACACGTTTTCCTCAAACACTTCAGAGATCTATAGAATATGGCATTTGGGATATTTTAATAATGTAAGTTATTTTTATTTTTTAACAATGAGACATGTCTGTTCCTGGAAGCACCAATCTACTTAAGAAAAGATGATGGACCTCAAAGAAACTTCATATAGAATTTACTTTGTGGCAAACTTTAGCCACTAGGTAATAAAGTGCTCCTGCTTAGACTACTGGAAGTGAGATATCTGAAGTGGATAAGCAGGGAACATAGAAAAGAACAGCTGAACCTTGTCAGGAAAAGGAAGGAGGTCTTTAAGAATATACAGCTTCACAGATAAGTCTGTTAGGTTTTGTAGGCTATGTCAAAGATGGATGCCTCAACACTGCAGAAGAACCTTGGGTGACTGTTCACGCAGCCAGCTGTTTCTATCATTTTTCATATTTTTTTGGAAGTTGCTTGCTTACAATTCTTTTACTTAGTTAATATTAACTTCTTCTCAGGTCTTGAATGAGTTAAAGACTAGATAGAAAGGGAATTATGTATAATTATTGAGACTCACCAAAAATAAGATAAATAATGGAATCCTTTCTTTTAACTTGTCAGTTGTCAATGGACTGAACATTATTGATGTAATTATTATTGGTTTATATTATATATAGTTTTTCTTATATTAAAACTTTAAATTTTTGACAAAAAGATGATATATTGTGATATATTGTATATTTAATAACAATACTCTGGAATATTAGAGGACAACATCACCTAACTAGCCAAGCCATGCAAGTCAGGAAGTGGTAGCTCACACCTTTATTCTCAACTCCACAGAGGCAGAGATCCTTCGGATCTCTATGAGTTCAATGCCAAACGGAGCCAGGTGGTGATATGCTGAGAAAGCAGACCCAAGAAGGGTTATGTAGGGGTATTGTGTTGTCTCATGGTAAATAATTATCCCACCCACTGGTTTAATAAAAAGAGCTGATTGGCCAAAGGCAGGCAGGAAGTGTAGGCAGGGCTACCAGACTAAAAAAAAAATCTCTGAGAGCAGAGTGCCAGAAGAGCACCATGGAGAAGCCAGAGGAAGCCGAGGACAACTATGCTGCTCTAAAGAAAGGTACCGAGCTGCATGGCTGAACAAGAGACATGGGTTAGATGAAGGGTAGAGAGCTATCAAGTGATATGCCTGGGCCTGAGGCTGATCATCCAAAACTATTGAAAGCATCTGTGTGTCTTTGTGGGACTGTGGGACTGCGGGTCTGCGGACCTAAACTTTGAGGTTAGGCCCAAAAGTCAGGTCCAGAAACCTCATACTACAAATGGCAGCCCAACATGGGTCAAATATACCCGAACAAAGCCATATAAAGCTTAAGAAAATAGTCTAGAACCCAAAGCAGCTTCTGAGTTGTGTCTCATGTTAGCCATGGTACAGAGACACCCTGGTGAAGCACATGGGCTTGAGCTACAGGGTTACTCTTAGAAGTCTCTTCAGCAGTGCAGCAAATGAGTTTCTCAATCTTATTTGCATTTATCCAGATAAACTATGCTGAATCTAGGGAAACTGACTGGCAATGGATCCTTAAACTCACTTCATCCCTTGTTACCAGTCTATGTTTATGTAATTTAACTTGTTGATGTGTGTTTTGTTTCACCAGACTCAGGCAGATGGTTATTAATGAATCTGCTTCATACATATGAAGAAGCTAAAAGGTTAGCAGACAAATCCACCCTGCCATAAGAGCTAGCTACCATAGAATTGAAGTGCAAGGTTTCAATGGTGACAGTTCAGGTAAAGAGCCAAGCCAAAAGTGAAAGTGTAAGAAACGAGGGGCTAGTTTCCTGATAGCTTCAGTCCCTAATATTGATTTTACTTTGCAGGATCAAAGCAATTGTTTGTTTCAGTTTGAGCAAACCTTTGAGTCCTAATCATAAAATATGGAAATTCTAACTGGCTTTATACCTTTGGAAGGTTTGAGATGTTTGAAATCACAAACCAGTATAGACATAAGCAAACCAGAGATTCATTGGAATAGTTTTTCCTCTCTCTCAATAAACATAATGCAACAGATTAAAATTCACTCTTCATTCAAGCAATTTTAGTAGAACTTTGTGAATTTCAGTGTGGAGATCAATTAAAAATAGAATTTTTCCTAATTCTACTTTGTTAACTTTTCCAACAAAAAATGTTGTCATTAAATGGTATTGATAATTTTAATAACACCATTCTATATCAAGCCAATATCCACCAGGCTTTCAACAGTATTCATATTTTACATACTCTACCAGATATTTTTCTTCCCTTCCTACCTCCTTTCCCTCTCATTCCCTCCATTTTCTCTTATCCCCTTTCTCCACCTTATCTTCCATCTCTTATTTCTTTTCCCCTTTCTATCTCTCTCCCTTCTATTTTATTTGTAAAACATTTTAACAGCATTTAATAATGGATGAAACAAAAATGGGGTTTGTTATAACATTTTGTACATGTATATATTTTGATTACCTTAAATTCTTTCATATATTGTTCCCAGCTTCCACTGTTCCTCTTCCTCTACTTTCAAGGCCTCTTTCTAATTTTATGTATTATCTAGATTGTTTTCTTTTTTATTATTGTTGTACAGATGCATATATAGAGATATGTAAGTGCAACCTTATGAATCTATTTAGCTTTCAAGTATGTGTATGTTTTTAGGGATGGCTGCAATGCTGGATAACCAATTAGGCAGTTAATCAATGGGGAATATTGATTCATCCTCTGTCATCACTCATTAATTGCCTGTGGGCCGTTTGAGATTTCTCCCATCCACTTTGGCATGTTAACTAGTGTTTACATTCTTTTTTATCTTGTTTAGACTATTACATTACTGAGATTTCATGCTTCCCACAAGAACCAGTAACAGGCATGATAAACTACTTTTTGAGTTGTTGATCTGGGGAGTCAAAGAGAGCCCCAAAGCAATATAGCTTACTGCTATTGTCCTTGGTTGATTTTGGAACTTGAAGTCAAGTTCCTATTGCTGAAGACACCTTCACTTTGTACAAAGAACTTCAAGAAATCAAGCTCTCCTTAACCTAGAAGCCTGTGGACTAGTTCTCTTACTACCAGCCACTGCTATGCAAGCTGTTAAGTAGGAAAGGCAATCAATACTCCCACTCAATGGTGATGCCTATGAACCACAGCCATGACCAGCACAGCAAGATATACCACAAAATGCAATAATAGTACATTTATCTTGGTGGTAACCACCAGCTGTCAAATTGAATCCAAGATACATTCAATGGAAAGAATCTTCTAGTTACATATTTCTATACCAGTGAAATGTGAAACTTCATTCTAAATATGTATTCCTTACACCAAAGATAAGACTAGTTTTCACTGTTCATGAAAGAATTTTAGTTTTGCAAAAAAGTTTACAGAAAGTTATAAATGGTCAAAATATAGATAACTACTGACTATATGTGTCCAGGCCCAGCTGATATCTCCATAATCCAACTCCTATACACATGGCTCCGGAAACATCCTGGAAGAGGGGATGGAAATATTTGAAAAGCAAAAGAACCTCTGCTGTGAGATTGTGCTTGTCCTTCCTTCCTTCCTTCCTTCCTTCCTTCCTTCCTTCCTTCCTTCCTTCCTTCCTTTCTCTTCCTTCCTTCCTTTCTCTTCCTTCCTTTCTTCCTTTCTCTCTTCCTTCCTTCCTTTCTCCCTTCCTTCCATCCTTTCTCTCTTCCTTCCTTCCTTCTTCCCTCCCTACCTCCCTCACTTCCTTATTTCCTTCCTTCTTTACTTTCATTCTTTTCTTCAATTCTTCCTTCCTTCCTCCTTTCTTCCTTCCTTCCCTTATCCTCCTTCTCTCAATTCCCTTGTCTCTCTTTCTTATCTGCCCCTACCACTAATCCTATCAGCCTCTCCTTCTTTCTTTGTTCTGTTATATAGTCCAGGCTTAAGTGTGACTCAACAACCCTCTTGCCTCAACTTCCAGTAATACTGGGTTGCACGAGTGTCCCACAGTTCCAGGCTCCATGTTATTTTAAAATGAAAATAAAATCGTTAAAACTGTTATTCAAATTATAGGAAAGATAGAGATATACACAACATAATAACACCTAATAAAATATTCCACGAACTTGTGATGGCTAGAAGGTAGCTATTAGAGAGGAATTATATTTGTAGCTAAAGACAGAAGAAAAGTACCTTCCATATAAAATGCAAGTGTTTGTACTTGAGCATCCTCTTTCAACTTTCCTTTTATGCAGATGTCACCATCTTTGGACAGTGGTGGCAGAAGAAGACCTAACTTCAATAAGACTTTCTCAGCCCCAGTTTCCAGGGAGTTTGGAAGAGGAGGGCAGATAGTGGAGAGATAGAATATACATTTAACAGAAAGCACAGAACATTGAACATGTTCTAGAATCTAAAGAAAGTTAACAGAAAGGCAACAACACTCTAAATCTCTCATTTGGAAATGTCTTAATTTTATCTTCATTTAAAAAAATGACAAAGCTCAAGCAGCAATGGAGAAGATCAGAGTATCTTCAGATCCAACACCAAGAACCTTAAAGTGCTGTGGACACTTCTTTGGAAGTGTAAGTGATAAAAAAAGTGGAACACTGGACAAGTTCTCAACTGTGAAAGCCATGAGACCATATACCAGCTGCCTCCCAGAAAAATTTGCTGTAAATATCTTTGAATTTTTTTATTTTATTTCTACTATAGAAATAAATTTTAGTTTTCTTTCAATATTGAATTACTTTTGATCCCAATTTTTGAAATTTATAAAATAAAAACACAGTCATGCAAAATTGTAGATATTGTCAAAGATTTTTCATTGGTTTTCTAACATAAATATTTACATTTTAACCCCATAATCATTTCTTGGTTATGGCAAATTAACTCTGTAAGGGCCTTAGAAGTCTTGATTACAGTTACTACCAATCTCTGAAAAATTAAGGAGTCATTGGAATGACATTTATCTGTAAGTGTTGACTTAAAGTCTCACAATAGAGGGGAATTAACAGGTGCAGCAGCCTTTTGCTGTGGAAGTCATTTATGGTCCCTTTTTTTCACCTATTATTTCCAGAGTGCTTTCTTTGTCCAGCTGGGAAGAATTTTTCTAAGAAAAAAACAAAAGCCTCCTGATTATAACTGATTTATATTATATCTGATCACTTATAATCCCTTCAATCACAGAAAAGGGGATCTTGTTCTTTGTGTGTGGAAAAGGTAGCCTTACCAGGAGCAGCACAGGCAGAGGAAGCATGTATTTTTAATCTTGTGCAGTGGCACAGATGATAGGTATCCTTCTTAAAGTCTCTTCTAATCTCTGATTAAACATAGGTTGAGTTTATTGTCTTATGTGCCTGTTCATCTATAGGGAGAGGAAAAATGAAGAAGAGAAATAGAACCTAGTATATTCTATCACTTTTTAGCACAATTCAAACATGTACTTGAAGGGTGACAGGAAAAGCTATTGTTAAGTTATATATAATTACTCCCATTTTTAGTGCTTGCATTAGAAAAGACACAGCTCTTATGCCATGAATATTTTAAAAATTCAGTGAGGCTCAGGAGCTTCATTCTTCCCCAGAATGTAAGTGGTATATTTGAATAAAGGAGAAAATTCAATCATTGCTTTAGTGAGGTGTGTAGGTGTGTGTGTGTGTGTGTGTGTGTGTGTGTGTGTGTGTGTGTGTGTAGGAATGCACACAATGCAGTATGGTTTGTCCTTTACAGTTCTCTAATTAAAAGCAAATACTACACTTAGGATAATTTCTTCAGACTTCTTCAATGCAGCTGCATTTTATAAATAATAAACATTCTTTTACATTAAGTAGGTTTTTTTGATGGTGTAAACTTTTCAAAGTCTAGCACATGTTAAGAAAACAAAGCAGTTTTACAATGATGACATCCATCTCACCAAATACACCACTGTCTTCCATTTAGTGGAGTATAATGACACTGATAATAGTATAGCACAGTAACTCTAAGTTAGCTGGCAAGTAAAGTTGGGGCATAGCAAATACTTAAACTATTGTGTAGATCTAGGCTGGTCTTTCATGAAAGTGATAGAAAGTGTCCCCCCCAGTTGTATAAAATACATTATAAACACAAATGTAATAATAATTTCCACAATCATGTTTGAAATTTTGATTTATGAAAATATCTCATTAAATTAACTTGGCATATATAGTGAATTTCTAGGCATGTATGGATATAAAAATGAATAACATACAATTGCTGTTTTAAAATAATTTTAGAAAGAGAAAGAAAATATAAATACACATGCATAGTACTGAATAATCATATTATATTTAAATAAAATTCAGCTATTCTCTGGAAGATGTGCCACTTGCCTAACATCCATTACAAAGATGACAATTTACAGAAAAGTTCAGAGAATGAATGAATGTCCTGTGATTAAACAAGATTGTCCCTGGGGACAGAATGTACCTTGTGAATATTTTCTTGGAGACAAGAGCTGTGAAAAATGCTCTGAGTAGAGTATTAAAATTAAATGTATAGTGGTGTGCTCCCAAAATTATCTCTTTCATAAAAACAGTGAGAACATAGTAAAAAATGCTCAAAATTATTTTTTCAAAATTATAGCAATGAATAGATTTAGAGCAATCCAGGGAATATTCATTTAAGAAATAAACATGCTATGGATAGCTTTTTAGCTTATGGTAACACAAATTACCCTGGTTAATTTGGTGGGTCACAATATATACAACCAATAGACATGAATGTAAGAGACAGATTTGTGGGAAGGGAGGTGGTTGAGGTTGGAGGAAGATGGAAGTGACAGTGGCCCATATGCAAGGTATACATTATAAAATTATAAAACACTAACACTAATAAAAATAAAAATTAAATAAAGCCACTACCTTTTAAAAAGATAAACAATTGACCAGGTAGTTTCATGATATTTTAACCATCCCTTATTTCTGTCCCAGCTTCAAAGTTGTTTTGAAAAATAATAGTGTATTGTTTTGGTAACAGTCAGCATTCTGCTAGACATTAGAAGAGGCAGGTGATATTGGGGGTCTAAAAGCTCCTTAGAGAATGGTCATCACTAAAGGCTTTAAATTCTTTGAAAATCTCCAGGAAACAATTTGTTATTTGATATAATCCATCAGTTAGTGTTAATAGATTTTTTTCAAGGACTTGTAAAAGCAAAAACATATCAAAAGTGTAAATTGTTTAATATTACAGAACTTTGACATAGTAGATAATGTTATAAGACATTAACAACCAATAAAGGCTTTAAAAGAAAGCATCTTGAATATAAGAGGCTCATAGGAGTACTGAAAGAGATATGAGTTTCCCTGGATTCTAGTAGGAATAAATAGGTGTCCATCTCTATATATTATCATGGTTGCTCTGGAAAGAACTGAGCAAGTTCTAGGCTTTCACTTTTTGTTAACTTGGAGGCCTTGTGCAAGTGGGAATTAAAGGGAAAGGCAGATGAAAGAAGAGATATAAGACTGAAGATATATACCAGTGTGTTTACAGAGTTCCTTAGCACAGACAAGAGGACATTTATAGAAACCTATTTTTAATTATTAGCTGATCAATAATATATCAACATAGAAGAAATTTCAGTGGCCACACCTCATACTACACCTAAAAGTAATTAAAATTAAAATTGTATTTTAGATGGGACCTTAACGTATCAACTAAATCTATCTAACTCCCGGAAGAAGCAAGAATATTAACAAGTATTTCTTAGCTATGACATCAAAATTGTAAGTCGTAATTTTTTCTTTAACAAAGAAAGAGTACTTCAAAGCATGCTCTCCAGAAAGTGATCAGAATAACCACCAAATACAACAAAAATACAAATTTAATAAAGGTCTAGTATTCATAGTACAGAAGTTTATAAAATTTAATAACATGAAAATAAACAACAGGGAAAGAGTAGGCAAGGATTTCAGTACATGTATCTCCAAAGAATAAATATAAAAGAATGCTCAACATCACTAACCATTTGGGAAATTCAAACCCCCCCCAACAGCAAAATAGTACTTCAAATATCAAGATGTAAACAAAACAGAGAAAATAACAAGTATTGGAATAGATTTGGGAAAACTTAGCCTTCAGTGAGACTAAGTTGGCACAAGAAAAACATGAATAATATTAACAATAGAAGATTAACATATGAATACACACACTTTTGTTACAATGAGGTTTCTTGGTCCCAGGCAGCCAGAGGCCCAGAGCCACAGACCTGTAGCCCCAGACCCCTTAGCCACCCACCACTCTCAGGCCCCAGAAATGACTCAGATGCTTATATTAACTTCATGCTGTTTGGCTTATGGCTCAGGCACATTGCTAGCTAGCTCTTACATCTTAACTCAACCCATTTCTATTAATTAGTCTGCCACGTGGCCCGTGGCTCACCTGTGTTCCTTACATGTTGTTCCTTTGTGTTTCTGGCTCAGTCTGCCTGACTTTGCCCTACTTCTCCTACCTATGCTCTCATTTCTCCTCCTACTTTTTCTATGGTGACTGTCATGGGCCAAAACAGCTCCTTTATTTAAAGATTGATATTCGCAGCATACAGAAAGGCATTCCCATATCACCTCCCCCTTTTTGTCTAATCAAAAAGGAAGGTTTCAATTTTAACATAGCAAAATTACATATAACAAAATAGCCATCAAGCAAGAATTACAGTTGCAATATCTAGTCTATTTGTATTTAGCAAAATTAAAGAAAATACTCTATCATCTACCTTATCCTTATGAATCTAAAGTTTCATATCAAATATACCTTTCAAATGACTAAGAAAAACTATACCTATAACTATCTAATCTTCAACTAAATCAAAGACTACAGAAGGAGGATATATTTACCTAAATAAACTGGAAGTGCAAGAAACTTCCAAAATCTAGAAATGACAGAGATGACACCTATCTGCCTGGACAGTCACCAAAAGTTCCTTTATAAAGTTGGGGCATCCATCTTCAGCCTACAGGCCCAGAGTCTCTTTTTATTTCAGTGATGCAGGAAATCTGCTCTGCCCATTCATCAGTCGATTCTCCTCGAGTTCTGAAGAATATCTGACAGTTTTCTCTGCAAAGCAGGAACCTGAATGACAATCTTGGCTTGTTCTGCCAAAGTTCAGAGGTCACCTTCCTATGGAACCTGCATGTCCAGTTTAGATAGCATGTTCTCAAGCAGTCAATATAAGAACAGGTTCATGTCCAGTGGCTAACCGATGCCACAAAGAAACTAATCTCCCTATGGAGTTTCTTCGATGCCCATTTTTCTCTTGAAGTAAATTGGTGCTGCCAGGAGCAGACCTGTCTCACTGTCCAGAAAAGTCTAAGTTCTTAAAACATCTTAAATGTCATATTCTGTAGGTCTTAGAAGTGTTCGAAGATTACCTATCTAATTGAATTATAACTTTGTGTACCTAAAAGTTTAATATGCATTTCTTATTTATATATTACTATTTTAAATCAGTTACATGAACAACATATCTTAAACAAGAGTAAAAAAAAATACATACAGCATAAGAGAATTGACCTTAAATTTGTATCAATAAACCAAAATCCATACCAATGTAAAACATTTTGAGATTAACAGCTGATTTCCTGATCTAAGTAAATTCAATAATCTAACTTTTTTTTTTTAAAAAAAATCATATACCATATCCCCCTTTTCTTCTTAGAAAGAGATTGACTATGACCATTAAACATTTATAATGAAAACAAAGATTTATAAACAATATTTTGGGAATATAGGCATAGTTTTCTATTACTACTTCTTGCTAGATGAAGGTTCTATGATGGTAGTTAGTGTGGCTATTAATATTTTAATAGGAAAAGGCCAGTTTAGGTACCCTCTTCATTTCTTGGATTTCTAGGTGGGCTCATCTTGAGGGTTATGGGTTCTTGGATGTTTCTCCAGCACCAGGTTTCTCTCTAATCCCACAATGGCTCCCCCTAACAGAATATCCACTCTTTGCTCTCCATCTGTATTGCCCTCTCTACCTCCAGCTCACACTCAATCATCCCACTCTCCTATGATCTTTTCTCACCTCCTCTTGCTCCCTCCCCCTATATAATTGCAATTTTCTCAGATATTCTCTATTTTTTCTTCCCAGGAAGATCTATGATGTTTGGATGTTACTTTAACTTCCTCCTGTTACTTAGTTGCTGGGGGGGAGTTGTGGATTGTAGCCTGGGTATAATTTACTTTACATCTAAAATCCACTTATGGTTGAGTAGATACTATGTTTATCTTTCTGGGCCTGTGCTACCTTACTCAGGATGATACTCTCCAGATTCATCAATTTGTCTCCAAATTTCAGGATGACATTTTTTTTTCTGCTGAATAGTACTCCATTGTATAAGTGTACCACAAATTTTTAATCCATTCTTCAGTTGAGAGGCATCTAGGTCATTTCCAGGTTCTGGATATTATACATAATGTTGCTATGAATATAGTTGAGTTAATGCCCTTGGGATAAGAATGTGTATGCTCAATACTGGCATTGCTGTATCATTGGGTAGATTGACTCCACATTTCTGAAGAACTTCCATATCGATTTCCAAAGTTATTGTACAAGTTTACACTCCCATCAGCAAGGGAGGATTGTTTCCCTTGCTCTACATCCCTTCCAGCATAGGTTGTCATCTATGTTTTTGATCTTAGCCATTCTGACAGGTATAAGATAGTATCTCAAAGTTGTTTTAATTAGCATTTCTTTGATGGCTAAAGGTGTTGAGGAAATCTTTCAGAATCTTTCAGCCACTTGGAGTTCTTCTTTTCAGAATTTGCTATATAGCTCTGTACCCCATTTATCAATTGGGTTCTTTGGGGGTCTTTTGACCTTGAGTTTCTCGAGTTCTTTATATATTTTAGAGATCAGTCTTCTGTTTAATGTAGGGTTGGTTGTTTAGGCCCAAAGACCCACAGACCCACAGACCCACAGACTCGCAGACTCACAGACAGAGACACACAGATGCATGTGATAGTTTTAGGCTGATCGGCCTCAGGCTCAGGCATATCATTTGCTAGCTCTCTACCCTTCATCTAACCTATGACTCTTAACCTGTTCAGCCATGGCGCTCGGTATCTTTTCTTAGAGTGGCATAGTTGTCCTCTGCTTCTTCTGGCTTCTCTCTGGCATTCTGCTCTGTGCTTCCTGTTCTCAGAGTTTTTTTTTAGTCTGGTAGCCCCACCCATACTTCCTGCCTGCCTTTGTCCAATCAGTGCTTTTTATTAAACCAGTGGGTGAGACAATTATTTACCATGAAACAACACAATCCCCTGCATATCCCTTTTTCTCTTTTTAAAACAAAAAGAACTCCAAATCTAATATTCTTTGGTTGAAGACCACAGGTAGGAAAAGCAAGGTGGAGTCAGAAAGACCAAGCTGAAGCCACCCAAGGAGCAATATGTAAGGAACACAGGTGAGCCACGGGCCATGTGGCAGACAGATTAATGGAAATGGGTTGAGGTAAGATGTAAGAGCAAGCTAGAAAAGTGCCTGAGCCATAGGCCAAACAGTATGAAGTTAATATAAGCGTCTTAGTCATTTCTTGGGGCCTGAGCAGCAGCAGCCTATTGCTAAGGGGTCTGGCATGGCAGGGTCTGGGCCTCAGGCTGCCAAAGAGCAAGAAACCCCACTGCTACAGTTGGTGAGAATTTTTTCTCATTCTTTGGGCTGTTCATTTGTTTTATGGACTGTGTTCTTTGTCTTACAGAAGCTTCTATATATCAGGAGGTCCCATTTATTAGTTGTTGCACTCAGTGTCTATGCTACGTGTTATATTTAGGAAGTGATCACCTGTGTCAATGCACTGGAGGGTATTTCCCACTTTCTTTTCTATCAAGTTCACTGTAGCTGGGTTTGTGTTGAGGTCTTTGATCCACTTGGATTTGAGTTTTGTGCTGGGTGATATATAAAGATCTTTTTGCTTTTTTCTACATACCACCATCTAGTTATGCCAGCAACATTTGTTGAAGATGCTATCTTTTTTTTTCATTGTATATTTTTGGCCCTGTCAAAAAATCAGGTCTTCAAAAGTGTGTGGAGCAATGTCAGAGTCTTCAATTTGATTCTGTTTGTTGATTCGCAAGTCTATTTCTATGCCAGTACCAAGCTGTTTTTATTACTGTAGGTCTATAGTATAGCTGGGAATCAGGGATTGGTGATGCCTCCCAAAGTTTTATTACTAAATGGGATTGTTTGGCAATTCTGATTTTTTGGTACTCCATATGAAGTTAGTGGTGTTCTTTCAAAGTCTGTGAAGAATTGTTTTAGGATTCTGATGGGATTGTATTGAATCTGTATATTGCTTTTGATAAGATTGGCATTTTTACTTGTTGATTCTTCCTATCCAAGAACATGGGATATCTTTCCATTTTCTGATATCTTCTTCAATTTCTTTCTTCAATGACTTAAGGTTCTTGATACACAGGTCTGTCACTTCTTTGATTAGAATTATCAAAATATATTTAATGCTTTTTGCAGGTATTGTAAAATGTAGTGTTTTTATGATTTCTTTTTCAGCCCCTTTATCATTTTGTACAGGAGGGTTATATTGATTTTTTGAGATAATCTTGTATCCTGCCACATTGCTGAAGATGTTTATCAGCTATAGAAGTTCCTGGTAGAATTTTGTGGGTCACTTATGTATACCACCATGTCATCTGCAAATAGTGATAGTTTGAGTTCTTCATTTCCAATTTGTGTTCCCATGATCTCCTTTTGTTGTCCTATTGCTTTAGCTAAAACTTTGAGAACTATATTGAATAGGTATGGAGAGAGTGAACAGCCTTGTCTTTTTCCTGATTTTAGTGGGATTGCTTTGATTTTCTCTCCATTCAGTTTGATGTTGGCTGTTGGCTTGCTGTGTATTGCCTTTATTATGTTTAGCTTTTTCCCCTGTATTCCTGATCTTTCCAGACTTTTACTATGAAGGAGTTTGGATTTTGTCAAAGGCTTTTTCAGCATCTAAAGAAATGTTCATTTTTTTTTCTTTCCAGTTGTTCATATGATGTTTGACATTCACAATTTTTTGTATGTTGAAGCATCCTTGTATCTCTCAGATGAAGCCTACTTGATCATCATGGTGGATGATTTTTTAAAATATGTTCTTGGATTTAGTTTGCCAGTATTTTATTGAGTATTTTTGTATCACTGTTCATGAGGACTATTGGGATGTAATTCTCTTTCTTTGTTGCATTTTGTGTAGTTTGGGTATTAGGGTGATTGTAGCATCATAAAAAAGTATTAAGCATGTTCCTTCTATTTCTACTGTGTGGAACAGTTTGAGGAGTATTGGCATTAGTTCTTCGAAAATCTGTACTGAAACCATCTGACCCTTGGCTTTTTATGCTTGGGAGACTTTTATCTACAGCTTCTATTTTCTTGGAGGTTAAAAGTCTATTTAAGTAATTTATCTGGTCTTTATTTAATTTTGGTAAATGATAATTGTCCAAAAAGATATTCATTTCTTTTGGGTTTTCCAATTTAGTGGAGTACAGCTTTTTAAACTATTACCTAATGATCCAATGGATTTCTTTGGTGTCTATTGTTATATTTCATTTCTGATTAAATTAATTTGGTTATTCTTTCTCTGCCCTTTGGCTAGTTTAGATAAGGATTTGTCTATCTTGTTGACTTCTTCAAAGAACCAATCTTTGATTCATTGATTGTTTTGTATTGTTCTCTTTCCATTGAGTAGCCTCCTGTTATTCTAAGGAGTCTGCCTTCATAAGCTTCTTGTCATTTTTCCTTTGCAGCTCTTAATATTCTTTTCCTTTCTGTAGGTTTAATAGCTTGATTTTTTTTTGTGGCAAGCACACTATTTTTAGGGGGTCTGGTTTATTTTTTGTGTTCTGTAACCTTCTTGTATCATTATAGACATTTCCTGCTTTAGATTGAGAAAGTTTTTTTTTCTGTGATTTTGTTGAATATATTTTCTGTGCCTTTGAACTGACGTTCTTGTCCTTCAATTTCTGTTATTCTTAGGTTTGGTCTTTTCGTGGTGTCCCAGATTTTCTAGATGTTTTTTGTTATGTTTTTGGTTTTAGTGTTTTGTTTGACTGTCATATCTATTTCCACTGTTCCAGAGATTCTCTTTATTTATTTCTTGCATTCTGTTCTTTATGCTTGCATCTGTGGTCCCAACTTGTTTCTTCAGATTTTCCATTCTCATCATTACCCTGGTTTGTATCTTCTTTATTGCTTCTATTTCAATTTTTAAATCTTGAATTGTTTCCTTCACCTTCTTGATTGCTTTTCCTTTGTCTTCTTTATTTTCCTTATGGGATTTGTTAATTTCTTCCAATTTTTTTGTTTATCTTTCCCTCTATTTATGTAAAAGAGATTTTTATTTCCTCTTTTAAGGCCTCTATTATATTAATAAGTTGTTTTTAAGGTCATTTTCTTCTGCTTCTTCTACATTGTCATTCAGGTCTTACTGTTGTAGAACTTCTGGATTCTGGTGGTGCCATATTGTTTTCTTATGTTGTTATATGTGCTCTTGCACTGGCACTTGTCCATTGCTTCTTTGGGTCTCAGGAAGCCCTCTTTCTTCAATAGGTGCTGGTAATTTCTTGATACAAATGTTGATGCATCTCTCAGGTAGCATCTCTTGATCCAATAGATGCTGACAAACTGTAGATCTCATGTAGTTGTTGAAGTTGCAGGTAATGGGACAGACTGAGGGTTGGGGTGAGATTTGTAGATGAGTCTGTCCAATGAACTGCTGTTTTAATGTGGAGTTCTGGCCTTCAGGGTTTTTCCTGCTGGCTTGGATTTAGGGAAGAAAAAATTCCAGGATATATTCTTTGTAAATAAAGGACAAATGCTGTAAGAATTGGCACTCCTCAATTTAGACAAATTTCTTATGTATGCACTAGCTGGCAATAAAGATTTTTGTTTTGGGCTTTAAGAATGCTCATGTATGGTCTCTGGTAGACTTTTCTAGAAAAATCCAACACAAAGAAATTACAGATATTTCATAAACATAAGATATGTTTAATAATATGCTCTGGCCTGTCCAGCCCAATATAGAAACCCAAAGACCCATAGTCCCACAGAATCTCTCAGAGGCTTATATTAATTACATGCTGATTGACCTGTGGCACAGGCAACATTTCCTTAAACTTTAATTTTGGAGTTAAGATCTCTCTCTCTCTCTCTCTCTCTCTCTCTCTCTCTATATATATATATATATATATATATATATATAGGTTTAGCTTAGTAGGCTTTATAATCAAATGTCTTTTGTAGTTAGTTCATTTATAGTTAAAAAGTTAAAAAAACAAAATAACTAAAATCTAGATTTTTGTGTATTTAAAATTTTTAGAGCATATTATATTTTTATTATTTTATTTTTGAGGACTTTTTCTACTCTTTTTTCTCAATGAAATTTTTTATATGCATTGTAACTCATTTCGAGGTTTTTCTAAAATCTGAATCTGTTTAATTTCATATTTTTAAATCATTTTTTAAATAAAAGAGCTTTTAAGATGTTAGACTGTAAAGCAATGCTTTGAGTGCTTACTCTGCTCTGCTCTACTTAGCTTTTTAACATGGTGGAGGTACTTGAGCCATGCTTATCTTTCCAATTCTGGGAAGAAGTATTAAATATTGTGAGTCTATTTACTACAACACTGAGGAATCCTAGGGGTCACACTGCCACCAAGTAGAACATTGCAGCCCTCTGTTTATTATCTCTCTTTCAGTGTGTGGCAGCAGGGCCTTTTAAAGACCCACACATCTTTTGCCAAAAGCTGAGTCAGGAAGCCTCTCTTAAGAAGTTGAGAGTCTCTTCACTGCCAGCAAATAGAGCTGACCTAAGAAAATACTGCTTCTAATAAACCATCTTTGACTCTGTCTCCTTTTTGTCTGTATAAACAGAAACCTTACGTCTATTATATATTGTTTGTGATTACATTGAGGCTCTTATGAGTGTTTGGGAACCTGCTTTGTTGTAGCTAAGCTACAGGCCATAAGCCTGCCATTTTGTAACTCAAGCCTGCATGTCACACCATCTCTATACCATGACTCACATCAGAGACACAAATCAGAAGCCTCTTTTGGCTCTGTTTTTGTGCTCTAGAACCCTTTTAAACTTTCTCAGGCTTTATGTGGATATGCATAATTCATATTGGGCCCCATTTGTAATAAGAAGTTTCTGGCCCAAACTTTTGGGCCTTTTTGAGAGGTTTGAACCAGCTCTCAGCCCTGCTGCCACTTAATCCCAAATAATCACATATATTAATTTTATGCTGATTGACCTATAGTGCAGTCATATAAGTTGTCTGCTCTTTTATCTTAACTTAACCTATTTCTACTAATTATTTAGCTATGTGGCTTGGTATTTCTTCTTTGAGAAGCATGGTTGTCTTCTTTTCTCTGCATCTGCTGGTATCTCTCATAGTATTTCTGGTGGCATCTCTGCTCTGCTTTTCTTGTTCCCAGAGTTTTCTTAGTTTGGTAGCCCCACCCACACTTCTTGTCTGCCTTCTGCAAATCAGCGTTTTTATTAAATCAGTAGGTGGGATAATTATTTACAATGTAACAGAACATAATCCCACTACATTTCTTTTTTTAAAAAAATATATAATTAGTGTGTAATATATGCTACATACATAACATGATTACATATATGGTTATATATTACATATATGTATATATATATATATAAAAATATGAAGAACCATTTACATCAGTGATGTTTCTTGAGTTGAAATGTCTTAGTATTTTTATAGCCTTGATGGCTGCCATATTTGCAATTATATCTAAATTTATTTAGTTATATACTTTACATGAATGAGTTCTATGGTATGTGAGATATCTTCCAAAATAACAATAGTAAAATGAATATGTAAAGTCTGTAATAACTACAGAAACTTTCTCTGAGAAACAAAAGTCAATGAATACTTTTGACACCATTTCCTTTAAAGTACCAGAATGTCATTGGGGAAGAAGTTAGCCATAGTCTCCTCCTGCATCTGTAGTAGCCTGGACACTGATTCTGCTAGAGGGTAGGTTGATAGGAAGAATTTAAAGATTTGAAACTCTGAAAAGACAATAGAAGTTTATTGTATTAAATAACAGGGATGGGGTAGGATGAGAAGATAAGAGAATCTCAATAGATGTATAATACTTACTAATAACGAAGATTAACAAGGAAATAGTTCTAAAAATTAGACGAAAATCCTTTTGGGGTTGGAGAATTCTTATGCTGGCAAATTCCAGTCCTTTAAAGATCCCGACTTTAACCAGAACACATTGTAAAACATTTTAGGCTTCAGCATTGTAGCAAAGAATGGAACAGTCAGAGAGCAATTAGTGGGTCCTAGTAGCTGAGCATAATATCTGCTGTGGTAGATCACCCCGAAATGTAAGAGGGAGATGATAGAAGAGGTAAAGTGAGCTCTGCTCAAACCATGGTCATCTCAAAAAGAGTTTCAGAAGCAGCACATCTAAGGAGATGGAAATTAAAGGGAAATAGTCCAATTAAATCACTAAACAAAATATACAAACAATAAAACAACTAATCCTGAAGAGGTTGTTCTGAGTACTCAGTACTTGCATGGTATATTACTTACATGTTAATTTTTCAGCAAACTCTTACGATACATTCAAAGAATTAAAAAAGTGTGATCAATATGCTATATGTGAAATAGAAACTGTCATTAAGGGAGTCACACAGTAAACTTAGTAAACTATTATAAACATGGCCAAAGAGCCATGGGAAACAGTGCTGAAAAAAAATAAATAAAAAAATATGATGACCATATTCATTACAGGAAGAGTCAAGAAAGAGTTCAAATGATGAGGGAAAAAAACCAAGGAGTAAGAGAGTATAATGATCAAGGAATTCAGGAGGTGGCTCCACAGGGAACTTGAACTATAATGAGAAGGATCCCCAAACTTAGACATTGGAGTATAAGAGATTTGTACACTTTGAAGAACAAAATACAAAAAGAACTTTAAAAAGTACCTTGACAGAAATGTGAGCTCATGCATTTCTTATACTGTCATCATTTTTAGCAGTGGGTTGTCTAATGCCTATCTTTTTACATTTTTTATGTTTTAAAATTAAATATATAGTCGGTTACTACATTAACAAAACTGTATTGGTCAACACAGGTTCACTGATTCTTAAGTAGTCACATCTTGAAGAAGACCAGTAATGTAAGGACAAATTGGTATATGAAAAAAATATTTTTTTTACGAAGTTAGAAAACCAAAAAGATAAATGCTGTCACTGACAAAGACCATCTTGCCTTGGTGTTTCAGATGAAATGCTTACATAAGAGGTTGGTTGGAAGAATATCAGAAAGGTGAACACCAGGATAATTACAAATTACAGGGTAGTTAAGAGGTTTCAGGTGGATTGCTTTACTGATGCCTGATATTTAGTTATCCATTGATCAGATGTTGGGTTCTATTAATACAGCGAAAACTTTTTGATTATAAACTACTAGGACTTAAATCATTTCAGTTCCTTTCCCCAGGAATTGTTAACTCAAAAATTAGTTTTTAGGGTACAAAAAGGAATATGCGTCTTAGAGAACAAGGAACATCAAGCTACGGCTAAACTTTGGGAAGTAGAGGAACATAAGCCTCACCCAGAAGAGTCAAGAGATAATTGAAAGACAGTTGCTGGGAAACATAGTGAAAGGCATTTTTTTATAGAATAATCTGAACTGTTATCTGGCTTCAGAAAAAAAAAAAAAAAAAAAAAAAAGCAACTCTGGACTAGAGGGGGACCAGCAATATGGCACGCAGGTGTATAACCTCTAAAATGAATGCCTTAGAAAATCAACAGAAAGTAAGCAAAGCTAGAGTGTTCCCCCAGACCTTCATTCAGTAGCATTTCTTTAATAATCTTGTGGAATTTGTCACTTTTAGCTAACTCTACGTACCTTGATCAGCATCTCTCCAATCTCCCAAGAGGCACAGAGGAAATGGGTTGAGACATTTAATAACATGAAAACAGAACCTGTCATCCAAAAGTCTTCTAACCAGAAATACTATCGATAAAAAGAAAAGCCAAAGTTAGGCTCAGACTAAATAAAACCTAAAAATTTATTCCAATTGCTTTTCAGAAAGAAAGGAAGTGATATTTGAGAGCAAATTATATTTTCAATAAAGTGAACAGGTAAAATTAATTCATGAAACCTAATGAAAGAAGCAGTATTGCATATTTTCTCCTTTCCTAAAAACAAATATATAAAAAATATGTCCATAACTATACTTTTGGCCAATATCATATACAATCATATACAAATATTATATCATAATAATGGCAGAAAAGAGGTAAATAGGAACTTTTTTTTTGGTACAGAGAAAAAACACTTAAACCCACAACAAGAAATGAAAATAAACAGGTGTGGCAGGATGAAGGTTACTATAAACAAACTGTAATGTACATTTGCTTTCCTCTTACATTTCAACATAGTGTTGTAAAACATACACTATGTAAAATGCACCAATGGGTATGTAGGATTTGTAGATCTGTAACAATAATACAAGGGTCAATAGGGAATAGAGAAAAATCATAGAATCTTTTGTCTTTGGGGTACTGTTTGTTCTTATATAAATCTTTACAAGTTGAGATTTGTACTATGAGCCACAGAACATCTAGGGAAAATAATTTTACACCCTAATGTTGCATGTAGTTAAAATCACTACAGGAGTATTTAAAGTGAAGGTGTTATAATGGAAAAGAAGAGTATTTAAAGTGAAGGTGTTATAATGGAAAAGAAGACAGTACAGAAGAAATAGAGAAACAAACAAAAAAATACAATTGAACTCTATAGGAAACTCAGTCAATAAGATGTTTTTTTGCATAAGCATAAAGGCCTGAGTTTGACCCATAGAACATACATTTTAAAAAGATGGGCATGATAGCACAGGTGCATTGCTGGGAAGGCAGAAATGGATCTATCTCTAGGTCTACTTCATGAGTTCCAGGTCAGTGAAAGACCTTACCTTAAAAACTGTATTTAAAAGTAAGCAAAACAGATGGCTGATTCCTGAGGAGCAAAATCTTAACACCCCAGATTTTTCCTTGTCATATATACACACACGTATATATTTATGCCCTCTGAACATAAACACATATATACCTGCTCTCTTTCTCTCTACTTACTTTCTCCATCTCTCCAACTCTTTCACAATATATGCAAAAGCAAACAAAATCAAAATAAGAAATATACACATAATTGTATTAATAATATTAAATGCAAATTTCTAAAATAATAATTTATTTAAAGAATAAATTGGCTTAAAACAAATAACACTAAGTAATATGGGAAATATATTTTTGATCCAAACATACAAATGTATTCAAACTAGAAGACTGAGAAATTACATATCATGTGTAGACAGGCGCTTGAATGTCTATGCTAAAATTGTATCACTAGTCAAAACCTAAAATCTAATAATTTGTAGCACCCAGTAAATGAATAAACAATCTGTGAGGTAGAGATACAATTGTGTGTGATTGAGTTAAAAGACTGAAATTAACCAATAAAAAGAAAGGGTTTTATAATATATCTCATAGTATATAATTTCTTTATCAGAACTGTTCAGAATTAATATATACATATAAGTACATATGTATATTTATATTATAAACAGACAAACAGTCTTAGAAGTTGTCTACAGAGTCTATATATGGAAGAAAATAGAGTGATTGCTAATGTGGTTAAGGTTTCTTTTGGCATGATAATGTTTAACAATTAGATTGTGATATTTTGGCATTTTTATAATTTTATAACTGTACCCATACATTACGTATACATTCTAAGTCAGTTATCTATACAGAATATGAATTATAGGTTGTTTTGTGTTACATTCTAGGGAAGACAAATATGTTCATCATACAGATAACAGATGAGAGAAGGAAGTATAGAAACCAATGAAGTTTAAGTTGGTGAATTATGGGTTTATTTGAATGTCATACAAGAATATGGATGAGGAGTTAGTACAGGACAAGAATGCCTTAAAGACAACTGTAATACCAGCACCTCCACCTCAGCAAGGTTGTAGTTCACATAACCTGGAGATCCAGAGGGCACTGTACAAAATCCAGACAGCTCAGTAACTTGGGAGATTGTCCTGTCTTTCCAGTTGGTCTGAAACTCTTTTAGGCAGCTCAGCTAGCTTCTAAAGAGAAGCTTAGAAGATCTGGTCAGTTTTAGGGATTTACTTAAGTTTTGAGTTGTTTACTTTCTAAGCTTAAAGATGTTACCTGAAGGACAGCATATTTTATTTTGGAGGAAACTGCAACATGACACATTTTAGTAAAGATAAAAACAGATACATGACAAAGACAAATGCATGGAGAGATGCTCTATGTTGATGAAAAGGAACACTCAGAATTGTCAGTGTCAGTTTTTATTAACTTGGTCTGCAGCTCCACTTCACATTAAACAAAAATCTCAGCAAGGTACTTTTTGGACATCACAGAACTAAAGGTCATATGGAGAAACTAACAGCTTAGAATAGCCATTTTCAACCTATTTTAATTTTTTAACTTCTAAAACTCTGGTTGAATAGTAGGCAGAAGAACACACTATAATTCTACAATTCACTTTTTTATTTCCTTATTATCTTATTTGAAATCGATGAATGTTACTTTTCTGTGACCCATTACCCAAACAGATCCTATGCTATACTCACCCTGTGTTCAAAAGTATGACTATGATTTTTACATTTTATTGTGTTTTTGTCCAAGTATTTCTAATGATTGTATATTCATTGTCTTTTATGTGAAATATCTTTATTGGAGAGATGTAACACACACACACACACACACACACACACACACACACACAGAGAGAGAGAGAGAGAGAGAGAGAGAGAGAGAGAGAGAGAGAGAGAGAGAGAGACAGAGAGAGAGACAGAGAGAGACAGAGAGAGAGAGAGACAGAGAGAGAGAGAGAGAGAGAGAGAGAGAGAGAGAGAGAGAGAGAGAGAGAGAGAGAGAGAGAGAGAGTTCTACTTACTCTCGAATTAGATCACAGACTAATGTAACAATTGCACCAAAGTCCAACTTGGTAAGCCAATGACTTTTATTGTCATTACATAAAGGAGCAGTGATGACTGAAAAGCAGCTTCACCACTAAAAAGTCCACCCCAAATTTGTCACAACTCAGGAAAGCTGCATCATTGGAGCTCTGAATTCGGATTGGGAAGGTCTGGGAAGCTCTTCTGAGCAACTCTGTGGATCTTAAATCTCTTTTCTAAGAGTCGTTTTCTGTTCAATAAACTTGGCAGAGAACTATCATGTGAAATCAGTTTACCCATATAGTTTTATGATCCTGATGTCAACCATCAGACTCCAAGGATTGTTCAGTTCCATAGAACCTGCTGTGCAACACTGTCACATTCCTGAAGCATGTCTTCTTTACTTACTACATCCGCAAATTACCCCAAAGTGCTCCAGATCATGTCATCAGGTGCTTACATGACTGTAAAGCTAGTTAGTGCATCAACTTGCTGTTAGTGCTTCGACTTCCTTGCTCAGCATAACTCTTCTCTTTGCAGCTCTTCTACAGTAAGCTTCCCAGCTGATGCCGAGGAACAATCACCGTTATACTTTTGAAGCTACCTTGAACACTTGCTTGAAAATTACTGAATCGATCTGTTTCATCTTCTTGAAAGATAATTTTCTGGAGGCTTTCTGCTTTCCTCATGGACCCTGAGTGTCCATGATTCTTATTGAACTCCAGGGTCTTGCTCATGTGCAGATACTGTTCAGAATGGATTTAGATAGGCAAAGCCAAATAACTTTTGCTGAGAGGGTATAGATGTGTGTCATGTAGGTTCATGTTTTCATGTCTGTGCTTAGGGCTAAATCCCCAGAAGTGACAATGCCTTGTGGTCAGAGATCTACTCAACCAACATTTTCATGGATGACTTACTGAGGCTTCTGTGGAACTTAAAAAGATCGCACACAGAGGCAGCCATGAAGCAAATCTCTGAAGGCTTTGAAGCAGTGCTTGGCAAGCTTCTGCCATGCTCCTCTGTGCACTTAGAAGCTCATCTTAAAGCTCCTTTGGTGCATTCTAGTTGGATCCAGTGGTCAAGTCACCGGGGTCACTAGGGGCAGGCACACAGTTGAAGATATAAGAAATAGAAAAGAAATCAAGGGGGGACCCTTGATTTGAAGCTACAAAGACTCTGAGTTTATTTCTGAAAGAGCTTACATACATTTTATTCAGGCCAGGATTCAAACAAAGAACAGTATAAAAATTCAAACACTATCTTGAGAAAACCCTATGCTGTCCTTGAATCAGGCAATGGACAGTTTCATTATCATATCATGTGTCTTGTGCTAGCTCAAGCAGCATACACTAGTAAGATAATGAATCCTTTGCCCAGGGCCTAAAATTAGACTAATCCAACTTTTATCAAGGCTAAAGCAAGGAGCAAGCTGAACTCATTCGAATTCTAGACTATCTGAATGACTGTGATTCAGTGTGGGAAACTGAGTCACAGTATGTGTTCCCACACATTCTCAAGAAAGAGGAAGAATTTGACATTTGAGTGAGTTTGTTACTTTTGATCGATATTCTAATCTTCCTGTCTGTATCTGCCCCATCTCATCAGTTTAAGCTCAGAGGATTCTTACGCCCCACCCCCTTTCCCCACTCCCATGCTGGAACATGTCTCCCCACAAGCAGCATGCATACATCCCTTGCTGTGTGGCTTCTGGACTTTGATGATGGCTCCAAAAGCTTGCCTTTTTTCTTGACTGAAAGCACTTTGTGGAATTGCAGCTTGAGAGAAATATCACTTTTTAATATGGAGAATAAACTTATATTGACAATCTGTTTCAGAGAATAACAAGCTTAGTGTACTAACAGACAGGTGTTCACACTGAGACTGGCTTGCAATTGCTGATTCACTGCATATTATCCTTCCAGGGGAAGTGACATCATTCATAACTGCCCAAATGTTAAGTTACATAAAAGCTAGGATAAACACTTAACATTTATTGTTAGCATCAGTGGGTTAGAATCACAATGAATTTTAACTAATCCTAACCATGTAATGAGCCAGTGTTGGCATCCCTGTTTAATACATAGAAATCAGTCTTGGCCAGCTAAAGTCATTTGTTGGTAATACCACAGAAAGCAGGTAATATAAGGATTGAACACTAATATAATTGAACTTCCTTTGTATCCTCTAGCTCTATTGAAACAATGAAAAAACAAACACAAAGTAGAAATACTCCCAATGTTTTTAGAAATGTTATTTGAAAATTATCTTTTCTGTATAATTGCCATACTTTTGAATGTCGGAAGTAAGATTTTTGATATAGAGAAAGGGAAGAGTAGAAAAAAAAACATAAATAATGCCCATGAGAAGCATAATCTTATATTTTCAAATCATATTCTTCGCTTGCAAAGTTAATTTATAGCCACAGTAAAAACTCATGAAAAATATTAATACTGGGGGAAGAATCCAGGAAAGACCATTTCCTGTTGCAACTAGAGTTCTGGTGAAAGTACAATTCTTTGTGAGGAAAATAACCAGAATATCAGCAAGAGATCCAGGAAGATGGGCCAATTACAAAACACATTACTTCATACCTAAAGGGAATAATGAAAACTATCCTTGCTAGTGAGTTCCAGACAACAACAGAGAGGAGCTGTGATTTGTGTGTCTGTGTGAGGAAAGTAGGTTACAGCATAAGCAAGAGAAGCTTGTGCTTAACGGCCTGTGGAGGACAGATTTGAAGTAACTGAGGTTTTATGGGCCACTGAAATTGAGCTAGGTCTGGTGGATCTCTTCTCTGAGAATGCTCTAATTTTACCTCTTTATGGAACATTGAAATCAGTTTTGGACATGGATTCCAAATGCTATGATCGTATATAACATTTAGGATTCTTTTAGCAATAAATACATTTCCTTTTTCTTTTTAGAATTAGTTCAAAATATGGCATGAGTTAAGAATGTAAGATTTTATTTCTCCTCTTGAATGGTACCGTTACCATTTGTTAAATAATTTAACCTTTTTAAACCTTACCATTACTATATACTACAATGTTGGATACAGATAGATCTGCTTCTAGAATTTGCATTCTGCATTAGTGCTTTCAGTATTGGCACACATCAACATTTTAATGATTATTTTAAACATTTAATTGGAGAAAACAACTTTTAGCCTTTTGTCTACATTTTATGTTTCTGAATACATTTTAAAGTTATGTTTCAAATTTTAAATAGAATATTTTAACTGATATTGATCAAAACTCCAAGATACTCAAGGATATTTGGTGAAATTTTTTCTTCTTGATTTTCTTTGAGATTTTCTTCAATCCCTTGTCAACCTCCCAAACTAATAAAAACTAATAGCTATGTCATACATATTATTCCAGAGGATTGTTTTCTTGCACAAAAAGAATGACTTCAATAGGAATGTTTGACACATAACAGTATACTCAAAAATCATTTGTTTTAATTTATGAACATCTTTGTTAGGTTTTTGTTGTTGCTTGGTGGTACAACATCTCACCTGGAATCTCATGCATGCTAGACCAGTTTTCAGAAGCTGACACATCTTCAGGTTTCCTAGTCCATTTTATGGATGAGATGATATATTTAACCGGTACTCTATTGATGGAGTTTTCTGCTCTCACAGATAACTGCACTACAAAAAACTGTAAGTACACAAATTATCACAAACAGGTACATTTGTCAACTGTTTTAACAGCAATGAAAATACAATACAGTTGTAGTTCTGATTAAATAATTTCTATGTGCAGTAGCTTATTTTCAGAACCTTTTGAAATATATGAAGTTGTATGCTTTTTTCCTGACTTGTCCCCATTCTAATAGAATCAAGATTTGACTCTTCTACTATTATAGTGAGATTGGAATCACATTTTCATTTCTCCTGGAGCCTAAGGATGTTAGGAACTTTTTCACAGATTTGAATGTTGTGTGGCACCATTTCTGGGAAGATGTGAACCTTAAGTTAAAATCAATGTAAAAAGGAGGGAACAGTAGGTTACAATTAAATTATTAGTAGAGATTTTTCTGGAATGAGAGGAGGATGGACAACATGAGGAAGGGGGGAAAGGAGGGATAAATAATAAATATTATATGGATAATTAAGATTATACTTAATATACAAGCATATACATATGCTTGTATTAATTGAAATAAACAAATTGAGGATAACAATGGTGCCACCCAGCCAACAAAAAAACATGTTTCCATGTATTGGTCATAGAAGCATTCCAATTTGCTAATCAGAGCAGTTAAACATAAGCCCCGAAACAGTAAAGTTTATTATTATGGCCCTTGCTGCTTCCTACAAAAGGAGGCACAACCCTATTGCTGAAGATACCATGTATATGTGACACATGACTTTGAGGAATCAACCTGGATATTACCTGGATGCTAGTCCTCTTTGCTGAGAACTAACATTCATAGCTTCAGAAAAAGTCATGCTCATTCCTTACAGAGGAACTCCTTGCTCAGCCTCCATACTAGGGGTGAGGGTGGGGCGATCTTGTTCCTACCTCAACTGGATATGACATACTGCATTATCTCATTCTTGGAGTCCTTACACTCTCTGAGGAATAAATGGGGAGTGGGTGGGGAGGGAGGAAGCTGAGGGGTATCAGAAGGAGGTGAAAAAGTAGTGTATGTTTTATAAAAGTTTTTAAATAAAAAGTAAAGTTAAAAATAAAGAAAAAGGATTTAATTGATTAAAAGTAAAAGTCATGCAAAGCGTGGCCAAGTATTCAGAAAGAGTAAAACAATGAGTAGTCCTATCCAGCTCTAATAATAACAAGCAATTATAATGACCACTCTGGCAACTTCCTGCAAAGCACAGCAGTGGCAGTTATATCCTCGAGGTGACCAACAGACACCTACTCATGGGAGAAAGGGAAGTCATGCCTGGCACTATAAATTTAGTCAAATATTGCCATCGCTAGGTCTTGGAACCTTGGGAGAATCTATTACAATCAGTTTCCTAAACCAGTATTATCTGCAATTTTGTTCTAAATATTATGCTTATATCCATAAATAGTGTAGATCTCATACCTCATCAAAGAAGTGTCTTTTTTTTAAATTTTTTTGCAACAGATGGAGAGCATTACAAAGCCCGCAACTGGTCAAAATGTAGAGAGCAACCCAGCACAGTGTGTGTGCCTCCAATGAACACATTTACAGGATAACACCTCCTCTTAAGGCTTAGGGACCATCTTGGAAGATGAAGTAGAAAGACTGTAAGGGCAAGAGGACCAAGACTTATGGTGTAAGATTCTTTCTTCTTTTTAAAAAATAAAGGCATGAATTGAGGAAGGAAATGTGGATCTGGGAGGATTTGTGGGAATGACCACATTACATTGCATAAAATTCTCTAAGAATTATTAAATTATAAAAATATGCTTTAGAAATAATGATATAACATTGCTGAACCTTTTTAATGGGAAAAGCATGTGACTGATTTTCACTTGTTCAAGAATTTTCCCCTTACTTTTAGAGGCATTTAAATATTTTGCTTATAAAGGTTTTAGACATTTATAGTAATGATCCTTTCCTGATAATTTATATCTTTGTGACTAATGGAATCATATATTTTCACATTAAGTCCATTTGATTATTATACATTGCTCTCTGTATACTGATTCCTTGATTGATAACTTATCAATTTTTTGATTATATCATACTATAATATCTTAAAAAAGATATAGTTTATATTTTGTTATTTTTTATAGTTTTACTGTAACTTATTTCTCTCTCCCTTTATCTCTCTCCTCTCTCTCTCTCTCTCTGTGTTTGTGTGTGCATGTGCATGCACAGATATTGTGCTTGGTGAAAATTATTAAGCTATAACTTTCTATATGAATTTTCACCATGTACCTTACACCTCTAAATGAAATTGTTGTAATTTAAAAGGTTAATTTCAGGAAATGAAATCTTATCATTAAATACACACACCTTTGTATTGGCTTTAGTAAAACTATGCAACTTTCTTCAGATAGGCTCTCAGTTAGATGACTTTAGACCCTCTGTCACATACCCGATGTTTGTATTTAAATTATTTTACTGTAATTCTGACTTACTTTTGACACTACTTTACATTTTGTCTCAATAAAACACCGTTTTCACTTTATTAGATATTTTCTCCCTTTCTTTTGATTTTCTCCTGCAAAGGTTCTGGGCATCTTTTAGCATTACAGTCATCTTTGAGTCAAGTGCTTATCTGATGCTACTGGTTAGTTTTTGCAAACATCATAAACTAGAGTCAGCTGGGAAGAGCAAGCCTCAGTTGAGGTGTTGCTTCTATCAGTATGACCTGTAGGGATGCCAGTGGGACATTTCTTAATTGTTCATGGGTGAAGGAAGGCCCAGACCGCTCTATTAGTGTTATTTTAGGCGACTTGGCCTGGGCTGTATAAGAAATGAACCTGAACATGAGGCTGGAAGAAAGCCAATAATCACCTTTCCTCTTTGGTTTCTCCTTCAGTTCCTTCCTCCTGTTTTTAGCTTAAGTTCTTGCCCTAACTTTCCTCAATGATTGGCTGTGATATAAAAGTTTAAGGTAAATAAACGTTTTCATCTTCCAACTTGATTTTTACCATGTCTTATTACAGCAAAAAGTAAATGAAGACAAAAATTAGTAATAGGATTCATGCACAGACACATCCTCATGTTTCCCACATTTTCAGAATGCTGGTTAGATTATTTTTGTTTTTACTTATATTATCTATATAAAATTTATCTGTAGAAAACCTATGGGGTAATATACCTCTCTTGTTTTCCTATATTTTTCTGCCCGGAAAATCGGTAGCATCTCTCTGTGGTATGACTTCAAAATCTTCCCATGACTTAAGTGTACTTTTTTTGTCTTTCAGAGATTCCACAAACCATGGCATTTCAGTCATTTTCCTCTGCTGTAGACATCTTTCCCAGAAACAGGACTGAATTAGTTCTAGTACCCTCCCAGGTCAGCTTCAAGGCCGCCCACGATATTTCCATTCCTGACCAACTCTTTATAGTCTGTTTTCTTTCTTGAATATACTCTGTTCTGAATTCTATTAACTTTTATTGTTTGTTTTATTCTTTTGAGTTTCTTTCTTCAAAAATAGTTTTTTGAAGATAAGATTCTAGAAACAATATAGGTCTGAAAGGGATTTCTCCACCAATCTTGAATGTTTTCTAGAAAATCTGTGCAGAACAACAAGCCAAGGTGGAGATAATCCTCATTCCTCTAAAAAGTTTAAGCAGCTATTACATCATTTTTGATTTCTAATCCCACTACTACATTATTCTTGGTTATTAATTTTTGAACGTACTTATTTTTCTTATTATGTATGAGTCTATTTTCTCCACTGTTTTGACCCTTCGATGGGTCAATTCTTGACCTTGATCCTGGTAAATTTCCTTCATGTTTCCTCTCATCATTTTATTTTCTTTCCTGAATTCTAATAATTCTTTTCATCGCATTTCATTTTTCTCCTTTTAGCTGTTTCCCAGAATAATATACTGATTTATCTTCCAATCATTTTGCTTCCTCATTTCCACTAATACAATTATGTCTTTCCAAAATTCTTTTGCAAAAATTCTCATTTATTAAAGTACCTTCTTGTCTAGTGGATGCATATTTTAGAAATAATATTTTTTCTAAATATATTATTTTATTTATTCCCTTATTTGCTTGTCTGTTTTCTTTGGCCTATTCTCATGATAGAGGGTTTTCACAGACATTTTTCACTTGGGAGAAATGCAGAAGGGACGCTGAGCAAGATTTCTATGCATGAGTGACCTTGTGGATTCCATATAGATCTTATCTTTTCAAAATAAGTTTCTGAGAAACAATGTAGTTTTTCCCTTAATTTCCCCAAGCAATATATAACTCTAATAGCATTATTCATTTAGAAAAGAAAACTTAATTCTTTGTGTAGAACAGAAGTCTTAATGCTGCTGAGCTTGATACTCCTGTGAGACTCAGCTTTTAATACTGTTTTCACCTCCGTTTTTGTTTTTTGTTTTTGTTTTTGTTTTTTTTTTTGTTAAATTAGATTCCTCAGAAAATATTTTTATGGTCATCTTTCTAGAGGGTCAGAAATATCATTCTTGGAAGTGTATGCAGAGGCCATACCAGAATGTTCACAATGAAGTCAATACATTTTCTCTAAGGCCTCTGGTTACTAAGTGGTAGTCTCTTTATTCTTGAGTTTGCCAGTGATTGCCAGATCAGAAAAAGCCTTCACTCAGTGTCTTAAATTGTAGTTTCTATTGTTTCTAATAAAGTCAAAAGCAACTAAGGGATTATTTGATTTATTTCATTCAACACTTCCCAGGTAACAGCCCATCTCCGAAGGACATCAGGGCAAAATGTACAGCAGGGTAAAAACCACGAGGCCAGAATTGAATCAAAGCCACAGGGGAGTGCTGCACTTTTGGCCTGTCCCTTTAGGCTGGATTGGCCTGCTCTTGTATACACCCAAGGACCATCACCTGCTAAGGGGTGAGAAGACCCACAGGGGTTGGCTATACTCATATCAGTCACTAAAAATGCACTACAGACTACCAAATTTTAGACATTTCTCAATTGAGACTCACTCTTCGTAAATACCTATCACTTGTGTCAAGCTGGCAATAAACTTGCAGGAGCAGTCTGCTTAAAAAATGAAGCCCTGGGGTCACCCACTTCCTGTATTCAGAAAGGAGATTTACCCAAGTATTCCAAGTATTGCACTTTAACCAGCGCTCACTCTGCCCTCAATGTATTCCACAAGCTTCTTGATGTCCTTTGTTCTCCATGCTTCTGTACTTTCTGTAGCATAGTTGGAGTCCTCCTGAACCTGCTTAGCATTCAGCTTTTGGAGACTTTTAACTTATTTAACACTCATTTACTTGAAATATTTTTTATCACTTATTTTTCTATTTTATTTTAAAATGAAATAAAATAAATTCTTACTATTATTACAGGAAATCCAGTAAGAAATGGAAAAAAGTGATTGTTTAATCTGCTACCTATGAGCAGAAGTCTAACCATCTTGACTTCAAACTATCCTTTAATGTTCTGCATGAATAAAGTAGTCTCATCCTTCACTATCACTTCTGTAAATTCTTTACCCATGAACTCCAAAGTGCTTAAATGTTCATCCCTATCTATGTGTCTAGATGTTATTTGCAAAAGTGTTGAATGTTTATGCTCATTTATTTAGAAGACTTTTTTCAAGAAAACAAATCAACCCTCTTGCATGTCTGTTTATGTCTTTTATGACTTCTCAGAAGAAAATTTTTAGCTATTTGTTTAGGTTTCTTACATTCATATCAAGATAGCTACACATTGTTTTAAATAACAATACAATTCTAGGAGACAATAATTTATTACCTTTAAATATCATGGACTTTTCCTAAAGTATAAATAAATTTACAAATGAATCTTTAATTTATAATAATTCATTTTTATAGCCTAGGAGTTAACTATATTTTATGTTCAAGTGGATATTTTCAGATATTACTTTTATGTCTTAGCATAGAAATATCATAACAACTTTCTCACTCTTTGCAATAATCATTTTTACTGTTGAATCTCTGCCAAATCGCATATATTTCTTTTAACCTCATAATGCATGGAAACTTTTTTTGGTTTTGTTTAACATTGACTTCATAACCCAACATTTCTATAAATAATAATATTGTTGTTGCTTTCTAAATGACCTACAGTTGTTTGTTTCTGAGCCATTAGTTCATAGATATAGAAATTTATTCTTAAAGCAATTTAGGCTACATATTTGTACCTTCATTATTACAGTTTTAAGTTATTCTGTGGAGTATGTGTCTTAGACCAGTGGTTTTAGGCTGCATTTCACTCAAAGATGATGCATTATGTGTAGCATTTTACTATGTCTATGGATAGTCTCTTTAAATGTGATGTATCTATGTAGGTGTAGAATTAATTATGTCTCCATAAATTCAACATGGTTGTGTTAATAAGTTCACTTACCCTAAGCAAATAATTTCTCTTTTGAGCCATAATTTAGAAAATACATTTGCGTTGACCTTATAGTTATACTAACAATGATCTCATATTTATTAACAAAGAAAACATAAGTAGATCAGTAGTAACCATTGCACATTCTTCAAATTTGTTTCCAAGCAATACTATAAATCTAAAAGTTCTATGAATTTATTGCAAAACAATGAACCAAGTACTATTCTACCATATCTAACTTTAATTATTCAAGGTAAAAATTTGTGATACCAAAAATTCAGTCCCTGTTTTTAAATACAAGATATAGAAGTGAAGGTGTTGTAGTACACATAAACATGAAGGTAACAGAGGATGTGCCAAGTAGTTTTCAACAGTAAGGTTGTCTCTGTGGCAGCTACACAACTGTGCTGTTTTATAAAAGAAGCCAGTGGAAACCTGTAAATAATGAAACATGGCTGTATTACAAAAAGTTTAAGTGGCATACTAAAATTGATCTATGATTTATAGTTTTCTTGCCTTTGGAGTAGAACAATTTGTCATGTGTCTTCTGTATAGACAGAACTCAAAACTGTAAGTTCAGAAACTAAGCAGGAGTTCTAAGATGGCTTTACCTATGCTCTTTGAGCTGTCCATTTCTCATAGTAACTAAGGATAGAAAGCTGCCATAACATAGTTAAAATATACTATTTATTATCAATCTTTTGTTTTCCTATTTAAATAGAACTTATGAGAATTTAAACATTGCATTTATAAATATATATATATATATATATATATGGGTATTTTTTCTACATTTCTGTCTGTGCAAAATAAATATACCTGGTAAACAAAAAGACCAGAAATGGATGTTGGATATCCCAAGACTGGAGTTATAGATGGCTGTGAGCATCCATGTGATTTTCAGATCCTCTGTAGATGAGGCAATTATCTTCACCATTTAGTCTTCAACCCCATTATGCCCTTTTTACTATGGTTCTAGTATAATGGTGATTGTGTTCATCTAATCTTTAATATTTCTCTTTAAACCAAGGGAAAATTGAATTAAGATTTCTCACAGAAAAATCAGAGAAACAAATGCTCCCAAAATAAAATGGGCTATGGACCTGAACAGTTTTCAAAAAAGAGGTGTTTAGAAAGTGCTCAACACCCTTAGAAATGAGGAAATGGAGATTTTATCTTGTCCAAGTTAGAATGGATAAGTTCCCAGAAAACAACTCACAACAAATGGCTGTGAGGATGATGAGACAGGAAACCTCGCATTCACCCTGTTGGTTGGATGCAACTACTGCAGCCACTATGGAACTTTTGAAACTAAAAATATGTCTAGCTATCTCACTGGTTGACATATCTCCAAAGAATAAGATTGTTTACTGCAGAGATACTTGCTCAGCCATGTCTATTGCTCCTCCATTCTCAGTTCTAAAATGGAAGCAGCCTAGTTGTTCAGCTGATAGGTAGATAATGAAAATGTGATATGCGCACTTGTGGAATTCTATTTAGTCATAAAGGAAATAAGGTCATGAATTTGCATGTAAATGAAAAGAATTGGAAAATATTCCCAGTAAGATAATCCAGACCCAGAATGACAGCTCTTCACGTTCTCTTTCATTTGTAGACCATGGATCCAAATCCTTCTAGTATATAACTTGGAGTAACTGCAGAAGCCATGGGAAAAGAAAGGAATAGTGGGAGAGGAAGGGGAAGCTCTATGGAGGAAGATAGTAGATAATTTAATAGTAGGAGGGAAATTGAGTAACTTAAATGGATTTAAGAAAATTAGGGTAAAGAGGGGGGAAGAAAAGGCAAATAACACTAAGGATCTTAAAATAACTGTAGGAAAAGATATTTTATCAAGTTAAAGATACATATATGATATGTGCATACTATATAGATACATTATATATACATATATATTTATATACACATATATATCACCCCCACACGCATTGTGTATACGCCATATTGAGTAGTAATGTTCTCCTCAGAAGACATTAGCTATCTAAAATTCCCATTTCAATGCAAACAAAAATCTCCCCTTTAAGTTACCAGTCAGTTTAGGTTTAAGAGACCCACAAATCAATATATTCTATGTTATTGCTCTTGGTTGATTCCTAGAACTTGAAGGTAAGACAATTTTTTTTTGAAGAAATTATACCCTTCAGACACAGGATATAGAAAAATCAAACTGGTACTGACCTGAAACCTCTTTCCAAAGTGCAAACTCTCATGGTTTCAGGTGCCATAGGAGAACAATAATCTATAGTTCTACTTGATAACTATTTCTGTGCATCACAATGATGACTGTCTTCGCAAGATATCTCCAGTAATGTGATAGTGGCACTTCAATCTTTAGTCTATTGACTTAAAGTCCACTGAATGCAAGGGAACTGTTACCTAATATTGTTAACTTAGACAATATGGAGAGTGAATTGGTTGTCGACCCCAGGGAAGAACCTACAAGCACTGTTTTCCAAAATCAATATAATTTCTCACTGCATTCTAAATACTTCAACTTACGTACATAGATAAGTGTAGACTTTCTTTATATGTAACAAAATAGTCATAGAAGAAGATATCATGAATCTGAGAGAGTAGAATGTAGGGAAGAAATGGAGGGTGTCCAGAAATGCATAGAGATGATGGAAATACAGTGTACTCATATATGAAAATTTACATTCATGATGACCTAATATAATGATGCTGGCAGTGAAGATGAAAGTGAAAACATTCTCTAGGACACCTCTGTGGCACACATTTGTTCTCTTCCTTTTATTTACTAAATTAAATAGTTAAAATACTTTCAAGTGGGATATATAATTTATGGTGTTTTGATTGGATGAAGACAAATAGCCATGTTGGAGTATGTGTGGCCCTTTTGGAAGAAGTGTGTTTCTAGAGGTGGGCTTGGAGTTTGAGACATTCAGGCGAGGCCCAGTCATTCTCTCTCTTCCTGATGCCTGCTGGTTGTGATGTAGAACTCTCAGCTACTTCTACAGTGATATGTCTGCCTGCATACTGCCATGCTTCCTGCCATAATGAAAATGGACTGACTCTCTGAAACTGTAAGCCAGCCTCAACTAATGTTTTCCTTTATAAGAGTTTTCATGGTCATGATGCTCTCCCCACAGCAATAGAAATCCTAAATAAGACCAAATTATACCCTATTTCTTCCAATATTTTTATTTTAAAAGTTGTTCTATGTAGTATGTGACCGCTTATGTTAACATTAAAGAGATAAACATATATAGATTTATATGGATAGACACATATACGTTTATAAAAACAGACACTATTGCATATATCTATTTTCTACACACAAATGCATGCTTAACTTGTATAAAATTTCTCCCAAGTTACACAGAAAACCAGAAATGTGGGATAAAAGAAGAATTTATTGTGGTTTTTGTTCAACAACTTTATATACAAATGTTGTATTTAAATGCCCCCATTAGTGACTTCTATTTCTTTAATTAGTATTGTTACATTTATTTGCATATCTTTACATTAATTTGCAAATTAAACAGTTGTGTTGGCTGTCCTCTTTTTTTTGGATGAATTCTTCTGAGTTCCAATGATAGCTTGTGCTGAGACTTCTTTGCCCACAATAGATAAGAACAGTAACATTTTGTTAGGATCTTCCATCTTATAACCATGGAATTATGAAACAGCTCTGAAATGTTGTAACCTTTCAAATAAAGTAGTCAGATAAGGAAGAAGACAGCAGGGTATTTTTTTTATTCATAAGAAATGTGAAGATATTTTGGATTATTCTGTTGTATAATCAAAAGAGTACTATAGAGACTGAAGAGTACTTTCAGCTTAGAATAGTGAATAGAGGAGGAGAAAGGAGGGATCTAAGGGAAGGAGCATGAGGAACACACTGGACAGTGTCTGTTGTATATCTGCTGACCATGTGATATAATTCTTAGAGCACGATTTTGCAAAGTCATCCATAGCCAGATTTCTAAACACAGACATTTTAACTGAATGGAAAAAAAATTCCAAAAGTTGTTTTTGTACAATGAGGTCAAATGAAAATTTCCATTTTGCAGAAATGTGTCCCTGCATTAAATGGCTGTTTTCTGCCCTTTGCCTTGAACAGTGAAAAGCAGGGTTGAAGCCTTAATTAAGAAATTCAAATGAAATATTTACAGTAATAGAAAGTAATCAAGTTATCTTTAGTTGTCTTGGCATTTGGTCTTTCCCATCATAGATCTTTGACTGTGCTCTCCCTTCTCCTTCACATACTATGTGAAATGCCTCATGGAGCCACGATAAGAAAACCTTTTTCTCCCTTCTCAGGAATATATTACCTAGAAACAACTTTCCTATAATACAGGGTGCTGCCATTGCTGAGGTTATACAAGCCGCTGCTGCTTTGAAGAATGAAAATTACATGCAGATTCTCTTAGCTACAGGCACATCACAGTGGAAATAATATAGTGGCATTATCAATCTGTATGTAGAGAGTGTATTACATAGTGGGTTATTGAAATATCAAAACAGAGGAAATAATGTTAACATTTTGAAAAGTTAGTGAAAATAGTAATTAACAAAACTTAATTTTACAAATAGTCTCTTGCGAAATGGCACTCAGTTATCAGTGGCTTCCTATGTTGTGTGAAGATATAATTATAAAAAAATTCTCTATGACAGAGAACATTTACTAAAGCAAAAATATTTTATACTGAATCAGAATAAAATGATTGTGTAATTTCTTATCTTTAATTTTCTGTGACAGGCAAGTATATTGATTAATATTGTTTTAAACTAATATTTGGGGTTGAGTATTTTACAGTGGTAGACTACTTTCCTAGTAAGAACAAGGACTTCATTAGGAAACCCAGGATATACACACATGCACATAAATAAAATTTTAAACTGACGAGAATAAATTTCTCTTGTTTATTGCCCTAGAATGCAGACTTCTGACATCTTTCTTTGTGGAACACAAAGTGAACTAAATAGAAAGACTTAATTGCTGATGACACAGTTTATATTTTATTTCTACATATAGAGCTAGAAGCTTCTTCCTTGCTAGCTAGCTATCATGCTCTTGAAAGATGCTATATAGGTGGCTGAGGAGAAAATGTACCAATTATCTTACTTAGGTGCAAGCGTCTGAATAACATGACCACCTTGCCACTAACAGTGTGGTTCACTATAATTCAATTTTAAGACTTTTTTCTGTTATTCTAATTATCTGACAGACTTGTGGTTTGTGTCAAGAATATTTTGCATTAGTTCTACCTCTGTTTCCTGAATGCACCATGTATTCTTCTAAATCTCCTGACAGAACAAGTTGCTAGAATAACTTTCTTGCAAGTATTTTGTTGTAGATCCTACTATTTGCCTTTTTAACTCAATATTCTAAAATATAAGGCTCACTTCTTTTTCATCACAACATTAATTCTTTAATAACTGCTAGAAGACTCTATGATATAAGTATTTTAAAGATATTTTTAGTAGGTCAGTTGATACCGATCTCCTATTTACTGAAGTTGTGCTTTCTATTTTATAATCTGTTCTATTATGTTTTTGTTCTGATTCTTTATTGGAGATGCTGCAAAGAAGTGTAGCTAACAACATACACTTAAGGACAAATTCTACTCTGATTATAAGTGGCTCTTTGAACTTTGATCAATCTCATCATGTCCCAGCTTCCTCATGAGGGGAAAATCTGCTTCATTTATTCATATTATTTTCAAGTTATTAAAAAATTATGATTTTAAAAGTCAAATAAAATATTCAATTTAAAGTATTACACAATAATACAAAGTTGACACTTATTTTGTGATAAATGAAACACGTCATTGTATCTATCTTTCTTCCTTAACAAATTTATCTTTTGACCAACCTTCCATTAGAGTTTCATACATAATTCTTGTCCTTTATAATTGATGAGAGTTATTAAGATAAGCTTTTAAAGTTCAGAAACAGTTGTATTCTTTTATGGCTGGCCCTATATCTGCATTTACAGATGCTTTCCCCTTCTTTCATATGTAAAAATCACAGAATGCCATAGTTGAATGGGCATTTGAATGAAATGATTATGGGACACACTTTTAGCTTCATCAGACTCATGTAGTAAATAATTTTGTGAAAATAAACCCTCAGCACATTTACATGCATCAAGTTAGCAATTATTTACAAGAGCAGAATCCTGGTTATTCTTTTCAATCTACTGAATTATACCATCTAACTTAATCTATTGCTATTTATATGGTTCTGATACCATTTATTTTTAGAAGAAATATCCTTTCTTCTATTGTTTAGAAAGAATAATACATAATAATTTTCAGTCTATCATAATTTACTTTAAAAACCACTGTTCTTAAGATTCTTTTCAGCTGCAAAACAGAGAGAATTTTATTTCAGTTTTAGACATATATTTAATACTTTAGTGATGCATTTACTTCTTTCAAATCTTCCAAACAAAACTTTATCATAAAGTATTTGATAAATTTATAATTTTATTATTTTCACGTATAAATACATCATCACAACATCATTGTTATTAAGAACTTATTTATATATTCTATTATTTATGGTTAGCTTATTTCTGTTATTTTTCAACAAACTATATTTAAGCCAGGTTTATAGAAGCATAGCAAACAGGCAAAAATAAATGTATAAACTCGATTTATATTATATGTCAATCTTTAAAAAAAAGAGTATAGTCTCTTAAATGTAATTTTTGTGGTGTGCGTGTTCCTGTGTTCATTGTTTTATTTTTGTTTAGCTGTTTTTTACTGACACTAACATTTGTCTTAATGAGAGAGAAAGAAGTCTCACTAAGTGCTCCAGACAGGTTTTGTCTCTTTCATTTCACTCAATGCTTTTGTGTAACAGAAACTTCTCTGTAGGACACATAACCAATAAAAATATATCTGCATAGGTATATTTGTCTTTTTTAAAACGCAAGCAAAGCTATATGCTGAGGAAACAGAGGTTTACCACTCATCCGTGGGCTACTTAAGCATAAGATATATTGTGTTTGTGCAAGAAACAATTATTTTGAATGAAAAAATTAAAATAAAACATTAAACATTAACTATGCCTATTTTACTATATAAGACAATCAATATTCATCTGAAATTAAATTATTATATACTGTTGTGCTAGATAGTTTTATATCAACTTAATGCAAGCTAGAATCAGTTTGGAAGAGAGGGATCAATTGAGAAAATGTTCCCACACATTTCCTTGATTGACAGTCAATATGGGGAGATCAAGGTTGTTTCATCCTTTCATAGGTCATCCTGGTCGCAATAGCAGTATCACGAAGAGCAAGCCAGTAAACTGCACTTTTCTGTGGTCTCTGCATCAATTCCTGCTTCCAGGTCCCTGGACTACTTGCGTTCCTCTCTTCCTTCCATGATCAACTGTAATGTGTGTATAAATGAAGTTGCTTTGTATAGAGCTTTTTACAACTAAACAGCTGTGAATGTTTTACCCCTGTGTAAAAGTTACTCACGACTAAAAGTAACTTTTCAAATATCTTCAAATCACAACAGAGTTGATTAGATTGCCTATCCATTTATTATAATTATGAGATCTCAAACCTTATCTCTCACAATGATTAGAAACAGTATTAGAACAAAGATAAAAATGGCTGAAAAAAGCAAACATATCAGTCCTTGATTAAACATAAAACTAAAGTTATGAGTGAGTAAGCTCTTCAGAATCATTTTAATACGGTGTCACTGCTCCTCTATGCTGCTTACCTCATTGTCTTTTTATGAAAGCAAGATGTAACCTCTGAGGCTTGTAATTAGTCATTAAAGTTGAATAATTAATTTTTCTTCTGCAAAAAAATTTTCTATGGAGAAAGGGTAATGATGCTGCTCAACATACTAAAAATAAAAGTTTAATTTAATTTATGACATTGTGTCATCGAATTTGTGCCTATTGAATAACAGCACAGTAAGATAGGCATCAAGAAAAATACATATTTACATATACACAAGCATATCTATGAATACATATTAAACCTATTTGAAGAGATAGAAATGTTGTTTTGTCAATTCTCTAGGGGATGCTAATATCTGCTTCTAAAGACATGTTGTAGTAAAAGAAACTGTTGCTGACACAGCAAAAATAGCATGAAAAAATTATCAAGTGGAGTTATTTATTTATTTATTTATTTTTGTACTGATATGGTTCTAAAGAGGTTTCACATCTTTAACTACTTTTGGTTTTATTGTAAGCTTGTGTGGTAGACACTATAATTAACTCTAGCAATTGTTCAAAAGGAGGAATGGAAAGGTAAAATGACTTACCCTATCAAATGGCATTGAAGAGTGGTGGAACCCAGTTTTAGCCCACAGACTGTCTATATTCCACATGACTCCATCGAGGATTAATTGGAACTCTGCCATGTCTCACCCAGCAGAACGTTTCCAGCTCATGTTCTCATGCTTTTCTTTGTGCCTCTTTCATGTGATGTTAATGTTATTAATGTTAACATTTAAAATGCATTATAATGTAAAAAAGCAGAAATATATGGATAATAAGGTGGTGATAATAAACTTACAAACCACAATATAATTTTTTTGTCTTAAGAGAGTAAGTAAATTTTATGAATTTTTTTAAAAGTCTATTTTTACCTCTCCAGATTCACAGTGAGATTTTCTTCCACAGAAACAAACTATTGAATTTTATCTTCAGGTTTTTAGATTTTTTTAATGTTTATCATAAAGATGGTAGATATTTACTTTGTTGCTGAACATTTATAAATACAGTATTCTTTGGTGGGCTTTTGAACATTTTACATATATGTTTGACTCAATTTGCTAATCACTCTTTTTGGTGTATATCTAATAAAGTTTTTAATCCCATCACTCCACTCAGGGAGACAGAAATCCTGTGGATCTCTGTGAGTTCAAGGCCAAACAGAACCAGTTGATGGTGGTATCCACCTTTAATCCTAGCACAAGGAAAGTTGAAGAAGTAAGATAGCTGTTCTGAGAGAGAAATAAAAGGCTAGAGGAGGCAGGAGTTCTTCCCTTGGCCTGTGCACCCTTTAGGCTGAGGACTGAGAGGCAGTAAACTGAGGATTTATGAGGAGTTGATTTGGTGAGAAGTGCTGTGGCTTGTTTCCTATCTCTTTGATTTTTCAACTTTTCCACGATATCTGGCACTGGACTTTTATTAATAGCACAAAGTAATTTTTTTTCAATATATAGCACCTAATTTTGGGGGCTTGAATTCACACACACAAAAAATTGCCTGTGGTTGGAGTTGCACATGACAGGATTCACTACCATGATAGCTAGGTTTTACTTTCAGAGTTAGCATCTAGCCTGTTCTGCTTTTTTGGCAGTTCCTGCCACATTTGTTTTTTCTCCATGTTCCCCTGTGTGAATTTTTTTAAACAGTGAGTTCACTCTCCCATTGGGGTGTGGCTTTCCCTGAACTCCCTCCTAGAGCTGCTGCTACTCTTCCTAGACTCACTTCTCCTTCATTTGAATGTAATTGTCAGCAGATTTGGGGAGTCAATTGGGATTCCTTAAACTAGGAATTTTGTTTAGATTACAGAGAGGGATTTTTTCCATATTAAAAGGGGAAAATAATATTAAGATAGAAATAATTTGGTCTTTATTTAATAATACTCTACACAGTTTGAAAGTGGAACCATTAAAAGAGAGGATAATTAATAAAATGAGATTAACATAATGTCTATTATGAATATTATTTGTTTGAGCTATTTTTAGCCCTAAAAATGTTGATTTATATGAGTGTCAAGTTGATTGATATGACTGACATGATACAAGTTTTAGAAAACCTTGTTAAAATGATTATAAATATACTCAGACTCAGACAGGATCTTAAAGGAGAATCAATCTCAACATTGCCTTATAAGGTAATAGAGAAAGAGCTTAAGACTTTCAAGAAAGCAAACCTTAATTTATTCAGTAAACTTATAGGAACTGTCAAATAATAAAAATCTCTCAAACACTGTAAGAGCTGAATAGACTCTGGTGCAAATGCTAGATTTGAGGATATTCAAGAAAAATATATTCTCTTATGGCATATATTCACCTTTTGCAAAGCATATGTTAAACTAATGGTCAAATCACAATAGAATTATTCAAAAAACTAGAAAGATATAGTTATAATGGTTTTAGAATATGTTTTATACTTACACTGAAGGAGCTGGTAGAAAGATGAAACTAAGACCATTGAACAACTCATTATGAGTAAAGGTATTAAAATATCCCAAGACCAACTTATTTAGGGGGAAGATTATACTAATATAGAAAGTCAATCTTTATATGATGATCATTCCCTGGATTTATGCCTAATGGCAACCTTGTATGCTTGGGATAGAATTGAAGAAGTAAAAAAGAAAATTGAGTCTTTTACAAAGGTGACCCAAGGCCCCAAAGAAACATTTACATATTTTTGTGATGACTGACCTTAGCAGTAAATAGAATGGTACCAAATTCAGAAACTAGTCAAATAATAATTGAATTTCTGGCTTTTGAAAATGCTAACTCACAATGCTAAAGAATAATTAGGCTGCTGACGGAAAGATCAGTACTCTTGGAAGAATGGTTCTGGATACAATTAATATGGAATCTCATAACTATAGTGATTCTTGGACCAGAGAAGTTATTTCTAGAGGTTTGAAGAAAAATCAAATATCAAATATTTCAACTGTGGTAAACAAGGTCACCTAAAAAGGGATTATAAACAGACATTCCTAGAAACAATATTTTTGCTAAGAATAATCCCCCAAACAAGGTAACTTTTTGCCTTCCAGAAACACATTGAAGAGCCTCTGTCAGATGCCCATATTACATTCAGTTCAATAATATCCTGTCATCTTGGGGGAAACACCTTGGCAAAGCAATTAAAGAACCTAAAACATAATTCTTTTTTAATAAAAAAAATACTTCTCTGGATGATAGAAAAACTATAGAAGAAACAACTAAAAATCAGGAGTAGCCATAAAACAAAATTGATAAAGTTTAGAAAGGAAACCTCTCCAAAGTTATGATTGGAGAAGGGGTTCCCTTCTATTTCTGAAGAAAAATAAAAGCTAAGAATATCATCAAAGACAAAAAAAGATTCTATTCAAACACGAAAAATCTCTTGATAAGGAGAAATAATGTCTTACTCAGTGAAAAATTTATAAGTTGTAAGAAAAACCCCATCAAACAAGGTTTTATTTTTGTCTTAACAGAAAAATAGAAATACATATATTCAAGAAGTCAAAAAATCTTGGACATCTATACATTTAAAGCAGAAGGGAAGGTTATCCAGAAAAAAATTACAAAGAAAAATCAGGCCTATTGGTATCAATATACTCTACAGGATAATGTCCCACTGCCTAATGTTGAAGTCCAAGTCCACCTGCAACTTAAAGCTGGATTTGGAGTTGGAGTGTGGTTCTCTTCTTCTGTAAACCCAAGCATAATTGTTTAATGAAAATTTGACATGTCTGTATGATATTAGAGAAGTCACTTGATACAGAACAGAAGGAAAACCAAAACTAAGGGAATATTCTATTGCCACAAATCTCATGATCTTTGGTTTTATTTTGACTATTTAAAGTTTGTATTGATATATAAATTTTATATCAAAATTTATAAGATTAACATATATATTTTAAACTTTTGTCATGGTATTAATGATTATATAAAGTACTAATTGTAGATAAAGGCTTTATTTAGCTTCCTGTACATTGTTTTGGGTTTTAGTCTCTTATTTTTTCTTCAGTGAACCTCAATGGTGCCTATTTATGGACTTTTGTAGTCTCCAAAAAGACAATGGGGTCCCACAAAGATGATTTCACACGGACTGTAATAATGCTATTTAGCTGACAAACACCATCTAAAGATTAGTTTTGGACTACAAACTTCTCAGAACAGTTTATAGGGGGCTAGCTGAGATGATTCAGTCTCACATACTATTTTACCAGGACTTTGAACAAGCCCTGCATTTTCCTATTATGCAGAGATTGGACAAGAATTGACACAGCTACCTCTCCCAGGACTTGAAAATTAACCATTTTTTCAGTATCCCCTAAAGAATCTCTTGCCCCCAGACAGCAGGAATTAAATTTAAGAAAATGATGCCCACATTCCAAAGAGGCAGATAATGGGATTTGCTCATTAAATGGGTTATGTTTGTAGTATGAGGTTTCTGGCCCAGACTTTTGGGCCTAACCTCAAAGTTTAGGTCCACAGACCTGCAGACCCGCAGACCTGCAGTCCCGCAGTCCCACAGTCCCACAGTCCCACAGTCCCACAGTCCTACAGAGACACACAGAGGCTTTCATTAGTTTTTGGCTGATCAGCCTCAGGCCCAGGCATATTACTTGCAAGCTCTCTACCCTTAATCTAACCCATGTCTCTTGTTCAGCCATGCGGCTCGGTACCTTTCTTTAGAGCAGCATAGTTGTCCTCGGCTTCCTCTGGCTTCTCTCTGGTGCTCATCTGGCATTCTGCTCTCAGAGATTTTCTTAGTCTGGTAGCCCCACCTACACTTCCTGCCTGCCTTTGGCCAATCAGCTCTTTTTATTAAACCAGTGGGTGGGACAATTACTTACCATGAAACAACACAATACCCCTACAGTTATGGATATTTTTCATTGTTTAGGATGATTGGTTACAAGTTGTTCTTCATAATGATTAAAAAAAATCTTCAAAAGGTGATTAGATTCAGGGGTTTTGTTTGAAAAGAAGAAATAAAAAAACAGATATGATAAGATAAATGAGTAGATTATTGAATCTACTATGAGGAGAAAAGTGATACATGGATAGGATAGGATATAAGCGTAGAGTATTGAATCTACTTTTATAAAGTAACTATTAGTTTTATATAATTTATATTGGATTGGATTTTTATAAATTGTATACAAGTTGTGAATATTGATACAGAGTTGAAATTAATTTTGTTACTGTAAATGTATTTCTACTCTTGTTCACGGTATTGTGCCTATACAAGTCATCTAATAATGTAATACAAATTGCTATTCCTTGTAAATTATTATTACAAACTTATTATGATATTAAAAATGCACGTTAGTAGCTAGTCATTATAATCAAACTTATAAACATATCAGGTATGTTTTTAAGATCAAATGGTATTATATTTTAGGTAGACAAGTCATCTTCAACACTTATGAGAATACAGAATATGACATTAAGATGTTTTAATAACATGTGTTATTTTTATTTTTATGACACTGAGACATGTCTGCTCCTGGCAGCTCCAATCTATTTCAGAGAAGACAATGGGCATCAAAGAAACTCCATATGGAGTAGCTTCTAAAAGTTAGCTACTGGGCAAGAAAATATTCTTGCCTCAGCTGCTGACAGTATTATATTCAGATGTATAAGCAGGGCATACAACAAGAAAGAATTGCAAAACATTTCCAAGACATGAAGAGAAAGTCTTAAAAAAAATCCTCCTTCAAAGGTAAGTCTCTCAAAATACTAGGTCTTTAGGCTAAAGATGGATAACCCAATGTCGCAAAGGAACCTTGGGTCACTGTGAGGCAGCCAGCTATTTCACAGATTTTGGAAGTTGTTACCTTGTACCTCCTGTTTATTCAGTTAATATGATTTCCTTTATGCATCTCTCAGGGAGTCTAAAACATAATAATTATATTTATAGTTTTCTTAGTTACAAATTCAGAAAACCAACTCACTAAGAGTTGTAACATGTGTAAGTTTGAGAGACATCAAAAGATAGTTTTTGATTGGTAATATAAATTAGATAGAAAGTGAATTTGACTTCTTGCCCTTTGGGGGAGTGGATGGGTAGATGGGGAAGGGTGAGTCTGAGGCTGACTGCGAGGGATTGGGAGGAGGGAAAGATCAGGGGGATACATGGATAAAATTGGCATTTCTTAAATAAAGTAAGTAAATTTAAAAGAAGAAAGTGAATTTGATACAATCTTTTGGATTCACCAAGATAGGATAAATAATCAAGTATTTTCTCTGAACTTATCAATTGTAATCAACTGGACATTGTTGATATAATTATTGCCTATATATTATATATGGTTATTGTACTTACTATATAATTTTTCTTATATTAGTTATAAATTTTTTATTTCGACACAAAAAGGTATTTGATTTGTGGTTATATATTTTCTAACAAAGTTTGTCTAAAAAAATCAGAAAACAGATTTAGTCATGAAGGTCAGGGAGTGCTGACCCACACCTTCAATTCCAGCACATTGAGGCAGAAATTCTCTGGGTTGTCTGTGAGTTCAAGGCCAAACAGTGCTAGGTAGTTGGTACTCACCTTTAATCCTAGCATTAAGAAAGTTGAATGAAGAAGTGAGATAGTTGGGCAGAGAAAGAAAGATAAGTTTGTAGGAGGCAGGAGTTCTTCCCTTGGCCTGTGTTCCATTTTGGTTGATGACAGAGAGGCATTTAGTTTGAGGATTCATGAAGAATTGGCTAGATGAGAAGTGGCAGTGGCTTTTTCCTCTGTCTCTCTGATCTCTCAGCTTTTCTCCTAATATCTGGCCCTGATTTTTCATTAATAATACCATTTAGAATTTGTGCAATTACTCTATGTCTGTGTTAGAGTCTCTGAAATATATCCTGGACCCTACCCACCTTCTAAAATTTGAAAAAAAATTCATTAAATTACTGAGAGTAATCTTTAACTTTCTTTGTAGACTCCATTGTTTCTTTTTTTTCCAAGTTTTCTATTACTGCTTAAAATATAAATTAGGGTAATCATCTTAAAGGCCATTACAAATAATAAGCCAACATATACTATTTTCTAAACACAAATTTCAATTTTAGGAAATGACCCAATAGGAATGTACTTACATGAATACCAAAATATATAATAAACATGGTACTTTTGTTATTTTCATATTTTAGTTATACCAATTTATTATACCACTAACTCAAATTTTAATATATTATCAATCTATCTATAATCAATACATATAGATGATAGAGTTAAAGATGGTAAGTGATGTGTATAGTTTTTAGTTTTGCTCAGTCTACTAAGCAGATAATCTCAATGGTTTTCTTTTGAATGCCAAGAAGATGTCACATATTCTATGTTAAGTCCTATGTCTGTTCTGGTTATTATGAAAGGTTATTTAGCAATATCTTGCTATACTTCATCAAATGTTTAATAAAATAGAAAAGTTTTTCCATGATGTTAAAGTTTGTTTTGTAGTGTTTATAAATATCGCTTTAAATGACAACATTATGGAAAGATTTTCTTATATTATCAATTGTTGCTTTAACTTTTTATACCACATTTATTTATTTATATCTAAGAGAGAGATAGTATGTGTGTGTCTGATGCAGAGTGTGTTTATATCATAACTTGTGGGAGTTTTATCTCCCCTTTCACCATATGTGCTTCATAGATGGAGCTCAGGCTAATAGTCTTAATACACACACCCACTGAGCTATCTCATCAGCCCCCAGACCTTTATTTTTTCAAGTGCATGTCTTTGCTATAGTAAAGGAAGAATATTATTTTATAATTCTGAGTGATATTTGTTCTAACACTTATTACAGACTCTATTTTTACTGCATTTTCATGCAGTAATATTTGTCATAATACCAAGACATTGCACAGTATGTGTGTTTTTCATCTTTATATAAAACATGGAGAACTGGCAATGGAATAAAGGCATAAGTTGATAATAGGACTGAAGTATAAAGTCTGACTTTCCTAGCTCAAAAGATATCTTAACTATTACATTCTCCACAATGTTATGAACCACAGACATAATTTGAAGACAATAGTTCCCCAAACACATGTTCATCAACATAGTCAGTCCTCCAGATGCTTCCCTTGCTGATTTATCACTTTGCATTGTGTGATAAGCAATCATCATTCTAACTATTTGATTAAATGAGACAATATATCAGATTTGATATTGCTTGATTTAGCCACTAATTAATCAAACATGTCAAATCCCCAATACTTCTCTGAACTACACTATGTAGTATCCCCTAAGGCTTGTTATTTCATGGAGACAAGATGGCTGCCAGCTATGATCAGAAATGCTCTCATAGGGAGAGAAAGAAATTGGTCTTTTATCCAGTTAGACCATTTGAGCAAGTGCTTCTTCAGTAGTGTGCACTCAGTGGAATAATTGTTCCTGGGGTCACAGGCTTCCTATTCTTTTGATGTTGCTTACATGAAATTACCTGTGAGTTTTTGTCAGGATGCATTTCATAACAGTAATATAATTCATCTTTTGGAACCACAAATAACATAAGTTGATTTTTTTTCTATAATTTAATTTGTCACTAAAGATGTTTAGTACTTCAGAACTGGTTTACAGTGCCCATTTTAGAAGTTTCAATGTTTGCTTTTTATTCGACAAATTGTTTTAACAGAAAATATCCACTAGGGATAATTACATGTGGTTCCTGAAGCAATGCTACATTTTCACAGAATATACAGTGAAGGAAATTCTGGAGACACAAAGAATCAGAAAAGACAAAAATGGAGAAAAGTCCCAATATTCTGGGTAGTAAAGAAGCTTTCCCAGGCTGTACACCCAAACAAATAGAGTGAAGGGTACAAGAAGCTCAGTACAGTACCAGATTGGTTTGGAATTGCAAAGAGGTGCTGTCAATTGATGTGGGAATGTCTTTCTGTATGCTGTGAATAGCAATCTTTAAATAAAGGAACTGTTTTGGCTATGAAAGGCACCATAGAAAAAGTAGGAGGGGAAATCAGAGCATAGGTAGGAGAAGCAGGGCGGAGTCAGGCAGTCCAAGCCTGAAGCCCAAAGGAGCAACATGTATAGAACCCAAGTGAGCCACGGACAACATGGCAGACAGATTAATGAGAATGGGTTGAGTTAAAATGACAGAACTACCTAGCAATGTACCTGAGCCATAGGTCAAACAACATGAACTTAATATGAGCTTCTGAATCATTTCTGGGGGCATGAGCAGTGGTGGGCAGCTAAAGGGTCTGGGGCTGCATGTCTGTGGGTCTAGACCTCTGGCTGCCCTGGGTAAAGAAACCTCATTACAACAGATGATGCCCAACATGGGGCAAATATCCACTTAAGCCTGAGAAAGTTAAAAAAGGGTTTTAGCACAGAAAGTGAGCCAAAGCAACTTCCAAATTGTGTATCTGAAGTGGGACATTGTACAGAGATTGCATGGCATCTGGCCACATTCAAAATGGTGCGAGCAGACTGGTGGTTAGGAGAGTAAGCTGCAACCAGACCGGTTCCTGAAGTCTCACAGAAGACTCAGTAGCATGTGTTTGATTTTTAGATTTCTGTTTATCTTGAACAAAAAGGAAACAAAGATGGTTTCTTATTAGCAGCATTTTCTTGGGTCTGCTCTGTTTGTTAGCAGTGAACAGAGACATGGTCTCTTTGAGAGAACTTACTGATTCAGTTTTATCTGCAAAAACTGTGTGGCTCTTTAAGAAAGTGCAAGTATTTTAAACACTCTTCTAGTTGGAAAATGATTAAGGATTCACAATAAAACAAATTCAGATTAAAAAAAAAAAAACCTGTAAGCCGGTTACAATGTGTGTAAAAGGTACATAGGCTTCAGAGAGAAAAGAAAAAAGGTAGACAAAGTCTTTAAAAAGAGAAATAGAGTAATAAAAATATAATAAGCCATGTAAAGATGGAAAATAGACACAAAATCTGGATTTTGGTTATTATTATGTTTTATTTTAATTTTTTAAATGTTAATGAATTAACTGCAAAATGGTAGTGGATCTTAAATAAGAATATATATTTTAAAGGTATTTTGATTTTAAAATTTGTGTCTAAGGATTTATTGCTTTGGAAGAGTTCTGCTTTTGCTTCCACAGAAGATGAGAACCTGTAGATTGCTTCCAGGCAAATATGGTTTCATCAACCAAGACCCCCTAAAAAAAATCTGTGATGGGAAGAGATGGCCGTATCAGTTTCAGGGCTGTAGACTATGATCCAGTCTCAAGAACCCATATGATTTTCAATGCCCCATAATCAGCAGAAAGTAATAATAGATAACTACACCCAAAATCCCAAAATATTGTTTATAAATGTTTGTTTTTATTATACATGTTTAATGGTCATAGTTAATTTATAAGGAAAAAAAGGGGATATGGTATATGAGTGATTTTTTAAAAAATAGATTATTGAATTTACTTAGATAGGAAATCAGCTGTTAATCTCAAAATGTTTTACATTGGTATGGATTTGGGTTTATTGATACAAATTTAAGGTCAATTCTCTTATGCTGTATGTATTTTTCTACTTTTCTTTAAGATATGATGTTTATATAACTGATTTAAAATTGTAATATATAATTAAGAAATGCATGTTAGTTAGATTTTTAGATATACAAAGATATAATTCAATTAGATAGGTAATCATAAAACACTTCTAAGAGCTATGGAATTTAAAATATTTTAAGAACTTAGACTTTTCTGGACAGTGAGACAGGTCTCACTGTCTGGTAGCACCAACTAACTTCAAGAGAAAAATGGGCATCAAAGAAACTCCATATGGAGATTATTTTCTTTGTGGAATCTGTTAGCTACTGGACACGAACCTGTTCTTATATTGACTGCTTTACAGTATGCTGTTTAAACTGGTCATGCAGGTTCCATAGGAAGGTGACCTCTGAACTTTGGCAGAACAGGCTTTGATGGTCATTCAGGTTCCTGTTTTTCAGAAAAAAACTGTCAGACATTCTTCAGGATTCAAGGAGAAGCAGCTGATGAACAGTACCAAAATGGGCAGAGAGATTTCCTGCTTCGTTGAAATGAAAAGAGACTCTGGGGCTGTAGACTGAAGATGGTTGCCCCAACTTTATAAAGGAAGTTTGGGTGACTGTCCAGGCAGATAGATGTCATCTCTGTCATTTCTAGATTTTGGAAGTTGCTTGCACTTCCAGTTTACTTAGGCAAATATATCCTTCTGTGGTCTTTGATGTAGTTGAAGATCAGAGAGTCATAGGTGTAATTTTTCTTAGTCATTTGAAAGGTATATTGGATATGAAACTTTAGATTCATAAGGATAAGGTAGATGACAGAGTATTTTCTTTAATTTTGCTAAATACAAATTGGCTAGATATTGTAACTGTAATTCTTGCTTGGTGGCTATTTTGTTATACGTAATTTTGCTGTGTTAAAATAGAAACCTTCCTTTTTGATTAGACAGAAAGGGGAAGGTGATATGGGAACACCTTTTTGTATGCTGTGAATATCAGTCTCTAAATAAAGGAGCTGTTTAGGCCCATGACAGGAACCATAGAAAAAGTAGGAGGGGAAATAAGAGCATAAGTAGGAGAAGCAGGGCAGAGTCAGACAGTCCAAGCCTGAAGCCCAAAGGAGTACCATGTAAGGAACACAGGTGAGCCATGGACCACATGGCAGATAGATTAATGAGAATGGGTTGAGTCAAGATGAAAGAACTAGATAGCCATGTACCTGAGCCATAGGCCAAACAGCATGAACTTAATATATGCATCTAAATCATTTCTGGGGGCCTGAACAGTGGCAGGCAGCTAAGGGGTCTGGGGCTGCAGGTCTGTGGGTCTCGACCTCTGGCTGCCGTGGGCAAAAAAACCTCATTACAACAGTCAATGTCATGGAACATTGATTGTTGCAAGTTCCTTTCCTCTTGATTTACTTAGTGTTATTTATTATTACCCCTCTCATCCAAAGGAAAATTAAGGTTTGTTTCAAAGATAATACAGACAGTAAGGCCCCACCTCTTAATGAGTACTCTACTGGACATGGAAGAAGCCTGATTTGAATGGTGTCAAATTTGGAAATATTCTCTCAATAATCTTGTCTGTAGTTTGCAGGCAAGATTGGATTCAATAGAAGTTGAAAGTAAAGATTCACTCAAACTCAAGAGAGTAGGACATGACAGAAACCAGGAGTACAGTCAACATTTTCAGAGTCTTGTCTGCTCTGTCCATATCAGTCTTTTTCCAACTACTTTCCTTTATTATGAAAGTGAAAATATTTTTTCTTTTTTTTGGTAGATTTATCTGGAGAATAAACAAGCAAGTACAAGCCACCTGTTAATCTTTGTTATTCTTAAAGCATTTTACCTGCAGTTTACAAAGCCTAATTCTTTCAGGCTGAAAGGAAAACACCTTTATGGAGCTTAACATTCCAAAGGTCCAGGTACAAATTTTGAAAATATGAAATGTCCTTACAAGAATGTGGAGTGACTTTGGAGGCAATAACATTTGTTTCTTCTGGTTATTTTCTTAAATTTAATATCTATCTGGGGCTTCCAGGGGTGGAAAATATTTCATATCACATACTACTTGCAAGAATATGCAGAAACAAAAACTACAGTCTTTGGCTGGCCCTGGAAATCTGTCCACCGACTCTTCCAGATCTCAGGGAGCCAGGTGCACTTGTAGTTTGATACAATGATGTAAGTCCCAGAGAAAGGCTATAGGTTGCCTTCTCACCACCAAGCAATACAGAGTAAGAAGCCTGGACTGGTCCCCTGACTCACAGTGAGGAATTTAGATGAGGAAGCTAATGTTCATCTTGTTTCTACTATGCAGCTTCTATCATAATCACTTAATTGTAGCATCTTTAATGCAACAAATATTTTAAATACTAGAAGTATTGAAAATCTTGACTTATTCACTTATGTAACAAATTTTTGTTGATCATCTATTGCCAGGCAATATAAGATTATATAAACACTGAGTAAATGAGTTTCTATCTTTACAAAAATTTCTTCCAGTAGGACACGAAGCTGTCTAAATGAATAATGACATCTGTGCCATGATGAATTTCGTGGGGGTAAGAAAGAGGCACTTAGCCAAGAGTCAAAGTCAGGTTCCATAATATAATGAAAATTATTTAAAACCCAAGTTAGCTTTATTCACCACTATCTTCTGTTTCACACTGGTGGAGAATTGGATGAATTTAGTGATTATCATCTTTCTGGAAACTTAGGTTAGGTCTTTGTTGATAAAGACTCCTGTGATTTCAATAGAGGTCTCATCATAGCATAAGGAAAGTGTGAACTGAGTAGAGATGTTTTACTGCTTGCAATGTGCCTTGAAACTGAGTTTTAGCTAAGAAGGATAATCTGGATAATTTTATACTAAAATACTTAAGACATGGTGATTATAATTTAAGATTTACAAATCCCATGTTTTTCTTCAAGGTCTGAGTGTGCATGTCCAAAATTTACAGTATGAATTATTGAGTTGCTCTGCTCACTACCAAGCTTTCTGCTTGCCCATGCAGCAGCTTTCACGTGAGCCTTTCACATCTTTCTCTCCCAGTAGAATGGAGTTTTGAAGCACCAGAGCTCCAAAGAAGGCAGTAATGGAAAGGCATTTTGACATTTTTTAATGTGTTTTGACAGATCAGGTAGTGCTTTTGAAGTAAACTTGAGAAACTTATGAATTTTTCATGGTTAAACTGCACACAGAAGGTCTGACTGACAAAGATAAACATGCTTATAGGAAAACCACTAGTAAGATGAAAAAAATAATACTCACCACATACTGCAAATACTTTATTCTACCACCATTATAACTGTAGTGGGGCACACCTATAGTAAAGAAGCAAACAAAATGAAGAACTTCAGGGATTAGGAAAAAATCTTAAATAATCTAACATGGCCCTCCAATTAGTACTGACTGTATTATAAAACCTACAACACTCAAATGGACAAATCAATTGTCAAGCACAAGCATAGAACCTGTTGGCTCTATAGCCTACCATATAACAATTTGTCAGATTTCTCTGACTCCATTCTCTTGCCCATGCTGGCATACTTTTGCAGTCTGATAGTTGAACGATAGGTAGTACACATGTCTTACAATCTTTCAGTTATACTACTTTTCTCTGAAAAAAAATCATATTTCCTCCTCTATCCATCAGCTATGAGCAACACACCTCCTTCAATATATTCTCAATTTTTAGACAAGTCTTGCTTTATTTGGTCTATAGGAGAAAAAGGAAGTGAGTTTGACAATTTGAAGCTAGTAATAATAACATTTTCCGAAAAAATTATCAAAGGGAAATGTAGTAAGTGGTTTCTGGCTGGACTTTTAGGCCTAGCCTCAAGGTTTAGGCCCAAAGACCTGCAGACCCACAGACTCGCAGACTCGCAGACTCTCAGACTCACAGAGACAGAGACACACAGATGCATATGATAGTTTTTAGGCTGAATCAGCCCAAGGCTCAGGCATATCACTTGCTAGCTCTCTACCCTTCATCTAACCCATGTCTATTGTTCTGTTCAGCCATGGGGCTCAGTACCTTTTCTTAGACCAGCATAGTTGTTCTCTGCTTCTTCCGGCTTCTCTCTGGCATTCTGCTCTGTGATTCCTGTTTTCAAGAGTTTTCTTAGTCTGTTAGCCCCACCTACACTTCCTGCCTGCCTTTGGCCAATCAGTGCTTTTTATTAAACCAGTGGGTGGGACAATTATTTACCATGTAACAACACAATCCCCTACAGGGAAACAAAATGAATGTCCATCATTCATTATTATTGCTCTAAAAACCTTATTTTCATTTTTTTGAAAAATAAACATTTTTCAGATTTCTTTTGAGAAGAAAAACTCATTTTATTTATTGCTATATTTTCATGGTCTGGCAAAAAGTTATTTTTGAGTAGGATCTCCATAAGTGTTAAATGAATCTACAGGGTGGGAGTGGATGGATATAAGGATAAATCAAATGACTACAGGATAAAAAAGAAAATGGATGGATAGATAATTGTATGGGATCCCTGTAGGACATCTTGACCCATTTTAGATAAACTTTGGGTTTTCATGATATAATGTTAATATAATCATAGTCAACCTCAGCTAAACAGTTCCATTTTCTTTTAGTTTTTGCCATTCATTAGTAAACACAAGAGAAACAGTCATCTCTGTTTTTGTTAATCCACTGTTATGTTAAGACCACTGTTAAGCCAAGTGGTTTATCTCAAAATTTTATTGTGAATTCTTCCACATATATGGACTAGCTTAAAGTTATGTTCTAACCTTGATATGCCTTGGGGTATCTCTCTTCTGTGTAGTCAGTCATACAAGTGATGCTTGTGAGATGAGTATTATAAAGGCTGCTGTCCACATTGATTTTTGTTCATGGCTAACAGCATACTAGACAGTTTCTATGTGTATGTTCCATGATGCCACAGTCTGATTCTCAAAGGATATGAGGAGTAGATGTTATACTTGCTGTTGTCTGAGCCTTGACAAGGACCCCTGAGTTTACCTCTTTTCATAGTGGTCACATAATTAAAATATTGCTTTAATTAGAGGCCTATAGAATCCATATTGTTTCAGTAGTTTACACTTGCCTAGTTAAAGCTAATTAAAGCAAAATATTGAATGTCAGGTCTCTAAAAAGTGATAGTAAGTTACTCAGTCAATATGCTATATTTATTAAGAAAATGGTATGCAGTAGATAATATGCTAGATGGAGTTCCTGTGATTTTTTTATTTAACCTCTTTTATACCTTATTGTAGTTTTATGAAGAATGAATAAAATTCATGATAAATAGGTCAGTTTAAAAACTTTCTTCACTGGCCAATATGGAGTAATGGCACACCTCTTTAATCCCAGCACTTGGGCTCTCTAAGTTTGAGGAAAGCCTGGTCTACAGAAAGAGTTCCAGGGCAGTCAGTCAGAGATACACAGAGGAGACCCTGTCTCAAAAACCAAATAAAGCAAACAAATAAAAATTAAAAAAAAAACCTCTCTTCTGCAAGCATTAAGTTCAATACTGTGAACAGAGTATGACAGTGTACCAATAAATGTAAGATGTAGAATTGCTTAAAATAAAATATCCATGGCAAAATAGTTGCAGAATGTTGGAGTAGGGGAATACTACTGCAAATAACTTCTGAAACACAGAATGGAGGAAGAAGGCCACTGATACTGTATGCACTGAAATGTTCCCCGAAGGCTTGACTCCAAGCAAGATACTATTGTAAAGTGAGAGGACATCAAGGAGATAAGATTTAGAAGAAGGAATTCAGATCACCTGAGATGTCTTCTTGAAGTTGAAGTCGAATCTGCTTTTTTCCTCTTTTTCTCTTCCATGTCTTGACCATGGGCTGTGAACTGCTTTTCCATATACATCCACATGCTGCAACATGACAGACGCATGGTACAACTCAAAAGATCCAACCAGTTAAAACCCAACCCCCCTGAATCATTGTAAACCTAGCCAACTACCCATGGCTGGAGGGGTCATAGACTTCAGGGGAGGAACTTCTACTACCATTTTACTACATAGATGCATCTTCTGACAGTCAAGATCAAAATTCGTTATGTAGTATCAAAAATGATTAGCATATAGATATTAACAGGCTCATCTATTTCTACATCTATGGAACTCATTTGGTGAATATTTTCATTCTTTTCTCATTTTAGGAATAATAAAGCTTATAAAAATTAAAATGTGGCAAGTGATATTAAAATAGTGAAGAGAGCGTTTGCCTCTTATAGGGCTCAGATTAGGTTATCTGTGAAAAAGTAAAGAAGCAGAGCAGATATAACAGGGAGAGGAGAAGAAAGAAAAGGATTAGTATATGGACTGAGGTGTCAAGATAGTCCAAGTTTAGAGGGCAGGTGAAAGAACAGAGAAATGCTACAAATGCACACGAAGCAAAATATGTCTACAAAGCAAGATTTGCGGTTCTAAGTAAGGTTGATTTTCATGTCTTTTCAACCTGTCCGTAAGGCTGGCATGGAGCTTAAATTCTTTAAGTTGATGTTTTGAGTATGTTAAATGCAGCATCCATTGGAAAGTAGAGTATGTATAGCTCCAGGACATTTATATGTTGCAATGGTGGGGGGTTTCTTGGTCCCAGGCGGCCAGAGGCCCAGACCTACAGACCCGCGCGCCAGCCACCTTAACCCTCTGCTGCTGCTCAGGACCCCAGAAATGACTCAGACGCTTATATTAACTTTATGCTGTTTGGCCTATGGCTTAGGCACATTGCTAGCTAGCTCTTCCATCTTAACTCAACCCATTTCTATTAAACTGTCTGCCATGTGGCCCGTGGCTCACCTGTGCTCCTTACATGTTGCTCCTTGGGCGGCTTGCTCGATCTGCCTGACTCCACCCTGCTTCTCCTACCTATGCTCTGATTTCTCCTCCTACTTCTTCAATGGTGCCTGTCATGGCCCAAAACAGCTCCTTTATTTAAAGATTGATATTCACAGCATACAGAAAGGCACTCCCATGTGGGAATATATTTGTGCGTACTGTATCTTTAAATAAAGGAGCTGGTTTAGGCCATGGCAGGTACCATAGAGGAAGTGGGAGGAGAGTCAGTTCAGGTAATAGAAGCAGGGCGGAGTTAGAAGCAGACCGCGCGGAAGCCGCCGACATGTAAAGAACACTGGTGAGCTACGGGCTGGGCCCACGTGGCCCGCAGATTAATAGAAATGAGTTGATTTAAAATGTAAGAGCTAGCTAGCAATGTGCCTGAGCCATAGGCCAAACAGCATAAACTTAATATAAGCCTCTGAGTCATTTCTGGGGGCCTAGGCGGCGGTGCGCAGATAAGCGGTCTGGGGCGGCGGGTCTGTGGGTCCAGGTCTCCGGCCGCCCGGGACCGGAACACAATACAACAGATGGCGCATCCAACGTGGGCCGACGATTATCCACTTAATGCCTGAGAAAGTTTAAAAAGGGTTTTAGCAGAAACTGAGCAAAGGCAGCTTCCAAATTGTGTATGTGAATCGGGTCTTTGTACAAAAAAAGCATGGTCCGTCCGGGTCACATTCAAAATGGCGCCGGCAGGCTGTCGGCAGTCAGTGTAAGCTGCAGCTGCAACCAGTCTCACAGAAGACTAAATAGCATGTGATCGATTTTAGATTTCTGCCTATTTTGAACAAAAAAAAAGAAACAAAGACGGTTTCTTAATAGCAATATTTTTCGGGGTGTGCTCTGTTTACTGGCCACAAATAAATACACGGTCCGTTTAAGAAAACTTAGTGATTCAGCCTAATTTGCAAAAACTGTGCTTCTTTTTAGAGAATGTATTTTAAAAGCTCTTAAGGTTAGAAGATGATTAAGGATTCACAATAAAACAGATTCAGATAAAAAGAAAACCTGTAAACGGGTTACAATGTTTGTAAAAGGTACATAGGCTTCAGAGAGAAAATAAAGAGGTTAGAAAAAGTTTTTAAAGCGAGAAATAGAATAATAAAAATATAATAAGCCACGTAAAGATGGAAAATAGACACAAAATCTGGATTTTGGTTGTTATTGTGTTTTCTTTTAATTTTTTAACTGTTAATGAGCTAACTGCAAAAAGACAATGGATTGCAAAGGCTACTAAGTTAAACAAGAATGTATATTTTAAAGGTATTTTGATTTTGAAATTTGTGTCTAAGGATTTATTGCTTTGGAAGAGTTCTGTTTCTGTTTCCACAGATGAGAACCTGTGGATTGCTTCCAGGCAAATGTGGTTTCATCAACCAAGACCCCCTGAAAAAACCTCTGATGAGAAGAGATGGCCAGAACAGCTTCAGAGCTGCAGACTGATTCAGCCTCAACAACCGTGAGACTTTCAACGCCCCTTAATCAGCAGGAAGTAGTAATAGAAAAACAACGCCCAAATTCCCCAAATATTATTTCTGGATGTTTGTTTTCATTATAAATGGTTAATGGTCATAGTCAATTTCTTTCTAAGAAAAAACGAGAGATATGGTGTGTGAATGCTTTTTTAAAAAATTAGATTATTGAATTTACAGGTAATCAGCTGTTAATCTCAAAATGCTTTACATTGGTATAGATTTTGGTTTATTGATACAAATTTAAAGTCAATTTTATTATGCTGTATGTGTTTTTCTATTCTTGTTTAAGATATGATGTTCATGTAACTGTTTTAAAATTGTAGTATATAATTAAGAAATAAAGGTTAATAGTCACTTTTGATAATCAAACTTATAGTTAGGTTAGTTAAGATTTTTAGATATACAAAGATATATTTCAATTAAATAGATAGTCTTCAAATACTTCTAAGACCTACAGAATATGGCATTTAAAATGTTTTAAGAGCTTAGACTTTTCTGGACAGTGAGACAGGTCTATACCTGGCAGCACTAATTTACTTCAACAGAAAAATGGGCATTGAAGAAACTCCATATAGAGTCTCATCTATTTGTGATAATGGTAAGCCACTGGAGAAAAAACTGTTTTTATATTGACTGCTTGACAGTATGCTGTTTAAACTGGACATGCAGGTTCCATAAGAAGATGACCTCTGGACTTTGGCAGAGCAAGCCAAGATCATCATTCGGGTTCCTGCTTTACAGAGAAAACTGTCAGACATTCTTCAAGACTCAAGGAAAAACAACGGATAAACTGTGCCAAAATGGGCAAAGCGGATTTCCTGCTTCACTGAAATGAAAAGAGACTTTGGGCCTGTAGGCTGAAGATGAATGCCCCAACTTTATAAAGAAACTTTGGGTGACTGTCCAGGCAGATAGGTGTCATCTCTGTCCTTTCTAGATTTTATAAGTCGTTTGCACTTCTGGTTTACTTGGGTAAATATTATATCCTTCTGTGGTCTTTGATGTAGTTGAAGATTAGATAGTTATATGTACAGTTTTTCTTAGTCATTTGAAAAGTATATTAGATATGAAACTTTAGATTCATAAAGATAAAGTAGATAAAATGTTTTCTTTAATTTTGCTAAGTACAAGTAGACTAGATATTGTAACTGTAATTCTTGCTTGATGGCTATTTTGTTATATGTAATTTTGCTATGTTAAAATTGAAACCTTCCTTTTTGATTAGAGAAAAAAGGGGAAATGTGGGAATATATTTGTGCGTACTGTATCTTTAAATAAAGGAGCTGGTTTAGGCCATGGCAGGTACCATAGAGGAAGTGGGAGGAGAGTCAGTTCAGGTAATAGAAGCAGGGCGGAGTTAGAAGCAGACCGCGCGGAAGCCGCCGACATGTAAAGAACACTGGTGAGCTACGGGCTGGGCCCACGTGGCCCGCAGATTAATAGAAATGAGTTGATTTAAAATGTAAGAGCTAGCTAGCAATGTGCCTGAGCCATAGGCCAAACAGCATAAACTTAATATAAGCCTCTGAGTTATTTTTGGGGACCCGGGCGGCGGTGGGTTCCTAGGCGGTCTCGGGCGGCGGGTCTGTGGGTCTAAGTCTCCGGACGCCCGGGACCGAGAAACCGCACTACAACACTCCCACATCATTTATGTTATTGTTTTTATTTTTTCCAGGTTTCAGTAGCTAAACTGAATATACAGTATTAAAATGAAATTGTACTAGATGACTCAGAAATCCTAAAAATATGATTAATAATTCTAGCTGAAGATTCAAGAAAATCAACAACTTGGGATCACTTTAAACTTTTTGAAATCATGAAACGTTTTGGGTAAAAATTACAGTTTTAGCCCCCAAATCAATAAATATTACTTTTTTTTTTTTGCTATTTTATGACACTGCATATTTCTCTAGTCAATCTGTATGAAAACAGAAGAGGCAGTGAAAAGGAGTGCAATGAGCCAAGGTAGTCAGGAGCATGAAGTCTCTGGACTCAGAAAGTTTAGATTAAGCATAGGATGATTGGGCAAAAAGATCAATTCATTTTAAATGTAGTAAACAAAAGTGTTGATTTTTGAAGGATTTACCTTTGTTTTAAAATTGAAAAATTTACCTTGTGATATTTCATGTTCTTCTGATTACTACAATTGCTAATATTATAAAAGAAAACAAAACACTAAAAAAATGTAAATAGCTTCCATTTGTTTACCTTCTTTTCTGCATTTGTCTATTTTTGCTCTTTTTTTGTACGTGTTTAAGATTTCCATTTAGCCACTAAATGAGTAAGTTAAGTGAATTGAGTGCTAATTTCCAACTTCAGGTCATCAAAATCTCACTTCTCACTGTGAAATTCTTTCCCCAAAACCTTCTTGCCCCTCAGATTTAATTGAGAAACTATTTACTCTCCTGCTTACTTCTAACAGGGAAAAATAATAAAGACCATGCTTTCCTAGTAGAGTGCATATTGAATTCAATTCATTTTAATAGCGACTTATGCCCACTTATGTTTGCTATTCTCACTCATCCCTTTCTTGTGAAAGAAATGCTACTTTAATTTTTTTTTTCTCAATTTATATAGATGTTTTCTGGCTAGATTCCCAGGACTATGACTAGTTCTCATTCATCAAAGTTACATTTAAGACTAGCAAGCAACACTATTCAATGTTAAACCAGTTGTCCTTATGTAGTAAGAGGTTTCTGGTCCACATTTTCAGACCTACCCTCAAGGTTGGGACCTGCAGACCCACAGTCCCACAGTCCAATAGAGATACACAGACATTTACATTTATTTTAGGCTGATCGGCCTAAGGCCCAGGCATATAACTTACTCACTCTTTACCCTTAAACTAACTCATGACTCTTATCCTGTTCAGCCATGGGGTTCGGTACCTTTTCTCAGAGAAGTATAGTTGTCTTCTGCATCTTCTGGTTTGTCTGGCAACTCTGGAGTGTCTATGGCATTCTGCTCTGTTCTTCCTGTTCCCAGAGTTTTCTTAGCAGAGTAGCCCCACCCACACTACCTGTCTGCCTTTGGCCAATCAGTGTTTTTTATTAAACTCATAGGTAGGACAATTATTTGCAGTGTAACATCATAAATTTCCTATATATCCCCCCCTTTTTTAAAAAAAAAAACCAAGAACCTATCTAATTTCCTTTGTATATTTTTTTTTCTCTGTTAGCTATATCAACTTGTAACCAACACTGTAAACAAACACAAACATCCATAATCCATGTTTTGGGAATGTGGGCATCGTTGTCTAAGCTACTTCCTGCTGAATGGGGATGTTGTCAATCCCATGGGAATCCAAAGAAAAATTTAGGATTATGCACAAGTCTTTAGTGGAGCATTCTGTAAGGCTGGGTCATCTCAGCCAGTCTCCTTGAAATTTTTCTGGATACAGAGCTTAGGAAACTTCAACAGAGGTGCTCTTAAATGCTGAATCATCTGGCCATCCATTTCCATTGGACATTTTTCAGGGGGTCTTCCTCTGTCAAACTTTATGTTCTTTATCCAGGAATAAATCCACAGCATCTCATTTTCTGTGAAAATAAAAAGAAAACCTCTTCTCTAAAGTAGCATATCTTTGGATTTCAATTTTAAAGTCAACTAATTTACAAAATATATAGGTCAAATTAATCCAGCAACATTTATAATTAACTGTCTTTTAGCAGCTTTTACTACTTCATTTTCAGTTGAGAAGCTAAAAGTTAAGAAATTAACATACAGTATCTAGACACTCTTTGTATTTTCCATCTTTACATGGCTTTTTTTTTTTTACTTTATTTCTTTTTTAAGGGCTTTCTATACCATTTTCCCCTTTTCTCTCTCTAAGCCTATGTAAATATATTTTCAACACACTCTAAACCATTTAGATTTTTTAAAAAACTGTCTTTACTGTATATTTATTTCTTAACTTTTTCTGTTTCTGACCACACCTTTGCTTGGCTTGGTGATTGACTCCACCCAGATTCTTCTATTTCTTTCTGTTTCTGAACACACCTTTAGTCTGCCAGATCCTTGAATAAGGATTAAAGGTTGGTAGGATGGATGGATGGTTCCACCAAGCTCCTAGTCTAGCATCATAGAATTTAGCTTTTTAGCCCAGGTACTCTGGGGAATTTTAGGGTCCATACAATCACCAAGTAAAGCATTGCCATCTGCTGCTCATTAACTCCATTTAAGTATTTGGCAGTGAAGCCTCTTTAAAAACTCACAACGGTTTTGCCTCTAAGACTGAATTAGGAAGCCTCTCTTAAAAAAGCCAAGCCTGAGTTTGCCTCCAGCAAACAGAGCTGATCCAAGAAAACATCAACACTAGAAACCATCTTTGATTCTGTTCCCTTTTTGTCCTTATGAACAGAAACCTTAAATACATCATTTACAACTGTTTGCTTACATCTAGGCTCCTGTGAGACTTCAGAAACCAGCCATTTTACACCTTAAGCTGCACTCCAAAAGCCTACCATTGTAGCCCAAGCCCACACACCTCACCAGGGTGTCTCTGTACCATGGCTTATGTGAGAGACACAACTCAGAAGCTGCTTTTGTCTTCATTTCTGTGTTCTAGACCATTTTTAAGCTTTCTGTGGCTTTATGTGGGTATATTTTATCCACATTGGGCTGCCATTTGTAGTAAGAGGTTTCTGTCCTGGATTTTTGGGCCTAGCCTCAAGGCTGGGACCCTCAGATATGCCATAGTCCAACAGAAACACACAGATGCTTACATTAATTTTAGGCTGATCAGCCTAATCCCAGGCATATCACTTCCTAACTCTTTACCCTTAAACTAACCCATGATTCTTATCCTGTTCAGCCATGGGGCTCGGTACATTTTCACAGAGCAGTATAATTGTCCTCAGCATCCTTATAGCCTGGCCTCTGTGTATGCAGTATCAATAGACAATGCCTCTTGTCACCATGCTCAGATTTGGCACATCCATAATGGAAAATTATCATAGAGCTGCATTATGTAAACTCAGCATGAGAGTTCCTGAGGCCAGCGTATTTGTGGGCCTTCTTTTCCTTTTAGTGGTAAGTATAGTCATAATCTTTTCTGTACCACCGGGTCAGTCCCACAGCCACTTAATCACATATAATCCCACTAAAGCTCATATTAATTACAAGATATTTGGTTTATGACTCAGGCTTATTACTTGCTAACTTTCATACTTTATGTTAACTCATTATTCTTATCTATGTTTAGACACATGGCTTGCTACCTTTGCTCAGTACAGTGTTCTCATCTTGCTTCCTCTGAATCTGGTTGGTGTCCCTAATATGCTTTTCTGCTTCCCAGAATTCTCCTAGTTGGTTGTACTGTCTCTACTTCTCATATAATTTCTGGCCAATTATCATTTTATTAAACCAATATTTACAGTATACAAAAGTATACAAAAGCATAGTACCATAGCAGGTATGTACTGAACGATCTTGGTTGTACTGTAATTGGCAATGTGTTGAGTACATAACAGAATTCTTCTGACTATAAAAATTATGAACACAATAAGTTTAATGAAAAAAAGGGAAATGATAAAAATAAAATGGTCACATCACAGAACTTTTACAATTCTTCACTAATAGATTAACAGACTGTGGTATATCTACACTATGGAGTACTGCTCAGGAGAAACAAATAAACAAACAAACAAAACACCCATCATAAAATTTGCAGTCAAATGGATTAGATGGATTTGGAGAATATCCTCCTGAGTGAGATATCATAAGCCTAGAATGATAGGCATGGGGTATACTAACTCATAGGTAGATTTTAGACAAAAATCAAAGAAAACCCAATCTGTAAACCACATCCCCTGAACAGCTTGGGATCAGAAGGAAGTTATGAGAGACATCCAGAGATTTCCTCTAGGAAGAGAAATTAGAGAAGATTACCTTAGCAAATTAGGATCATAACAAGTTGCAACCAAGAAGATGTGGGAACAAATCAGGAGAGAAGGAGATGGTTGAGTGAGAGGAGCACAAAGAGGGAAAAAAAGAGATGGATATCTTGTTATAGGAAGTCAATATGCTATTGGAAAGAGATGGGGTGCTAGGGAACCCTCCAAGAACTCACAGGTTGTCTTTTGCTATGTCTCCAACGAATCATGGAGGGGGTACCTAAATATGACTTCCCCTATAATCAAATGAATAATCACCCTAAATGTCATCACAGAACATACATCCAACAATGAATAGAGTAGAGGCAGAAATCCATGGCTGAGCACTGGGCCGAGCTCCTTTTCCAGCTGAGAGCAGAGGAGGAGAGTCTGTATGAGCAAGAGGATAGAGGTTATGAGGAAAATTTCTACAGAGATGACTGGCTGGAGATATGGGGAGCTCACTGAATCAAGAACCTGGGGAACCATCAGGAAAAGGAGCCAGGGTCTCTAAGTGTATGCAATTGTTGATTGGCATGTCAGTATGTGGAGCCTCAAGGAATGGGAAAAGACTGTGTTCCTGTGCATGGGCTGGCACCTTGTAGCCCAATCTTTGCAGAGGAACACCTAACCATGTCTTGATATTGGGATCAGGAAATCAGACTTTCCTGGGGTGGATGTGCCATGCTGAACTGACCCCCTTTGGGACCTCTTGCCCTTGGGGGAGGGGATAGGGGTTTGGGGATGGGGAGGCTGAAAGGTGACTGGGTAGGATTTGGAGGAGGGAAGAGAGGGGGAGCAGGGAGATACCTGAATAAAAAGACATTTTTTAACAAAAAATAATAAAATGAATAAACAAAACAAAATATAAATAGGTTAAGATGTATGAGCTAGCTAACAAGATGTCAAAGCCATAGACCAAACCATTTGTAATTAATATTAACCTCTGAGTAATTTTTTATAAGAAGCTGTAAGACCGAGGATGGAAGATCTCTGTTTGGGACACAGGTCCAGATGGGTCAGAAAGTTTTGGCTACAATTGTGTGTATATTTCAAAAACATTTCATATTTAAGTTTAATTCCAAACACACCAAGGTACATTGTGAAGTCTACTGACAGTGACATTTCACTCTTACAATTTAACCAGACAAGGTTATTAAAAGAGTAAGTAAAATTTATCATCTTAAAAATATTTAGGTTCTATATATACATATTTTATTAGTTACTGTGCACATCACATTGGACATGCATATTCCATCCTTTTGGAATTTACTATCCATAGCTAACAATGCTGACAGATGCTTTATGAGACTATTAATGTTTTTTTTTAACCTACAGCTTATAACATTAAACACGTTTAAAACATAAAAGTTAAAAATAATGAAAAAAGAATTATTCTAATTGCTATGACTTACCCCTCGATTTTCTAGTTTCGTTGACTTTCAGATAACTCAGTCTCAGAAGACTGTTTTGAGTTATATTTGAAGACACAAGGGCACAATCAGCTGAAGTTTCATGACTGGATAGAGGGACTTTAGAAGATGAAGTATGAGCAGGGGGAAGGAAGAAGAAAATAAATGGACTCTGAGTAACTTAGTGATTAAACAGGATTAGTTCTGAGAGTATTTTCTCAGATTCAAAGAGGATGTGTTAAATAATATTTTTATGAACTGTAAAAATCTGTCTTTGTCCAGGCATATTATGATTGGTTTAATAAAGAGCTAAATGGCCAATTATCTAGGCAGGAGGTTTAGGTAGGACAGAGATGACTCTGGTATTGCATGAATTCTATTTAGTATTATAATAAAAACCTGGAACCAGCTATTGGAAAAAAGCTGAAATAGCAAAGAGATAGGGAACAAATCACAGCTAATTTTCACCTAGAAAACTCCTCATATTGAACAGGGTAAATCCTATTTCACAGGTCCCCAGACTGACTGATGGCTCAGATAGAATTTGGAATGTCTTCTACCTTATATTTCTTTCCCTACCCAGCTATTTCTTTTCTGATTTTAGGATTACAGATGTGTGCTACTACTGCTAGGCTGTTAGGCTTTGCACTCACAGAGATCCAGGTAGATCTCTTTCTACTGAGTGATGGGTTTAAATGTGTGGGTCACCACTCCCTAACCTTTATGGCTTGGCTCTATAGGCGTCTTATCCCCTGATATTCCATACTATTTTTATTAAATATACACTATATGACTGTACTTTTGGAGGAAGGGAGGCAGAGAAGCCAGACAGATGTGGAGCAAGATAACATGGAACAAGACAGACTCAGAATGGGACAGAGGTAACAGCCACAGAATAGACTATATATTAATACAACTATAGGTTAATTTAATTTATAAGAACAAGCCTAAGAACAAGCTATAGGCCAAACTTTCATGTCGGGGATTGTGTTGTTTCATGGTAAATAATTGTCCCACCTACTGTTTAATAAGAAGCACTCGATTGGCCAAAGGCAGGCAGGAAGTGTGGGCGGGGCTACCAGACAAGAGAACTCAGAGAACAGGAAGCACAGAGCAGAATGCCAGAGAGAAGCCAGAAGAAGCAGGGGACAACTATGCTGCTCTAAGAAAAGGTACCGAGCCCCATGGCTGAACAAGGTAAGAGACATGGGTTAGTCTAAGGGTGAAGAGCTAGCAAGCTATATGCCTAGGCCTTAGGTCAATCAGCCAAAAACTAATTGTAAGCATATGTGTGTCTCTGTCTCTGCGAGTCTGCAGGTCTGCGGGTCTGAGTTTAGGACCGAAAGTGTGGGCAAGAAATCTCTGACTACACTTTCATAATAAGATATCTCTGTGTCATTATTAAGGAGCTTGCTCATGTGACAGAGAAAGACTAGTTACATACATGCAGAGTCATACAGACATACATGTCAGATAGATAGGCAGATTAATGATAAACACATAATAGATAATAGTTGATAGATGGGAAGAGATGGGTAATAAATTCATTAATATATCTTGCATATAAACTTTCTTGTATGAGAAAGCAAGTTGAGCTAGCATCCCTTTATAGTCTTTTTCTAAGTTTCTGCTTCCAGGTTCTGGCTTAAGGTTTTGGCCCTGAGTTCCCTTCATGAGGAACCATAATACACTGAGTTAAATTCATCTTTACCTTAGTTGATCTTCTCACAACAACAGAGGAGTAAAGTAGGAAAAAAAAAAAAACAGTTAAAAACCTCCCAGAGAAGCCTGATTTATTCTGGATGTTAGTTGGTAAGTATTTACCGTTCATTTTGGTATGAATGTTAATGGGATTCTGTTTAAAATAGAAATTGTTTATGTCCTTTGAGGGCACATAATGAAATATAAAGAGATGAAATGATGTGATGGTTGAAATAAATAACCAAAAAAAAGGAAACCAGAAAACAAATTAAAGTAAAATTTACTTTGCTGCATCCTTCAAGTATAATTTCTCGTTTATCACTATTTTCCTTCTATATTGTGGCATCAGTACAGAATGAAGAATGATCATTTTATCTTGCCTTAAAGTTATCAGAACCCCAAACTAGAGATCAAGTCTTAGCTTTTGTGCTTGAGAATGACATACGACTAAGGCAAACCACCTTCTCAATAGAATTATCAGGCAAACTCAGAGAAATAAATTACACCACAAGTGATATTCAAAACATTTACCAACTAATTTGGTGCGACAGTAACTCAAATAAATGGCAGTTGTACACGACTGGTGTTTCTCAGACACAACCACTATGTCTACTTTTATCATCCACTATTGTAGAGGAAGAACAGGAAAGCAAATGGAGTCTTTGTGGAATGGTGGAATGTGATTCCTTCACATAAACTAAAAAAAAAAAAAAAACAACTTATATTTCTGGTTTATGAGTAGCAGGGGGATATATAGATAAAAAGACATTTTTTAATAAAAAAAATAATAAAATGACAAAAAATAAAAGATTCCTAACAATGAGATGGAGGTTACCTTTATTGGCCTGCCCATTGTCTGGGATTTATCATTACTGGTTCATGGAAGCAAGATCCAATAAAAAGTAAACATTTTCATAGAAAAAAAATAAAGATCTTAAGTTAGAGATCCTAAATGGATCCAAGAGACTTACCATGTCATAACCCTGCTATTTGACTGACAGAATGGATGAGGAAGGTGGAGTAATAGCCAGTACTGCCACAATGTGTTTGCATAAGAAATATATAGAGCAGAGGACAGTCCACCAAAGGCAAGACACAAAGTTTAATGGAGCTGCATACCTCTTTCCCTTTGGAAAATGTTCTTCCTATTTCTAAATCAAAACCAGAAAGAGTAATTGCGATTTTACCAGAAAACTCTGTCCTAACATCTCAATCCCCTTACAGGCCTTTAGCTTCAGTATCTTCCTTCCATCTCATCTTGTCCTTGTGTCCTCTCCTCCTTTTCCTACATCTGTGTTTCAGCAGCCCAAGCAATCTTGTGTTTTATCGATCTTCTGCATCCTGATTCTAGTAGCAGATCTCTCTTGTTTCTTCTTAATGCTTTTCACATACTAATCCATATATCATATCTTTGTGTAAATTATTTAAGAATCATGCCTTTCAGTGGAAGTTGTTTTGCTAATTTGTAACTAGGCAAATGTAAAGTGAGTGAAAATTTAGCAATCCTTTCTCATCTCCTTAGAGTTTAATACAATAACAAAAAACATAATCAATGCACACAAGGGCATGCCAGAAGAAGATAAGACAAAATTAACCAACTCAAACAACCCTGAAAAGAAACTTTTAAATCCATAAAACAACCTTCTATAGAAACCACAGACGAATTTGCAAAAATTTCTTCAATTGCTTGCCAAAGCTACAGTTGAAAGATGTTTTTATGGTTATCTGGTTCCAGTAGGTCACTATCAATATACCTTAAGTAACAACCCAAATAGAGAGCAAGAGATGAGTGAGAACAGAAGGTGTATGAGAAACATTCCTGTTCTTATCATTCTATGCAAGGAGATTATATGTGAATCAGGCAAAAGAATTATATTTCAAATGAGGACCAGCCCCCTATTACTATCACAAATCCCTTTAAATAAGAAAATTTTGAACATTGAAAAGTTCTGAACTTTGTTTTAGAAACCCTTAAAGGAAACATTAATTAGCTATCACATACGATGCTGGGAAACCACAATTAAAATCTAAGATTCTATTAAAAACTAGAGGAATGTCTTCGACATGAAAACAAATGTGATTTCATTACATCTAGTGACGTAACTTTTAGAAAATTTCCAACAAATATTTTACATTAGCTATATCTTATTTACTAAACTTTACCTTAGTAAAATATCTAATTTCTTTGAAATTTGAGGATTAATCCTACTCAATAATTAATAACCAACCTTCCTAATGTTCTTGCTTGCTAGTGTTAATGCTGATACAGGGTGAGTGATCTTTTGTTTTCTGGGTCTCCTCATACTTTTACTGATCATTTATGCCATAGATATGACATTGTGACTGGGATATTAACATGATGCAATGCTCTTATTTTAATTGACATAGAAAACACATTGATGTCAGTTCCTAGTGGAGTCAGGCATTTTCACACTTCTAGATTCACATACTTATGGCAGGAGAATTGTCTGTGTAAGTAAATATTTTCTTTTATGGCCAAATCCAATTAATGGGCATTATGTAAGTTAGAATTAACTATAATTTCATATTTTACACTTTAACTTAGTTGTTTAATTTTTAATTTACTATTATTTAATTGCTGCATAAAAATTCTAAGACGAAATCCAATGCTCATTTCAGGTAATTTAGTCCAATGATATCAATAGCATTTGTGAAATTTGATTTGTTTTTTGAAATGTGTTCAAGACTATGAACTTGATTTTAACATATAAAATCTTTTTGGAACTCTCTTAGGTTCTTGTGATTAAAATGTCAAAGCAATGACAAGTTTTAGTAGAAAATCTATAGTTTTATGTCTGTTTTATAACTAATCCTTTTAATTAAAGGGCTTTTTATATCTATCATTGACAGCATATGATGGAGAGAATTCATTTCTCATTTGGCAGTTACAACCTTAATCCCTCTCCCAATACTCATGTCAATTTCTCCAATGGAATTTTAAGTATCTACTGCCCAAAAAATAAGGGATAAAATTAAAACTATATTTGGTGAGGGAACATGCTATATGATGATCGCTCAAGTTCTTATATTGGAATGATTAGGTGGTCTCTACCACACTGTCAAGCTGTCTAGACAAATGTTTTCTAGGCTGAAAAATATGCTACCCTTAGATAATCCCTTGTGTAATCCCTTTCCTCTTGTTTTTAACTTCCTGTCACCCCACTAAGTCCCTTGTTTCTCAGTCTTGGTACTCTTCCAGTTAAAAGTTAACATGTGGACTCCTTCTTTGCGAGAAAAAGAACGAAATACACCACAAGCTCTGGAAGGCTAAGCATTTGCTAACTGATGGAATATACAGCTAGTAATATTTATTTCTAATTAAACCAAACTCACACTTAAGGAAATCTCATGATTTCTTCTTTAAGCCCCATGATGTGAATACAGTTAACATTAACCAAGGAAGCTGTGGTTTTGATTTTATATTCTTTTTGTTTAAAAATTAGTGATGTCAAGTGTTCAGATTTGACTCAGTGGTTCATAGATATGTTCCTTTTACAGACACTAATGTTTGATTCCTACCATCATTTGATGTCTAGAGATCATTTCTAACTCCAGTTACCAAAAAAAAAAAAAAAAAGATAACCCCTTCTGATATTCTTAGCCACCAGGAATACACCATGTAGTGAACATACACACACACACACACACACACACACAACACTTATACACATACAAGAAATATAACTAAAAATGCAATAATGAACACAGAAAAAAATAAGTTAACCCCATGAAAGCTATTCTGTGAAGCCTTTACATTTCTCATCTTATGCCCAATGAGACTATTTTGCTCTGGTATTCTCTCCTCAGCTGTGCTCTGGAGAGAGGGACTCCTGAGAGGCTTTGAAAATGAGACAGGAGAGCATGCAGAGAGGAAGACAGTGGTTGCAGTCTGGCACTATGATGACCTTGTGTTTTGTGGTGTTTTCTTTTTTATCCTTTGCTTATCTTCACTATCTAGGTAGTTCAAAATTATTTTAAAAGCTCTAATTAATCTCTTGTCAGGAGTGGCTCCCACTGGCTTTTCATGTAAGATTCACAGTCTTCTGGGCATTGTAAAATTGACCTCATCACATTCACAGAGTCCTGCCTGAGCAGAGCAGACTTCCTAACCTAGAGTCTCTTTCACAATCTATTGTGTTAACTTGCCTTTGTGACCTATCCTACCAGTGAAGGAGAGAGGCTTAGGGATTCCCCCCTCCCTTAAGCTGTCAGATAGATGTGTTACATTGAGAGTTTAGAAATGTGTTTATAAAGTGTTCTTCAAGTTCTTTTACACCGCAAGGATCTGTGTTGGAGGTCAAAACAAACAAACAAATAAGTGGACAATGTTTTGTTTTATTCTCTTATTCCCTGAAGAAGATGCTATGTCAGTGACAAGATGCAAAAGCTAAGGTCACACCCAATTAGAGGAAGCTTCTATTGGGTGCTTTCCATTTAAAATTTGGAAGATTCTGCAGGATAAAAACAGTTCTGAGCACCAAGTTCTAAACAATAACTGTAGCAGTGTACAAGAGCAGACTGTGACATGTTATTTACATGGCTACAAAAAGCATAATATCTTTTTAGATTAGAAAAAAATGAAATGAAAAGAAAAAGAAATGAATATCTTGATAGATTGATATGACATTGATATGTTGCATTCTATTTGTTCCAGTAACATTATCGTTAGCAACAGAGTTGTATATGCATAATTTGTTGATAATTTTATACAATAACAAGGAAATATGCAAAGTTGGTTTGAAAAGTCAGATATACATAAATGAGTTTTTGCCTGTATCAGCCTTTAATATTAGTATCTTACAGCTTAGGAGATTGTGAGGGAGGCATGAATATGACAGGGAAAAATCTGGCTCTTAGCTAGTTTTTTGATCCTTTTGTGTTTCTCTACTGAGCTGTGATTCAGAGGTAACTTAGAAAGCCTCCACACAAGGAACCTATGATGTGGGAATGTCTTTCTGTATGCTGTGCATATCAATATTTAAATAAAGGACAGTTTTGGCCATGGCAGGCACCATAGAAGAAATAGGTGGAGAATCATAATAGTTAGGGGAAGGAGGATCGAGCCAACTGACCAAAGAAGAAACATGTAAGGAACAAAGGTGAACCACGGGCCACATGGCAGACAGATTAATGAAAATGGATTGAGTTAAGATGAAGGAACTATATAGCAATGTGCCTAAGCCATAGACCAAACAGCTATAAGTCTGAGTCATGGGGAGGGGAGCCTCAGCAGTGGCAGATGGCTAAAGGGTCTGGGATGGCAGGTCTGTGGGTCTGGACCTCTGGTACCTGGGACCAGAAACCTCATTGTAGCAAACCTAGATGGACTCTGGTTATATGAAAGGAACGGTTTTAACTGTGCTAACCAATTTTTAAATCCTTATATTTTAAAGCCCATATTACATTTTCCAGGGAGTCTTTTTTCATAAGTCCAAAGATCCCTGGTTTCTTCACAAAAACATTACCATACAAACCTGGCACATTCACCTGAATCTATCTCACAGATACTGACTGTCCTGCTAGCTATACTAGCAAAAGCTACCATTGTATTTTCCAAGAAGTCTTCCACTGGCAAGTCAATGTGATTGTGATGCCTCCTCTTCCCTGAGATGAAAGAGAAAAATAAATTGCCAGTCTGCTCCTAACTTTCTGTATCACTGAAGCAGTGACAAGTACTGTGACAAAGCTTTCACATGCACTCTTTCACGTACTGTTCACAGCAATCCTGTGACATCTGCCATAGTACCAGCTTTCTCTTTTAGATATAAAGACACTGATATTTTTAATGAATCATTAGTTCTTATATGTTCACAGAGATAAAAGGTGTTAGAACTGGATATCAAACACCCATTATCTGATTAAAAATTCACATCCTTGGCCATGTGTTTTCTAAGAGTTTTGTTAAGACTATTATAGAACTGACTGCTTATTCTGAAAAGATAGAGTTCATGTACATCCCATAATTATCATGATGTCTAAAATCAAGAGCTATAGGCATTATATAGAACTTAACATATGGGACTTGAGAGATGGCTTAGGGTTAGGAACTAGCTGCTTTTCCAGATGTCATGGAATCTACACTGTGGCTCACAACCAACTACAGTCCCACAGGATCGGATGCTCTCTTCTGTCACATGTGGGCACCACACACACACACACACACACACACACACACACACACACACACACACACACACAAGGTTCACAGACATACATATAAGCAGAACATAAAATAAGTAAAACTTAAAAGACTAAAGGACATAAACATACCTTGAAAGTTAGAAAGGCCATATAGCATCTAGAGATATCTTGGTTAGAGAAAAAACACCTGGATCTTGAATTCCTTGACTTACTTTGTTTTGGATTTTGCCTCTTATGTCTCATATTAGGTAATGAAAAGCCACCAGCCTATTAAAGGCGCATGGATTCATATATCTACACAATTGCTCTCATTCTCTCTCAACGAAAGTCGGAGTTCTCTAGCTTACCATTAAAATGTGTAAAAACAGCTGTTATACCACAGCCAAACTCCAGTTACAACACAAGCCTTCCTATTAGCTATACTAGGAAATTCTCATTAAGCAGAGAGAAGGAACTCTGTGCTGAACTTAGAGAAGCTTAAAGAACAAGTCTAAAGTGTAGCCTCATCATAAAAAGTCTGAAGAATCTTGTGTCATATTCACACAGAGAAGCTTAAGATGGAACCTGGGCTGTACTCTCACTAGGATGGAGAACATATGTCAGTGGAAACACATAGAATGTCTGCTGTTCTTCCCACATGGCCTCATTTTTTCATTTAGTTAATTAATTAATTTTTAAGTATATGGGTGTTTTGCCTGCATCTGTTTGTGAACCACATGCTGCAGGATGTTTGATCACACTGTGAACTTGAGAGATTGCATTATTTACTGGAAAAGCCTGTTTCTAATTCTATTGTGGTTCAGTCCTAGCACAGGTCTTTAATTTCAGAGCTTTCTGCTTGAATATTGTAAAGAGAAATAAATAAAGTCAACCATAGTTTTAGAGGTGGAGTGTAGTATGAGGTTTCTGGCCCAGACTTTCGGGCCTAGCCTCAAGGTTTAGGCCCACAGATCCATAGGGACACACAGATGCTTACAATAGTTTTAGGCTGATCGACCTAAGGCCCAGGCATATGACTTACTAACTCTCTACCCTTAAACTAACCCATGTCTCTTATCTTATTCAGGCTTGAGGCTGGGTACCTTTTCTTAGAGCAGCATAGTTGTCTTCTGCTTCTTCCAGCTTCTCTCTGGTGTTCTGCTCTGTGCTTCCTGTTCTCAGAGTTTTCTTAGCCAATAGTCCCGCTCACACTTCCTGCTTGCCTTTGGCCAATTAGCGCTTTTTATTAAACCATTGGGTGGGACAATTATTTACAATGTAACAACATAATCTCCCACAGTGGAGCAAGTAACCAGTTGACAAGAAAAATCAATAGACAGTAAGAGAGAGTCAGGAGGATAGAATGACACACAGGAAGTAGAAGGGAGGGACATACATTTTGAGAAATTTTGTTTGAGATGGTTTAGGAGAGTAGTCTTTCTGGTATATCAGCACAGAAGGAAGGTCAGCTGGGTAGTTTCTCTGCCTCTGACTAGCTGGTGAACTTTCACTTCAGCATCTGGCTCCTGAGATTTTATTGGTAAAATTGAATGATTAAGATTTGGTTAAAAACAATCATGTTCATATCTTGTACTTATAAAAACCAGAAAAGGTCAATGGATCTACCAGGACAAGAATTTCCATTAGTTGTATGCAGTATGTGGGTGCTGGAGATTGAACTTGGGTCCTGTGGAAGAATAGTTAGTGATTTTAACCTCTAAGCTCTTTTTTGTCATATTTTTATCAGGAGGTCACCAATTCATGTCCATGGTGACAGTTGGAAACAATTGACGAGTCATGACAAAGCACTTTTAATAGTCCCAGCAACTAATTCATGAGAAGGACATGCTTGGGAGGCATAATATTTCTTACTCCAAAGAATAATTTATAATTCACAGCTCAAGTATCAATAGTGGGAAAAAATGGGAAGACCTAATTTATAAGACTAGAGAATAATAAAAAAGAAACACTGACATTTCATCTGCCAGAATGGAGTCAGTAAATATTGTTAACAAAGTTTAGTAAGAGCTTCAGAGTCTCATAATACAGTATCCATAAATTTCAGATGCACGGAGAAAGCCCTTTATCTGGCTAACTACCAAGAAGTTCTCAAGCACCATTGACAAGGTCAAGAAATAAATGGTAACAGAGTTTACAAAGGTTTTAGATTTATCTGGAAAAATACATATAAAATCCACCATAAACCTGCTTCAATAAGCTATTAAAAACACATCTGAAGTAGCCAGGGGTGATGGGGTATTCTCGCATTTCCAGTATTGATGATACAGAGGCAGATGGAACATAAGTAAAGAAGCCTGGGTTAGAGAGTAATACCCTGTCTTAACAACTGAGCAAAAATAAGCAACAAAACCACATATTTTAAAATAACTGAAAAGATAAATTTCTGCTATAAAGATATTAATATGAGATTTTTTTAAAATGAAAAAGTCTAACAGCTTTAATTTTAAAACTCAATGAGAGAGGAAGTTAGGTTTCTTAAAATGTAAGACCCTTGCTGCCAAACCTGATGTCTAGAATTTCAAACATGAAACTTATGTATAGATGGAAAGAAAAACTGACATCACAAAGTTGTCCTGTGACCTCTACATAGAGATGTGTGTCTCTACCCTACACACTATGCAGAGACATAGTATTATAAGTTTTTATAAGTAAAAATTCTCAATGAATGTTCACCAGAGAAAGGTAAGATATGTGGTTAAGTTGAAGATAAATTGTTTAATTTGAATAACAGATAAAAGTAGACTCCAACCCAAGCCAACCAAATTAAAAAAATAAACAGATAAAACCCTTATTATTACCAAGAACCTGTGACCTTTAGCTAATATATAACTCTAAATAGAGAAAGCATGTGTTTAGGGCTGAAAAGGTATTAGTGGCTTCACAGTTTTCAGATTTAGCTAAAGAAATTATCTATACGTTCAAAAAGCTGCATGAAGCCAACAAAGAAAATTTTATATAAGAGACAAATAGACTATAGAAGAGCTTAGAAAACTGATGTCAAAGAAAACATTTATATTTTAAAAATTTATCATCAAAATTTTATTTGTGTATGCTGTATTCTTCATTCCTTCAATCCTCCAATCAATCCCTCATTTGTCCACCACCCCTCTTGGGTCCTTCTCAAAGACAAGGCCTATTTTTCTTTCTCACTGCCCCCCACACAGTTGTTTGTTTGTTTTTCTCTTTTGGAGGGGTGTCTTCCACCCAGGTCCAAAATACATACACAAGAAGCTTATTATTATTTATAAATGCCCAGCATTTGCTTGGCTTTTTGCTAACCAGATTTTCTTAAATGTATTCCATCTATTTTTTGTCTCTGGGCTTTTGCCTTTTTCTTACTTCTGTAATCATTTTTTTTCATTCTTAGTCCATGGCTGGCTGGATGGTTGTGTGGCTGTGTGAGCTGGGAGGCTGTGTGAGCTGTGTGGCTGTGTGAACTGTGTGGCTGTGTGGCTGTGTGAGCTGTGTGGCTGTGTGGCTGTGTGAGCTGGGAGGCTGGGGAGCTGTGTGGCTGTGTGGCTGTGTGGCTGTGTGGCTGTGTGGCTGTGTGAGCTGGGAGGCTGGGGAGCTGTGTGGCTGTGTGGCTGTGTGGCTGTGTGGCTGTGTGAGCTGGGAGGCTGGGGAGCTGTGTGGCTGTGTGGCTGTGTGGCTGTGTGGCTGTGTGAGCTGTGTGGCTGTGTGAGCTGTGTGGCTGTGTGGCTGTGTGAGCTGGGAGGCTGGGGAACTGGCCCCTGATATCTTTCTCTCCTTGTTCTCCTTCCTAATTTCCTCCCATATTTTTCCTTCTTTACCTTTTGTCTGTCTGCCATTCCTGCCTATCCTTTCTCCTGCCTCACTGTTTGCCATTCAGCTCTTTATTAGACTGTCAGATGTTTTAGACGGGCAAAGAAACACAGCTTCACAGAGTTAAACAGTTGCAACACAAACAAAAGTAACATACCCCAAAATAATATTCTACAACTCTCTCTCTCTCTCTCTCTCTCTCTCTCTCTCTCTCTCTCTCTCTCTCCAATATATATATATATATATATATATATATATATATATCCCCTGAGCATTTAGTGTTGCTCATAGGGATGACCACTTGGTTTTAACTAACGAACTAATGAACGAACTAACGAACGAACGAACTAACTAACTAACTAACTAACTAACTAACTAACTAACTAACTAAAGGGATTTTCACTGGAAAGGACTAATTTTTCCCTCCCTCATTCATCACTAATTTCTTACTGCTTTTCATCTATATGTGAAAAATTGTAAGATTTCTCTATCTGTGCTCACATTAAAACTGGTGTTGAAATTGTTCAGATTTTTTTTTTTTGGAAAAACTGTACTGTTGAGAATTCATAGGTTTAGTTTCTATGTTGTTTATAGAAGACACAATCTTGCAGCAGACTTCTGGGTCCTTTACTTTTTTACAATCTTTTCCACTCCCCCTTCAACAGTGTTCTCTGAGCTTTATATGAAAGGGCTATTTAGTAAATGTACCATTTGGACTCAGATCCTGTAGCCAGTTGTTTTCTGAATTTTACTAGTTGTGGCTTTCTGTACAGATTTACAGCTGATGTAAAAAGATTTTTCTAATGAGTAGTGAGAGCCACTTTTATATGTAGTTATAAGGATAAATATTAATAATGCACTTATTAGTTTAGAAAAAGGGCTGTATTAGTTTATCCTGAAGGTGCTATGACCTCAGTAGCCATGGATATTATGGCCAGATTTACAGGACCAAGCATGAATTGAGTAGTCTTAAGTATAACTAGATAATTGTTTACTGCTAAGTTACAAGTACCACTATTGGACATTTATGGATATTGGACATGTTGGCCATTGTGTTTTTAAGGTGTATCTTGTTAGAACTATTAGTAGTTTTTCTCCCTTGACAGATTAGATAGTACCTTCCAGTACTAGGAAAGCTAATCCTAGGGATAAGTCTTTCAGGTTGGATACAACTTAATGCCAACAAGTTCTCTGTCCAACATGTGAGGTCTTTAGCAATAGGACTTACTTAAAATTCTAGGAGGCAACAAAAAGCTATTGCAATAGCTTGTGATATATCTAGAGATTCTTGGACTCCCCTGGTCAATAACTGGAAAGAATATTTCTCATTCTAGGGACTGTGGGTTTTGTTAAATGACTCTTGAGAAAAGGCCTTATCATAAAAAATAATCACATATATTTATATGCGTTATATAAAATTTCAAGCTAACATAAAATGATATAATTCCCTATGGATTTTTTTCAAACATTCTTAGTATTAATTATTTATCCTTTTTATTACCCAGTTAAAGTCTTCTGCCCATTTCCCCCACTTCTCATTTGTAGTACATATATGTATCCTATTATATTCCTTTCTAAAGATCTCTTCACACGGCCTCTCTTCTTATGATCACTTGTTGTAGGAGGTTTCTGGCCCTGACTTTCGGGCCTAACCTCAAGGTCTAGACAAGCAGACCCGCAGAACTGAAGTTGCACAGTCCCACAGAGACACACAGAGGCTTACTATAATTTTAGGCTGATTGACCTAAGGCCCTGGCATATAACTTGCTAGCTCTCTACCCTTCATCTAACCCATATCTCTTATCTTATTCAGCAATGTGGCTGGGTACCTTTTCTCACAGAAGCATGGTTGTCCTCTGCTTCTTCCGGCTTTTCTCTGGCATTCTCTCTGGCAGTCTGCTCCTGTGCTTCCTGTTCTCAGAGTTTCTAGTCTGGTAGCCATGCCCACACTTCCTGCCTGCCTTTGGCCCATCAGTGCCTTTTATTAAACCAGTGGGTTGGACAATTATTTACCATGAAACAACACAATCCCCCTACAATCACTCAGTGTTACATCTGAAGATTTGGAGCGAGGAACAACAAATAATGGAGAATGTGCAGTATTTGACTTTCTGAGTCTAGGTTACTTCACTTAGGATACTATTTTTTGATTTCATGTTTTTAGTTTAAAAATTATTTCATTTTTCTCAAAAGCTAAATTGTGTACCACACTTTTACTTATGATTTTCCAAATGAAAGTCATTTATACTCTATACACTTCCTAGTAGTTCTCAGCAAAATCTCAGAAGGGACTCGGGTAGATACCATGGAAGAACACTGTTTATGACTTGCTCCCCATATCCTTCTCTGTTTGTATTCTTATACATCCAATGAGTATGAACTCAAAATTGGTTGGGCCTTCTCACTGCAACAACTAACAGACTGGCCCACAGACATCCCAACAGGCCAATCTTGTGGAAACAGTTTCTCAGCAGATATTCTTTCATTCTAGATGATCCCAGATTGTGCCAAATTGACAAAACCTAGCCATCACAACTGATTTCTTGTCAAATCAAGCCACAACCACATCACTATTAAACCATAATCTTTCCATCTTATTTTCCTCCGTATTATATTACTATTAGTAGTAATAATATGAAACATAACAATAAAAGTATGACCGTCTTTAAAGGTTCAGTTTCTTTAAAGTATCTAGTTTCTATAGAAATCTGAAGTCTATTAACTGTGAAATTTTATAAAATGAAACTTCAGTTACATACTTCAATTTCAAGAGTAAAGGGCTCAGTTACAATATGAATAATGTAAGATAAATATGATGCAATGTAAACAAATTTTTGTAGATCAGTATCCTCCATCTGGGATTTACTCATGTCCTTCTAGCTCAAAGGGGCTTGAGCAGCTCACTCTCTGGTTCTGCCAATTACAGCACACATATCTTATCTCATAGGTTCAAGAACACTCCAATTCACAGCTTCTCTTGTCTTTGTGGTCCAGCTAAAGTTCTGGATTTTATAGGATGCACCTTCAGCAGTAGCCTCCTGGCCGGTCCTCTTCAGAGAATCTCACTTTGCCTGTGGTGTCAAGCCTCAGTCCATTTTATAACTCATTCAGTCATGGAGCTTCCAATCAACTGAGTTTGTACCGTCACCCATGGTCTTTTCTAGACTCCCACAATGTCAAACTGCAGCTACTCTCCACAGCCCCTTAAATCTTCATCTCACATGCTTTCCAACCTTACACATTTACCAAATGAGGCAACAAGCCTAGAATGCAACCTCAGGCCCCTCTGGACCACAATTCCTGTGTCGTGACCATTTGGAAAGATTTCTCAGAAAAATTGCAACAATGATGCTGGCCTCCTCTTAATCATAGCAGATTATTTTAGCCTCAACTAACTAAGATTATTGTCCCAGTAACATATGTTTCACTCTCGTGGTTCTGATCTCTTGTGAACAACAGTAGATTGTTTCACTCCAAGTAACCACAAATCTTATATTCTTAATATGACATATCATACAAAATGACCTAATAAGAGTCCTTTTAGGGAATTTCACACTCCACAGGCCAGGCCTAGATCAAATACAATGGTCTCAACAATGTCTTCTAATTTGCCACAGAATAGCTCACTAGACTCTAAAAACTAAGTGACTTTTCTATGATATGATTCTAAATTTCTTCAACAATCCTCATCCAAACATCATAGCCAGGTTTTCTGCAGCAATAGTCTACTCTCTGGCATCAATTTCTGCCCTAGCTATGTTTCTATTGCAGTTATAAAGATAATGGCTAAAAGCAACTTGAGATAGAATTTATTTTAGTCCTCAATGAAGAGAAGTTCAGGGAATAAACTCAAGGCATGAGAACCCCAAGGCAGGTAATAAAGTGGGGACCATATAGGAATGCCACACTAGCTTGTTCCTTGTGGGTGTTCAATTAGCATTTTATACAGCTCAGTACCACCTTCTCCAAGGTGTGTCATTCTCAGTGGGTTGGGTCCCATATAGGCCTAGTACCAAGTTCTCAATTAAGATTCTTTTCCCAGATAACTCTAACATGTTAAATAGAGGAAAATGCAACAAATGTCAAGTCCTTTGGGCATTTGATAAACTCTCACTGAAAACACAGTGACATAGGAGATAAAGACAGCATGTATCAGTCTCATAGAACTGTTTTCGAAAAGCTCTATGAGAGGAAGAGGGGGGTATGGGTAATATTAAGTGGGAGTGTGAAAAACAGTGAGGGAACTTTAACAAGAAAGGTAAAGGGAGAACAATACAGAAGTGGTGGGAAGGATAAAAGATAAATAACATGAAGGATGCTTGTTAAAGTCATAGGAATCGTTATTTTATATTTACCGTAGATAATATATAAACTACAAAACTAAGTGAGCAGACCTATTACCTCTACTTTACAAAACCAAAATAATTCTCCTACTCACAAATAAGAGTTGATTTCACTATTCATCAAAGAAGCCTCCCTTTGCATCAGAAGACCATTACAGATAAGTACAATGAGTCAAAATATAGAGAACAACTATTTATTAGTTGTTCATGCCAACATATACATGTATAAAACAGCTCATATACCTTAGGCTCAGGAAACTTCTAAGAAGATGTAAGGGTGTAAGGGTATAAGGATTGTATAAGCCAAGAAGCTTACTGGGAGATTTTGTTCCCTAAAATATTATAAAAGCAAAACATATGAAATCTTAACAACATGGCTTCTCAATAAAGAACTGACCTTGAATTATTTTTCCAGAATTAGTGGTACCAGGGGATGAAATTTTGGTTTTCAGTTACCAAGTAGTCAGCTCTAAAAGTATGTAATACTTGTAAAAGTAAATATACTCATTTATATTTTAATATAGAATATAAACATAGATATGTAGAAATAAAGAAAAAGAAGCTGTAAACTTCAGAAGCAGCAGAAGGACATGGACGTGGGAGAGATGGGAGAAAGGAAAAAGATGGGGAGAAGAATTATGTCATTAATTTTAATAAATTCTAAAGAAAAAATATTCTCCAATGATAATTACTTAGATGATTACCCAGAAAACTGAACATAAAATCAAAACAATCATAAACATTATCAAATAACTCCATTTAAGGAATAAAACAGGTACATGGAGTTCAATGAAATTAAGAAATGAACACCTAAATACAGACAAATAGCTGAGTTAAATGCTAAAGACCATTCAAGATCTGAAAACTAAATTCAATAAAGAGATAAGAATATTTTTTGAAACTTGGGGTAAAACTAACTTGGAATTGAAAGACTCAGTATCCCTAAACAGGAAACTCAGGGGAAAAGTCTTACAAGTGGCAGAGTAAAAAATAAGATAGAATACTAGACTACACAAAAACCACACAAAAGAACATACCGAAACTGTGGAACACCATGAAAATACCAAATCTTTAAATTAACATAGCTCAGAGGGCTATTATTTCAAAGAATCAGATCTTCAACAAGATCATAGAAGAAAACTTTCCCAAGTTAAAGAAAGTATACAGATACAAGAAGCTCATAGAACACCAAATAGGAAGATCCAGAAAAGAATCTTCATAGCATATGATAGTTAAAACACTAAATCTTTAGAACAAAGGGAAAGAGGAAGGGTGTGCTCAAAGTTGCAATAGAAAAACTGTAAGTCAGATATAAGTGGAAATCTATTAAAATAAAAGACGACAGATGTTCATTCTAGACTCCTGTACCAATTAGAGATGGAGAAAGTACTTTCTATAAAAGGAAAAAGCTAAAATAATTCATGTCCACAAGACTAGCCCTACAGAGAATACTGGAAGCAATACTTTGAAGAGAAGAGAGGGAAGGCATAGTCAAGACAATTTTCCTGCAGTAAAAGATAAGCAGTCCCACCTAAATGACAAGAATAACTTGAACATCATTGCTTTCTCATCTAAAGCATAGAAGACAGAAATGTAGCAATCTGCAAATACTGAAAAGGAGGTATAGCCCAGAATCATACACCTAGTAAAAATACAGTCTAGAATCAAAGGAAAGGGTTAAGAAAATCTCAGAGGAAAAGATTTAATAGAGTTTGTTACAAAGATTTACAAGGGAGAAGTGATCAGATGAAGTTTTCTAAATCAAAATATTAATAGTGAAGTACTGGAGAGTATCACTTTAAGATGTGCTACATTTGTTTATGCTGTGGAACATTTTTTTTAATGATGCAAAGATGTGTTGCATTCTTTTATGTTCAATTTGTTTAACTTCATAAAGCTGTGTTACTTTGCCAGTATAAAACACATCATTGGTTTAACAAATAACTGAACAATTTATAGAAAGTCAGGAGAAAAGATAATAAGCTGGGCTGGAAGACAGAAAATAAATTGGAGGAGAAATATAGGGAGACACTAAGGAGCAAAAAGAAAGAGAGAATTCATCACAGACACCCTGCTACAAAGCCAGCCATGGAGAAAGAAGTAAAGAGAGAAATACAGAAATAAAGAAAGGTAATAGCCCAGAGGTAAAGATAGATGGGACAATTTAAGGAAAGCTGACAAGAAACAAGCCAAGCTATGGCTGGGCTTTTATAGTAATAAAAACCCTTCATGTGTGATTGATTTGGGAGGTGAATGGTGCCAAAACAGCAAAGAGCAAAAAGGAAAAGAGTAAAAGCAACAAACTACAGTGATATGTTAAGGGAAACAGTGAAAATACAGAAATATAGGGAAAATACTTTCCAGTGTTGAACTTCTATGATAAATTTTTTGAAACAAAAAATTAAGTGTTTTGATTTGATTAGAAATACACATAGAAAAACATCCTAAACTACTTGCATACATGGGTGATGATGAAGGAAAAGAAATGCAAGTTGTAAACATGCTGGATTTGAACTATTGTAATGATAGTGCCAATGATTATGGTATATCACATTAACACCTAAATGCTTCCAAAAAGCAGTGCTTATAAACAAATAAAAATAAAATTATAAAGAAAATGTCAAAAAAATCTATAGAAAAACATGAAAATGGATTCAAAGAATAAAAATAAAATGATAGAAATCTAAACAAAAATAACAGGATTAAACCCTAACAATTCAATAGTATTTTTTATACATCCCCAAATCATAATATAAAAAGGCAGAGTAAATTACAGAGCATGATACCTTTTAATGTAATGACATAAACAGGAAAAGATACATGATGCAACTATTAAAGAAAACAGTGACTGTCAACTTTGGATGGGGCAGATTTCAGAGCAAACAAGATGGCCCGAGAAAGAGTAGGACATTATGTAATGATAAATAGCTTTGTTCTCCGAGGCAAGAAAAGATTTAGGTACCAAACAATACACCTGCAAAATGTATTAACTTTACATGAATGGACATAAAAATAACATAAAAAGCAACATTTGAGCTTTAAAGCTTCAACATTCTTCTGAACAACTGAAGGACAACTAAACAGTAAAATATAATAATATAATTGAGTGTGATTGTGTGGGAACAAATAAGATAAAAAAAAACATGAATAAAGAACAACACAACACCATAGAATCTTACTGACAATTATCACTATCCTTTGCAACAGCAGAATATAGTCATCAAGGGCCACTCAATGTGTAAATTTAAGATACAAAACACTGAATAAGAAGGCACATATAATTTTAAATGTGTGACACACTGTTAAGGTATTTCTAGGAGGAGATTTTAGAATATTACAATAGAAAAGTATGTAGAGATTAGAAGAAGATATTTTTTCAAAGCTGAAGCTTGGATGGTAAAAGCTTAGTTTTCCTGGGTAGAATGACTTGATAAAATTAAGAGCTGAAATAAAACTGAAACAAAAAAATATAAAGTCAGTAAAACAATAATCTTAATTTTTTTAAAAGCAAAATAAAATTGAGAAGTTTCTTGAGGCACTGGCAAAAGCTAGACAGATGCATAATTCTTCAATATTAGAGAGAAACAGAAGACACTTTACAGGGTTTGCAGACATCCAACTAGCATGAAGGTACTGTGATAAGATGCTACACACATAATATGACAATTTAGAATAAAAGAAAGAAAACGTTTTCTCAAGACAAACTGCCAAAGTCAAAAGGTATAAGTACACATAGTTTAAGTGATTAAACTATGAAAGTTATCAAATTTATAACTTCAAAACACCCATCATGGAAATATTTATATTGTTTCTTTGGAAAATTATGTTAAAGTTTGTGGAAGAGTTGCTGTGTAATATCTTCCTAAAATAGAAGAGAAAAACATTATAAAATCAATTTTATGAGGCCAATATTACATGTATTTTTAAGCCAAGCAAATAAAGTATGGAGAAATAAATAGCAAATAGTTTCCAATAGCCTTTAAGGAATTTTAGGAAATAGAATTGAACAAAAGGAAAAATAATTATAAAATATCTCAGGGGTTATGAGATTACTTCTATATTTGAAAATCATGTAAGCCATATGGCAATAAGCTAAATATTAAATATTCAAAGGGATTTATAAGTTTATCAACAATCTGCATTTCACTCAATCCAGCATTCATTTATGACAAAATGTCTTAAAACATGAATAGAAGGGGACAGTTCAACTTGATCCAAAGCAGCTGCAATATAACAAAGATGGAATGATTTGTTCCTAAAATTAAGAATTACATACAGTACTGAGATTTGGCAAGTGCAAACATCAAGAAAATAAAAAACAAATGACATAAATACTGGAAATAAGTAAAATGACCTTTATCTTATGGAAAGCATGGTGTTCTACCCAGAAAATTCCAATGGCTGTAAGAAGGTAACCACTAAAGTATTGAGTTTACCAAGATTGCATGATGAAAGTTACAATAGAAACTTGTATCTCTATAGCCTAGCAATAAATAGATGTATATGTACTGAATTTAAAAGTAAAGTTTCATTTGAAATTTAATTAAAAGAGGGAACTCATAAAAGGAATGTGGACAGATGAGTTTTTATTAATTAGACTTAACATTAGGCTCAAAGTTTCAGATAGATTACTTTGGCTCATTAAAACATTGTATTACTTTGAGGGTTCAGTTCAGCAATTTGCATTTCCTAATATAGATTTTTTTGGCAGAAGTTTGATGTGTATTTACACAAAGACATTTATTTTAATAATATATTAATTAAATATTTCTCTATTTCAATATGATTTTCTTTATCATATTCTTTTTTTTTTTGTTTTCTTAGTAGATCGGCACTTCATTAATTTTTCTATAATGGCACCTTATACATTACTGATTGTTTTCAAAGGTTATGCTGCTAAAGGCTTCAAGCAAACTGATTATGTTAAAACAACTTACAAGTACAAATAGAAGAAGCATATACACATATATATGTAAATTTATTTTTATTAATTTTATTGGTGTGCATTCATTGTACATAGTGATGGTTTTCATAATGTCTATTATCCACCCCCATATCATCCTCTTTCAAACCTATATTCTTTTCTATATCGTTTTATAAGAACCACATATTAAAAGACTATCTTTCCTCCAATAGAAATTGTTAGCCTCTTTATTTAGAATCAGATGGGAGTTGCTATGCCTTTAAGGTGAAGGTCCACATTATTTTCAGTTCCGTATGCATTATCTGTTTCAGTGCCAGTCTCATGGTGCCAGGCCTTTTAAATTTTTTTAAATTTGAGATTATAATTAAATTATTTTATTTCCCCCTTCTCTTTCCTCTCTCCAAACCCTCTTATATACTCCTCCATGCTCTCTTTCAAATTCATGGTCTCTTTTTTCAGTAATTGTTACCACATGCCTGTATGTTATTTATATGTGTGTAGGTCTATGTGTGTATAATTCTAAATACAACCTACTTAGTCCATATAATATTACTTGTGTGTATGTTTTCATACAATAGACTGCTGTTTGGGACTGGAAAAGCAATTGATCTACTCTTCATTGGGAATGTTGCTTCTCCTCATAATAACCATCAGGCCAATAGGCACACTCCATTCCTCCCACATATCTTAACATTCTTTTATTGTTGTGTGATATTAGAGTCAGAGGGCGGAGTTAACTAGATAACTAACCACAGAGGTTTAGAAGACTGAGGATTAGTTAGGACAGGAAGTAGTAAGGTGACAGGAAGTAGTAAGGTGACAGGAAGTAGTAAGGTGGGGGTGTAAAGGGATCTGGACCTCTGAGGGAAGGAATAGAACAAGGTAGGATGGTGGCTGGTGGTTTCTCTGCCTCTCTCATATTTTAGGTTCTGACCCTAATCTGAGTCCTGGATTTTTATTAAATATTGTAAAGAATATTTAGACTAATTTACTCATAAAGTTGATTGAGGTGTTCAAGTCAAAGGAATATTTTTGTCAAAGAGACAATGAATGCACTTATAACTAGCATGCTTTGGTATTATTGAATATTCAGCTTAAAATATTGTCTCTTAATATCAAAACAAATTGAATTTTATGATGTCATCTGATGAAGTTTATACTACCAAAAAATAAAATATGAATTTACTTACTAAAAAGATATATCAAGTTTCTGTTTTACATTCAATTCTGACATCTACTCTGCTTTTTTGCCTAATGTTGCATAAGCAATAGTTTACAAATACTTCTAGCTTTTTTCTATTGAATTACCTAAAAATATGATTTTAAGATATTTGTGATGAGTTTACACATATTGTTATATTTTTCATTTTGAAAATTTCTCACAGCATGAAAGATAATTCTATAATTTTCATAGCATTAATATATTTGTGCAATTTTATTCTCAGACAATAAAATTAGCTTACATGTCAGAAAAAATAAAAGCAAGTATGAGGATAAGACTTTTTTTAATACTGATGCTTGAAGCTGACCTTTGAGACTTTACTTGAGATCTAGTTCAAGAGAGCACAGAAAGGACACAGAGTATTTGGTTCTGAATAATAAGATATTTTACAAACTGGGCAAGAATCCTTTATGCAGTTATTTGATAAAATGGCTTAAAAATCAGTGTTTCTGTACCATGGATCATTTCCAAATTACTTTATCTTATGTATTGTGTTTTGTATGGAGTTATATGAATTGCTTATATCTTTTGTTGGTATTACTTGAAGCTTTATGCTTTAAGAGCTTATTTTCAGAACTAACTATTAAGTGAACGTACTGAAGCACATGCTTGATGTCTATTATAATCATTGATCAGAGGACATCAGGTTAACAACTTTAAAAACAAATACAGTAAACCCCCCCCCAAAAAGAAAACAGTATTTTTTTTTACACCAGCCCACCAGATGTCATTCTAGTAAAACAGTCTCTTACTTCCATGTGAAACCTGCATTTCTCACATTGTTAACTAGAAAGGTAATTCTTTTGGACAGGTCATTAGCTTCAACACAGATAGCTTTGTTAGGATAATTTGTCCCTCTCCATCCCCAAGAGAAATGAGCACTCTAAGAGCAGAAGGCTAATTGGGACTGGAAGGAAGCATCTATGGATATTGATTTGGAAGGTAGAAAACTGATAGATTTAAAATTTTCAAATTAAAATTATACCTGAAAATTGTTTCTAATCCATAGAAAATAAAGGCATACAGGATCCTTCCATCACTTGGGACATCTAGAGTGATTCAATGTAGTAATAGAATGGCCGTCTCCTAATATCCTAATTCTGACTGACAAGCTCTATGACTAATTCATTCCAACAGAAATTGTTAATACGGAAGAGTAATTTTTTTTCCAGACTGTTTCTAGTCTAAGGAAAAATTATTTTTTCCAGACTGTTTCTAGTCTAAATTTAGTATTTATTTAGAGAAATAAGATAAATTCAAACAAATAACTATGGAAGAATATCTGTGTGTGTATGTGTGTTTGAGGGAGGGGCGAGGGATGGAGAGGGATGGAGAAAGGGAGGGAACCACATGTGCGATATTACAGAGGTTAGCTTGAGTGTTCATAGGCTGTTGAATAGCAATTTCTTTCAAACTGAAAGAAGGGGTGCTCATTAAACAAGGGTAAAAATTAAACTGTAACTTACAAGTTTAAGGAAGCTTCTAGAAGTTATGAGATCTGTAAAACTCCTTCCCAAACTTATAAAAGCGAAAATAATTGCTAGAGAATTGGGACTCTTATCAGTAGCAACTTCATCAAGAATTGAAGACACTCTAGTCATGCATTTTCTGTGACTTATCACCCATGCTATTAATATGGGCTTCCCAGTGCTGCAGCAACACATGTTCCTGTGAGCATCACCCACAGATTCTTAAGTAGCCACAGAAAATAAGTTTATTAAAATAAACTGGGTGATTGGCTTCTGCAATCCATCGTTAGTGCCCTTTCTGGAATTATAGACATTTGTTGACACCTCCACAAGAAAAGTGGCATATCAACTAATAGAATCATGGTAAGAGCACCAGATGTTCAATCTCTGCAATACACTTAGAAATTCAGTTTCTGGTAGACACTGTAGTCCTACCAGTACAGTTAATTACCCATAGTGGATGGCATACTTGAATTTTTTAGGATTGCATTTGTGTCTCTTTTGCATATTTCACTTAAGATTTGGGTGTACAGAAAGCTATTTGCTTTGGTAGGGCAGAATACTTTTCCTCTTCTCAAGGAAACATAAACGTACAAAAGAATAAATGGGAGTATTCTTGAAGGCACCATATTTGAAAACACATGTAATAGACGTACAAACTAGGTTTTGGTTGCTAGTTTCGTCCTACCATTTACAAAGGAATAAATAATATTGTTTTCTATCAGTTTCCTGGAAAAACTGGCCTTCAGACCTAGGAAGGAATCGATAAAGACATATATACTGTGAATAAATATGTATCATTATGTTTCTGAATCTTTACTTCAGGGTGACAAAGATCATTTCCTATGGACACTTTTATGTTGTCATAGATTTCTTGTCACTAGGTTACACTTAAGTGATTAGAACCTTGTTTTGTTTTCTAGATGGAAGTAAATTCAACATCATGAAGGACATTTGTCCTCAGTAAACAAATTTTATACAAATGTTTAGAAGTCACTTTTTAAAGGCTTGGGAGATCTAGGCATTTGAAAGACATTAGTTTTCCTAAGCCTTAATAAAATAACAATCAAACCATTGCTGTGGTTGGAATGTATTCTCTTAAGGCATGTGTCAGAAACTTTATTACCATTGTGACTGTATTAAGAGAGACAATCATACCAAATGATTAATGACACCATCTAAGGAGTGGGTTTGTTATCACAGCATTTGATTTCTTATAAAAAGTACAGTTACTTTCTCTCCCCAACGTCCTCTCCTCTCCTCTCCTGTCCATCCCACCCTCCTCTATTCCCCTCTCTTTCCTGTTCTTTCTGTTTCTGTTCTTCTTTTTCTACCATTCCTTCCCTTTTCTACTTGTACTTTTGTTGTGGTATGACTGTGCCATCCTCAGCAGAGAGGAGTTCCAGTTCAGCAATGCACTGAATTTGGTTCCCAGAACAGACCTCCGAAAGTTGTCCTCTGGCCTTTACATATGACATATCAGGTATATGCTTCATTCCCCAAATACATAAACCCAACACATCACACACACACACACACACACACACACACACACACACACAGAGAGAGAGAGAGAGAGAGAGAGAGAGAGAGAGAGAGAGAGAGAGAGAGAGTAATAAATAAAATACATATAAATAATTTTTAAAATAAATAAAGCAGGACTTCATAGATTTTCTTTTCATCTCAGTTTTCTCAGTTCCTGGAACAATAATCAAAATAAGGTTCTATTCATGATCGAGTGCTCAGCTTTATTAAAGCCTTCTGTATGGCATCTGCAAATGGACTGAATCATGACCCAGTGCTAGTGGTAATATTCATGTATGAACAAATAGACAAAATTGAAGAAGTTCTCCACAGACAACTGCTATTGGTGGGTTCTGCATGCAGACTGAAGAATCTGAGCCAGCATCTTTGTGTTGAGTCACGGTATAACATTTGGGGAAGCAACCTCAGAGAAACCTACAAGGGTCCCTTAGGAGAACTGGCCCTGAAAGTGACATAGATCCATATTTGTGGGTCCTTGTTCTGGGATCTTGCATTGACTACTCTTTAAAAACCTTGGTCTATAACCATGGGTTCTTAACATTTGACTGCTCTTTAGAATCGTGGGGTTCTGTGTGCTAATGATTTTATAGTCTCCATTGGGTGATTTCTGGGCAAAATCTTTGTGTTCATTTATTTGAAAAACTTTTTGGTAGCGCTAGTCCAGAGGTAAGAGAAACAGCACTGAGAGTGCACAGACCTCAAAGGAATACAGATGCATTTATTGGTAAGAGGGGCCGGAGGAAAGAGAAACAACAACTATATATATATATATATAAGCAAACAAAAAAGTAGGGGAGAGGCTTTAAAGACAAACTAAAGAGAAAAAAAGAGTCAATATATTCTAAGATGATTTACTCTCCATGTCATTTTAAGTACTTACTTTTAACACTTATTTTTGTGTTTTGAACCAACGTTCCCTGATTACTGGGTTCTTTTATGAGCATAATGTGTGTCTCTCACAGACAGGCATATGAGTTCTCTTGCTGGTCACGAACTTAAGGAAGGCAGATGTGTGGTAGTGGCTCTGGTCTCAGCAGCAGCAGTGACTTAGAAACATGCTGGAAACCTCAGCAAGAGTTCCCAGAACCACATTCATTCTCCACACCGACCCTTTTATTGCCTCACAAGGTTAGATTCCCAGGAATACAATTATGTTTCATCTGCAGAGCCCAGGAAGTTCCTAATTCCCCAAACCTTGATTTGACGCTCCTGTGCATGGCAATCTCTCCACACAGAGATACGCATACAATTACCTCACTGGGGACTACAACTGTCTTAATAGTTCCCCAGACTCAGTTTACAAGAATAGACTGTGACTTTGGCCCCTGTCTTAGCTTGTGTTGGTTATCTATTTCATTCCTGCTTCCAGGAAGGCATTTTCATTTCTGCTTCAGCTGTGATCTCTTGGAAAAAATCTCCTCCCAAATATACACAAGTTTATACCTCTGTGAATTTTCCTTACCTGGCTAACCCAAATTAATTCTTAGTCATATAAAATAATACTGTTTTGTTCTTCAAATATTGAAAAGAATTTTTCTACCTAATGACATATGCTTCCAGTTTCCCATTAATCTTCAATTTGAGTAAGCAATATGGGTGGGCTAGATTTGACTAAGTCTTCTCTGTAATAGGGATAGGGACTCAGACATTTTCTTGAGCAGAGGTCCAGAGCTCAAATATTTATGTTGTAATCTGAACAAATAAATGTAGAAGCTAATCATTTCACATTACTCTGCATCTTTCTTACCCTAGTTTGTTATTTAGCTGGTAGTATGCTTTGTTTGTATGACATGTGTGCATGCATGCATGTGTGTGTGTGTGTGTGTGTGTGTGTGTGTGTGTGTGTGTGTGTGTGTGTGTGTGTATGTGTGTGTGTAGAGTTATATCTTCTCATGCTATTGCTGGAACAAATTAATCAGTCACAATTCAAGATCCCATCAAATGGAACAAGAATTGCAAGACAAACTGACCTCCAGCTTTGATTTTGCTCTTTATAAGTGTGTTGATCTTGAGAAAAGAGATTTGCTGCATGAGTTACCTCATCTATACAAAGTGTCCTGGTGCCTGCCCTGAGTCTTCCTTGGGCACCACGGTGCATGACTGCAATAACCTGTTGTGTGATAGTATCACTAGGTATTTTTTTTTGTTATCTCTCCCACATGTGACTTGTTTTTTTATAACATCCATCTTCCATGATTTCTTCAGAAAACAGGGAAGTGACTTTCTGAACACATGTATTGTGGTTTTGGTTCTGCCTCACTGAAGTTCCTGTATGAGTCATCACCCATCACACATTCTGAACCAGTTATCAATGTATCTTTTTTTACATCATATATTTTACAAAGACAATTTTAATAATTTATTTGTATGAAAATGTCACAAATGAAGACCACAGAAGAAGTCAACTGGTCTGATTCTTTTGTTTAATTAAAGTTTATGTGTATTAAGTTTAGGGACAGTAAGGATTCCTTCTCTTATTTCTACTTGATTCTTCATAAAGATAAATAACAAATACGATTTTTGTTTTTTCAGATCTATGCAGTTCAATATATTTATAAAATACTCTAATGGAAGTGATTAGGACAGTTCTACTATGGAATGTTGACCATTGCTCAGGGATTTAGATAAATTCTTTCTCAATGCCTTTAAGAAGTATTTGTTATTTTTATTATATTATAGATTCCCATTAAGGGACTGAAGAATAAATACATTTCTTGACAGTAGTATTTTATTGAGTTTCTTTTCCTTTTAGGTTTATTTCATGCTTGATCAAAACGGGAATTTATCAGCTGAGACTGTTGTAAAGGTTTGTTTGACACTGAAATGATTCAAGTCAGTAGAGGGGAAAATGTATATTTGATTGGTATGTTTCTTCTTTCCTTGGAGCAGTTGTCTTGATTTTATCTTTATTTTATAATGTCCTATAGGAAATATTAAAAATTAATAATAAGTCATTGCCAATTTTAGTATCTAATGTCCTATTTCAAAATACCTGAAGAAACAAAATGTCAAAATCATAGAAATGACTTAAAATAATTGTTACCTATTTAAACTGTTGGAGTGATGGGTGACATATATCACAAGAGACAGAAGAGAACTTTCTATCTGCTTGTCTCATTGAATGGGAGGGCTAGTTACTCAGGATTTATCATTTACCAGACTATTAAATTATTACATTTGCTAATATTTATGACAAGGTGTAAGGAAGAGTTTGTTGTTTCAATTCCTAAATTTTAGTATTTTAATACAAGTTTTATTTGAGAACTTTATATAATATATTTTGATCAGGTTCTTTCTCCTTCCTCAACTTTCTCAAATTTCTTAGCTCTTCCTCACACTCCTACCCAACCAACTCCATGCTCTTTCTCTCTCTTTTTATTTTATTTTATTTTCATTAAAAAATGTCATTTCCATCGATGTATCCCCTTGCTTCTCCTCCCCTTCCAAGCCAGCCCTCAGCCTCGCCCCTCCCCAACCACCCATCCCCTCCCCGAAAAGGCCGAGAAGTCCCAAAGTGGGCCAGCCTAGCGAGGCACATCCACTCCAGGCAATTCTGATTCACTGATCACAAAGCCAATGCTGGACTGGGTGTTCCTCTGCAGGGAATGGGCTCCAACAGGCCAGCCCATTACAGGACCACAGTCTGATCCCACCCCTCATGGCTCCACACACTACTCATGCCAGTCGAAAGCCCCTACCCACAGAGGGCCCAGCTGCCCCTCCCGATGGACCTCCAGTGGCAATTAATGATTCAGTGAGCTCCCCAGAACTCATGGAATCCACATTGTGTATGCCAACTACTCTTAAGCACGAGGCCTACCTTAGAGTGTGGTTGAAATATCCAGTGTTACTTCATTGAAGAGAATAAACATTTTATCTTCCTAGTGTCTAATATTTGGAACTAGCTTCTTGGATAGGAATGGGACTTGACATCCACTTGCCCTACTCTGTGACTCGGATTTGGTTTGGTTTGAGCTTGCACAGGTCTTACACATGCTGACACAAATTCTGTGAGCTCATATGTACACAGGCCCTGTTGTTTCTAGGAAATGCTATTTCCTTGAAGTCATCTAGCACTTCTATTCCATCTTCTACATAAATACTTGAGACTTGAGAAGGATAAGTGTGATATGAACATCCCAGTAGGGCTACATATTTCAATCTTTAATTACTTACACATTGTCCAGTTGTAAGTTTCTGTGTTATTTATTATCTACTTAAAGAAGAAACTTTGCTGATAAAGGTTGGGCAAAGCACTAGACTATGAGTACAGCAACATGTCATGATTAGTCTTTTCTATTTATAAAAAATAGAAGTGTGTTTGGTTCATAGATCTAGAAGCTCTAAAGTTCCCAAATCAAGAGACTACGTAGAGTTAGAGACTTCTTTGTGAATGTACTGTAATACACAAACTGCATTACATGGCAAGAAATCCACTAGTATTCTTTTACTTGCTTAGTGTCCTTAGCAGAATAATAGTAGTATGTTTTCCCAAATGGTCCATTAACTATCTAGTTTCAGTTTCTTTGCTTCTTTAAGAGTATCTTGTTGGGTTCTCATGAAGTAGATCTTAAATCCAAAAATAAAAAATGGTGCTTGGTTACTCCTGTAACATTTATGCCATTATTACATTAGTGAACATATTTTGCAAGCAGATAGGAAATTATTATAGCTTTCATAGTTTGTAGCTCAGTGATATTAATGATTATTTCTATCCTCCAGAAGCATTTATAGCATCTTATAGCTCTAAAATATTTATTCAGTGGGGGTAAAGTTTCCACTTAAGTAACAGCTGTATTTCTCCAAGTTATATGGCCTAAGTATTACTATATTCTGCCATAGGGATTTACCATCATTTTATGAAGGGTGTCTAATAAGATTGACACTAACATGTATTGCTTGAGAGATCAATAGGACTCCATTAACCAATAACATGAAGAGTTGTAACCTATTCTTAGAACTTAAGGTTTTTGTTTTGATATTTGTTTTGTTTATCGTTGTTGGTTTTGGTTTTTTTCTTTCTTTCTTTTTTTTGGGTAGTATATGTTGTCCAGTTGGGGTGTCCTTCCTATTATATGTTAATTTCATTTAAATTCCATGTACATATGCATATTTTATCTGACTTATACATTATTAAGTTGCTATATGTTTCTTCTACATACCTTTTATGTTAGTTATCTCTTCCTCTGATCCTTTTTCTAATCTGTCCTCCCGTTCCACACCCCATTTGTCCCTCTTCTTTTCATTTACTCCTCATCTCTTTATAATGTGACATTCTATTCCTCCTTTTTTGGAAGAACTCCTCCTTTCCTGGTCCATTATGAGATACCTAATTGGTGTGGCAATGTCTTTCTGTATGCTATGAATATCAATCTTTAAATAAAGGAGCTGTTTTGGCCCATGACAGGCACCATAGAAAAAGTAGGAGAGGAAATCACAGCATAGGTAGGAAAGGAAGGGCAGAGTCAGGGACAGACTGAGCTAGCTGCCCAAGAAGAAGCATGTAAGAACATAGGTGAGCCATGGGCCATGTGGCAGCAAAGATTAATGGAAATGGGTTGGGTTAAGATGTAAAAGCAGGCTAGCAAGGTGCCTAAGCCATAGGCTAAACAGCATGAACTTAATATAAGCATCTGAATTATTTCTGGGGCCCTAAGCAGCAGCAGGTGGCCAAGGGGTCTGGGGTTGCAGGTCTGTGGGTCTGGACCTCTGGCTGTTCCGGGACCAAGAAACCTCGTTGTTATAGGTGGCATTCCTATGTCATCCGAACTCCCACATAAAGCCTGAGAAAGCTTAAAAAGGTTTGTAGCATAGAAACTGAGCCAAAGCAGCATCCAAATTGTGTATCTGAAGTGGGTCTTTGTACAGAGAAAGCATGGCGTCCAGTCACATTCAAAATGGCATCAGCAGACTGGCAGCAGGCAGTGTAAGCTGCAACCAGGCCAGTTCCTGAAGTCTCACAGAAGACTCAGTAGCATGTGATTGATTTAAGGTTTCTGTTTACTTTGAGCAAAAAGGAAACAAAGACAGTTTATTAGTAGCAGCATTTTCTTGGATCTGCTCTGTTTGCTCGTGGCAAACAGAGATGCGGTCCTTTTAAGAGAACTTACTGATTCAGCTTTATCTGCAAAAACTATGTGAGTCTTTAAGAGAGTGTGAGTATTGTAAAAAGCTCTTCTGGTTGGAAGATGATTAAGGATTCACAATAAAACAGATTCAGATGAAAAAAAACCTGTAAGCCAGTTACAATGTGTGTAAAAAGTACATAGGCCCCAGAGAGAAAAGAATGAAGGTAGAGAAAGTCTTTAAAGAGAGAAATAGAATAATAAAAATATAATAAGCTACATAAAGATTGAAAATAGACAGAATCTGGATTTTTGTTATTATTGTGTTTTCTTTTAATTTTTTAACTGTAATGAGCTAACTATAGAAAGACAATGGATTGCAAAGGCTAAGTTAAACAAGAATATATATTTTAAAGGCATTTTGATTTTGAAATTTGTGTCTAAGTATTTATAACTTTGGAAGAGTTCTGCTTTTGCTTCCACAGAAGATGAGAACCTGTTGATTGCTTCCAGGCAAATATGGTTTCATCAATCAAGACGCCCTTAAAAAAAATCTCTGATGGGAAGAGATGGCCGTTATCAACTTCAGGCCTACAGACTAAGATGATCCAGTCTCAAGAACCTGTGCGATTTTCAATGCCCCATAATCAGCAGGAAGAAGTAATGGAAAACTATGCCCAAATTCCCAAAATATTGTTTATAAATGTTTGTTTTCATTATAAATGGTTAATGGATATAGTTAATCTCATTCTAAGAAGAAAAAGGGATATGGTACATGAATAATTTTTTTAAAAAATTATTGAATTTACTTAGATCAGGAAATCAGCTGTTATTCTTAAAATGTTTTACATTGGTATGGATTATGGTTTATTGATACAAATTTAAGGTCAATTCTCTTATGCTGTATGTATTTTCTACTCTTGTTTAAAATATGATGCTTATGTAACTGATTTAAAATTATAATGTATAATTAAGAAATGCATGTTAGTTAGATTTTCAGGTATACAAAGATACAATTCAATTACATATATGATCTTCAAACACTTCTAAGACCTACAGAGTATTGCATTTAAAATGTTTTTAGAACTTAAACATTTCTGAGAGAGGTCTGCTCCTGGCAGTACCCATTTACTTCAAGAGAAAAATGGGTATCGAAGAAACTCCATATGGAGATTAGTTTCTTTGTGGCATCCGTTAACCACTGGCCATGAACCTGTTCTTATATTGACTGCTTGAGAGTATACTGTTTAAACTAGATGTGCAGATTCTATAGGAAGGTGACCTCGGACCTTTGGCAGAACAAGCTGAGATGGTCATTCAGTTTGTTGCTTTGCAGAGAAAACTGTCAGACATCTTTCAGGACTCGAGGAGAAACAACTGATGAATGGACAGAGCAGATTTCCTGCTTCACTGAAATGAAAAGAGACTCTGAGACTGTAGGCTGAAGATGGATGCCTCAACTTTAAAAAGGAACTTTGGGTGACTGTCCAGGCAGATAGGTGTCATCTCTGTCATTTCTGGATTTTGAAAGTTGCTTGCACTTCCAGTTTACTTGGGTAAATATATCCTTCTGTGGTCTCTGATATAGTTGAAGATCAGATAGTTATAGGTATAGTTTTTCTTAGCCACTTGAAAGATATATTAGATATGAAACTTTAGATTTATAAAGATAAAGTAGACAATAGAGTGTATTCTTTAATTTTGCTAAATACAAATAGACTAGATATTGTAACTGTAATTCTTGCTTGATGGCTATTTCCTTATATGTAATTTTGCTATGCTAAAATTGAAACCTTCCTTTTTGATTAGACAGAAAGGAGGAGGTGATATGGCAATGTCTCTCTGTATGCTGTGAATATCAATCTTTAATTAAAGGAGCTGTTTTGGCCCATGACAGGCATCATAGAAAAAGTAAGGGAAATCACAACATAGGTAGGAAAGGAAGGACAGAGTCAGAGACAGACTGAGCCAGCTGCCCAAGAAGAAGCATGTAAGAACACAGGTGAGCCATGGGCCATGTGGCAGCAAAGATTAATGTAAATGGGTTGAATTAAGATATAAAAGCAAGGTAGCAAGGTACCTAAGCCATAGGCCAAACAGCATGAACTTAATGTAAGTGTCTGAATCATTTTTGAGCTCCTAAGCAGCAGCAGGTAGCTAAGGGGTTGGGGCTGCAGATCTGTGGGTCCTGGACCTCTGGCCACCCAGACCAAGAAACATCATCGTTACTCTTAACCTTCATGGGTACTCTAAATAAAACACACATTCTAAGGCAAAAACTAGTAGTCACATAAAAAAAAATGAACATACAGTGACTTCCTGAGTCTGGGTTTAGACATCAACTAAAGATGATTATTTCTAGCTCTATCTATTTACCAATAAAATTTATAGGTTTAGTTTTTTAACAGCTGAATCATACTCCATTGTGTAAATGTTTCTCACTATACATTCATTAGTTGATTAGTTTCCATTTTCTGATTATAACAAATAGAATAGCAATGAACATGGATAGGAATGTATTTCTTTTCTTAGATGTAGAGTACTCCAAGTTTACTCCCAAGAGTGTAAAAATGCATATTATGATTGGCTTATTTTGAACCTTATGAGGAATTTCCTCATAAGGTGATTTTTGACAGTGATTTTTGACAGTGGCTATACTAGTTTATTTTTTTAATAGCAATAGATAACAGTTTTTTCCCTGAATACACATTTTTATCTCATTAGATGCAGAAAAGACCTTTGAGAAAATAAAATTATCACTTTATGAGAAGTCATGGTGATACTAAGTATATTAGGTATGTGTGTGTGTGTGTGTGTGTGTGTGTATGTGTGTGTGTGTGTGTGTGTGTGTGTGTGTGTGTGTGTGTGTGTGTGTGTGTGTGTGATATTACAGCCACAGAAAGAAACCTAGATATTGTCATTAAAATCAGGAGCAACACAGAAAATGTGAACTCTCAATTTCTGTTCAATTTAATATTTGAAATTTTAACTAAATTAATAAGCAGATACAAAACATCAAGCTGATGCAAATAGAAGTCAAAGTATCCTTATGTGTAGATGATATGGATTTTATATGTAAATGATCCTAGATACTACATCAGAAGATTTACACACACATTTAGCAAAGTAGTAGGTTATAAAAATAACACATAGGAATCAGAAGTCCTCCTATATACAAATTACTAATATATTGAGAAAAAAATCAGGAAAAAAATAATTTTCACCACAGTCTAAAAACACCTTGGAATAACTAAAGCCAAGTAAGTGAAAGATTTTTGTAATAAAGACTTTAAGATATTAAAGAAAGAAATTGTAGAAGATATTAGAAATGAAAACTACTCCATGCATATAGATTGACAATATAAAGGTTGTAAAAATGATCATCTTACCAAAGCAATCCACAGATTCAATACACTCGCCATCAATATTAATATTCCAACACAAAATTTGAAAGAAATAGTATTAAATATAGAAACACATACACAAAATCAAAACACAAAACAACAAAAAAGCAGGATAGCTAAACAATTCTGAACAATGAAAGAACTGCTAGAAGCATCATCATTCTCAAAATTAGTATGTACTACATAGTTATAGTAATTAAAAGTGTATGGTATAAGAATAAAAACAGATATGCTCATCAATGAAATAGAGTTGAAAACCCAGACCTGAGGTTGCACATCTACAGATATCTGATTGACAAAGAATCCAAAATACAAGCAAGAAGTAAAGACAAGGTATTCAACAAATGATGTAGAATAAGTAGGTTGGTTGCACCTAGAAGAATAAAACTGAGTCCTCATGTATTACACTTCACAAAACTCAACTCCAGATGAATCAAGAAACTCTAAATTAGACCTGATACTCTGCATCTGATATAACAGAAAAGTGAGAACTGGCTTTATCTCCTTGGCTTGGCACAGAAAAGAAAATCTTTTCAATCAAGATTCCAATATCTGAGACATTAAGACAACTCATTTCTGGCGTGTCTGTATGACACCTTTTAAATATTTATGTATGTTTATATTTAATAAAATATAAGCTAAAATTTGATGGCTACAGAGCTAGATACTGGAGATATTTTTACAAACAAATGTCCAACCTTTATTTCCTCATGAATTTAGAAAGATTACTCTTAAGTTGTTACCTCCAAATAATCCATCCCCACTGATCAGAGTATACAGTATATGAACTAGCCAGTTTTTCTTTTTCTATGAGACTTTATTTAAAATGTCTTTACTGTTTATGAAAAATTTCTCTGCATATGCATGTGTGCATGTGAAAACACACACATACTCATACAACCACACACATACACAAAACATGCACATACAAATGACCCAAGTATACACACAGAAACACACAAAGAGACATACATAGATATATATACACACAAACAAAAACACACAGACACACAAGACACACAGACAAAGACACAATACACACATGATACGCAGATACAGATGCACAAAGACATACAACACACACAAAGAAACATAAACACCCACAAGAGGAAAGGACAATTTTCCGATGTTAGTTCTCTTTTACATGGTAGGTCCCCTGGGGAGTTCTGTATAAATTGTTTACTCTGCTCTGTGAGATTAATTCAACCACACACACAGCATCAGCTCTTCACAAATACATAGTTATAAACACAGGCTTTGGGAGAACACAATTACAGCATGAATTTTTTTAAGACTATAATAACTTTTACTTTAGGCAGATTGGTGCAATCAGCAAATCCCCATATACAAACAAAATGCTAAGCTACACTGTTACCAAAATTAAGGACAATTCATAAATTATACAAATGTGAAGTGACAGCAGTAGTCATGGGAAATATATCAGGTTTCATTTTCAATGACAGCATAATACAAGAAAGAAAGAAACAAATGATTAGGATGGAGACAAGGAGGGTAGTCTCAATGCAGTCTCTTCATCGGTCCATCGGTCCATACAAGCCATATTCTCTTGGCAAGATGGACTTACCTGTCTTTTGCAAGCACATAACCCCTTGTTTGACTGAGTGGGACTGGAGAAACTCATCTTGAAACCCAGCATCAATGGCTGCCCACTTGTATTCTGGATTGTCTTTTGAATAATACAACCAGAAGAGTAGATGGACTTTATTAGGCTACTTAGTAATCTGTTTAACAGCAAGAGACTCTTGATTAAACACGCCTACAGAGACTGTTTGAATAAAGTGCTGTCTGTCCAAGCACTCAGTGGACAGCTCAATAAAGCCCATAAGAAGGCCAAAAGGACAATGTTTTATTTTAAATGCAAAAGTCTACTGTACATGTGTCCAGAAGTGAGAACTAAAAGAGTCAACAGTAGTGGAATGATCATACTGAGATTTCTAACATCTCAGTAGAGAAATTATAGTAAATATCACCTACAAATAACATTTTATACACTCAACAGGTTATATTTGGACACACACCCACAATAACAATGGATGAAAAACGGAGGCCATGAATTTGAAGGAGAGCAGGAAGGCCTGGAGGGAAGAAAGGATAAGAGAAAAACTGTAGTTTTTACAATATCAAAAAATGTTATTGTGCTTAATATGTGTAAGGAAAAATGAAATGAGTGAGATGCAATCAGAAAACAATGACTACAAAATAAAAAAAATGAATATTTTGTGGTGAGGAACAAATTGTGTAGAACTTCTAGAAGTGTCATGCATATGAATTAAAACCTCGGAGAGCAGAGAAACCCCTGAAATAAGAAAAAAGTAAGGGAGTTCAAGTTCAGTGTTTCTACAGAGCTAAATGTGGGAATATCCATGTTTCTGTTTTACTTTCTCAAATGATGCATCACTGCTTAGCTCAACCTCCTCTGAACCTACTTTTGAAAGAACCTGCTTTGCCTTCAGGCTTAAACTTGTTTGATGAACATATCTGCTTTTCTCTGAGTACTTGTATGACTGATATCTCTGACAAGTTACCACAAAGAATCTGAAATAGGTAAATGACCATCAGGACTAAAGCAGACCTATAGGGGAATTGTCCTATTTCCTAGGAGAATATTTGATGTGGGAATGCCTTTCTGTATGCTGTGAATATCAATCTTTAAATAAAGGATCTGTTTAGGCCCATGACAGGCACCATAGAAAAAGTAGGAGGAGAGTCTAGGTAAGAGAAGCAGGGTAGAGTCAGACAGACCGAGCCTGAAGCCCAAAGGAGCAACATCTAAAGAACACAGGTGAGCCATGTAGCCATGTAGCAGACAGTTTAATAAAAATAGGCTGAGTTAAGATATAAGAACTAGCTAGTAATGTGCCTGAGCCATAGACCAAATAGCATGAACTTAATATAAGCATCTGAATCATTTTGAGGGCCTGAGCAGCAGCAGGCGGCTAAGGAGTCTAGGCCTAAAGGTCTGTGAGTCTAGACCTCTAGCCACCCTGAGACCAAGAAACCTCATTACAACAAATATTTATGTTGAATAATTGGACATGAACTTTTCCTCTTGATTTTGAGTGGAATAATTGGTGGTCCTTCGAATGGAATATGGTGGCTGACTGCTGGCTCAATGCTGCTCCTGTGGACAGTGGTCCAAATACACTTCATTCTCTACTCTGCTGTGCTATTTTGAAAGACTCAATATAACCAGGGTCTCTGTGGGAGGTCCTAAGAGGCCATAAAATAGCAGTTCGAATTACTGACTAATTTTATAATGTGTATAAGTTAACAATTCATTGGGAACCTGAGGGATGTTTATCCATATTTTCTACTTTTAAGAATACTGCTTATTTCATGTAGAAAGAAATATGTGGGGATACTTTTAAACCAATGCACACATCCAGATACTAGATGAAGAAACACAAATTGAACCAGCATAATACTCACTTTATAACTTCTCAATAGTAAAGGGCATTGAAATTAATTTAAAGCTAATTTACTAAGAATACTAATATAAAGCCAGTGCATTTCTGATAATTTATCAGTTTAATGTATGTATTCAAATGACAAATATATATATGTATATGTTTTTCTATGATGTTTTTCTTTATGTCAAATCTCAAATAGCTCTGACTTAAGAAAGCATATATATAATTTCAATTTTATTATATTTAATTATGAAGTTATCTGTTTATATGACTTAATATATACTTTAACAACCCATCTCAAAGAAAAACTGCAATCTTAAAGTGTTCTAGTAGTTGACAGTCCCTTTATGGAAATATCTCAAATAAATGTGACTATATGTTTGTTACAGAAAATGTTTAAAAACTGCAAGTATTGCTTTAAATGTTGCTATGTCTCATTCACCTTTCTATTTTATCTCAACTGAAATTCATAAAGTGATATTTGGCCATTTGCAGATAGTAACACAGCTCAAGGTGAAGAGAATCTACTATTACAGCAGGAAGAAATACACATTATTTTCTTCCCTCAGATAAGTATTTGGCTACTGACTCAGCTTTATGAAGAAATCCTTCTGGAATAGAGTCCTTTCAAGAGCAGTAACCTGGCACATGCTTTCATGCAGGTGGTTTATTCAAACGTCACAGGACTTGCCCTTGACTCTTGTATTTTACAAAATCTTCCAACTATTTACCTTTGTTAAGACAGTTCAAAATTATGCAGATTTTTACTGTGAAGCACTCCTTCAGTATTGAGAGACAGGCTTTGATAATACATAATATAAATACCTGATAACAGATGAGGAGAACCAAAGAAATCGATTAAAGAAAAGAAGATATGCATTTGAAGTTAAAAAAAAAAAAAGAAGAAAAAGAAAAAGGTAATTTACATGGCTGAAGCTTTCCACTCACCCTTCCTAGAAGTGAGAGACAGGAGCCTTTCCCATTTGAGGATAACACAGTGTGTTTTCCTAAGCCTGTGGTACCTCAGAGGCATTGTCTAATAATATTAAGTAGACAGTTGGGTAAGATAAACATTTAATTTTCTCTAAATCAATTTAAAATAACATTTAAGAATTGGTTTTTTTTTGTAGTTATAAGAAAATTACATCATATCCTCCTTGCCTTTCTTCAAAGACAAAATACAAAGAAGAAAATAACATTTATTTAAAAATATCATTTATCAATGGACTGTGTTGCCAACACTAGGTATGTCCTTCCTTACTAACATTCTGTTGCCTTCCAGGGACAGGAGCTCCACACACAGAGACAAACTTTTTCTTTAACTTAAATGCTAAGATTTTACTTGTGAGAAACTTGATTTGTTTTTTACCTTAAAATAAAATATACAACTCTCAAGACCAATAGATAAGCCACAGGTCAACATTTTAAGTAATGTGTAGTATTTCACTGAAATCAACTGTTCATAAGCTCCTTTCTATGAACTTTGAGTTTACCCTTATTTTCCTATGATTTACTATGTAGACTAAATTCTAAGTAAAAAATCAAGTACTTACATCCTTACAAATTGCATGTGCTTCCTTTTTCCCAAATCATATAACAAAGCTTTATAATTTAGTAGTAAATATAAAGTTATTACTTTAAAATATAGTTTATTATTTGAATTATGTATATGTGTGTATGTGCCTGCAAGTGCTGGTGCTTCAGCAACCAGGTGTATCAAATACCTCTGGGACTGGAGTTACAGATGAATGTGAACCAATTGACATGGTACTGGAAACTGAATTGCATCCTCTGCAAGAGCAATGCCAAGTCTTAACCACATGTATCCTACTTGATCTCAGTAAAAGCCCTGAGCCAGATACTGCTAAAAATCAGAGAGATAGATAGAAAAACCACAGCCATTTCTTACCTCCTCAATTCCTCACCCCAAAGGGGAAGATACAGTCTACACTAATTCTCTGACTTAATGGGGAAGAGAAGAAAACCACAAGCCTGAAATTGAAAGGGATAGGGGATGTTACCAACCTCACATTATCCAAAGGCATGGAACTCACAGAGATCCAGAGACGGATCTCTGCCTCCTGAGTGTTTAAGTGATTAAGGGTGAGTGTTACCATCAATTGGCTCTGTTTCTCTTTTGGACTGGATTAATCTCATGTAGCCCAGTGTGGTCTTGAACTCACAGAGACCCAAACTTATCTCTGCCTCTGCCTCCTGTGTGCTAAGATTTAAGGTGTGTGTCACCATTGCCTTATCTCTATGGCTAACTCTGTGGCTGGTTCTGTATCACTACACAAGCTACCTACCCATACCCTGAGATTATCCTTTAAAGGCAACAACTAAGACATTCAGATGAAAAC